>JAKSZT010054030.1:32379665-32724935 GCA_026826555.1 Tolypeutes matacus
GCTCTGGTTCACCATTTTCAAATTCTGTCTTCCATATAACACCAGGAGTTAATCTTGCTAAGTTCTCTGCAACTTTAAAACATGGATCGCTTTCCTCCAGTTTCCAATAATAGTTTCATCATTTACTTCCAAGGCATCATAGAAAGTCTCTTTAGCGTCCATATTACTATCAATAGTCTCTTCAAAGTGATCTAGGCCTTTTCCATCAAGCATTTCACAATTCCTCCAAAAAATACCCCTTACCCATTTATAAAACCGTTCCAACATTTTGGTATATGCAAAAGCACTTCCCCACTCTTCGGTACCAAATTCTGTATTAGTCAGCCAAAGGGGTGCTAATGTGAAATACCAAAAATGGGTTGGTCTTTATAAAGGGTATTAATTTGGGGTAGAAGTCCACAGATACCAGACCATAAAGCATTAAGTTTATTCTCTCACCACAGTCCATTGCCATGTGTTAGAGCAAGACAGCTGCTGGTGTTTGCCTGGGTTCAGGCTTCTGGGGTTCCTCTCTTCCCAGGGCTGCATTTCTCTCCGGGCTTAGCTCCTGTTTCCTCCACAAGGTCAGCTGTAGATGTTCAGGTGAATGGCTTGCTTCTCTTCTCCTGGGGCCTTCTTTCCAACATCAAAACTGCTTGTCAAAAGACTCTCAAAGAGGATTCTGAAACATAATCATGTTTGAAATGAAACAAGGTCTATTCTTGGTATGAATAATATTGAGGAATGTGATATTAAAAGAAGGCATTAAAGAAGGGTATGAAAACTGTATGTCTGACATAGGAAGTGGAGAAAAATATGATGGGCATGAAATATGTCAGGAGAATCACGATAACTGGTAGGGGTTTGCTCTTAGACACTTCTGTTTTTGTTTTGTTTTGTTTTGTTTTTGTTCCTCTCAAGAGTTTTATTTTTTATTTTTTAATAAAATTTTATTAAAATACTCATACATGAACATACATAAACAATAAGTGTATAGTAAAAGTTGTGAACTTACAAAACAAACATGCACTTCTGACACTCTTTTTCTATGTCAAATGAAATTTGGCTCATATCTCTACCTACCCAGTGTGATTGGAAATCCAGTCTCAGACATTTTGCAATGGTCCTTTCCTTTTCCTTTGAGATTAAACAAAAATAATGTTTAAAAAAATAATAATGGTTTATTAAACCAAAATAAGCAAATGTTTACATAGCAGTCACTCTGTGCCAAATGCGATCATAGCATACGAATTCATCTTATTATCACAATAACTTTACAAGGTAGGTCATATTATTTTACCCATTTTAAAATTGAGGAAACCATGGTACAGAGAGTAGCTTGCACTAGATCACCTGGCTATGTAAGGGGCCAGGATTTGGACCCAGGCAATCAGGTTTGGGAGTCTGTGTTCTTAACCTCTATATTGTCCATATTGCAGGAAAACTGGCACAGGGTTATTGGTCTCTTCAATCCTAGGCACCATCCCTCTGTAGTAGAGTCCAGAGCTATTGTTCCACCATCTGACCCCAAAGTCAAAAACTGGCAGCCTGTGGGCAGATCTGATCTGCGGATATGTTTTGTTCAAAGAGTGCAGTGTTTTTCAACACTCTGAATTAATTGCCATTATTTAAGATATAGAGGTTTCATTTTAAAAGGTCAAGATTCCCAGCTTTTGTTGGAAGCTCAGAAGATTCAGGAACACTGCCAACATCCCCAGTGAACCATATGTGGAGCTCATTGTCTTCTAACCTTTTGCACAGGCATTTGTGCTCAGTTGCCCTCCTTGCTTTTACACTCAGTCTCTTTACTCTTCTAGGTTACCTGACAGTCTCAGTATAGGTAGACTTGAAAAAACACCAACAAAGTTTTCTTACCTCTTCTCTGGGGCAAAGAAGCCTAGTTCTCCAGGATACAAAGTCTGTCTGCCCTCCCAAGAGGTGAAAGAAGAGATACACCACTTGTTCATTCCTGATCAATCAGTCACCCAGACACAATTTCTCACTAGCACTGAGATTTGAAGCCTTGGCAATATCTTTGGCTCTTCCCTTGTCTTTGCCTGATAGATCAATCAGTGGCCAAATTCTAGATTCCGCCCCTGAATCTCCTGTGCCCACAACCTCTCTAGTCTCCATGCCTACCTCTAAGATACCACCTTAACCCAGGCTCTCCTTGCCCCTTTCCTGGCTATCCTAATTCATAATAGGTTTACTTGCTCCATTTATCTTTTTTAATCTGTTTTCTGTTTCCAATCTCTCATCCTTATTCCCAGTGGTCAGATGAACTCAATCTCTCTTTTTTCCAGTACCTGCCCTGGGTTTTTCTACTTCTGTGATCATTCCATTCCCTCAATCTAAAATTCTTATCTGTCACCCCCTTCCATATGTCCAAGTTCTACCTCTTTTTCAGTTGTCTCAGATTTTATTTTCTCCATGAATCTTTCCATGGTCCCAACTGGAAGTAGTTTCTCCCTCCTTTGTATTCCCACAGCGCTTTACATGTACCTCCTTTAAAGCACTGACCACTCTCACTCTGTGTTTACAAATATTATCTTCCATACTAGACAGTAAATCTTTTGAAAGTAGTATCTAATTTTGAGTCATTTCTCATGCCCACAACTCCTAGCAAGTATTTTTGGCAGGTTCTCAACATTTGTTGAAGAAAAGAAAGAAGACAGGTTGAAGACTTCCACAGACAAAGTAGAAAAGTATTTAGTAATAAAAAATGTTTCTTTTCTATTACTGTTTCCTCTCCTCTGTAATGTAGAAGAACTGGAATATCATTTCTAAATCTACACTATTCAGTTTAAGAATAATATGGAAAAACTATTCATTTCTTTTTAAAGATTTTTTTTTATTTATTTATTCCTCCCACCCCACTCACTGTTCGTACTCACTGTCTGCTCTCTGTGTCCATTCACTGTGAGCTCTCTGTGTCTGCTCATTTTCTCTCTTTTTTTTTTTTTCATTTTCTCTTTAGGAGATACCGGGAACTGAACCTGGGACCTCCCATGGGGGAGAGAGGCATTCAGTCACTTGAGCCACCTCAACTCCCTGCTTTATTGTCTCTCTCATTGTGTTTCTTCTGTGTCTTCTTGTTGTGTCATCTTGTTGAGTCAGCTCGCCACGCCAGCCCATTGGGTCAGTTCGCTGTCTTGCTCGTCTTCTCCAGGAGGTCCTGGGAACCGAACCCAGGACCTCCCATGTGGCAGGTGGGAGCTCAATTGCTTGAGCCACATCTGCTTCCCAAAACCATTATTTCTACACTGGTGTTTCATTATTCATTACTTTATGACATTCATCCATGAGCTAACTTTATAGTCACTGCCAACTTCCACAATATCCCATAAAGCAAGTGAATTATTGAGGCACATCACCTTTGAGAACATGAGTGGCTGAGAGAGGGGGTCTAAAACTTCTGCCAAGGGTAGATTGTGCTTCCTTAGATGCCCCCTAATTTCATTGATTGGGTTAGGCATGTGAGCTGTTTTTTTGGATATGCTTTGGCTTTGGTTGAACTTTACACTTACCTTAATCCTGTGGTGTGAATGGGGTAAGTGGCCCCAGGGCAGCCTGTGGTAATGGGGGCGGTGCTCCAGATCTCAAGTCTGAGACTGAGGCCTAGGCTCAGAATGAAGGATCTGGACAAGTTCATCAGTCCTCTTTGCCTTTATTTATTTATTTTCATTTTTTTATTTTTTAAAAGATACTTAGATTACACAAATGTTACAGAGAATATATAGGGGATTCCTGTGTCCTCTTTGCCTTTAAGTGAAGAAAACTGTGCTTTATGTCTAAAGTTCTTTTTATTTCTCAACATCTGTGAATCACATGATTAGGTTATAATTTTTGTTGTTTAGAAACAGCACATGTACCCAGAAAGCTAGTGATGAGAGCAATCTGAAGACAAATGGGGATTCTGGGGACTACCTTTAAGTGGCACCTGATAGATCCCTGAAATTTTTGCACACTGGCATGGTGATATAGCTTCATACATTGTTATGTATTAGCATTTCTGTTGTAATCCCTAGAATTCTTCCCAGTAGATACCGAGGTAGTCATCAGTCATTCCCTTAAGTATACAGATTCCCTTTTTTCCTTCTACTCTTACCCCTACGGACAACACATGGAAGATAAACTACTGTTACTGTTTCTTCTAACAGTCACAACCAAATATTTTGCTACTGCATATTTTACATTGTTTATAAGACTATTTGTAAATAGTAAAATATGATAGGACTCAGATCAGATGATAAAATTAATATTCTTGGTTGTTTGATATTTATGGAAAGAAATAATGAGATTGAGTTAAAGGTTATCCTCAGCAGGAATTATAAATGTCATCTAAGTTTATGCATAGCAATAAATTCTATTTAAAAATGGTTTCTGTGAGAAACATGGCTAGTTAGAACTGCCTTGTTTTTTGTGTGCTTTTTTTGTAAAATACTTACAGTAAAACTTTTCTTTATAATTTATTTTGAAATATGTAAAATCTAGACTGGCTTCTTCAGAGAATTGCCTAATAAAATTGCAGAAATAAATAATTGTATTGGGGGATGGAAAGTAGAAGAGACAATTGAGTAAGATTAAGGGGAAAAAAAGGATGAGGAATAGCAACTGAAGAAGATTGTTTTCAGTGCGTAGAGTTGCAAAAAGAGCACTTTAACAGTTTCTCTTTTGATCAACTGAAATAAATATGACACATTTAAAGATGTATGAAGCACAAATGGTGATCCTGAAAAAGAAGACAAAATGGTTATAATTATGATCTTTATATTTAGAGATTTCCCAAATTTGAAAATCATATAAACATTCCTTTAGATGATTTAAAAAATTAGAATGTATATCAAGTATCATTCGGCATGTGCTCCAGTGCTAAATGGTACAGCAATATCCCAGAAAAGCAATATGGTACTATGATAATTAAAGAGAGGGAATTTCCAAAAAAAAAAAACTTATTATCAAAGATGATACCTTAAGAAATGTATACCCCTTGATCCAGAAACTTCACAGCCAAAAATATATCCTAAGGAAATACTTATAGATACACATAATATATTTCTTTGGCAGTATTTACTCCAACTTTATTTACATTTATAAAAAGGAAAGACTAGAAACAACTAACATTTCCATCAAGAAAGGATCATTTACATAAATTTTGACACACCCATACAACAGATTCTATGCCCATATCAATATCTATATTCAGATCAATAATAATATGGGGTAGTGCTGGGGGCCATTTAGCAATGGGAGCTGAGTGTGAAAGATAGTGAAATATATATATATATATTTGAAGTACCAAGGCTGGGGATTGAACCCATGACCTTGTAGGTGGGAAGCTGGTACTCATCCACTGAGTCACATCGGCTCTGCTTGGTTGGTTTTTTGTTTGTTTTTTTTGTTTTGTTTTTAGGAGGCACTGGGAACCGAACCCGGGACCTCCCATGTGGGAGGCAGGCACTCAACCGCTTGAGCCACATCCACTTCCAGATAGTGAATATTTCTACTTGTGCTCTGGAAAATCCTCCTGTTCTTTTCTCTCACTTCTTGGCACCTCTTTTGGACCCTAAAGTCCTCAAGATAACCAGTCACTATAACGCCCCTATGTCACAAAGCAGTTTGGACTCAGGTATCCTAAACTGTTTATGATTTTTACAACTTCCCTTTCTTCATTAGTAAATCCACAGAATCTCTAAAAAGATTCTGATTGGTTGGTTGGTTGGTTTCAATCACAGTTATGGCAGCAGTACAGGAGACTGCCGAGAGGAGTATGTGCTATGATTTAAGAAGAGGTGATCTATAAATTGGATGTCAGAAGTCAGTGATTGCCTGTAGTATTTTTCATGGAAGCAGATCACATTTGTTCCCTGTACTGGCAGTAAGCAAATGGTTCCACTCCTACAATGGCAAGGCAAATGACATGTAGTTAAAGTAGAAGAGGGTATCAAACGCTGTAAAGTCATTTGTTAATGTACTTCCGTTTTTGTTTTGTTTTGTTTTCCCAAGGCCATGCTGGCTTCATTATGTCTGGTTATATTTTCTCTTAACTTTTCAAAGCACTTTCACATCTCCTTTCATTGTAACCTTATAATCACCTTGTAGAGAAGGTAGACAAGGTCCTATTGCTCCCATTTGAGAAATGACGCAACCGACACACTAGGAGTTCATTGCAGAGCAGTAATAAATCCCAGGATGACTGACTCTGAGCCGGACATTTTATCTTCTAGATCTCAAGCAGGATCTCCATGGTAGCCAGTAAATTATTACTGTCAGAGCTAGGCAGAATTTGAAACCATTCCCAGGAACTCAACCTGGGCTTGGAGTTTTGAAGTTCCATTAAAAAAAAAAAAAAAATTACAGCTGCTGTTTGTCCTTGAAAGGAGCAGAGAGTTTTATATGCTAGATCAGTGGTTTTCAACCTCGGGCAATTTTGCTCCTTCCCCTCTGTCAGGGACATGTGGCATTGTCTGGAGACAGTTTTGCTTGGAGACAATTTTGGTCGAGGGGGCTACAGGCATCTAGTGGGTGATGCCAGGGATGCTGCTAAACGCCCTACAGTGCACAGAAGGCCTCCCACAACAATTTGAAGAGAGAGTTGGATAGTATGTCACCTCTCTACCCCATATTTGGTGTTTCCATTTAATTCTTCCTTCTGTCTCAGTCCCTGCTCCCCAGTTGTCATCTCCTCCTTCCCTGGCCATGATCTAGCTTCATTTACATTCCTGTTCTCCTTTTAACCTTTTCCTCTTTGACATCAAGCTGACGTGACTCAGCACCGGTCTGCTTCCTTTGTCTTGCTCCCTGCGCTGGAACTCGGGGCCTGGGCAGAGACGGCCTGAGGGGTGGAGCTGCAGGCGCTGGGGCGCCGCCGGAAGTGGTCCTTGGGCGGAAGTGGTCCTTGAGCCTCTCTTGGGGACTGCCTATCGGCAGACAGTCAGCTATTATTTCTGGAGGAATGGTTGGGTGGAGGCGGCAGGAGCCTGCTCTGAGTGCCTTAGAGAAAACCCACGTGCTTATTTTCCTAGAAGCAAGCATCTACTCTTCTTCTGGAAGGAGGATAAATCATTACGCCAACAGGTTTTAACTGTTTAACAGCAGTGAATTCTGTGGATAGTAGTCTCTGGCCGTGCAGATATATTCATTTGGCTCTTAGACAATGGGCAAAGTCGAATTTATTAAGAGGAGCTCTTAGAATCTTAGAGGGACTTTCTGAATTTTTGTGGGGAGAGAGGAACAGAGGACCAAGTTGTTTTGGTATTTTATTTTCCAGAAGAATGCTGACATGGATAAGAAGCATTATCTGCATCTCGGTGATAAACATTAGTACTATATATCCTAAATAATTGATTTCTTGGACATGATTGGCCTAACCATGACTGTTATAATCATTCTAATTAGGGTCTGCTGTGACTTAGGTAAAATCAAATATCTTCAGCTGAATATCATCCAGATCAGCAGTTCTCAAAGTGTGTTCCACAGACCCGTGGGTGCCCCCAATACTCTTTCAGAGAGTCCTCAAGGTCGAAGCTTTCTTCATAATAATATTAAGATAGTATTTGCCTTTTTTTATTTTTCTGTGTCCCTTTTCTCACTAATTTTGCATTGATGGTGCAAAAGCAAGGGCTGTTATAACTGCCTTGGCACAAATCAAGGCACTGGCACCAAAGTGTACTGGTACTCATTGTATTCTTCACCACCACTTGCAGCAAAAAGAAATGCCAGTGTCCCTTAAAAAGGTTCTTGATGAAGCAGTAAAAATTACTAATTTTATTAAATCTTGACCTTTGAGTACCCATCTTTTTAATATTCTGTGACAAAATGGGAAGTCCACTGTTACTGCACACTGAAGTACAAAAGTATGATGGTTGTCTTGAGGAAAAACACTTTGCAATTGTTTGAGTTGCAAGCCAAACGACCCCCCCCCTTTTTTTTCTCCAGAGAACACCATTTTTACTAGAAAGAACATCTGACAAATACACTATGGTTATTCAAATTTGGGTGTTTAGCAGGAGGTTTCTCAAAAATGAATGAAGTGAACATTACCATTTCAAGGAAAAATCTTCACAGTATTTGTTGCTAAAGATAAAATTTGAATTTTCAAGCAAAAAATAGAATTTTGGAGAACTTGTGTCTGCCACGGTGAGCTTGACAGCTTCCTGTACTAAAATACTTTTCGGGTTAGATGAGTGGCGATATTAATGAATATAACTTTTTAGTATTGTATAATGAAATTGGCCAATTGGAAGACCTGAATAAATTGGTGTACTATATTTTTAATAAGATCAATGAATGACATTACCAAATCATGCATAGATGAAAGAGCCATTCAGAGTGGAAAATAAACCAATGGATATTAATGTAAAAACTGGGAAAAAGGTATCAAATTCCACATTGCAAGTGACTTTTGAGAAACTACCACGCCCAGCAAATGGACACAGAAATAGCAAAAACGTGTGTGTGTGTGTGTAAAAATGGGTAAGAGTAAGTAAGTAAATAAATAAATAAATAAATCCTTAAAAAAATGTATAGGGGAGGAAGATATGGACTATAGTTAGTAGTAATACCTTGATGATGCTCTTTCATGATTTGTTAACAAATGTTTCACAACAGTGCAGGGTGTTGGGGTGGGGGGGGTGATGTGTGGGAGCCCTGTAAGACGTTATGCATGTTTGTTTTGTAAGTTCACGATGTTTACTGAACACTTATAGTTTATGTATGTTCATGTATGAATGATATACTTCAATAAATTGTTTTTTTTTTTAAAAAAAGAAACTACCACACACTGGATTTAGATATATTATCAAATAGCAATAATTATCTGAAAAGGCTATTAATATACTCTTACTTTTTCTAACTATATTTCTGTGTAAGACCAAATTTTCTTCATATATGTCAGCTAAACAACATATTACATCAGATTTAATCTGGAAGCAGATATGATAATCCAAATGTGATAAACTGGACTTCAAATAAATTTGCAAAAATGTAAAACAATTCCTCTCTTTTCACTAATTGTTCTGTTTTAGAAAATATGGCCATTTTTCAGAGAATATTATTTATATATACATATAATGGGCTTATTAATGTTCTTTTAATAAATAAAATATTTTTTAATTTCTTAGTTTTAATTTCTAGTACAGTAAATATTAATAGCTAAGTGTAAAAGGACCCTGAGATCAAAAGGTTTGAGAACTTACTGATCTAGAAGATAAACATAACTTGCAATATAGGTACCACAAACTTCATCTCTTCAAAGCAAATATGGGATATGCCCTTTCCTCACTGAAAAACATGAATGACTACATTGGATGGTGCTTTGTCCTTTTCCAAGTACTTTTATATGCATCAGCAAGTTGAGCAACCTATAGGTCATGTGTTATTTTCTCCTTATTACACTAAAGAAAATTGAAATCCAGAGCAATCAAGCAGCTTATCCTAGGTCAGAGAGCCCGTGACAGTGCTGGGATCTGACCCCAGATTTTCCAATTTCACCATATTTCTGTAATACTCCTTTATACATTTAGAAACAATTGGAAATTAATTAGTATGTGAACAGATCAAATTATAAACAATTTTAGAAAAAGATTTGTTACTTTCAGGTAATAAACAATTAAACTCAAGTATAGACTCAAATCATATCGGGCTCGAGTTATGCTGTTCATATTGAATATGCACATTAATTAAAATTGTGAGTAACATCTAAACGGGTATTTTTATATAACCTCTTTATAACTTCATTTTATTAGGCTGAGCTGTCTGAAACTGTCAAGATTCTATCATTTTTTAACTTACAAAAACTACAATTTCATTTGGCTCAACCCAATACAATTAAAAAAAACACATAAAAGATTAATGGAGTAGATTACATTAAGTTAAAAGTTATATAAACAGTATGGAAAGATAAACCGAAAACTACGAGTCCTTGTGTAAACCCAAACTCTTAGTGTCAAACTTATAACTACTATTAACAATTTCCAGTCTATTCTTCCAATTCGTGCATTTACACACACAGACAATCATATGTGAATCTATTAAAACACACACACGGAATTATATGAAACATTACTCTGCAAATTCCTTTTTTCCCTTAGTATGTTTGGATACCATTTCATTGAATTCATATAGTTCTATTCTTTTTGTAGTTCTATAAGTCTGTTGTAGGATATACCACAGTTTATTACTGAATTAAAATAATTATTAGAGTACAACACACAAAAGAAAGTACATGAATATTAAAATTTTATTCTTTTCTACGTGTATATACGTGTCTGTGCATTTATTTCTGTATGTGTGTACTTGTGTAACCACCATCCAGATCCAGGTATAGAACATTTCTAGTATCTTAGAAGGCTCTATCAAGCCCTTCCCAGTCAGTAACATCCCTCCCAACCTAGCAATCATTGTTCTGATTTCTGTCACCGTAGATTAGTGTAGCCTGTTCTTAAACTTCATATAAATGGGATCATGCTATATGCATTTCTTGTGCTTCTTTCTTTTGCTCAATATCAGTTCTCTGAGATTGGTCCACATTGTTGTATGCAGCAGTAGCTTGTTCTTTATTTTTTGCTGTATAGTATTCCATCACAGGAATTTTCTTATCCACTTTATTGTTGATAGACATTAAATTTTATTTTTTAAGGTTTTAGATATTATTAATACAATCATTATGAACAAAGCTACAATGAACTTCTTTACATGCCTTTTGGTGGGCATATCCATTCATTTTACTTGATATATTCTTACCTGATTTCATTTTGGTTTAAATGTGTGAATATGCATATAAGGCAACCCTTTACAAAGGAAATACAATATACCCATCAAACGAGCAAATAGTGCTAGAAGGCAGATGGGAAACTACAAAAGTTTTGAGGGAGATTTAAGAAAATAGTTTTAGAAACGTAAAGAAAATGTGGTATAAATAAAAATGAATGCTCTATTAAAATGTTGTTTATAGGGAAGTGGCTGTGGCTCAAGCGGTTGGGCTCCCGTTTACCATATGGGAGGCCCCAGGTTCGATTCCCAGGGCCTCCTGGTGAAGGCAAGCTGGGCTGCGAGGTGTGGTGAGCTGATGGCTGGCCGAGCGTGGTGAGCTGACACAGCATGATGGTGCAACAAAGGGAGACAAGCAGACACGGAAAAATGCACAATAAACGGACACAGCGGGCACAAGCAGCAAGGGGAGTATAAATAAAATAAATCTTTTAAAAATATATTATTTATATTAGCTGGATATTAATGAAGTGATAGATTCTCCTATGAAGAAACTCTGGATTGGGAAAACATTCTATAATTAAGAGAACAACCAGTGTCTTTTTTAGGCTAAAGATACCAAATGGTAATATCCTAGCTAAACTTACTTCTGTGATTTCATTTGCATTCTTTCCAGCATATGGTTACTGACTTATTTTGAGTATACTATTTAAAAATCCATATAATATGATAAATACATTCTAAGTAGAAAAATTAAATCTGTTAACCAATAATAGATTAATATTATTATAATTTGGTAGCAAAAACTTCAGATAAGTGATTCTTAACAAAGAAAGAAAATTATATTAGCTGCGAATATTCTTGCTGACCTATTTTGTGATAATCAGGGTAGGCTAAACATTCGCTATATTAGAAACTATGCATGTGTCCCTAGGTCTGGTTTTTAGGATGCTGGTGATAAACTCAGCCTGATTTATTATATGACCATCCTGTATGGGAAAAGACTGTAACTTTGGGTATCTTTGGTCAACCTTAAGAGATATAGTAGGGGAACAGATGTGGCTCAGGTGATTGGGCATCCATCTCCCTTTTGGACGGACCTGGGTTCGATCCCTGGGACCTCCTGGTAAAAATTAAAAAAAGAGAAATATAGAAGGCGTGTGGGCCACCAGGCTCCGCGTGTGGGTGTGCCGTCAGGCCCCGCGAGCCACGTAGCAAGATGATAACATAATAGGAGAGTGATTACGAGGAAGGGGCAAGATGAGACGCACCGAAAAACTAGGAACTAAGGTGGCTCAGGCGATAGGACACCTCTCTTCCACATCAGAGATTCCGAGGATCGAATCCCAGTGAAGACAGGAGGAGAAGGATGAGAAGAGAGGGCAGGAAACGGACAGAGAGAGTTGCCCAGTGAATGGACATGGAAACAGCAAAAACGGGGGGGGGGGGGGTAAAAATGGATAAAAGTAAATAGGTAAATAAATCCTTAAAAAAATGTATAGGAAGGAAAATACGGACTATAGCTAGTAGTAATACTTTGATGATGCTCTTTCATGATTTGTTAACAAATGTTTCACAACAAAAGAATGCAGGGTGTTTGGGGGTGGTGATGTGTGGGAGCCCCGTATGATGTTATGCATGTTTGTTTTGTAAGTTCACGATGTTTACTGAATACTTACAGTTTATGCATGTTCATGTATAATGATACACTTCAATAAATTGTTTAAAAAATAAAATGTTAGAATAAGAAAACAATTATATTAGGAAATAATTTCTATATTTATATAAATGAGGCTCTCATTTTAAATTATATGTTTTATTAAAGGAACTTTTTTTTTTTTTTTTTAAAGATTTTATTTATTTATTCATTTATCCCCCCCTTGCTGTTTGTGCTCGCTGGGTCAGCTAACCACGCCGTGCGGGCGGGCTTGCCTTCACCAGGAGACCCCGGGTTCAGTTCCCGGGGCCTCCCATATGGTAAACGGGAGCCCTACTGATTGAGCCACAGCCGCTTCCCCATTAAAGGAACTTTATATTACTTAATTGAATTTCTCATTAACTAAAGATTAACCAGAAAACCCTTTTATGTCTCTCTGATGAGCATCTTTTAAGTAAATTAGTGTACTTTTCCAGTCTTAGTATTTTGGCATAGGAATCAAATTTATTCTTTAGTGATTTAAGAGTTTTTGTTATCTCTTTAAATACCAATGATTGTTGCAACAGTGTTATAGGTGTACATGGTTTCAATCCAGGACACCTCTGGAAGCTGCCTCTACAAATGAACTTCTACTATCACGTGTTTTCTTATCATTTACAACTTTTTCCTAACTGTAGAATACTAAAAAGTATAGTTATTTGAGAGTTCTAGTTAGGTGGTTAATCAATATTTTACCTAATTCAGATCTTTAAAATCAGATAGTAAAATTTCATGTAGCACATTATAAATAAAACAAAATTTGAAAGTACTATATCACTTCATTTTACCAAAATGGCACTCAGTAGTAATTCTTAGCAAATTATTTTTTTGTTTAAATTCTTAAACTAAAGAACATGTTCTTAACATTTAAACCATTCTGACATTATTACCTCTGTTTCTAAACATAAACATGATTCTAACAAATGATTATTAATAAACTCTCTTAAAAAAAATTATTTATCTTCTCTCATTATTTGGGGTCACTGTCTTCTCTCTGTGTCTGTTTGCTGTGTGCTCTCTCTGTCTGCTCATCTTCTCTTTAGGAGGCACTGGGAACCAAACCTGGGACCTCCTGTGTGGAAGTGACGTGCTCAATCACCTGAGCCACTTCAGCTCCCTGGTTTGTTGTGTCTTTCATTGTCTTTCCTCTTTGTGTCTCTTTTGTTGTATCATCTTGTTGCGTCAGTTCGCTGAGCCTGCCCACCGTGCCAGCTCGCCTTCTCCAGGAGGCACCTGGGACCAAACCTGGGACCTCCCATGTGGTAGGTGGAAGTCCAATCTCTTAAGCTACATCCACTTCCCTAATAAACTTTAAATTATTGGAAATACGGTTATTAGTGTGGTTCTTTCTTTTGAATAAGTATTGAATGACCAAAGTATGTGTGTACGCGTGCGTGTGTGTATATATTTATATATATATTGGCTTAAACAATGGGAATTTAGTTATTGGCCCACAATTTCAGAGGCCAGAAGTCCAAATCAAGGCCTTGGCAAGACCATGCTTATCTCCCAGGGTTGGCGAGCAATCTGGTTCTGGCTGCTGGCATCCTTTGGGGTTCCTTGGTTTGGATCTCTGCCTCCGGTCACATGGCTACAACCTCTCCTTTCTGGCATCTGTGACTTCCAGTGCTCTTTATAAGGCCTCCAGTCATCGAGATTAAGGCCCACCCTCATTCAGTGGGGCCACACCTTAACCAAAAATAACATTTTCAAGAGGTCCTATATGACCTCTTGTGGGTTCACACCCACAGGAGAGCAGAACATAATTAGGAACATGTTTTCTTCTAGCACATAACCTACTGCAGAGGAAGTGAAGTATGGGCAGGACTGAACTATCTACTTCACTCAACACATGCCATGAGCACCAACTAGGTGCCAATGCAAGGCATGCAGGCACAGAGAAAACATAATGGATCTCAGATCTGGTGGAAATGATGCTCCAGCCGTAGAGGCCTGCCTTCTGTTCCTCAGAGCCCACAGGCTCTGATGGCTCCTCCTCCTACTTTAGCCTCCAGCCACTCTGGAATCCTGGTGGTTCCTCTCCTGCCACAGGACCTTGGCAGTGGCTCTGTCTCTGCCTGCAATAGTCTGCCCCTGGAAATCCTCTTTCAGGGCCTGTGCTCTGTTGTTCCAGCTGCCTGGGCTGCCCCCTCCCAGCTCCCATGCCATGTTCATATGGCTGGCTTCTTCCCAGCTGCTGGTCCCTCCTGCTACTCCCAATCACGCTGTCCTTGTTTGTGGCAGGTATCATCAACTGAAGTTTACTTCCCAAAATATATTTTTAAAATAAAGTATCAACTATGGTGACTTCCAAATGAGGAATTATTTAAAGTGCTAGAAACCATACCTGATACCTCCACTTTAACATCAGGAACTCAATGTGTCTAAAATGAAATCCAGACCCCCATCCCTTTCTGTTGTGCCACTCTCCACTCCCCACTTCCCATCTGATCTTCTCAGTCTTCCTCACTTCAGAGAGGCACACCTACCTACCCAACCATTTGAGCCACATCCATCCCCCTGTGCTTGCTTTTTAAACCATTAATTACCCTTCCCCTTGTTAATAATGTTCAGGGGAGGAGTCCCAGCTGTTTGCAATTTTGATTGGTTACCCCACCCATCAGTTCCCCTGGGGGCCCCAATGGCAAGGCCCCTTGAGAATATCAGGGGTTTTTCTTTGATCCTGGATGAAATCCCATTTGAAAGGGGGAGTTCTTGTGAGGTTCTTCCAGCAACCATCTTGTGGGGTCCTTCCCTCAGGGAGGGTTCCCATGGCCATGTGTTTCATAGCTGTGGTTTTCTGCCAGGTCCCAGATTTGTCTTTTTATTTCCTAAACTAGCCTGCTCCACATCTGCTCCCCAATGAGAGTTGGTTTTTGTGTTCATTTGTTTATTTTTTAGGAGGTACTGGGGTATTGAACCTGGGACCTTATACATGAGAAGCAGGCACTCAACAATTTAAGCTACATTTGTCCCCCTCTATGTTCAATTTATTTATTTATTTTTCACCAGCTGCTGCAAAAACTTTATTGTTTATACTTGATTCAGGGCTTGTTAGAGGGCTACAAGATGGCAGTTAGAAAGATGCCTTTGACTGGAGGGGCTCAGGCAGAAACCTGGATGCCAGGGGAATAGAGGGGGTTCCCCCACCCCCATGGCCTCTGGGATCTGAAGGCTTCTAGTTGTGCTTAAGGGTGAGCCTTTCGAAGAGATACTCACCCAGCCTGGCCTGCGGGCCAGCCAGCCTGCAGAGGTTGGTCAGGTGGTCGCCTATATTCTTGATCAGTTTCACCTCCTCCTCTAGGATATAGTTCTCCAGGAAGTCACAGAGATGGGGGTCTGTGTTGGCAGATCCCAGGGCATGCAGATCCTAAAGGGCCTGGTTCAGGCTTTTCTCCAGGACCAGTGCAGCTTCCATGGCATCCAGGGTTTTACCCCACTTATCTTTGGATGGCTTCTGCACGTCTGGTTTTGCATCTTCAAGAGACACTAGGCGCCCTTGTGCTTCTCCTTCGCCAACTCGCAGAAGAAGTGGTCTACGTCCTTCAGGGCTACATCATCGTGGTCCAAATAGTAGCCCAGAGAGAGGTAGGTATAGGAGGCCTGCAGCTGCAGGTTGACCAGGCGGTTATCAGAGGCCTCCACTTCGGCGGAATAATTCTGACGGATGTGGGAGGTCATGATTGATTGACAGTGAGGAGCTAATCACAAGAAAACGGTGTTAGCTGGTCCTGGAAGCGGGGGATGGCCGAGAAGTTGGTCCTGGAGGTTGTAACTGGAGAAGCAGTTGGAGGGTGGTCAAAGCTAAAGAGGTGTGGGGAATATTCCCCGGGTCTGTTCCGTTCAAACACTGTTGAAGCAAGAGAGAGATCTGCAGGACCACCAGGCGCGCTGTGTCTCCACATTCAATTTAAATGTAACCTCCTCAGAGAAGCCTTCCTTCATCTCCGCCCTAAGTAACCCACTACCTTCTTCTATTCCTGAACTCTATTTAAAAAAAAAAAAATACTAGCATTTACCAAATATTGTACTTATGTATTTGTTCATTTTCTTGTTTATATTCTTCCCTGTAGAAAGAAGCTAGGATTTCCTTCAACGGCCAAAAAAACAAAAATACAGTGGCTGAAAAAGATAGTAGTTCATTTTTCTCTCATCCAAAAAGGTCTGGAGGTAGGCAGATCAGGGTTAGTAGGCCAGCTTCAAGATCATCAGAGATATGGCTTCCTTCTGTCCAGCTGCTCTGTCAATTCACCTTGTGGCTTCCACCTCACCTCTCAATTAGTTGCTTAAGCTCTGGCCATCATGCTTTTAGTCTACCCAGCAGGAAACAGGAAGGTAAATATAGTCTTTATTCAAGGTGGGGATGAGGGAAGTTATGAACATGGTTAAAAATTCTGTGTTCCCTAATGAAATGATTGATTCACAGAGGGCTGTCAATTGGTGTTAAAACCATTAGGTAAATGGCTGAGAAAAGAACATTCAGAAGGTGCCAAAGAAACTCTGCACAAATTGCTTTTTGACCACGAGGAGAAAAAAGTAGCAGGAGTCAGGATGTCATAACCTTAATCCAGTTGTCAAATTTAGCATCATTAATGATGAGACAACCAAATACTCTGTGTTTCCCAATATGATGTGATATGAGGTACACCATACCACTCTTGCCAAAAATACTGAATTGGAATTTAATTGGGCCTTTAGCTCTAACTTCCAGTTTTACAGGAATTACAAAAGATAAGGAAACAAACTAAATGATATTTTGAGGAGGCAATCAGACATTCTATAGGACAATTGACCTATAGACAAATGATACTCTTTAACATTCAGTATCATGAATAAAGGGACTGCTCTGTTTTTTATCTCAACTCAGTTTATTTATTTTTTAAAAATTTATTAACTTTATTTCAAATTCACAAAAATGAGAAAACAGAAAAAGGCAGCTCAACAATGGAAACATTACTCCATAAAAAGTTCTTTTTCAGGTGCTTTTATCTCATCAAATTCCAACTGCTAACTCAATTGTTCCTCTAGTGTTCAGAGAGATACACAGATGAAACAGATTAGTTAAATGACATAGTCAAGGTCTCTTTATTAATGGAAAAGAAGATGAAAAAGGAAAAAAATGCTTAATCATATTCAGATCTCACAAAACCAAACCCTGTATTCCCCATATTCTTTTTTTCTTTCTTTTTTTTTTTTAAGATACTGAGGAGACATAACAACTAGGTATGATTTGTGGTCCTCGGTTGGGTCCTGGCTTGGACAAACTAGATGTAAAGGACATTGTGTGGACAACTGGGAAAATTTCAAGATGAGTGTGTATAAAGTAATGATATGCTATTAAATTTATTATTAATCTTGTGATTATGTTATTTTGGCTGTGTAGGAAAATGTTCTTATTTTTAAAAGACGCATATTAAAATTTAGGGGAAGAATGTCACATGATTAGTTAAATTCTTCGGCATAACAAATTGGAAGTCTAATTCTTTGGAAGAGAGGTATGAAGGATGTTGGAAGCCAACAAGAAGTCTTTGACTCACTCCACCACTAGACTGTAAGCTGAGTGAGAGCAGGGACTGTGCCTATTTTGCTCAACCAGTGCTTAGTACAGTGCCCGTATGGAGTAGGCACTCCATATATATTTGTTAAATGAATAAATATATGAGAATGAGAAGGGAATGTAGAAATTACCCATGACTTCCACTGACATTGAGAATTCAGCAGGCATCACTCAAGAGATTACTGCATTTGAAATAAGTACAACTGAACCATAACAATCATGCACCATAATTATGACCCAAAGAAGAGGAAAACTAAGAAACTGCAAAGAAATTAAATGTAGAAAACATTAAAATAGTGAAACAATAATTAGCAGGGTTCTGTTATTAATTTTGCTGCCTCATACCCATTCCTTTTGGAGTTCAGAGCATTGAACTGGTCTTTTATGATAAAAATAACCAAATATAATAACTAAATTTTGTGTGTTTTTCAGGAGATTGTTAGAAATATGTCACTATTTTTTCTCCTCCTCACTCCCCACCTTCTTTCTCCTCCCGTATGATACTTTTCTCTACTACTTGTAAGATAACAAGGCATCCATTTGTTGACTATAGTCCCAACCTATAGCCAATAGCATTCCACAAGAAAAGTTTTCCCTTTGCCAGCATTGCGAGTTAATCAAAAAGTATTAATTAAATTCACACTATATGTGTTAAGTACTTTTTTAAAAAAAGGAAAAGAAAGAAAACCAATTAAGTGTAACTCATAGATCTTTTCCTCCAGAGTCAAGATCAACACATACAAAACAAAAATAAAAATCCCAATATGTTACCTTTCTATGGTGCTTTACATTTACAAAGAGCTTTGACCACAAAGTTTCATTTTTTTCCTTGCAGTAGACAGAGTAAAATAGATGATTTGTCTTGCTCAAAGTCATCTCCATTCTTAGAGGTAAATCTGGTGTTAGAACTCATGTGTTCTGACTCCTTCATACATCGCACATGTATACATGTTCTTTATACATAGCACTACCTTCTGAAAACAAAACTTAAACCAGCATTTCATTTTTGACTGTACAGTGTGCAAGGACAACTAACTAAGCTATCATGTCATGGGCTGAAATAAACCTTGGTTGCAGGTATGGTTTCTAAGACTTTCTGTCATTTTGGTTATTTTTCCCATTTTTCTTAGTAACCAAGAAGCATCATTTATTTTTCCTCTTCCTTCCTCCATGCTCTGGCAGCAGCAGATCCAGTATGAGCTACTGATCACCAAGGGGGAGAGAAAACCTCCAACTATCCCCAGTAACACTTAACACTGTAAGTGGTGGTTTGGGATTCTACTAAGAGAACCTCTTCTCAAATTTCATGTACAGAGCAGGAGCTGTGAAAAGCATAGACAAGGCTGAAAGTGGCTGGTTAGCTGGCATGTATACCATGGAAATTCTTTATGGTAAAAAAATGAATCTGTGATGCTGTGTGGTACATTTAACATTATCACCACCCACGCATTCAGCTAAAAGCTGTTCATAGCTGAGTAGAAACCCCTGATTCCCTCCTACGTCATATCTCAGCTTAGTTTTATACGAGCTGTGGGCAGCTTCATTGTGAATATTTATACCCTTTACCCAAAACAAGCATTCCAATAGTGTAACACTTGTAGAATCTATAAAGTAGATTAATTTATAAATATTTCATAATAAGTAAATAATTTAAAAAATGCATGAAAAATTTTTTCTCTGACTCTTCCCTTACCTTTATTCCCTCTATAACCGTAATCAGTTCCTGAGGCCTATCCATTCTTTTTTAAGATTTATTTTTATTTATTTATCTCCCCCCACTCTTGTTGTTTGCACTTGCTGTTTGTTGTCTTTTTTTTTTTTTAGGAGGCACTGGGAACCGAACTGGGGACCTCCCATTTGGGAGGGAGGCACCCAATCACTTGAGCCACCTCCGCTCCCTGCTTATTGTATCTCTCATTGTGTTTCCTCACTGTGTCATCTTTTTACGTCAACTCACCGCAGCAGCCTGTCATGTCGGCCCCCTGTCTTGCTGTTTTGCTTGTCTTCTTTAGGAGGTACCGGGAACTGAACCCAGGATCTTCCATGTGGTAGGTGGGTGCCCAGCTGCTTGAGCCACATCTGCTTCCCCTCAGCCATTGTCCCTCAAAGATGTCCTTTATGCCACTCTCTGGTTTAAGTTTCATTTACCTTTGGTAGTACAAAAGCCTACTGAACTACTCTTACCATCTATTCCATCATCACTTTCTCCAAGCCATTTGTATTAGTCAGCCAAAGGGGTGCTGATGCAAAGTACTAGAAGTTGGTTGGTCTTTATAAAGGGTATTTATTTGGGGTAGAAGTCCACAGTTACCAGGCCATAAAGCCTCACCAAAGTCCATTGCCACGTGTTGCAGAAAGACCGCTGCCAACGTTTGCCAGAGTTCAGGCTTCTTCGGTTCCTCTCTTCCTGGGGCTGCATTTCTCTCCGGGCTTAACTCCTCTGTTTCCTCCACAAGGTCAGCTGTAGACTATGAGGCTCTCTAGGCTTTCCTTCTCTCCACAAGGCCAGCTGTGAACTCTCAGGTGAATGGCTCATCTCTTTCCTGGGGCCTTCTCTCCTTCCTCACCAGAACTCTAACATCAAAACTGCTTCAACTCTGTTCTTTGCCATGCCTTTTATATTTGATTCCCGCCCCACCAAAGGGTGGGGCTCAATGCCCTACTGACAGGGCCTAGTTAATGCCTTAATTATAACTTAAGCATGCCCAGATGAAAAGACCAGTTTACAAGCATGATCCAATATCTATTTTTGGAATTCATAATTACATCAAACTACCAAACTGCTACACCATTCTTAAATTATTTTCTGAATAATTTTACTGAATCAAGTTCTTCTCCTGCTCGAAATATACAAAGGCTTGTAAAGTCTTAACTGCTCTGGCATTCAAGGTCCTATAGATTGTGGCCTCATCTTACTGATGCAACTTATCCTCCTCTCCTAATAATAATAATAACAATAATTATAACTACTATTGCATATCCAAGTGCCAGACTCTGAGGTAGGTACTTTCCATATACAATTTGCTAACAACATCCCCTTGCTCCAATTAGACCAGTGTCCTTTTGGTTTCCCATATATACTCTTCTTTCTCTATAACATGTTGTATTTTCTATGCCTTCTAATTCACATTGACTGCTGTGATGGTTAAGTTTGCGTGTCAACTTGGCCAGATTACGGTGTTCAGTTGTTTGGTCTAGGCTGCATCTGTGGCTGGTTATATCTACAATCTATAATCAGCTGAGGAGACTGTCTTCAAAAATGAGAGAGGTCTTATCCAATCAGTTGAAGGCCTTATGGTTTCAGCAGTCTGAAGGGAGACTTTCCATCTCTACTTCAACCAGTGAACTTCTCCTGGGGGAATTCTTCGAAAACCTCATCCAAGTTCCCAGCTTGCAGCCCACTCTATAGAATTTGGACTTGCCCTTCCCCAAAGTCAGGGGAGCCAATTCCTATAATAAATCTCATAATATTTACATTATCTATCTCTCCACCCATCCATCCATTTATCTATCTAATCTATCTCCTGTCAGTTCTGTTTCCCTAGAGAACCCTGGCTAATACAGCTACTGTGTGCTACTCTTACACTAGCTGAAGCTTATATTATCACCTCTGATTATTTCTTGGATATTGGCTAGTCAGAAGCAAAGACCATTGCCTAATCACCAAGGATAATAGAGAGCAGAGTGATCTATGGTTCATGTCAGCTCCTACTTCCAACACTGTGTGAAGAAGATGGGAGTGAATGCTGCTAACTAAGAAAAGCAAATATTGCCTGTGTAACAGTAGTACCTAATTTTAATACATAAAGAATAAGGCTGTAATGTATTTACATGTCATGGTAATGCTAAATGAACTTCACAAAAACTACTTTTTAAATACTTTTCTTATTTAGCTGAGGATGGTGTTAGTAAAAACTATTATCAGAGAAAAGCAAAAGGTTTATCATCTGTTAAGATGCAATTTTCCATACAGAACTAATAAAAATAGTTTTGTACCTCTGTTCCCCCTCTTTTTTTTTTTAAGATTTGTTTGTTTTTATTTATTTCTCTCCCCACCCCCCACCTGCCCCTGCATTGCTTATGCTTGCTGTCTGCTTGTCTTCTTTTTAGGAGGCACCGGAAACTGAACCCAGGGCGTCCCATGGCTTGAGCCACCTCCGCTCCCTGTTGTGTCTCTCATTGTGTTTCCTTGCTGTGTCTCTTGGTTGCACCATCTTGTTGTGTCAGCTCCCCATCTTGTTTGTTTTCTTTAGGAGGCACGGGGAACAGAACCTGAGACCTCCCCTGTGGTAGGCGGGTGCCCAGCTGCTTGAGCCATATCCGCTTCCCTTTTTAAGTAGTGTAGTACTTTATCAGAATTTTCCATGGATTTTACTTTCTGAAATTCTTATATTACTGCATAAAATATCCTCAATAATATTTATGAACTCAAACTCACCTGTAGAGAGGGCTTCTGTTTGCCAGACAGTGCTGTAGTATTTTATATGATTACTTGATAATCCTTAGAACAACCCTATGAGGTGACCACTATCATTATCCCTGTTTTACAGATGAGGAATGAGCCACAGAGAAGATAACTGCTTAAAGACACAAAGCTAATAAGTGGCAGCATGGGGATTAAATCCTAAGAAGCTTGACTCTAGAATCTATGGTTTTAATTCCCTATGTTCCCTGTCTCATAGGGAAAGCACTTCAAAATGGTGATTATCAAAATTTTTAACATATGTTTTAGAATATGTGATACTGGCATACTTGATGGATTCACAAACCTACTGATGAAGCTCCTTTGCAAGGACACAGAGCTGAGGGTATCTGAACTGTTCTGGTATGCGTGGTTTCATTTATCTCTATGGTCTTTCTTTAGGGTTTTTCTTCGGTGAATACCACCTTTCTCGTGAGTGTTAGATTTTGGAGCTATCTAAATATCCACTCATGAATAAAAAAAATTGAGTGGATTGTAGATCCAAATTGACATACTATTTTTTTTTTTTCTTCCACGTTATTATTAGTAATAGTATTAGTACTCATTTGAATGCTCCTAGACTACTAGGCCGTGGTCACCCAGGCTGGATATAACGGTAGAGCTCTGCTTGGAACTGGCAAAGGAGATGAAAATAAACTTGATAACTAATCTTGGATGAGACTTGAGAATGGACTAGAACAAGATGGGTCGTGGCTTTGGAGAAGTCTTAATCTAAATCTGGAGAGTGATTATGAACAGTCTGTAAAGCTTTGAAGAAACAGTATAACCCTGTAAAGACAACAGTCAGAAAAGATGGCCTTGAAGTTGTGTCATGCTTGAATCTTAATCTAAAAGTTAACACTCCGCAGTACTTGTGACTCCCTAAAAATTCTGTGACAGATGTTTCCAGTAAAATACAAAGTGTGATTGTTGGGCAGCATTAGGGATGTGCTTGAGGTTAGTGATCATGAATGTAAAGTCAGACTGGTCGGCATGCTTGTGTGTTTTTCTCTAGCCATATTCAGCTATGATGGTGCAAGAATAGAGAAAGCAGAGTTGGATTTAACTGGGGTTGTGGTTTCCCCAAGCTAGATGGGGGCAAGGGAGTTGAGGATGTTTGGCTGTTCTCAACCATTTGTCCTTTGTATTTTTTTTTTTTTTTAAATATCTTGCCAAATTCCATGTAAAACTCTTTTGAATTTGATTTGAATTCCCTTGATCATACTAACCAATTTGGGAAAAGTCATCTCCTTTGTGATAATTAGTCTTCTTATCCCTAAATATATATCTTTATTTCTTTAGTCTATATAATATCTTCATTTTTCAATAAAGCTTTAAATTTTTTTCTGAAAAATGAAATTACATACAGATACTAAATGGACATGAAAAAATTATGAGTCTATTGCACTCCTTGTTCAGTGTTTTCATATAAAAAATTGTCATGAAAATTTTGCATTTAGGTTTCATCATAAAATTCTGAAATAAATTATTACTGCTGTCAAATTCTTAATTTGACATTCGTCTGTTTTAGTAACTAGCAAATGTTATTACTTGGCTGCTTAATTAGAAACAGTTCTCTTGTAGCTGTTTTCCTTTGAGTTTTTGTCCCATGAGTAGACTGTCTTGCCGCAATCAAGGATATTGTATATTTCTTCCCTGGAAAAATAAGCCTTTTCTTTTCAGCTTAGTTACCTTACATTACAAAAAAAAAAAAAAAGAGGAAATAGAATGTCTTAAAGAGATTGTCTAAGTGTTATAAGTCATCATGCATTATTATAATTAATTACTCAAGTTCACACCTCCAATTTTGATGATTATAGACTTTTAGAAATCCACTCATTTGGTTAAAATGACATCTCTCTTTCCATGGGTTTTAAAGGGTGTGTGTGTAAGATTTGGGTGTATATCTAATTATTTGCTAAGAGATGCCATGTAAGTTTTTAGGAATATAGGTATATTCATTAAGAAATGTAACTTAACTGATTCAACTCTTATTTGAAGTAGGAAAAGAGACAAATTAAGTAACATACTATTAAAATATCTGTGGTGATAAAACTGTACATGTCAATCAGGAACTTTGGGGAATTCTTCATCTTTGGCTTCGGTGAAAGCTCTGCAGGCAGTATTATTTATTTTTTTTAAAAGAGATTTGGCTGAGTCACTGGCTTTAATATAATTTCCTTGAATATATTGCCAAGCCTATTCAGCTTTCCATATAGTTTTCATGTATGCTTTAGAAGTGACAAAAATAAAGAAAAGAAGCTCATCTAAGTTAACCTACTATGTGACTATCTTCTTTTCTTTCTCTTTATTTTGTAATTTGAAATATGTAAAAGGAAACCATCTTCTTTCAAGAAGGGCTCTAAAGAAACTCATTACATTTATAAGGCATTTAGAATGCCATAAGAAATCTGCCAGTGCCATCTTTAATTCAGAGCATAGTTGCAACTGCCCTACTGTAAAGTTTACCTTTCTGAGCTGCTTATCCCAGGTGGTGTTTGTGCTAAAAAAGCGAAATGTTAAAGATAAAAAAAATAAAGGTAATGACCTTGAAGGTACATCAGATCTAAGGACTTGAGCAGTTAACTAGTTTAAACTCCTGATTTACAGATGAGGATATTGGGGCCCAGAGGTTACTAAAGTGCACCAAGCTGGAAGCGGATGTGGTTCAAGCAACTGGGCTCCCGTCTACCATACAGGAGGTCCAGGGTTTGATTCTCGGGGCCTTCTGGTAAAAAAGCAAGCTGGCCCACCCGGAGTGCTGGCTGGCGCAGGAGTGCTGGCCCACTCAGGAGTGCTGGCCCATGCAGAAAGCTGGTGCAGCAAGATAATGCAACAAAAAGAGACACAGAAGAGACAATAAGAGACGCAGCAGACCAGGGAGCTGAGGTGGCGCAAGAGATTGAGTGCCACTCTCCACTCTGGAAGGTCCCAGGATCAGTTCTTGGTGCCACCTAAAGAGAAGACAAGCAGACACAGAAAAACACACAGAAAGCAGACAGCAAGCACAAAACAGTGAGGGTGGGGTGGGGGTGGATAAATAAATAAATCTTAAAAAAAATAAATAAAGTGCACCAAGCAAGGTAATGGCAAAATCGGAACTAGAATCTTGGTCCACTGACTCATAATTCCATAGTCTTTCTTCCATATCTTATTCAAAGAGTTGTACAAAAGATGAATGGCAAGCATTGAATTGTATGCTTTAAATACGTGAATTGTTTAACATATGGGCTATATCTCAAAGCTGTTAAAAAAAATGAATGGCTGGTTTTAGAGGAAAAACAATGAAAGTACAATGTGCTTACAAAATATTTACTTTAAATAGTAGATTTTCTATTCTTTTCTTTTTCTTTTTTTTGAAATTGCAAAAAATTACACAGTCACCTGAAAACAGCAATTTGTACCAATTCTAAGATCTAAATATCAACTTAGGCTAGACTTCAATTTTATTTTCAGCACTATGAATTTCATAGAAATACAGGGAAATTTAGAGAAGGAAAATTGCTGAAAGAACTAACCTTGAAACATTTTTTGACACTTAAGAAATTCTGCACACGTTTAAAGTGTAAACTCTTAAATAATGCTCTGCCATGGATCATGGAGTTCTAGTCTGTAAATTCACCTTTCTAGAGGACAAATTAGAGGAATAGGAAACAGTGTTTCTCTTTTTGGGGCTCTCTCATTAAAGACACATAAACTTCTGGGCAGTTTTAGGAATATCACATAAACAGACTCATATAGTAGGTAGACTTTGGTGCCTTGCTTCTTTGATTTTAACAGAATGCTTTTGAGTTTTACCCATTGTGATGAATTTCCCAGCTCGTCGTTGGACAGGCAACTTCTCCCAGAAACTCATCAACAACCTTTCATCGGACTTTCATCGGAGCCACTGGTTTGCATCCCCACGGTCGCGTGAGAGACTCTTTTAAAATTTCATATTATTGACAGATATCTCCTGTTGATTCTGTTTCCCGAGAGAACCCTGACTAATACACCCATGTTGTTGTCATGTTTGTCAATAGTTTGTTCCTCTTTATTGCTTTTGGTTCCATAACCACTGTATGTTTCTGTTCATCAGCTGATGGGACACTGGTTGTTTCCAGTTTTGTAAGCATATGTTTCCATTTCTCTTGGATAAATACTAAAGCAGAACTGCTAGGTCAATGGTCAGTGTATGTTTAACTTCATAAGAAACTGCCAAATGATTTTCCAAATTTCTTGTACCATTCAATACTTAGAACAGCATCATCAGATTTTAGTTACTTTATGTTCCTGCTGAGATCTATTCTAGGTTTTGTTCAAGAAATTTATAGCTTTAGCAGTTATATTTTGGTCCATGATCCATTTTGAGTTACTTTTTATATAGTATGTGAGGTAAGGATCAAAGTCCTTTTTTTTTGTAAACGGATGCCTACTTGTTCCAGTACCATTTGTTGAAAACCCTGTCTTTTCTCCCATTGAGATATCTTGGCAACTTTGTAAAAAATTGACCATATAGGGGGTTCTGTGTAGTATTTTCGGTAATCTAAGCACCTCTTAAAATATATTTATATATATATATATAAAAAAAAAAAAAAAAAAAAGAAGTGGAAACAGAGATGGAGAGGTGAGGAATTTTCTTGTTTATTGTTTGTCATTTTTTGTTTACTATTATTGTTGAAATAATGAAAATACTCTAATAATGATTGAAATGATGAATGCACAACTATGAGATTATACCAAATACTATTATTGTACACATTGAATGAATTGTATGCTTTGGTAATATGTACCAATAAAATAGATTTGTTTTAAAAAAAAATTGACCATATATGTGTGGTTTCACTGTTATATAGTCCCATGTTGCATTTTTAGCTTTCCTTCTAATAATATACATGCCCTTAGACTTTCCCTTTCAGCCACCGTCATACCCATATAACTCTGCTAGTCACCATGATGTGCTCTCACCATTTCCTTTCCTTTCCAAAGATTTACAAACAACCTTTTAACCTATTCTGCACAGATTAACCACCAGTTTTCCATTCTCTACCCTCATTCTATTTTCTGGTGACCTATAGTGTAATCATTAACTCCATGAGTTTACCTAATATATTTAGTACATAATAGCACAATCATACGGAATTTATCTTCTGGTGTCTGGCTTGCTTTACTCAACATTATATCCTCCAGGTTCATCCATGTTGTCATATGCTTCATGACTTCATTTCTTCTTCCTGCTGCATAATATTCTATATATATAATAAATAAATATTCTTATTTATCCATTCATCAGTTGATGGACACCTGGGTTGTTTCCATCTTTTGGCTATCATGAATAACGCTGCTATGAACACCGGTGTGCCGACATCTATTTGTGTCACTGCTCTCAGTTCTTCTGGGTATATACCTAGTAATGGTATTACTAGGTCACACGGTGTATTAGTCAGGGTTCTCTCGGGAAACAGAATCAGCAGGAGATATCTGTCAATAATATGAAATTCTAAAAGAGTCTCTCACGCGACCGTGGGGATGCACAAGTCCAGGTTCTGTAGGCAGGCTGCAAACCAGTGGCTCCGATGAAAGCCCGATGAAAGGTCGTTGATGAGTTTCTGGGAGAAGTTGGCTGTCCAATGACGAGCTGGGAAATTCTCTCTGAATGTTGAAATCACTTCTGCTTTTAAGTCATTCAACTGATTGGATAAAAGCGCCACCCATTGATGATGTAATCTCCCTGATTGATGCAGATGTAATCAGCCATCCACGCAGTAAACTCACTGATGATTGAAGTCCATAAATGCTCTTGTATTACAATTAGCCCAGTGCTTGCTGGAACAAACACCTGGACACAATTACCCGGCCAAGTTGACACATTAGCCTAACCATCACACACGGCAAGTCTATATTCAACTTCCTTAGGAACTGCCAAACAGTCCTCCACAGTGGCTGTACCACTTGACATTCCCACCAACAGTGAATAAGCATTCCTATTTCTCCACATCCTCTCCAATACTTAGTTTTCTGACTTTTTAATAATGGCCAGTCTAATAAGTGTGAAATGATATCTCATTGTAGTTTTGATTTGCATTTCTCTAATTGCTAGTTATGTTGAACATTTTTTCATGTGTTTCTTGGCTATTTGTATTTCTTCTTTGGACAATTGTCTTTTCAATTCTTTTGCCCATTTTTCAGTCAGGTAGTTTGTCTTTTTAGTGTTGAGTTGTATCTCTTTATATATCATGGATATTAAACCCTTATTGGATATGTGATTGCCAAATATTTTCTCCCATTGAGTTGGATGCCTTTTCACCCTTTTGACAAAATCGTTTGAAGTGCAAAAGTGCTTAATTTTGAGGAGGTTCTATTTATCTATTTTTTCTTTTGTTGCTCATGCTTTTGGTGTTAAGAAACTACTGCTGGGAAGCAGCTGTGGCTTAATCAGTAGGGCTCCCGTTTACCATAAGGGAGGCCCGGTTCGGTTCCCGGGGCCTCCTGGTGAAGGCAAGCCCGCCACGCACGGCGTGGTTAGCTGACCCAGCGAGCACAAGCAGCAAGGGGGGGATAAATGAATAAATAAATAAAATCTTTAAAAAAAAAAAAAAAAAAAAAAAAAGAACACACAAGGGGGATAGATGTGGCTCAAATGGTTGGGCATCCGTCTCCCATATGGAGGGACCTGGGTTTGATCCCCGGGACCTCCCGGTTAAAAAAAAAACAAAACACACAAGCAGGACAATATACTATAGCAATTCCCATGATGAATATGTTCCTGGGTTCCATGGAAAAATAAAACAAATTGAATATGAGCAATATAGAGCTGTTGACTTTTAAAAAAAAACTTATAATTCATAAATACAAGTAGTACACAAAAAATCATTTATTGTCTAGTTAATTTTATAATTTAATGGTGCTTGCTTAATCTTACTGCTTTTCTTTTACCCATTTCCTTTCTCTTTAGCTCTTTAGTATCTTCATTAGTGATGGGTTATAGGAAGAGGCAAAATTCCATCAGGCAATTCTACTTATTATCAGCTAAGAGGCTGGAGCTACCAGCTTAGTAAGGGTTTAAGGATTATCTGTGGGCTTGAATAATTTGTGCTGTCCCTATTACCATAGATTATATAGTGTTAGCTATAATTAGACTGAGCACTTACTGGAACACTATTTTGAGTCTGAGTTTAATACTTAAGGTGAATGGAGAGAAGGGGCACTTATTTAAAAACCAAAGACTTGTACCTATCAAGAAAAGGTAAAGGAAGTTTTGTTTTGCTTTGCTTTGCTTGGAAAAGGAAAGGTTAAGTAGAGATAACATTCAAGTATTTCCAAAATGCTACCCATTGATGTTCCCAAGGTTACATTCTAGGCCTTCTATGGTTAGCAGACAGTATTCATCAACCTACTTGCCCATCCCTTCACGCCACCCCACTATTTTCCCTAACCTTGCCCCATGAAACTTCATGAACAGGTTTAGGTACCTGCTCTCCAGCCTAGATCTCTAGCTTAAGCTCCAGCCCTGGCTTTCCAGCTGCTTCCTGATTATTTCTATTAGGAACACAGCTATTTCTATTTCTATTGCAATGTTCTGCAATCAATTCATGTTCAAGGCATCTAAACCCCAGCATCGCTCACCTAACCCATTCTCCCTCTCCTGACTTACTTCTTTGATAATGGCAGCACCAATTTACCTTGTTGACTAAGGTTAAACCATACGATCAGCTTTTCTTTCTCCTTTTCCATTAGTCCTTCTATTCCATTAGCCACTAAATTCTATCACTTAAGTGTTTTTCAATTTTATCTTCTCCTCTCAATTTCCAATGCTATTCGTTTAGACTTTCATCAACTTTTCCTGAACAATCAGCAATCAAGTTTCACTTTAACCATTGTAGCTGTAATAAAGTTTTTGGGCAAAAAGTACCTAAAATTTTGTAATTGCATCTTAAATAGTCTCCATTTCCTTACTCTAGCACCCATAATCCATCCTTTATCAGTGTTATTTTTCTAAATTACCAATCGGATCATCCCACCATCCTGCTCAAAGACCTTTAATAAGTCTTTACTAATAGAGTAATGCCTCGGTTCTTTAGCATGGCATTTGAGGCCCTTCACAGTCTGTACTTAGCTTACTTTTCTGGTCTTATCTACTTTAGCTATAGCAGTTAACTTTCTATGCTTTAAATCTGTGCTGGAGTTTTACTCCTTTCTGCCTCTGTGGATGTTCTTCCTTCTTCGTTGGATGCCTCTCCTTGGTTCCCTACCTTTTAAAAGTTCATTGAGGTTGGTGGGCCACACTGTGGGAGATGTTTGTGTGGGATGTGGTGGGAGGTGTGGGAGGTGGGCAACATGGGAATCCCAGTGGGTTCCGTGTAATATTTTAGGTAATCTAAGCACCTCTTAAAATATATGTATATATATATATATAAATAACATTTTTGTAAGCAAATACACATATATGCATATATATTTATATATCATTTTACAAATGTTTGTATGTATTGTAAGAATTTTGATTTTTACCCATAATAAAAAAAAAAATAAATAAATAAATAAAAAAAAAAGAAAAAAAAAAAAAGAAAAAAAAAGATCAATATCATCTCCTTTTATGAAGTCATTCCCTCCTGCTAGAATATGTGTATGTGTGTGTATATACACACACACAGAGATATAGATACAGATATTCCTATATAAAGTAGACTACAAATTTCTTGACATTAGGAAACGTGTTTTATTCACTCTGTATGACCAGAGCCTAGTCACTCAATAGATGATAGTTGAATACATGAATAATGTTTATTCTAAAGATAGTGACCCACCTGGTTTCTCTCTTCATTGGAGATTAAACAAGATAAATTATACTTCAATCTTTAGGCATTAGGAAGAATGGGTTATATACTAGAATGAGTTATTTAGATAATTTTTGGACAGTTCTCTGTAGTTTTGTGTGTGTGTGTGTACTGATCTTTTAGTCTAGAATGGTTTAGGAATTGCTGTGCTTGGATTTGTGCTGTTAGATCAAAACTAATTTTTTTTAAATTAGAGAAATTGGGCATTTTTAAGATTAATTTTCTGCTGGATCAAAAGTAATGTTTCTGTTAGATCAAAATAAATTTCACCAGTGAAATGATGCATATTGTAATAGCCGAAGGAAATGCAGTATTAATTCAGAGGACACAATAAGGTTAAAGGAGAAAGATCAGGTTCAATTTCAATTACGCTTTTCAATGATCTATTAAGTGATTTCTTTTTAGGACTTAAAAATTTTGCTTTAGATCCAACCCTAATTGTCAATGTTTAACTAGCATGGCTGAAGAAATTGATCTTATCATATTTGTATTTCTATTCTTTTTTTAAACAATTTATTGAAGTATATCATTCATACATGAACATAAACAATAAGTGTTCAGTAAACACTGTGAACTCACAAAACAAACATGCATAACATCATATAGGGCTCCCATACATCACCCTATCCCAAATACTTTGCATGTTGTGAAACATTAACAAATTATGAAAAAGCATCGTCAAAGTATTACTACTAACTATAGTCCCATATCTTACTCCCCTATACTTTTTTTTAAGCATTTATTTACTTTTATCCGTTTTTACCCCCTCTCCCTGTTTTTGCTCTTTTTGTGTCCATTCTCTGGGCAACTCTCCGTGTCCGTTTTTTGCCCTCTCTTCTCATCCTTCTCCTCCTGTCTTCACTGGGATTCAATCCTCGGAACATCTGTTGTGGGAGAGAGGTGTCCTACCGCCTGTGCCATCTTAGTTCCTGGATTTTGGTGTGTCTCGTCTTGGCTCTCCCTTGTGTCACTCTCCTGTTAAGTCATCATCTTGGTGTGTGATTCGTGGGGCCTGGGGGCTCACCCACTCGCGGGGCCTGGCGGCACATCCGTGCACAGGGCCTGGTGGCCTGCATGCCTTCTATATTTTTCTTTTTTTCTTTTTACCAGAAGGCCCCGGGGATCGAACCCACGTTCCTCCATATAGGAGATAGACGCCCAATCATTTGAGCCACATCTGTCCCCCTGCTATATCTCTTAAGGTTGACCAAAGATACCTAGAGTTACAGTCATTTTCCATACAGAATGGTCATGTAATAAATCAGGCTTAGTTTATTACCAGCATTCTAAAAACCAGACCTAGGAATAAAAACTAAGTCTGCGGACACATGAATGGTTTCCAATATAGTGAATGTTTAGCCTATATTTCTATTCTTACTAGAGAATGAATTTAGTGTAAGTCAAGATGTTAACCAGAACCATGAACTGCATTTCATAAAAAGACACATTTCATGAAACTTAAAATCCCAGCTAACTGGTAGGGAAAACGAAGTAGTAAGCTATTAGTTTTGCACTTTTGCTCTTAAGAGTACCTAAATTATGTCTGTCTTTTTTTTTTTAAATAAAAGGGTTGAATATAATTCAATGGTACTCTTAAATCTAGGCAAGTTGTTTTCAGTAGGCAAAAAAACTATGATTCATGCTTGTTTCAAGGTTTGTCTGGAATTCAATTCCCATCTTTCTCTATGATTGCTGAATCCACTGTGGAGTCCACATTTCACATATGAAGACAAGAGCATCCCCATTCCATGTAAGGATGATTAACCTGTTCTGCATATACCAGATTAGGTATCAGTTCAGCATTTTCTCCAAAGTATAATTCTTTAGAAATGGAATGAATGGGCTATTTCTCTAAGTAGTGACTCTCCCTTTACTGAAAATGTTCAAGCACATTTGTGTCTGTTTTGTTCAATGGTGTATCCCCAGGGCCTTGAACAGTGCCTGACACATGGTATGTACTCCATAAATGTTTTGTATGAGTGAATCAAGCATAAAATGGAAGCACAAAACGGATGATGTTTTAACTAGCTTTGGCTGTGTAACTAGCCACCCCAAAAGGTAGTAGCTTAAAACAATGATTCATTATTTTTTCATGATTCTATGGGGGCGCTGCAGGATCTGAGATGGCCTCACTCACATTCTGGGACCTCCACTGAATGGCTGGGACAGTAGCCCTGTCTCTCCATGTAGTTTCTCCCAGACTTCCAGAATGAGTAGCCTGGACTTTTTCATAAGGCCACAGAGTTCCAAGAGGGTGAAAGAGGAAGCTGCAATGCCTCTGGCTGTTAGGCTTGGAACTCACTCCCAGGGCATTTTATTGGTCAAGCAAGCTACAAAGCCAATTCAGAGGAGGTCAAAACAGACAATCCCTGCGATGAGAGTTGCCGCAAAGAGATGGTGACCATTTTAAATCTACTACAGGTGACCAACTTTTAAAAACTTCTGCAGGGAATTCTTGTAATGGAAGAGAGGTTGTTTAAGCTGACCTCAAGGAGTCCTTTCATCTCTAAAATTCCATGATTCTACCAGGCTGAATGGATCTTGTGCAGTATTCTAAGAACAGTTACTAACCAGTGGGTATCTGGAAAATTTAATCTACTTCTGGAGAAATAATTTCAAAGAAAATTCCCTGAATAATTATTTTCAAACCATTAATATGACCTAGAATTTGTATTCTTTTCTTAACTCTTCCAAATGCTCATGTAGAATTCTCTTTTTAATTCTGGTATAGCAAGCACGTTTTCCTTTCTTTACGCTTTGCTGACCAATCTATAAACACTGGGTAAACACCTCACTCTTATATATCCATCAAATGCTTGATTTTTTTAGGGGTCATTACAAGGAATAATACAAAATTTTAGTTTTTCTCCTGTATCAGAGTGTTTATACCATTGCCTCAATATTTATACTATTACAATTGAAGTCATAAATCTACCACTTTTCTGTAATATACACTATACTCATTTTTTTAATGAAACTTTTAATAAACTAAGAATATTCCTTTGAGACTATGTTAGTAGTAGCAGGTGCAGAGAGACCATCTGATGCAGAAATATATAAGCAATTTTCAGATGACATATGGAGACCCTGTGAAGCTCCCCATTAAGATGTTTCATAACAATCATAGCAGGAAAAGCAATATGGGGAAGACTAAATTGCTGATAGCTCAACTTAATAGAAAAAGTTCATACCATAAAATGATACACTTTTATCTGTGTGTGCATTTAGTTGAAAATCATATACATTTCAGATAATTTTTGACAAATACTTGAAACGTGACTACTTTAGAGGTGTATTTTAGTTATTACACGAGTTCAATATTTTTTAAAATTTTTGTTTTAAAATTTAAATTTGGTATTCATTTATCAGCAAAATAAGCCTACTCTTCCCAACCCCTCAACAAAACAAAACAAAACAAAACAATACAAAAAACAAGCTCAGAACAATTCAATCATTTTGTAGGAAAAAAACCAATTCATCGTTGTGGAATTAATGTGCTGCATCTTGTTAATTAACCCGATCAGGTAACATTGCTAGGAAATCCTCTATCTTTCCTTTTCAATACCCTAACTTAGCCTATGTTAAAATTAATTAGTTGGAGATAAGAATTTGTTGAAATAACCAGTGATCACCATTAATCTAGATTAGAGCTGTCCAATTAAAATATGTGAGCCGTATGTATTTAAAATTTTCTAGTATCTGCATTACAAAAGTAAAAAACAAATGAAATTAAAAAAAAAAACAAACAAAAAAACCAAATGAAATTAATATTCTACTTATTCCAATATCCAAAATACAATGTTTTAACATGTAACCTTACATAAAAATCTGAGATATTCTACATTCTTTTCTTTGGTAGTAATTCTTTGAAACCCAGTGTGTACATTTACAGCACATCTCAACTCGGACTAGCCACATTTCAAGGCTCAATAGCTTCAAGTAGCCAACTACGGCATAATGGACTACTAGGCTGAGAGCACCTTGAAAGTAGATGATCTTCCTCTCCAGGACCTAGACTCTAGGCCCTAGATGATTCTTATATGTTCAGCAACCATTTTCTTTAAACTCTCCAGTCATGCTCATTCCCGCATATCAAACGAATGAGTATTGGGCTTTCTGACTCGCAGAAATCCTGCATCGTCAGCAAAGTTGACTCAGGAGCCTAAGGTGACTGAAAATGTAATGTGAACCAAATTTGCCCTCCAAGGCCTTTCTGGTCTCCACTTTCCTCCGATCCCCTCTCCCTCCCTCTCTTTGGGTCACTTATCCTCCCACCAAGTGAGAGTCCAGCAGCAGAGTGAGCCTAAAACCCCTCTTTGAAGGAAATGCACGGCAATTTCAAAAGGTCGGTCCTGGATCCCCAGGCCGTTCTTCTCAGCTGCTTTGCCTACCTCAGGCCAGCACAGTTTACACTGGGAGCGACCTTAAAACTACCAAAATTTTACGTGGCTTGGGAATTTGGGTTTGAAAAAGTACAATCTTGTATTTCAAGCTTTTAATGCATACTTAAATGATAAGGGCCTACTTCACCGTCCCGTTAGTTACTACCTTTCCCCACTCTGGGTTGTTCCTTTTCTGCTAGGAAAGTTTCCACTCCGCCCATCTCCACCCCCCCCATCCCCCGATAACGCCCTTCCGGTGGCGCTCCAGGAACCTCTCCAACCCTTCACGATGCGCGGCCCTCTCCCTTGCGGTCGACTCCAACGACAAACTGACCTCGAACTGCCCCGGCAAGGCCAAGACCCCACCCGGACCCACATCCACCGGAGGCGGAGGGTGGGGCTCCCAGTTCCAAATCCCGCCCACCGAACCCAGGTCCAGCCGGTAAGAGAGAGGAAGTGCAGTAAGCCCCGCCCCCCCTCAGCTCTTCCTCTTTCCGTTGGTACAGCTGGTTGTCATCCTCTCCCTCGCGTAGCCGATTGGCTCCTTCCCTCCCGCGCCAGGCCCTGCTGCCTCTCAGCCCGGGGAGGGTGAGTCACGCCAAACTGGGCGGAGAGTCTGCTGGCCTCTCTCCGTCGTTCGTCTGGGCGGCGGCGGCTGCAAGTGGGGACGGGGCGGGTGGCGCATCACGGGCGCGGAGGCAAGAGGAGCAGTCTCATTGTTCCGGGAGCCGTCGCCACTGCAGGTCCCTCGGCTCGGTCAGCCCGGCCCTCTCAGTCCTTCCCAGCCCCCACAGCCGCACGCAGCTGTGAGAGAGCAGCGGCTCGCGCAGCAGCTGCAGCATCATCCCCGACCCGCCAGCCATGGAAGACCTGGACCAGTCGCCGCTGGTCTCCTCGTCTTCGGACAGCCCGCCTCGGCCTCAGCCCCAGTTCAAGTACCAGTTTGTGAGGGAGCCCGAGGAGGAGGAGGAAGATGAGGAGGAGGAAGACGAGGAGGACGAGGACGAGGACCTCGAGGAGCTGGAGGTGCTAGAGAGGAAGCCCGCCCCCGCCCTGTCGGCGGCCCCGGTGCCCGCTGCCCCCGCGCCCCTTCTGGACTTAGGAAAGGACTTCGTTCCCCCGGCGCCCCGGGGACCTCTGCCGGCAGCGCCCCTCACCGCCCCGGAGCGGCAGCCGGCCCGGGACCCGAGCCCCGCGCCGTTCACTGTGCCCGCGCCGTCCCCGCCCACCGCTGCCGCAGCCTCGCCCTCCAAGCCCTTCGAGGACGACGAGCCCCCGGCCCGGCCTCCTCCTCCTCCCCCGGCCCCCCTGAGCCCCCAGGCCGAGCCCGCGTGGACCCCGCCCGCCTCGGCCCCCGCCGCGCCCCCCTCCACTCCGGCCGCGCCCAAGCGCAGGAGCTCGGCGGGCTCCGCGGGTGAGTGCCCTGCCCTCCCGGCCGCGCGCCCCTCCCTCTTTTGTGTGCTGAGCCCGCAGCTCGGGCCCTGCCCCTGCTCTCCCCCGAGGGGGCTTTGTCTGCTGACGCCTGGCTCTGGGCGCTTCCCCCTCCCCCGAGGGAGGCGCGGGGAGAAGGGTGGGGCGGCCGAGGGAGACGCGGCTTGATCTTTTTTTGTCTCGGTTCGGGGAGCACGTGCACCCCACAGGCTCCCGAGCCTTCTCCCCTCCGGTCCCCATCCCGCTGCATCCCGGTGGTCGGGAATAACCCGTAGCCGGCGCTGACTGTGTATCGAGGAAACTGGGGCTGTGCGTTCTTTGGGCTGGCTTGGTTTCACGTTAAGCATGGGCAGGCCTTGGCGCCCTAAGCTTTTAGGAGGGGCTTTTGTCTACCCTTCTGGGATTGCTCCTCCAGGAAAAGGTGCAGTTTCATTGCCCATCTATTGTAGTGCAGCCCTGGGTCCCTCCCTACACCCTCCCTGGTGTGGGTGGCCCATATACACTTCACCTCCTCCTCCTCCTCTTGAGCTGGTGGGGAGCTAGCCCCTTGGCAAACGTCCACATTGACCCAACCGCAGTGAAGGGAGAGCGCCTCCAGTGGTGTGGCGCGGGGAGAATTTTGGCCAAGTCCTGCCACCGCCCATATCACCCGGGTTGTGATGTGGCGACTCCCCACAAGCTAAACCCAGCCAGAGAAACGGGATCTGGGCATTGTGTTCCGTGGGGGCGCGGTTCTGCCTTGGTCTCAACTGCAGGGTTACGGGAATTAACTGTTAGTGTGAAGGGGTTCAGCTTCTTAATGCATCTTAAATGAATCTTGGAGAAAAAAGGAAACGGTAAGATGGTTGACATTGTTAAAAGAAGAGCAAACCTGTGGATTCCTTGCTGGGAATCGCCAGTTGAACTTGTGACATACTTACGTGGGACTTGGTGAAATATTTTGAGACAGACGTTTTCATAAATTGGTTAGACATACTATTTTCTTAGAAGTTGTGGGCTTTAGGTCGACAGAGACAGATCTATGGTTTGAAAAATGATTTTCAAATCTGTTCATTCACATGACTACCTGATTTTATGTTATTTTTAGGAACGTTGTTTTATTACTCTTCATCTTGGGAAAGCGTTTATTTTGGAAGAGAAAAAATTAAGTTTGTTAGAGATTAAGAAATTTATTAGATGCTTTCGTAAGTAGCTCTTTGCTTTTGGGACAGATCCCATTATCAGTAGGACCTTTCTTTATAGGTCAAGAATCAAGTAGCCTGCTGAGAAATGTTCATAGCCTTGTAGAATTTTAGAGGTGGTTCATTTTCTAGAAAATCAGTCTGAGAGCACATAATTTTATTTTCTTCACTTCATTGCTGTTCTGAAAAGGGGAAATAAACTGATTGTGATGATGCTTCTGAATAACATTTTGATATTGACATATCCCAAAGCACCGCTCAAAACATTTATCCATACACAAAAGGTCTTAGAAGATGAGGAATAACTCAGCCATTCCTTTTTCTATATGAAAAAGGCCACCTATAAGGGAAAGTGAAGTGTGGTAGAAAAATGTAAATAAGAAATTTGCAAAAAGGAAATTTAGCAATTGACAAAAGCACCCTTAACTTGTTGTGGGTCCCTGCTTGGAAACAGTCTGGATTCAGGAGGTGACAGCATTCTCTTGGAATCTTGACTGTTGGAATCCTAAATTTAGAAGATAAAGGAGAGAAAATATTGCCTATTCCTAATTCTTTATCTATTGGAAACTTTTAGTTCCTTTGGTAAACTAGGAACATTGTGATTATGGTCATGGATAATTAAAACCATTTCTTTGAGTCTAAATTTCTTAAGTTTGTTCATTCAGCAAATTATTGTTCTAGGCTCTGAGGGTATAGCAATAAACAAGACACTTGTACTCCCTGTATTGGGGGTATATATAATAAGCACATATATAAATAAGAAACTTGGAATCAGTGGTAAGTGCTATGAGGAAAGTAAATGGTGATAATGATTGAGATGTGTGGGAGCTCTTTTAGATAGGCTGGCTCTGAGAAAGGCCTTTTTGAGGGGGTGGGATTTGAGCTGTAGAGATCAAAAATGTTCCAAGCAACGGCTAAGGCCCTGAAGCAGGAATGATTTGGTTGCATGTTTGAGATTCTGTAAGATGACTATTGAGAAAAACTAGGGAGAAAGATGAGGGCAAAGAAGAGGTGGGCTTGCCTCTAACCATTTGGTGTTTCTAACAGGCCATGGTAAGAAGATTTTTTTGTTTTTGTTTTTTCCTCCCAATATAGTTTATTTCAGAAATATACTCCTCAAAGAATTTTATTGTGACTTTAGAGCTAAAATATAAATTTGAAGATTCAGTGTAAGAGGACCAACGTGAGTAAAGACAAAGGAGGTGAGAAATGTGCAGAGTGTGGCTACGGACATAGATCAGCTTAGCTGGAAGAGGATTTATGTTACTGAGTATGATAGATCCCTGACATTTGTTCATTTAACATCACCGTTTACACGGTTTTAGGGTAAACTTTGATTTCCATCAGATGGTAAGTTGTAATTTTGCTGCTTGCTGTTGTGAAGCTGTAGTGCCTGGATTATCCCCATTGCAATGCAGTAATTGGAGTGAGACTAAAACCTCTCACTTGATGACCATTCTTTTTTTTATATATATATTTTTTTTTATTATGGGTAAAAATCAAAATTCTCACAATACATACAAACATTTGCAAAATGATATATAAATATATTATTCTTCATGGAGAAACACTTGAAAAGATTAACCTAGGCTTTGAGAAGGTGCAAAGAAACTCTGGATAGAAATTGATTTGAGAAAAGTGTAAATATTACCATTAAAAATGACTTTCATCTGGTCTCTGGCAAGTTCCAAACCAGTGTTAAGACTGAAAATGTGTGGTAGGTCTGAATTCTCAAGGGTATTGAATGCCAAATTAAGGAATTTGGATTTTATCATCTAGCCTTAATCCACGCTCTGTTCACAGTTGACCTTTTATGTTATGAAATGTTTTTATTGTTTCCAAAATATAGTTTAATTCGATAGTTTTCTCCCCTCTCCTGAATTACTGCTTTAGGCATTGGGAAGCCATTGAAGATGAATTGAACTGAGGCATGGCATCATGAAAGCAGTGTTAGAAAAACGAATTGGTAACAATATTCAAGATAAGATGGAAAGAAAAACGGATGAACTATTTAGAAAACTTTTGCCATAGTTCCTACACAAATAAAGAGGGCTTGAACTAACTAGTTCACTACTTGTTCATTCCGTGAAAATGGAATAGAAGGGAGGAATATCAGAAACAAAGCATGATTAATTGGCAGTGAATCTATTTTTATAGTTAGGTTACAAAGAGACTTTATGAAAGAAGAATTGATAGCACTTGGAGGCTATGGCTATAAACAAGAAAAGAATGTTAGTGCATATTATATCAATTTCAGAAACTCCAAAATTGCTAATTGCAATGGAAATTTGTATATAATTGAATATTGCTTGTAAGTATAGATTATGGCTTGGGGTTTAAAAATTATTATTTTTTCTAATAAAGGCACTTATCGTTTATATTGGCATAGGGGTACATACTAGAAATTTTAAAAGATTTTGAGTGATACGTAGTGTAAATCTTTTATCACTTCTTAATATAAAGCCTGAGTAAACAGTGATATGACACTCCCAGGAGGTAGATACCTCTAAAGAAAGGAATGTCACACCCTATCCATTCCCCACTGCCCTTTGATTTTTTTTTCATTTTTATCTAGAAAAGGACGGTAAGGAATTGAAGTGATGAATTTAGAGATTCTAAATAATTTCTGTAGTTCAGTCATTTCTAATTTTCTGAGTAGGAAAAAATTGAGAAACAAGTGCTGTGCTCCTTATGGACAAAGTGAATTGTTTCAGAGAGGCTTGTAGGAATCTCAGCCTTCTCAGCCTTAAATGTATGGTCCTTTTTTGTAACTTGCAAGCATCCTCAAATCCTTTTTAAAAGGAGGTGATGAAAATATGTGGAAACTTCATAAAAATCTAACCATGTAGAACAGTGCTGTATCACTGTAATTTTAGAACATTTGGTCCATTTTACTTTACTTCCACCACATCAAAATTTTTCATCCTCTCCCAAGAGAGAAAACCCTAAGTCCCATTGCTGAATCCAGCCCAGATTCTGTTATCTTTACCACATCTGGATATGAATCCCTATGAATTGACCATTTAAAAATACAAGGTATTTGCCCCTCCCACACCAATAACATAATGGTTGGTGGAGCAGGGACAACATAGCTGGAAAAAAAAAGAAAATGAGATGCTGGGAGAATCTGTTCCATAGTAATGGCACACTTCACCACCACCATCCCATATGGCACAAAAGGGACAACAGAGGAACAGAGAAACAGTATATTAGACGACTAGAAGTCAAATGTAAAGACATTATTGTGTTAGATATATTAGATATAAAATATTTCTAAAAAAGTATATCTGTTGTTCATTAATTGACAATTATTTTCACAGCATACCTAGAAGCAATTTATTCAAAACGCTACTGATTCAAGACCCCATTTTAAATGGCATATTTTTAAAGGTACTTTTTTGGCCCAGGATAAAGGAATCAACTAAATTTTTAGAATGATGATTTTTCCTGATTCTTCCCTGGAACCTCTGATTAAATGGGAGTGTTGCATGTATACTATATTTATAGTATATTCTTTGGGACTTTTTATTCCTGTTTATAAATATAGACCTTGGAAGGGTCAGTCGGGGGGTGATGGCACCAGGGATGGGAACTGCATACAGAACAACTTGATAAAAGTTTTGTTAGATGCTTTTGCATATATAGAGGTAGATTATGAAAATTAGAATTTAGAAGATCAAGTAAGTATTTCATTTTATATTTTATAGGCCATATATGCTACACATAGATCTGCTATAAGGATTAGGACTGTAAGACATCACTTTTGAACAAGCACTGAAAAATTGCCACCTATCGACATTCTTTCTCAATTACATACTTTTGTTCCAACCAAACTTTCTGTTATTTCCCTTACTAAAATTTTTTTAATGAAAGTTTTAAAATTTATTTTTTTAATTAGAGAAGTGTGAGCTTACAAAACAGTCATTATAATGTGCAGAATTCCCATACATCACCTGTCCACATACATCTTACATTGTTGTGGAACATTTGTTACAGATTATGAAAAAAATGTGATCAGACTATTACTGCTAACTGTGGTCCACAGTGTAAACTTGGTATATTTTTTCTGTACACACCGTTTGTTAATGAAATTTGTGTTGCAGGAGTTTAATATTGATAGAATCAGACATGAATATTTGAATTATGTGTTACAAGGGTTGTGGGTAAAACTGGCTAAATTGCTTCAGTTCAGTAGGGTTTTAATGATTACCTTGCCTTATCTTATTTTGGAAGAGATTTAAAATTTACTTTTGCTTTTTATCATGGAAAGTTTCCGAACATAATCAAAGGAAAACAATAGTGTGTGAATCCCCGTTTAGTCAACACTGAGCCCCAGCAACCATCAACCCATGGCCAATTCTGCCAATCCCATACCCTCATAAAGATTTCATTATGTATCTTGAGAACTGTAGGTACTCCTTTTAAAAACATAACCACAATATCCTTAATCAAATATTTCTTTAAAATATTTAACAATAGTTACTATCAAATGTTCATATTTCCAATTAGTAAGTGTCATAGTTTTTTTTTTTTTAGCAATAAAAAAAATTCAGAATCCACATCAGGTCCATATGTTATGATAGACTGATATGTGGTTTTTAAGATTTTTGTTATCTGTTAATCTGTCCATGGCAGATTTTGTTCCATGGACCCCTTTGACCCCTTTGCCAGTCAGGTGAAAACCACGGACCCCTTACTAAGTCCACACTATACTGTGTATTATTTAATAAATATATCACACTTGCACCAACATGTCCCCACAAGAATAATGTTTTTTTGAATTTCACTTCAAGCTCACAGACTCCTTGTTAAGAACCCTTCGTCTATGGTTTCTTCCTTGTTTGCTCTCTGCAATTTGTTGAAGAATTCCCATAGATTCTTTTTATTCATATCATTTACATACAGTGAAATGTGTAGATCCTAGACCCTAAACGTTAACTGTTTTATGTTTTGACAGATGCATATACTCATTTAACCCACCCCACACCCCTATCAAGAAATAGAACATTTCTATCATCCTAGGAAGATCTCTTGGATCTTTAGCAGTCAGTCCTTCAATTCCAAAACCCTTCCCAAGCAGCCGCTGTTCTGGTTTTCTTTCACCATAGATTATTTTTGCCTGTTACAGAGCATTTTGTATCTTTCTACTTGCATTCAACACAGTGTTTTTGAGATTTATCAACTGTGTTATGGGAATCAGTAATTTGTTCCTTTTTGCTGATAACTATATTCCCTGATATGAATATACCACAATTTAAATTTTCATTCACTTATATGTAGACATTTGGATTATTTGTAGTTTTGGTTATTATGAATAAAATTGCTGTGAACATTCTTGTATAAGGCTTTTTGTGGACATATTTTTTCATTTTCCTCTTGAGTAGATGCCTAACGAGTAGAATTGCTGGGTCATAGGGTAGGGTATGTATTTTGCCCATTTTTTAACTGGGTTGTATGTCTTACTGATTTGTAGGAGTTCTTTATATATTCTGGATATAAGTCTTGTCAGATACATGTATTATGAATATATTCACTAGTCTGTAACTTGCCTATTAATATTTATGGTTTATTCTGATGAACATCTAAGGAAGAAAGAGTACCAAATTTATACAAACTCTTTCATGATAAAAAGGAAGAATGAACAATTCCCAAAACTTTTTATAGATATATACATTAGTACCAAAATCAGACCCTTGTCTGATTTACAAGAATATAAATTTACAGAGTATCTCTCACAGCATGCATTCAAAAATCTTTAACAAAATATTAGCAAATTAGATCCAGCAATTTAAAAAAAAAGGCATAATCATCACCAAATGCGGTTTATCCCAGGAATACAAAGTTGGCGCAACACTCGAATTCAAACAATGAAATTCACCACATTAACAAGCCCTAAAGGAAAACATATTATCATCTCAAAAGATACCAAAAAGGCATTTGACTAAATTCAACACCCTTTATCATAAAAACTCCTTTATAAAAATTCTCAGTAAACTAGGAATAGAAGGAAACTTTTGCAATCTAAGGTTCAGGGCACCTAGTGAAAACTTACAGCTAACAACATACTTAAAGATAAAAGACTAAATATATTTATTACACAAGGTACAGAATAAGGCAAGGAATCCACTTTCACAATATCAATAGCATAAAGATCACAGGGGAAAAGTAAAACTATTTTATAGACAACAGGACTGTGTAATTAGAAAATCCTAAAGATTAAATAAAAATAAAAACCCTAGTAAAGCTAATAAGTCAAATTAGCAAGACTGCAGGGTAGACACAAAGACAGTAAGCAAAAATCCTTCAATACAATTGGGGTAAATTTAACAAAAAATGTACAAAACCTCTACACTGAAAGCTACCAAACATTGCTGGGAGAAATTAAAAGACCTAAACAATGGAATGCTATACCACATTCATGGATTGGAAGACTTAACATTGTTAAGTGTCAGGAGACAGTTGTACATCTTGTAAGCAGACATTGTTCCCATGTCTTCAAAGACGCCTTGGAAAATAGATAGTGATTCCCTATACAACAATGAGCAGGCATGCTTATTAGACCATATGAAAGATTCAGGTTCCCTAAACTCTTTTTGAGTTTCTCTCCTGCAATGCAGCCCACTGCAAGTGCAGATGTTACCTGGCCCACTTTGTGGGGAATGGGCACTCTGGCTACTGCCATTGCAGCAAGCAATAATGTCCTTTGTCTCTGACCCAGGCAACTTGTGTCTTCTACCAGCATTCATGAAACCATGGCAGACTAACTTGTTAGCTTGCAAGTAGGGTAAAATCTCAGACCCTAAGATGTCAATGCTTCCTATATTGATCTATAGAGTCAATGCAATCCTCATCAAATTCCCAGGAGACAGTTTGTAGAAAATTAACAAGCTGATTATAAAACTTATATGGAAATGCAAAGGACTTAGAAGAGGCAAAGTGATTTTGAAAAAGAAGATCAAATTTGGAGTCACACTACTTGATTTTAAGATTTAATGTAAAGCTACAGTACTCAGAACACAGTGGTTTGGGCATAAGGATAGAGAAAGAGATCAATGTACAAAATAGAAGTACATAAGCAGATATACTAATATAGTCAATTGATTTTTCGTAAAGGCACCAAAGCCAATTCAATGGGGAAAGAAATATTCTTTCAAAAAACTTGTGCTGGGACAACTAGATTTCTAAATGGAAGAAATAAATAAATTTGGACCTATACCTAATATCATACATAAAAATTAATGCAAGATGGATCATAGACTTAAACATAAAAGCTAAAGCTACAAAGCTTCTAGAAGACACAGACTGTCTTCACAACCATGAAGTAGGCAAAGGTGTCTTAAGATAGGATACAGAAAACACTAACCATAAAAGAAGATTGATAAATTAGGACTTGTCAAATTTAAAACCTATATTCATTCTGAATATTACGTGTTTTAGGGTAGGTCTATTTGGATTTATTATAATTGGAATATGCTGTGCTTCCTGGACACATATATTCATGTCTTTCATGAGAGTTGAGAAATTTTCAAATACTCTTTCTTCCCCCTTTCACTTCTCTTCTTCTGGAACTTTCATAACATGTATATTGGTGTGCTTCGTGCTGTCATTCAACTCCCTGAGTCCCTCCTCAATTTTTTCCATTCTTTTCTCTCTTTCTCTCCTTTTCTTTTTTCAATTTCAGTCCTGTCCTCTATGTTGCTGATTTTTTTCTCCCATGATTTCAAATCTGTTCTGTCCCTCTATTGTTTTTTTTTTTTTGTTGTTGTTGTTGTTTTTTAAGAGGTACCAGGCATTGAACCTGGGACCTCATACATGTAATGCAGGCTCTCAACCACTGAGCTACACCCACTCCCCTTTATTGTATTTTTAATCCCACATATTGTGTCTCTCATTCCCATAAACTCTGTTATTTTTCTATCCAAGGTTTCAAATTTTTCTTTGGGCACACTCAGTGTCATCTTAATGTGTTTCATTTCTTTAGCCATGTTGTCCTTCAGATCCATGATTTGATTTGGGAGATTTATATGAACCTCATTGATTAGCTGTCTCAGGTCCTGTGTCTCATCTGGAGCTTTGATTTGTTCCTTTACCTGAGTCGTATCTTCCTTTTTCTTATTATGGTTTATGATATTTTGCTGATGCCTAGGCATCTTTATGATGCTGAGTTTGCGCTGATGGTCAATTTCTCTCTCTTGCCTAGGGATTTACTGTTAAGTAGCTATGTGCTACCACTGTTCCTTGACTCTTGGTTAACTTGTTCTAGATAGGATTGCCTCTGCTTAACTGCTCAATCCAGGGCTAAAGACCCAGTCATGGGGTACTGGCCAGTTTCCAGTGTCCTTGGAGAGGGGACCCATAAAGGCACCTGATTCCTCTTTCATTATTTTTCCTTTCTTTCCATGCACTTTTTATGGTCTGCCAGCAGATTGCACTCTTTGGCAGACCTCTCAGCTCGCAGACCCCCAGGTGCTAGGGGGGAATAGATTCAGTGTAACCTGCAGGTGGTGCAGAAGCAATGTCCTCAGGGCTGGTCAAGCCTCACAAACAAACTTTATCACAAGCTGTTTTTCCTTGGCTGGCTGTACCCTCCCTCTCTCTGCTTCCTCAGCAATCAGCCCAGGGCAGTAGGGGAGGTGTTTGAGAAGGCAAATTATCTTTAGCTCCTTGTAGGCTCTCAGGGCAAACAATGTTGTGGCCCCCTCCGGCCTGGAATTGTGAGACCCCTCCAATGCAGCAGACCAAGTTTGCTGGTCAAAATCTGAATTTGATGTAGGCTGTGTTCCTCCCTTTCCCCTTTCTTGGGGAAGAAGACCCCTGCAACCCCCTCGGTCTGCAGCCCCTGCAGTCCAAAGCTGCTGCGGTCCGCAGACTGCTGTTTGCTCAGAGGGTGGTGGGATGGGCATCAGCTGCTGCTACTGAAGCTCTACTCATGGGATTTTTCAGCCAGTTGAGACTCCTTTTCTTCACCCCTCTCTCTTCTGGGTAGTGTCTCACCTTCCCCTGATGTCCTGAGCCTTAAAGCAGACTCCAGACAGACTCTGCCTGTCCTCTAGCTATTTTTTCTGGGAGAGAGGTGATCCCTCTGCCTCTCTAATCTTCCATCTTCCCAGAAGTTCCAAGTCAGGTCATTTTGATTGCTGTTTCCTTACCTTTTTTCTCTGTTTATAAGATTTTTTATATCTTTGGTTTTCAGCTATTTGACCCCTGTGATGTGCCTAGTTGTATTTTCTTTGTGCTTATCCTGTTTCAGGTTCATTGAGCTTCTTGATCTGTGAGTTGATATTTTGCAGATTTTAGGCTGTTATAGATATAGATAGCTCCACATTTTTTTTCTGCTTTAGTCACTATTGCCTTTTTCTAGAGCTCTAGTTACATATATATTAACTTTTTGATATTGTCACAGGTCACTGAGGCTTTAAAATTTTTTTTTCCTAGCGTTTTTCCTCCTGGTACACTTCAATTGGACAGTTTACCCTTTATTTTTATTTTTGAAGATGCTTTAGATTACATAAATGTTACATAAAAGATATAGGCGATTCCCATATATTGCTACCCCATTCCCCTTTCCCATTTTCCCCATTAACATCTTTCGTGAGTGTAGTACACTTGTTACAATTGATGAGCACATATTGAAGCATTGCTACTAACCATGGACTATAGTTTACACTTTGTACCACACGATTTTATAGGTTTTGACAAATGTGTAATGGTTTGTAATCGTCATTGCACTGTCATGCAGGACAATTCCAATGTCCCCAAAATACCCCATGTTATACCTATTCTTCCCTCTCCCTCCCCTCAGAACCTCTGGTGACCACTGCTTTTATAACAAGTTCTTCCATTGCTAGAATAATAACAAGTCTACTTTAGTCCATAGTTCCATTCCCCCCTTACGTTTGCTCATTCCTTAATCTTGAGGATTTTGGGATGGTGATGCCCACTCTTTCCGATTGAAAGGGGGCTTAGATCCCATGGGGCAGATTGTTATCCTTTCTTTAAATTTCTTTTCTTCTGCATTGTCCAATCTTCTTTTAAGCCCATCTAGTGTATTTTTCTTTAGTTAATGTAATTTTTGGTTCTAGAATTTCCATTTTTTTTTTTTTTTTTTGTAGGCAGAAAGTTTATTGGGAAGCTCTCCCAATGGAAGGGGTCTGAAGAGAGACTTCAGCCCCCCATTTGTTTCTTTTATTACTCTAGCAAGAGTCCCTGTCTGTTCACTCATTATGTTCAATCTTTTTTTCTGTACATACATAAATATTTTAATATCTATTGTAGTTTGCATTTTAATGTTTGTTAATCTAGCATCTCCATTATTTCTGAGTTTGTTTATATTGCTGTTTACTCTTATTTATGGATTATATTGAAGCAGATTAGTTTAGGAAGAGGGAAGACAAATCTAAGACCTGGCAGAAAAATGTGGCTATGGAACCATGCCTGGAAACCCCCTGAGTGAAAGACCACCACCAAGAATAAAGTTGGAAAGATCCTGCGAGACCCCTCCACGAGATCCCATCCGGAACGAGATCCTGTCCAGGGTCAAGGGGAAGCCCCAGATATCCTCAAGAGACCTCACCATTGGTCCCCTGGGAACTAACTGGTGGGGTAACCAATCAGAATAGCAAACAATTGGGGCCCCTCACCCAGCATTAGGAAAGGGACGAGTAAATAATAGCTTAATAAAGTTAGCCTCCCAAGCCCAAAAACGCTCTCTCTGCCTAGAGGAGCCCACATCTACAGGTCTAGGTGTGTAATTCTGTTCTCTTCTCCCATTTTTCAGTAAATTACTGGTCTAACTAAACCAGCATGTTCTTTAATTCTTTTATGTAACATAGCCAAGAACCTAGAGGAATCCATCATCCTCCGACTTCAACATTTTCTTCTTTGCATGTCCATTTTTCATTTTATATTGGGTGTGTGGGTGCAGTATTGTTAGTTTTGTTCTGGCAGGCAGTTAATTTGCTGGCAGATCAGCTTGAGTCTAGATTTTAAAGTTAGGGTGGGTCTAGAACAGGGATTCGCAATCTTTTTCTTAAAGGGCCAAATAGTAAATATTTTAGTCTGTGGGCCCTTCAGCCCCTCTTTACTGCTCATCTCTGCTCTTGTAGTGCGATAGCTGCCATAGACTATACATAAATGAATGGGCGTGGCTGTGTTCTGCTAAAACTTTGACCCACCAGTCATAGTTTGTTGACCCTTGGTCTTGAGTATTCCTTATTCTAGGGTTAGTATTCCTTATTCCTTATTCTTATGGTGTGACCTTTCTGAATTGTCATTTGTATGGTTGGGGTGCTCAGCAATGTCGCTCAACTTTGGCTGGTCAAAACCTTCAAGTCTTCGAGCATTAAATATCCATGCAGTTCACAGCTCTCCCATTGGTTTATCTGTTAAGCCTTGCTGAGTCTCGTGCTGTGTATTTAAACAGAGATTTAAAGGGGATCCTTGTTCAGATTTCTGGAGCTCTTGCTTTGTGTAGTTTTCTGTTACCCTGCCTTGCAACTTCCAGACAGCTCAGAAGCTGGGAACATTATAGGCTGCTTCCTCCCCTCAGCGGGAGTCCAGTGCTCCAGGTGGGCTCTTCCTCCCTGTGCTATAGACCAGAAAGTGCCTGCCAGCGGGAAACCATAGTGTTCACCTCCTCTTAGGAATCATACTACTCCAACTGCCTGTTGCCCAATGTCTCAAGACAATGGCTTCATATATTTTGACCAGTTTCATAGTTTTTTATATTGGAAAGGTTAGTCTGATATAATTACTTTCAGAGCCAGAAGTGGAAGTTCCTTTATTTGGTTTTAAAGTACAATTTACTTTCTTTGATTTATAACTAGGTATGACTTTTACTGGCCAGTGAATTTTTGGTTGATAAAGAGTTTTTAAAATGAACATGGCAAGGAAATTACTCAGTATAGGAGTGTGTTGACATTGGAGAGATTGTGATAGCATATATTTTTGAATTGACTGGTAATAAATTGCAGGCTTAAAAATTGACACACCATTTTTATTTATTTACTTTTAAATCTCTTTAGTGAACTTTAAATTTGAAACTGATTCTTGTGTGATGGAATTCAAAAGCATATTAGACTGAGAAAGTTATAATATAAATTTACAGCTTTGGTCCAGGCTTAGGTGAGGAAGTGGATCCAGTGTTAGTGCCAACATGAGGAATAGATCATTTGGAAAAAGTTGTTTTCTGAATGAAACTCATATTTCACACTGTCGTTACAAGTAGTTTAGTGATTCTGTTCATTTTACTGAGGGTCGTAAAGAAGTCAATATCTGATTGTAGTGACAGTTAAATTTTAATTTTCTATTAGCTATGTGATTTTGAATAAGTTGCTTAATTCTCTAGGTGACTGGAAATGTGGCAGAATATTAACAAAGGCAAGATAAAGATGAGTGTTTTAGAAAGAAAGCTAGCTTGAATATGATGAATTTGAGGTTTAGTGGATGTCAGCATTCAGATATGCAGCATGGAAAGCATTGGGCATGGTTAGGAAGAGTTATGTTTGGTTAGTATTGATGACATGTGATGGGTTGTTGAGGAAAGTTTAGACAGTTAAGTTGGGACCAAATAAGGGAGGGCATTACTTATCAGTCTGAGAGTTTCAGGTATAATTTGGTGGATAACTGGGGGCTTTTAAATGTTTTTGGGTAAGAGAATATATAGAATTATTCATTTAGGAATATTTATTTGATGGCAGTAGAGTGGAGAGACTTACTGGAAAAATTTTGGCTTTTCCTTTGCCTATTTACTGAAAAGTTTGTTTTGGTACTAAGCTGCTATGTTTTTCGTTTTTGTGGGCGTAATTAAATCTTTAATATTTATTATATATTTTGGCTGTCCTCAAGATAGCACAAAAGAGATTGATGAAAGTTTACCTTTCATTCACTAGTTAGAATTTGGCATTTTTAGGAGATCATAGAAAGGGGATTTGTGCACACTCTTTTGTAAGCTCAATAATATATCTGCGGGTGTAACATACCTCATTAATTCCCAATGTTACACTTTTTTGCTTCATATATTATCCCTGATTATAAACTAGTCTATTCATTTGTGAATGCTAGGATCTTTTACAGAAAAAGACTAATCTAAAATAAGTTTTTTTTTTTCAAAACAAGAAATAAATTTCAGGTGTTTTTAGCTTTAAAATTTCAAAGCTTATGGTATATAATAAGTATTATAAATAAAAATTTTTTTTAACATCTACAATTTTATTTATCAATCATTTAAAAATTCTAAATGCGTATAGTAAAGTTCAGAAAAAGAAGGATTGCAGAGTGGTTAAGGAAAAGGGTATGGATTTATAAACTCTAGATCCAGATCTCAGGTCCATTACTTTATGGTTTTTTGGCTCTGGGAAAGTTAGCCTTTTTATTCCTTTCTTTCCTCATCTGTGAAATGAGGATAACAGTGGTACCTAATTTTATAGAGTGGTATTGAGAATTGAGTGCACATTTGAAACAAATGTGCCTGGCCTCATTAACATTTCTATAAATGTTACAATATTGGGAAGTAGAAGCAATTAAGTAGCCATTTATTTCAGATAATTACAAAATATTTGCTGGGTGACTATTTATCTTGTTTCAGGAGCTCAGAATTGAGAAGGTGATAAAGAAGGAAGAATTTATACCAAATGCATTTATGCATATACAACTTCCTCAAGATAAAGCATATTGTCTTGGGAGTTAAACTTTTTAAATCCTGGCCTTCTGTCTCTGGATTCCTAGCTCTGAGATTTAGGGCAACTTGTTGGTTTTTTTCTTTCCTTCTCCTTCCCTAACAACATTTTGAGGTAGGTGTTATTATTTTTATTTTACAAATGAGGAAATGAACTTTTTTCAGGGATATATAGTTGTAAGTGACAGATCTGGAATTTGAACTTAGGCACTTTGGTTCCATGATCTTTTATTGTTTTAGTAGCAATCTGAGCAGTTCTTCCTGAAGGTCTAAATGGTAGTGATTTCTGGATTTTTTTCTAGGTGCTTTTAGAAATGTAATATATATAGAAATTTTTTGTGGTTAACTTTGGAATGAATCACATTTTATAAAATGAAGATTTTTTTTTTTTTTTAGTACCAGTTTGTAAACTCTCACTTGCCTAAGTGCAGGGAATATAGTTTTAAGTAGAAGAGAGATTCTGGTACTAAATAGGAATAAGGATGCATTTTAAAAAATATTTTACATTTTTGGCACAATTTTAGATGTCCTTTCTCCCTTTAATTTTAACAGTAATATATGTTTCCAGTTTCAAGTTCATTTTCCAAGTAGACTGGCCTCTGAATTATTGGCCTTTAACTATTATCCACATGAAAAAGAGAACAATTTTGTCTTAACTTGCTCAGTTTTATAAAGCTTATAATTAATCTTTAGCTGAAAAGAACTAACTTCCTCATTTTACAAATGGGGAAACAACTTGACTAAGATTACATAGCAAGTCATCTTTAAAGTATATACATACAAGTGTATACTTCTTGAAATCCCGTGAAGTCTTTCTGGTTTGGAGAGGTAGCCCATCTGACTTATTAGGAGTCCCTTTTAAACACATCATAGATTTCCTTTCACTACCCCATCTAAGAATTTGTAAGTATGATATCATGCCCATAATGGATTTAACTAAAATAGATATGACATTGTGAATTTAGCTCTCCTGTTCATCAAGGGTTGTGAACACAAGGACAAGTCCATATTCATGATTGCCACATGTCTTTGCTTTTTATCTATTTTACTCAGCCCTGTCTAGCTTGCCCTTCCATATAGAAGTGTCCAAATCTTTTCATTAGGTCCTTTTCATTAAAAGAATGCCTTCTTGTCACCCCTCAGGCTATTTCAGATTGTCTTTTGCTAGAGGCTTTTCTCTAGTCTAAACCACAGTTGCTCAGCATCTTCCAGCTGCAGGTACCAGATGATATTGTGCTAGGTTAATCTACCAATATACAGCATATAGTAGTTAAGAAAATGGGCTCTGGAGTTGAGTTTGAATTGCCTAAGTCCTCCATCGCTAGTTTTGCATACTTGAGTGACTCAGGTTTTTTTTTTTTTTTTTTTTTAAATCTGTTAAATGAGAGAGATTAACAACAACACTTATAACAAATAGGTTGGGAGGAGTGAAATGAGTTCTTGCATGTAAAGCACTTATAAAATACTATATTTTAAAGTAAGCCCTCAATGTTAATTTTAAACAACAAAAAATAAGTATCTGCTTAATGATAGTATTTTCTTAGTATTTTGGACTCCCTTTGGTATTTGGACAATGGCACATAGGACTTAAGTCTTCAGAGAACAATGTACAATGACTACTAGAATCTTTTTAAGGCTGGACAACCTGGAGTGTAAGGGGAAAAAATGTAATTTCCTGAAAGTTTTCTTCCGAAATGCGCATATGCCTATTTTAAAAAAATTAAATATAAGTAGTCATTAATTTTGTTCAAATTCATGTTTTTAATTTTTGGCTTGAATAAACAAGACAAACTTCTCAGAAAATGTGAGTAAAAGCTTTGGATGCATTATGTTAATTGAGAAGAATAGTGTCTTAAAGCCACGTTGGTTTATGAAGTTTCTTTAATATAGACATATTGCTACCTTTTGAAAAATGATAGGTTCTATGGAGAGCATTTAGTCAACTATATAATATATACGATGGCAATCTGGATTAATAGTACTACTTTTTCTAACTGCTTTTCATCTTGGCTTTTTCTCTGTAGATAAAGTTCTATGTTAACTCATTACAAACTGAACCCCTGCTTGCTCCTCTTATCTTTAGTCTCCTTCCAACTCTGTCTTTATTTCTGCTGAGGTTATATTCTATTTGTTTTTCAGATGAGACACTTTTTGCTCTTCCTGCTACATCTGAGCCTGTGATGCACTCCTCTGCAGGCAAGTTCTTTCTGCTAGTCTTTTATCCTCTCTGTATTCTAATTTTGACTCTTTAGTTTTGTTAACTCTTTGCACATTAGCTTGAATTTACTAAAAATTAGCATGGTTCCAAAACTGTTTGTGTACTGAAAAACTTGAAATTTGCATTTTATATGCTATGTCCAAGGAAGAAATGGGCAGAATTTGATTAATAATTGGCAATATGTAAGGAATTCTTGGGCCCTTGGCTTACATTTACATACTGACTGTTCCTTTTTTCCAAATACAGTTTACTTGCTTATAGCCAAAAGGCTTTTATTTAAATAAATGCCAGTCTATGGCATTTAATTACCCAGTACTCTTTCTTTAACATACTGTCAGTTAATCTCTTCTCAAATCATCTTCCCTTTCTCTAATATTAAAGTAGCATTTTTTCAGTTGATAACACTTGAGGTTTTTCTCAGAGACTTGATTTATGTAGAAGTCATGCACATGTTTTATTGACAACATTTTAATTCTTTCAGTAATGATTCAAATCTACTCAATTGCTTTTTATTAGTTAGATGCTGTTAACATTTCATTTTAGTTAAGAGTATTTACTAACACTATTTTGTATCTGTCATAAAACTTGCATTAACTCTGAGAACACTGGCATTCTCTAACTTTCCTTTCTGTCCATGGTCACAGAAAAAATTATGGACTTGAAGGAGCAGTCAGGTAACAGTGTTTCGGCTGGTCAAGAAGATTTCCCATCTGTCCTGCTTGAAACTGCTGCTTCTCTTCCTTCTCTATCTCCTCTCTCAACTGATTCTTTTAAAGAACATGAATATCTTGGTAATTTACCAGCAGTATTACCCACCAAAGGAACATTTCAGGAAACTTCAAATGAAGCTTCTAAAGAGTTCTCAGAGAAGGCAGAAAATCCATTTGTAGGTAGAGATTTAACAGAGTTTTCAGAATTGGAATACTCAGAAATGGGATCATCGTTCAGTGGCTCTCCAAAAGCAGAATCTGCAATAATAGTAGCAAACCCTAAGGAAGAAATAATTGTGAAGAATAAAGATGAAGAGGCTGTAGGTAGCAGTAATGTCCTTCATAATCAACTAGAGCTACCCATAGCTATCACTAAATTGGTTAAACTAGAGGACAAAGTTATGTCTCCAGAAAAAGCAAGGGACAGTTTTAATGAAAAGGGAGTTGCAGTTGCTTTTAAAGAAGCTCCTATGAAAGAGGAATATGCAGACTTTAAACCATTTGAGCGAGTATGGGAAGTAAAAGATACTTCTAATGAAGATAGTCATGTGGTGGCTGCTGGAGGTAAAGTAGAGAGCAAATTGGAAAGCAAAGTGGATAAGAAATGTTTTGCAGATAACCTCGAGCAAACAAACCATGGAAAAGATAGTGAAAGCAGTAATGATGATATTTCTTTTCCCAGTTCACCAGAGGCTATAAAAGATGGTTCAGAAGCATATATTACATGTGCTCCCTTTAATCCAACAGCACCTGAAAGCATAGCAACAAATATATTTCCTTTGCTGGAAGATCATACTTCAGAAAATAAGACAGATGAAAAAAAAATAGAAGAAAAAAAGGCCCAAATTGTGACAGAGAAGAATACTAGCATCAAAACATTAAACCCTTTTCTTGTAGCAACACAACATTCTGAGACAGATTATGTCACAGCAGACCATTTATCAAAAATGACTGAGGAAACAGTGGCAAACATGCCTGAGGGTCTAACGCCAGATTTAGTACAGGAAGCATGTGAAAGTGAATTGAACGAAGCTATAGGCACAAAGGTAGCTTATGAAACAAAAATGGACCTAGTCCAAACATCAGAAGCGATGCAGGAGTCACTATACCCTGTAGCACAGCTTTGCCCATCATTTGAAGAATCTGAAGCTACTCCTTCGCCAGTTTTGCCTGACATTGTTATGGAAGCACCATTAAATTCTATACTTTCTGGTGCTGGTGCCTCTGTGGTGCAACCAAGTTCATCACCAGTAGAAGCTCCTCCCTCAGTAAATTATGAAAACATAAAACTTGAATCTGAAAATCCTCCACCATATGAAGAGGCCGTGAGTGCATCACTAAAAAAAATATCAGGAATAAAGGAAGAAATTAAAGAGCCTGAAAGTATTAATACAGCTGTTCAAGAAACTGAAGCCTCTTATATATCTATTGCATGTGATTTAGTTAAAGAAACAAAGCTCTCTACGGAACCAACTCAAGATTTCTCTAATTATTCAGAAATAGCAAAAGTTGCACAGCCAGTGCTTGATCATTCTGAGGTAGCTGAAGATTCCTCACCTGATTCTGAACCAGTTGACTTATTTAGTGATGATTCAATACCTGAAATTCCTCAAAGGCAAGATGAAGCTGTAATGCTTGTGAAAGAAAATCTCACTGAAATATTACCTGAAACAGTAATAGAACCTGAAAATCAGGAACAATTCAGTGGTTCACCACCTGAGGGGGGAAAGCCATATTTGGAATCTTTTCAGCCTAAATTAGATACCAAAAAAGATACCGTATCACCTGATGAAGTTTCATCATTAGACAAAAAGGAGAAAATTCCTTTGCAGATGGAGGAGCTCAGTACTGCAGTTTATTCAAATGAAGGCTTATCTGTTTCTGAGGAAGCAAAAATGAGAGAAAGTGAAACATTTTCAGATTCATCTCCAATTGAGATTATAGATGAGTTCCCTACATTTGTCAGTTCTACAGTTGATTCTTCTCCTAATTTGGCCAGGCAATACCCGGGCCTGGAAGTATCTCACAGAAGTGAAATTGCTCATGTCCAGGATGGAGTTGGGTCATTGGCTTGCTCAGAATTACCCCATGACTTTGTCAAGAATGTGCAACCTAAAGATGAAGATAAAATCCCCATCTCAGATGGATTCTCCAGAGATGGGTCTGATAAAGCAAAGGTACCCTTCCTGCCTCCAGATGTTTCTCCTTTGGCTGCTCAAACAGAGATAGAAAGTATAGTCAAACCCAAAGTTCTTGTGAAAGAAGCAGAGAAAAAATGTCCTTCTGGTACAGAGAAAGAGAACAGATCACCATCTGCTCTATTTTCAGCAGAGCTGAGTAAAACTTCAGGTAATTAACACATTGTTTTGTGCTTTCTAATCTTTTGACTTATGAAACATTTCACTACATTTTATGTAATATATTACATTTATGGTATCTAATATATTGCATTGATCTTTCCACTGTCTCAGTGGAAGGTTTTAGTGCCTTTTCTACCCCTCTTGCACTCAGTCTTGCTCCTAACTTTTATATACAATTATTCATTGTTTCCTTTTTTATTGTACCATCAAACTAGAAAATGTTTTTAATTAGAATTGGCTTCAATGTCTATTTCTTTTCTTTTGCTTCAGTGTTTCTTGATAGCATGAAGTGCAAGAAGTATTAAAACTATTTTCAGATGTGTTTATTTTTTGTTTTCTCAGAAATTATTTCATTTTTAATTTTTAAAGAAATAACATTTCTTTAACACTTTTCCAATATTTTAATATAGTGCAGTGTTTTCCAGTGATAAGTTTAGGCATATGTAGTAGACATTTTGTTTAAAAATGTAAACTGAGATGTGCTATTATGAATTCTCATTTTTCCTTTTGACTCTACATTTCCCACCTACCTGATTTGCACGTTTTCTTTTAAATTTAGCATTCTAATTTAGCTGTATTTGCTATAAAAATATGTACTGATTACTGTGTATTTACAGAATATACTTATTATCTGTTGGAGAAGGCTAGCACTAGTGACAGGGAGACCAGTTTGGAAATTGTTGCTGTAATCTAAGAAAGAAGAGATTATTAACATTAAGGCAGTGAGTGGTGTGAACATGGAGACAGGACTTGGTGTTTGGTTCAATATGGAAATGAAGAATAAGGGGAGATGTCAAAGATGACTCCCAAGTACCCCAGGTTCCTGGCATGTGCATATACTTGGATGGCAGTAGGAGAAACTGAGATGAGGAATATGAGAGTATAAAGTGGATTTGAGGAGTGAAGATAAAGAATTCAGCTTTGAATATGGTATTGTACCTATGAGATATTCCAAGAAATTTTATTTTTAGAAATAACTTCAAACTTAATAGTTGCAAAAATAAAAATACGAAGAATGTCTTCTGTACTCTTCAAATGTTAACCTGTTATATACATTCTGGCCATTTACCCCTAAATACTTCAGATAGGAATTTACTCTTACATAACCTCATAACCTCAATATAGCTAACTTTATAAATTTACATTGGTACAATACTGTTTACTAATCTACAATACTCTTTGCTAATCTACCATCCATATTTCAGTTTTGTTAGTTTATCTAATCAGGTCCTTTAGAGCATATTTTCTCCATCCTAGTACAACATATACTCTGGGGTCAGCTATTGCATTTAATTGTTATGTCTCTTTTGCTTCTTTAACTGGAAACATTTTCACAGTCTATCTTTTATGACATTAAATATTTGAAGAACACAGACCCTCTACCTCCTTTTTAAAAAAAATAGAACAATCCGCATTTTGGATTTGTCTGATGTTTCTTAGTGATTAGACTGGGGTTATGGAATCATGGCCAAAAATACTGTGTAGACGATATAGTGCCCTTCTCATGGTATTATATCTGGAGGTACCCTCTGTCTGTCAGTCCTTCACTGGTGAGGTAAATTTTGATCATCTGGTCAAGGTGGTCCCTGTTTGTTTATCGTACAATTTAGGTGGTTTTTTTTTTGCCTCCCTAGCAACTATAGTCTGAAGGGTGACACTGCAAATATCATTTTCTCCATTAAAATCCCCCCCTTCCAGGTTTAGTATCATTGATGATTCTTTCTTGATCCAGTCTTTATGCTGATGATCACAAAATGGTGGTTTTTCAACGCCAGCCATCCTTCCACATTTATCAGTCGACCTTGGGCATTCTGTAAGCAGGAGCCCCCTCCTTTTCCTTCCTTCCTTCCTCCTCTCCCCTCCCCTCAGTTTCAGTCCATTCCCAGGGTTATTTCTTCATTCCCTTATTTCATGTTTGTGTATTCTATAATGAGAACCCTGGCTCCTAATGCCATCAATACATTTACTTATTTGTTCAATCTTATAGTACAACTAAAATAGTTTCAGAATGCTTTGCATAAGAAAACAAAACAAAACAAAAAATAGAATGCTTTTTTCATATCACTACAATAAATAGACTTTCTAAGAAGAGTTCATTATTTGTTTAAAAATCCTCCCCACCCCAAGATTGAATTTATATAGTCAAAGTCTATATATGGTCACAAATACCTTGATCACAAGTTACTTGGATTAGTTCCTTCTCTTCCTCTTATTCCCTCCCCAAACTTCAGTGAGGTTATAATATTCATTTGAAATACTTTTGGGTTTATTTGTTTCAGTTTGATCTCAGTTTTAGGTTTTCTTCCCATTTAGTAGTTTAAAAAAAATTATATATTACAGAAGTTATAGGTTTTCAGAAAAATCATGCAGAAAACAAAGAGTTCCCATATACTCCTCCCTCCACAGTTTTCCCTATTATTAACACTTTGCATTAGTGCGGTACCTTTGTTACAATTATGAAAGAATTATTATTATGATTGTACTGTTAACTATAGTCCATAGTTTAAATTAGGTTTCACTGTTTGTTGGGAGATTTTATAATTGAGAATTTTGAAAGGCTGAGAGAAGTAACTGAATTCTTCTCCTTTAACCTGGAAAAGGAAGACTGTCATTTATGGAAAACCTGAGCACCACTTTAACATATTTATTTCATTTCATCCTCTAACATATTTATCTCATTTCATCCTCACAATAGTCTCTCTGGAGAGAATGAACCATTTTATAGATGATGAAACCTAAGTTCAGCGATGTTAAGTAACTTTCCTAAGGTTATATTGCTAATTAAGTAATCAGAACAATACTTTTGAGCTGTGTTCCAGACATTGGGCTCAGTATCTTATTTATATTATTTCATCCAATTTTATAAGGAAAGTTTTATCTCCAACAGATGAAGTGCTGGCATTCTAACCCATGTTTCGTCCTTTCTCAGTTGTTTCCTCCATTTTAGAATGAGATGTTATTCTAAATTGAGCAGACAACCAAGGTGCTTCTGCTTTTGTTACATATCTGTTGTATTGGGGCCATTAACCAATGATGAACTTTAAAAAAAAATAAAAGTCCAGAAAGTTGGTTACCATCCACATTTTCTCACCTTGTCTTCCATGTGTAGGGATATCAGAACTAGGGTAGAATTCTTTTGTTACCATGTAGAGACTGAATAACCCTATTCTGGTGGACAGCCTTTATGTTTTTGGTAGGCCATTGGTAAAAGTGCTAATGTCTTCCATCTAAACTACTGAGATCTTGCCTTAAGGATAGTGACAGCTTAATAAATATATTTTGGTTGCTAGGTTTGCCACTAATGCACAGAATATTCTCAATTCATAGTTAGAGATAGATTATTTCTTGCTGACCTGTTGGCACTACTGGTGAATAAAATGCAAACCAATCGCAAGTTGATTATTCATTTGTTATACTTAAACCATGTGATATCTAAATTTAACCAAGTAGCATTATCATAAAAAAGCACTCTATAAATGGCCCATTTATCTAGGTAAAGAATTGAAAATTTTACCTTGCAAATTTATATATGCTTCTTAAATGTTTTGATGAATTTTTTTTGATACTATATATGACTTAAAACATTTTTCTTATATTAAAATTTTTATTTTATAATGTTTGAGCTTTCTGACTGTTTTTAGTGAGCATATTTAAAACAATTATTGATAATTATTTGTTGGACTCTGATTATGACAGTGAGCAATTATCTGATAAAAGTACAAAATTTAAGTACCCCAAAAAATCAGTCTCATAAAAAGTTGAGTGATAACCTTTAACTGGCAGGCTATAAGTAAATGAACGGTGTAGCTAAATTAGAACCTGATTGTTGTTATTAAAGGAATTAATTATGTTTACTTAAATGGGATGTTGTCAAATCAGTGAAAATTTATAATTAAGTGCTTACTTTGGGTCCAATACAGATTAAAAATAAATATGAAATATATATTATAAAAGACGACATATACTGTTAAATAATAGGTGGTTGAAAGAACTTCATTTTAGAACCTGAGTTTTAGTACTGGCTTTATATCTGATTAGCTCTATGACCTTTGGCAAATTTTTTAATCTATCTGAGCACCAGTAATTTTAGTACAAAGAATTTTTCTCAGGGACCTGCTAACCATCAGTAAAGTCAGGGTAACAGTACTGAAAGCATTCTGAAACAATATATTCTCACTTTATAAATTTGAGAAACAGAAAAGCACTGAGATGAAAAAACTTCATTTGTTAATCATATTGCCCCCAGACATAATCATTGTTAATATTTTAGAATATATTCTAGTTTGTTTTCTGTGTATACATGTACTTTATGAATACAACAGAAAATGGCTTACCAAATTGGGATCATGGTCTACAGATTGTCTATAAGCTTTTAAATTTAGCACTATCTTATGTAATGCAAACATTTCTGTGTCTTTATTCTTGAGTGGCATGATATTTTTTTTTTTTTTTTTTTACCGGGAGGTACCGGGGATCGAACCCCGGTCTCTCCATATGGTAGACGGACGCCGAACCTCTTGAGCCACATCCGCCTCCCGTGGCATGATTTTTTTATTGCTTGGTATTCTATGGTATGGATATATTAGAATTTCTCTGTCATTGGACACAGATTGTTTCTCGCTTTTTAAAATCTATAAATAATGCTTTGGTGTTAACCTCATCATATTTAAATATGTTTTGTAATATATCTGAATTATTCTTTTCCATAAATTAGAAGTAGAAATTCTGAGTCAGTGGGTGTGAGCATTTTTGAGTGTCAACAAAAATTAGTCACCAGTGAAGTTGTACTAATTTGTATTCCTATAACAGTGTAAGAAAACACCCCTTTCTCTACCATCACCAACACTTGATATTTATATTTTTGGAGAGAGATTTTCACATTGTACAAAATTTAAAATGTTCAATGACAGTAAGTCTGTTTCCTGTCTTTTCTAGCCACCCTAGTGTTCCTTTCCAGAGTTACCTACTATAACTTATGTCGTATGTATTCTTTCAGACATACTCTGTATTAAAAATCTTTACAAGTTTGGTAGGTGAAAATGTTATCTTGCTGTTTTGATTACTAGTGAATATGAACATGTTCCATATATTTTTTTTGTCATTTGCAATTCTTTTATGAATTGCCTGTTCATACCCTTTGCTCATTTTAAAATTTAGATATTCACCTTTTCCTAACTGATTTTATGAGAGTTTTCTATGTATAAAAGATGTGAATTCTTGCAGTATGTTATAGTGTCCTGTCCTGTCCCCCCCAGTTTCTAAAATTTTTTGTTTTATTAACATATTTTAGTGGACATTTTCAGTCTTCACATAGAAAAATCTATAAAGTTTTATTTATTTCTTATATATAGTTTAATTTTTGCATTTGATTTTGATTTATTTAAAATTGATTTTAGATTCTGGTCAAAAATCATTTTATCCCAAATGTCTTTTTGGTGGTGGTGGTGATGGTGGTGGTGGTGGTGGTGGTGGGATTGTTTTCATAGTCTCATCATACTCTTATCTAGTTCTCTAGTAACCAGGAAATGATTTTAGGGAAGAGCCAGAAAATTAAGAGCAAACAGCCTTTGCCAGATTGTCAAATATTGGGAAACCAACCATATGCTATGGGTGTTGGTGCCACCTAGTGTTGTCTGTGGAGTACTCAATAATTAATTGGCCATATGGAATAAATCTATTTAGCAGAGGAATTTAATGAGTTGTAGACATTTGTTTCTCACTAACAAATGGTGACTTAGAAACACCTGCTGAATAAAGAAATGCTTGAGTCATGCTATTGATTAAACATTACGATATGACTTGAAAGATACCCCCAAATCTATGTACTTTAGTGAAAACCTAAAACATTTTAAAAGATCTGTTCAAAGCCTAATGACTATTAATTTTGAATTATGAATTTAAAAATGTTTAGAATATTTGGGGATATAAATTTTTTTCTAAATTTTAATACAAGGAGTAAGCATTATTTAGCTCTGAGTAGTATACTTTCACTTTCTTTCCTGATAGATTTTTAAAACTCATTTCTAGCAGCTTATTGAAATTGTTTATAGACTTTACAATCTTCATTATTTTTTGCCATTTTAATCTGTATTATCATTCATTTTCTAGACTAAAGTAATTTTCCATGTCTTAAGATTTAATTCAGTAGTTAGTGTTGAAGTGCTGTAATTTAGTCCATAGAGGGCATTATATTATAGCATATGATAGGGTTTTTAAATTGTTTAATACCTTTCAGTAATAAGATGTATGTTTAATTTTATACATTTGTGTAGCTCAGAATAAATTTTGAAATAAGCTTAAAACTCCTGTGTAGTTATAATTATTTCCTTATTGAAAAAATAAAGGAATGCAGGAAAGTAGGAAATATTTTCGCTATCAAAACTAGTATAAAAGCAGTCCCAAATTCAGAGAAGAGCACTTTCAATCCAAAAACTTGAGTTTTTCTTGGGTTCAGAAATAGAGGAAAGAAAGAAATGGAAACGGAGGAATATTTTAAGAGAGCCGGCTGGGGCCTTCACACTACAGCCTGTTCTAAAATATCTTTCTCTTCTGTCTATAAGCCCTGCCATTTAGATACAAGTGCACATGCGCGCTCACACACACAGTTTCTGAGAGGTAGGAATTTAATCATGCAATTTTCCTACTAATGAGATAAATGCATTAGCATACTGTCTTAGTTTGCCAGGGCTGCTATGACAGATACCTCACAGTGGGTTAGGTCAATAAACAGGACTTTATTGTCTCACATTTGGAGGCTTGAAGTGCAACATCAAGATATTGGCAGGGCTTGCTTTCTCCGAGACTGCAGCGTTCTGGCAATCTGTCACGTGGTTATCTCTCTCCCCTTATGCCTGCTTCTCTGATTTTTACGAATTTCTGGTTTCTATTGACTGACTTAATCTGGATTTCCTTTGTTTATAAGGACTCCAGTCTTAATCCAGGGTGGATTAAGGCCTCTGATTCAGTTTGGCCACATCTAAATAGGATCTTTGGAGATCCTATTCATAAATGAGTCTACACCTTAATTAATAACATCTTCAAGTTCCTATTTACAAGTGGATTCACACCCATAACACTTGGTGAGAACTTGAATATGTCTTTTGTGTGTGTGTGGGGGGGAGCATGAATCAGTCTCAAACATGTATTAAGAAAATGACAGTTTCAATTTAGTATATGAAGAGAAAAGAGAAATATAGAGAGTATAGATGACTTTAAAACATGGTACCCTTTGGAAAAGAGTTCATGTTTGGGGAGGTTTTTGCCATTGGGTTTTATTATGCTTAGGGGGTGGAATTTGGGAATAAGGACATTAAAGAGTGGGAAATTGCCAGGTATGAACTTTAAACAGTTTATTTCAGAAGTTCTCTACAAGGCTGATTTTGAGTTTAGGCAAAGGAGACTACCTACCCCTATCCCCACTCTTCCATGCACGCGTATGAGCGTGTACACACACGCAAATACAGCAGAATTTAGAATTCAGACAGCACTTTTAACTTATTTGCATGATAAATGAAGAAGGCTTCTGTGACCCCTCCTTTTTGGAAGCCTTTGTGTCATTTATAACATTTGCTTTTAAAGCAAAATAGATGTCTTTCCCAATTTTTCAAAGTGTATTTTTGGAAGTTGGAAATATCTGCTGTGTTTGAAAATTGTTCTTGAAAGAATTTTTCTTTTTTTTTTTTTTAAACAAAATGTTAAGTATTTGAAAGAAAAAAATGAACATACGTTTTTAACAAATCGATATCTTTTCTTTGATACATTAAGATGGGATTTAATGTGGATTAGCACCCATAAACTACACATACATTTTCTCAGCTGGAGAATAATAGAACTGTACTGGAAAGTACAATATGTGTGTGTATTTCGAATTGAATGGCTTAATATATGACCTTTCTTAGATTTGTCTTACATGCCTTGCTATAGTTTGGCTGCTATTTTAGCATAATAATAAATAGCTAGTGCTTATAGTGCCTCATTTTTGCCAGGCACTGTCTTACGGCTTTTTGCATACACTAACTCATTTGATCCTCACAGTAAACATAGTCTGTATGGCTTTACATTCTTAACAGATTTGTCTCATAACAAATTTTCAAATTTATTCATTCATTCATTCATTCATTCATTTATTTATTTATTTATTTGTTTATTTATTTATTTACCGGGAGGTCCCGGGTATTGAACCCGGGTCCCTCCATATGGGAGGCGGACGCCCAACCAGTTGAGCACATCCGTCCCCCCAAATTTTCAAATTTAAAGCACTTTTTTTTTTTTTGCTTAGCTTACCAAACTTAAAACAATTCTATTTAAAAAACTTTGTAAGAAAGAAATGGGCAAAATGTCAATTGAGTTCCATGAGCTAGTTTTTCCTATAAACAAAGTAGTCTAAATTGCAAAGACCATAAAAATTAAAGAGTTGGATGTTACCATATGTACAGTAGAAATGCTAACTTAATTTCAGGGTTACTGTTTTGTTTTTTTAATCTGCCAAGGAAGCTATCAATTATGTTTAATGCTTAGATGAGTGATATGTTTAGATAATGAGGTTTTCTTGCCACTCTCAGACTATCTTGTTTTTACCTACTTAAAACAAACCAAGTACCACAGAAGATAGGAGTAGAATAATTGCTAAATACCTTCGTCTTAAAAAAATGTTTTTAATACTCCTATTAGTAGTAATCTCTGACTTAAAAACAGTGGGTATTGTTCTTGAGTACATTAATGATGAAGTATTTATTGGCTTTCAGTTTTAAGGGTTTCATTATTAGAAAATACTATCTTCGAAGTTTGGTACTTAGTGAATAGTTTGGAATTCCAAACTGTTGCTTGGAAAGGCCAGACCTTTTCAGCTATGATGACTTGATGACAGGGTTCTCAAGTATCACATTATGCAAGGGTTCAGTGAATAAATGTTAAATATTATTCATCAGCTGAAAACACTGGACTTTTCCTTGAAAATCTTTTGGCTTTATTTAAGCTTGGAGTTAGGAAGACAGGGAAAGAAATGAATCACTGGTATTCAAGCCACTGGTGATATTAAGGGTTTTGCAGCCCACACAGTTTTACAGCAAGTTCCAGACAATATTATCCTGATTTTAGTGTAGCTATACAATCTTAAGTATATACTTTTGTACATTAGGGTACATATCTTTATTATACTTAGTCATATTGTGTATTTTTAGATAATCGAACTGATTTATCATTATTTCTTGCCTTTTCTAGATGTTTCTTAGATAGCATCAGGTAAACTAGTTACGGAACATTCATAGAGACATAATCTTCTGTAGTGGAATAAATGCCAAAAGTTGAAAATTTTAGAAATGCCGTACATATATTTGTTTTTGAAGTTACCAGTAAAAACTTAATTTGGTCTTATATCATTTTCCTAAGACAAGTAATATAATTAGCACATGAATATTTCTTCCCAAGCCAAGCACCTATTAATAGTACCTGTGATGGTGTCTAATAAATCTATTTATTGAAAGATTGAGTGAAAGCAGGTGATGATTAAGAAAACATAAATATTTGTAAGTCTCTGAATTTACGTAATTGTAAAAGAAGACAGTAGAGCATTGCATTAGAAGATAAGATCAGCAAAATTGAATAAAAACATTTTCTTTGGACTTTATGGTTTTTCTGTCATTCAGGGTGCAAACTGCTGAATGCTTAAAACCTCTGTAAACTTAGAAGTAAGAGGAGACTCAGCATCTTGAAATTTAAACCATAACCCTCCTTTGGATCAGTCCATTTTAATCTTATCAAGTAACCATTGATTTTAGAGTTTTAAGTGAAACTGGAAACCAGCAGCTTAATGCAACTATTAGTCAACCCCCCCCCAAAAAAAAAAAAAAAGAAAAAAAAACTGCACAGGGTTTTCAGTGCATTTTAAGTATATTCAGTGGCAGCACTGTTGAAAGAATAACCCTCTTTTTCTTTCTTTTGGTAGTCTGCTCCTACTCTTACAAATATAGCTCCCTTTGGTATAAGCAACAAACAAATAACTAGAACAATAAACAGAACGAAGGCATTAGTCCCTGAGTATTAGTAGCCTAGTTACAGATTGCACTGCGTCAGACTGCTCCACACCCAGAGCAGGTCAGGTGACTTCAGTCCTGCTGCAGTTGTGTAGCAGAGCAGACTGCAGACTTCGGTTGAGGAACAGATATTTCATGTCTCAGGGTGTAGCTTTTTGCAGTTACAGCTTTTCTGTTGGTATGCATAATTGATAACTGCAGCTGCAGGGCAGATCGTGACAAGAGATGGATGGTCAGAAGAAAAATTGGAAGGACAAGGGTATATCTGCTTTTTAATCTTCTGTTTCTTCAGTTTTTATATGTGACACGTAATATCTTACCCTGAAAAAAGCTTTGCAATTTATATATATTGTGGCTTGAAAATGAAGGGTATGAAAGGCTTAAGGCTAAAGGATTAAAACAGCTATGCATATATGTTTTAACATTTGGTTGTGTACTATAGAATGGTATGCTATTCGGTTTCACTGGCATATTTGCAGTCTTATGGTTGTTTAAGGTTCAGTTCTTGTACATTGTATCACAGTAGTTCTTACATATTTCATTTGTTGTTCACTTTGGTGTGGTAAATCTTACATGGCTATTTTTGTATTCCATAATGACATATTTTCTGTGACTAAGTATTTAAAAAGCTGACTTGGTGTAGTTGAAATTCTCTTCCAAAGGTTTGTAGGTAGCAAGACACTGCAATAAGTCTTTTTTTTCCTTTGAAAATCTGACTGGAGCCTTTAAAATGATTATTAAACACCTTTCAATCAGATTATATTTTTGTATATCTTGCAGTTGTTAAAAATGTATACACAGTTGTTTTAAATGCATGTCTACATTGAAGTCGATAACCTCTGTCCTTGTAATAACCAATCAGTGATCTTGATCCCTTTTCCTCCCCTTTGAAATCCCAGGTTCTTTCAAATCTCAGTGGATATTGTGTAAGAATTTAAGCCCATAAGTGGTAAAATATGATTATGAATATTTTAAAAATATGAATATGTTGATAGTTGAATGTATTACTTAAAAAAAGAAGGTGGTAGGCTATATATCTGACCACTTACATAAATAGTCATAAAAATAATTAGCTGTTTTTAAAAAGTCCTAAAAGACATTCTACACAAGCAAAAACATTTTTTTTTTCTGGATATTTCTGAGTTTTATAATTCTGTTTAAATGTCATTTCCTTTTAAAGCAGAATTGTTAGCAGGATTAATGATAGTGTTTCTAAGAGCAATATGTTGAGCTAATTACAATAATTTTCCCAGCATTCTTTAAAAAATTGTTCAGTAAAGGTGAGTTTTAGATTGAGTTCATATTGAGACATTGGAAAGATTTTATAATGACAATTTAAAGAATAGGAAACAATTGAGTTTTGGATTGTTACCCTCATGGTTCCTTTATTAGGAATTTAATGAGGAGAAAGATTTTTATTTCTTCATCTTTCTGGTTATTTGTATTACAAAGTAAAAGGTGAACTGATCCACTGTCATTTTTGATCAGTAAGAATCATAGTTATATTAACAATACAATAAATATAGACTTTAAAAATAGGTGAAAAGTCACATCAGGGCCCACTATTCAACTATTAAGGTTGTGTATTAATAATTTAAATCTTAGATCATTTAATAAGTTCTTTATTTGCTGGACTAATTTAGGGATATTTTGACAGAAGAGAAATTAAGATCCAGCATAATATATAGTACACCAGAGATTTATTTGATTATTATTAGGCACTAAATATAAAATCAAATCTTCTTGACTATCTCTGGAAAGCCTCACTTTGTATGTAAGTAGAATGGTCCATTATTTTTAGTACTTGTCTTTAGTTTTCCTGCTCAGTAGGACTAACTTTACCAATTTTTCTGATTCATTGGTGAAGTTATACTTTAGTATTTTCTTTATCAGCCCGTAATTCTAATGTTGTAGATTATAGAGTAAATTTTAAATTGGAAATCACTGAGAAGTGGAAGTGGAACGAGATTTTTTTCATTTTCTGATGGGACAAGAGAGGAGAGTACCCAATCTAGGCTCTACATAGATTAAAAAAAAATTTTTTTTCCCCCTACTGTCTTTTCTTCCCTATTTTAAGTACCATAGTTAGAAAACACCTAACAATGGTGAAGTATAACAAAAATGAAAGATGCTCTTAATTCAATATTAAGAAAAAAGTATTATTTTACTGATTAACTGGTATTTAAGAGATTTTATTTCTTTCAGACTAAGACCAATATTAATTCCTATTCTTTATATATTCTTCATCTTGGATTTTCTGTTGTTGCTATGTGATTGAAGATAATATTTGTCCATAGCAGAGATGCTTGTAATGAATGAAACCTATCTAGTATTTAATTATTGGGTTTATATGGAGACATTAATTCAAACAGTCAAAAGATTTTGAAGAACTAAAATAGGAATTTGTAGGTTTGGGGGTTAGCTTAGGGTGGGAGCATGGTGTAACGACTGAACAGGTTTAAACTGAGACAGTGAGTAGAGCTTTCAGGGTAGAAAAGAATGCTTATATAGGACAGTAGTTTATAGATATGAATGGTTTAGTTAAAAGAGTAGAAGATTTGGAAGATATAGGTCAGGTTTCCTCAAACTTGCCTGAAGATGAGAATCATATAGTGCTTCTGGAAAATACAGATTCCTGGGCTCCTATTCAGACATACCACATCAGGGTTTACAATGGAGGGACCTGGCAATCTGTATATTAAGCATCCTGTTTTTTTATTTTTATTTTTTTTTTTAAGATTTTATTTATTTATTCATTTATCCCCCCCTTGCTGCTTGCGCTCGCTGGGTCAGCCAACCACGCCGTGCGGGCAGGCCTGCCCCCACCAGGAGGCCCCGGGAACCGAACCGGGGCCTCCCACATGGTAAACGGGAGCCCTACTGATTGAGCCACAGCCACTTCCCAAAGCATCCTGTTTTAATTGGGCAAATTCAGCAAACATGGATCCAGGTTTTTAGCTTGGTTCTGGTACTGTCGTGATTTTGGCCAGAGTGACAAATTTATACTTTTTGGTCCTTAGTTTCTTCCTTTGTATGATTTCTAGGCTACTCTCCAGCTTTAAGGTTCTCTAGTTTTATGAAAAGGTACTTTGGGCTAGATTGTAGAAGGTGTTGGATTTTGGATTTATCATAAAGGAAATAAAGAGCCTTTGAAACTTTTCAGGTAGAAAGTGATAAAACAGTAGGAGTGTTTGAAAGACTGGTTTGGGGACACTGTGTAAGAAAAATTGGAGGGAAGTGGCTGTGGCTCAGTCAGTGGGGCTCCCGTTTACCATATGGGGGGCCCTGGGTTCGGTTCCCGGGACCTCCTGGTGGGGGCGGGCCTGCCCGCGCGGCGTGGTTGGCTGACCCGGCGAGCACAAGCAGCAAGGGGGGGATAAATGAATAAATAAATAAAATCTTTAAAAAAAAAAAAAAGGAAAAGAAAAAGAAAAATTGGAGGAGGTAGAACGTAAAGGCAGATCAGTTAGGATGACTGTAGTTGTGTCCTCATGTAAAGCAAATAGTTACTGAACTTGGCCTGAAATAGGAATGAAAAGGAAGTGACAGATTTGAGAAACTCAAGGAAGGAATACTTGACATTTGGCATAGATTTGCAGACAAGGGTGAAGGAGGGACTCAAAGGATGATATGACGTTTCAGGCCAGAGCGAAGCTTTGGCAATGATTGTACTATAATAGTGGCAGAAAACAGAGCTGAAGTAGATGGAAAAATAATCCCAAGTTAGGTTTTAGACACTTTGAATTTGATGTAATAGGACTTCTCTGAAGCTCAGAGAAATGATAGGTTTAGTAAGGAACAATTGAGAATTCAGTGTAAAGCAAGACAGGTGAATATTGTGAGGAAATTTGTGTAGAAAGAACTGAGGACTTAAGGAAGGAAAGCCTAAAACCTACATGATGGGGGCATGAGGCACCAGAAAGAAGATCCAGAAGTTATAGTCAGAGCAGTAGAAGCAGCAGGATAGTGTAGTTTCACTGATAATAAGTTAAGGAAGAAGAGAATTTTCAAGAAGGAATGGGTGATTAAATGCTATAGAGAGGCCAGTTAATATGGAGTCTGAGGGGGGCGGATGTGGCTCAAATGGTTGGGCATCCGCCTTCCATATGGAAGGACCTGGGTTCAATCCCTGCGACCTCCTGGTAAAAAAAAAATAAAAAAATAAATAAAAAAATACAGAAGGTGTGTGGGCCGCCAGGCCCCACAAGTGGGTGTGCCAGACCCCACCAAGCCACACAGCAAGATGATGACATAACAGGAGAGTGACACAAAGGGAGACCCAAGACGAGATGCACTGAAGAAAAACAGGAACTAAGGTGGCGCAGGTGGCAGAATGCCTCTCTCCCACATCAGAGTTTCCCAGGATGGAATCCTGGTGAAGACAGGAGAAGGATGAGAAGAGAGGGCCGGAAACAGACACAGAGAATTGCCCAGTGAATGGACACAAAAATAGCAAAAACAGGGGGAGGGGGGTTAAAAATAGATAAAAGTAAAATAAATAAATAAATAAATATGGAGACTGACAAATGGTTGTGGACCCTGTTGGAATTTTTGAGTACATGCAAAACTGCTAGTGTTTATTGCTAGTGTTTTTTGAATTTGAAAGTTAATATGTCATAGGTGACCTTTGAGAGGTGTTTCTGTAAGATAGGAACAGAAATGATCCTAGCATTAAAATTCTGTTTGATTGTTCCTCAAGACAAGCTGGCTTTAGATAATTTCTGGAGCATACTTCCTTGCCGAAGTTTTTGTAGGGCTTCCTGATCTTTACCTATGATAGGCCACTTTCAATTTCTTTGTAAAAGGTTACTGAGTATGTGGGTACAGGTATATGCATATATATTTAAGTAGAGAGGAGTAGGGCTTTTGCTGATTGAAATGCCTTCCTTCCCTCTGGGAATGCCAGAAAATGCCTGAGAAGGGAACTTTGGCATTAACCAATTGTGAGATCTACTGATTGGAGGAAAACCCTTGTTTTCATTTTTAAACCAAGCTGAAACACTATGTTAAGACATTAGATATTTCTTCTAAATCTTGGTTTAATAGTGTTACAGGAAATATTTGTTGTAAGAAATTTAGAAGATATGTATAAAGTGTGTAGGCGTGTGGAAAAATAAAATAGAAATTACTGTTACCTCACAGAGAGAACAACCTTGGTGTATTTTTTTTTTTTTACTTTTTAAAAGCTTTATTGAAGTATATCATTCATACATGAACATACATAAACAATAAGTATATAGTAAAAGTTGTGAACTTATAATACAAACATATATAACATCATACTGTTGTGAAACATTTGTTACACATTATGAAAGAATGTCATCAAAATCTTACTACTAACTATAGTCCATATCTTACATTTGGTGTCTTTTTCCCCCAGCCTACCTTATTATTTTTTTAAACATATTTTTATTACAGAAGTTGTAAACTTACAAAACAATCATGCACATGTGTAGAATTCTCATAAAACACCCCAACACACCACACTGTGGTGGAAGATTTGTTACAGATTATGAGATACTGTCATCAGACTGTTACTACCAACCATGTCCCATAGTGTGCGTTTTGCATACTTCTTCCATATTCCCCTATTATCAACACAGTACATCTTTGCCATAGATGCATGAATATTTCAATATTGATGTTAACCACAGTCCATAGGTCACACCAATTGTATTTTTCCCATGCTTTTCCACATTCCCACCAGGCTTTGGTGTGTGTGTGTGTGTGTATGTATATCTTTTTTAAAGATTTATTTATTTATTCCCCCCACCTTGCCCCCGTTGTTTTGTGTTCACTGTCTGCTCTTTCTGTGTTCTGTGTCTGCTTGTCTTCTCTTTAGGTGGTACGAGGAACTGATCTTGGGACCTTCCGGAGTGGAGAGAGGCTGTCAATCTCTTGTGCCACTTCAGCTCCCTGGTCTACTGTGTCTCTTATTGTCTCTCTTCTGTGTGTCTTTTTGTCCCATCATCTTGCTGTGCCAGCTCTCCGCGTGGGCCAGCTTGCTTTCCACCAGGAGGCCCTGGGAATTGAACCCTGGACCTCCTATATAGTAGATGGGAGCCTAATCACTTGAGCCACATCTGCTTCCCGGTGTATATTTTTAATGATGTGTGTGTGGGGCCAAGGCTTGGTGGAGGGGGTGGTACATTTTGTTCTGAAATCTGCCCCCTCCCACTAAATGGAAAAATGCCTGTATTAAATACTTTACATTGTTTTAATGATTACATTACTCTAGTGTAAGTACTATTAATCCCATATATATTAAATATTCAAGTTATTCCTAAAGTTTTTGCAAGTGTAAGCAGTGTTAAAGTGACTATAATTGAATTCAAATCTATATTCTCAGCCATGATTGTTTTCAGATTGCCGAATTGTAATATTTAGGCTATTGGTGCATGTTGCAAAAAGCTCTCCGGAGAGATTATTTTGAGCAGTGACGGCAATGATGAAAATATCCTCTGTTTTCTTTATTTACTCAAGTTTGGGGACTACTTATTCCTCACCAGGACTCCAACTGGTCTTTCCACTAGGTCCCATGTGTCACAGTCAAATCTTCCTAAGTGTGGCTCTAAATGTGGAATGTAGAGAATTCCCCTTTACTTTCCAGACTAAGTTTATAGTCTGTCTGGACATTTAAAAGCCATTCCATGGCCTTGTCCCAACCTTTATAATTCCATTATTCCCTCTCTTCATCCAAATTTAAGGACTCGTTCCTGAAGCATGCCTTGTTATTTGCTTTTGCTCTTTTTCTCGCCGCCTAGAATGCTCTTTCTTCCCATTTCATTTTGCCCCAGTCTGGGGTTCACTAATCCTTCCAGGTGGAGGTAATCCAGTGCTCCTCAGAACTCCCATTCTCTTAGTTTTCACTTTGTGTCTTCTATTACAGATATATATCTTGGTTCTTCTTTTAGCCCTTAAATTCCATGAAGACAGGAATAGTGGTAGTTTCATCTCTGGGTCTTCTTTTAGGCTCTGTATAGCTTCTCAATAAGTGAAAAGTTGAGAACTCTGATGTTCGATCACGATTATTCTTGGCCTTGAACCCCAGGCATACATTTTTGGAAAAATTTGAAGTATTTCCTTAAGTGGGAAAAATTAGGAAAGCTTTTGTATACCTTCACCTTCTTAAAGGAGGAATTAAATAACTTAAACAACTTTTTTAATTCAAAAATTTTAGATTATATTTAAAGATAAGAAATCTTATTAGTCAGTTATTCTAACTTTCTCATTTTACAGATAAGGAACCCAAGAATACCCAGAGATAAAATTATTTGTTCATGACCGCTCAGCTGATGGCATGGGGGTCTTAGTTTTTATTTTACAATTTATATTTGTACTTGAACAACTGAAGATAGGAAAAATATAAAAGTGAAAATGATCCATGTTTTGATAATTTATTTATGCATATTCTAACTGTAACATCTTATTGAATGAGGTATATATTTCTTTCCGTATGGACCTTCTCTCCATAAAAGAAGTCCATGGCACTAGCGATGGATGAAGAAAGGTGTGGTTGGTCGTTGAGTATTGTCAAAGGTTAAATCTAGTGGGAACTCCCTGGGCCAGGAGTATAATTTCTCTTTTTTCTTAAGGATTAGATTACATGCTTGGATGTAGAAAGAATATTTAAGCAGAGTATGGATATCCCTTGGATACCCCTTTTATTTATTCACTTGCTCCCATCTCTTGCTAGAATTTGGGCTAAAGGATGTTACTTGTTTGTTTATAGGATCATTAGTTGCTTAGGAATAAATGTCTCTCTTTGCATTCTGTAGCCAGTGTTGTGAGACCAAATTTTCTGTTTGTTTCTCTGCTTCATCATGGAACTTGCTGACTTATATTCATATATATATATATATATATATATATAAAATCTGCTTCATGACTTCCAAATTTTTAAAATCTAACTTAGGCACTTGTGTAAGATATAGACCAAATACTTTTATGTTGTCTGTCACCATCTTGAATTTATTGTATATAGCATTTACTTGTATTTTTTCTATGTAACATTTACATAAGGAGCACAAAGCACTTTAAAAATAAAAATTTATCAAGTATTAATGTCATTTAGGAATTTCTACTCACTTGGTTCATCTGACTACAAATTTGCTAAAACTCTGATTTTCCATAAGAATGTGAGGAATTGCAGCTTCTGTTGTATGCATGCATTTGTTTTTATTTTTTTTTCACCTAAATCTTCTAAAATAAGTTTGAATAGATTATTCTGATCCTGATATGACTACTGTAGCTTGTTTCATTTGTCTGCAATATTGAACATATATTCAGTGAGCATTTATATTGAGTGTGTATGATAGGTAACTAGTTTACCTACAGTGAAGTTCATTTTATTTTTCTAGATTTGTAATGTGCTTTGAGCTTCCCCCTTACCACCTCCCCCCTCTCCCCCCAGTATATAAAGCTCTGTCAAGTTTCTAGAGTTAGGGAACAGGATGTTTTTCATTTAGTTTTTATTAGTAGAAAATAGGGTTTTGGGCAGTGATTTCCTTTTTCTAAGACTTGGTGTTATTTCTTTTAATGCTTGGATGCCGACAAGAGGTAAAATTTAAACTGTTATATTCGGGGGTGGATGTGGCTCAAATGGTTGGGCGTCTTTCTGACATATGGAGGGACCTGGGTTCGATCCCTGGGACCTCCCAGTAAAATAAAAAAATATATATATATATAGAAGGCGCATGGGCTGCCAGGCTCTGTGCTGGTGAGCCATCAGGCCCCGGGAGCCATGCAGCAAGATGATGATGTAACAGGAGAGAGACGCAGGAGAGACACAAGACGAGATGCTCTGAAAGCTCTGAAAACCAGGAACCGAGGTGGCGCAGGTGGCAGAACACCTCTCTCCATCGGAGATCTCAGGACCGAATCCTGATGAAGACTGGAGGAGGAGGATGAGAAGAGATGGCAGGAAACAGACACAGAGAATTGCCCAGCAAATGGGGAAGGGGGGGTTTAAAATGGATTAAGTAAATAAATAAATCTTAAAAAAAAAGAAACAAAAAAAAAACTATTATATTCATGCATCGAACCGTGTATACTATAATTTTACATGGCTGTTTGTATAGGTTTTGATCACTTTCAGGATTTAAAATAGCTACATGCTTATGAAATATTAGAAATATAGAGTTACTAAAGGAAAAGACCTTATTGATATAAATGACAATACTTTTTACAACTGAGGATTTTAAAGGTTTGTGCAGGTAGGAAGAGTCATTGATTTGGAATATGTATTCACAAAATGCTTAGAAGATATTTATTTAGCTTCATATTGGAGAAGATATAATTAACTATTGATTTTCCTGTGAAGGAAAAATTTTCATATGGTTTAGCAAAATTGGAAGCAGGAAATTAGAATTATTTTCTGCTCTCTGATTTTCCTTCTCATAAAACTGGAAAGAGTATGGGATTAAAGGAAGTATTGGAAACTCTATGAACTAATTAAGTAAAATTGGTGAATTTAATTAATTTATAAATGAGCCATGTGTGGTTGTGGGAGACTTCACTCTTCTCTATCTCAGAGAAATTTGAGTATCTTTAGAAGGCAACAACCATAGGTGGTCTTTATTCTACTGCAATGTATTGTTGAAACATGTTCTACTTGAAGATATTTAGTGTACTTAAAAAAGACCAGTATAAAAATTAAACCCAAATTTCACAGCAAATAATGGAGGGAAAAAGATTTACAACTTTATATTGAAAAAGAAAACCAATAATTATGAAATTAAGTTTATTTTAGTTTATTCTTAACTATTTAGGTTGCAATCACAGCTATGGATAAGTTCTTAGAATGAGCTCAGGATGATTCAAGTTTTAGAGCCTTTTGGGAGTGTGATTTTTCCCTCAAAATTATATGGTAGGACAGAATGGCACCTTTCACTTCATGGTTGACTTTCACAGTGGGCATATGTACATATATACATATATACATGTTTTATTGACTTTACTAAAGGCTTCCATTAATTTTTTTTTTTTTTTAGGAGGTATCGGGGATTGAACCCAGGATCTCGTACATGAAAAGCAGGTGCTCAGCCACTTGAGCTACATCTGCTCCCCTCTATTAATCTTTTGAGGTCAGATATTCTGCTTTGAAGTGCCTATTGGACTGTCAGTTTTTTTGAAGCAATTCAACATTGTTCTCCTCAGCCATATAGTTTTGCATTGCTGTTGATTTGTGTTGTCATATCTGGGAAGACATTTAGGTGGTAACACTGGAGGGTGAAGTTAAACAGAAAAGATATTGAGCTTAGATTAATTTCTAAGTGGTTGGTTGATTAGTGGATATTTTCTCATTTATGACTTGTTTTCCTATACAACTTCATAAATGCAGGGACTTATTTAACTGTTAAACTTGGGTAAGAGGATCCCACTGTACTCAAATACTATTGATTACTGGAGAGCTAGAAATAATTAAAAAAAAAAAAATAGAAGCTACCTTTTAATTCTAGTGTGTGGGGAAAGGAGTATGTGTGTGAAAACTCAGTGTTGAAAACAGTAAATGCCGTGTGTTCTCAGGGATACTATTCAGGTTCTAGCTCTGTTGTGTGCAGTGTTAGTTTTTGTGAAGTGAAATTGAACAATGACTTAATTTCACTCCCTTACGTTTGACATGTTTTTACTGGGGCTTATTTTTTTTAGAAATGGAATTTCTGTTTTTTAGTTGCTTAATGTGTTCAAGTTTATTGATTATTTAGTAGCTTTTACATCATTCGTTAATTCACCTCTTTAATCTGTTTCCTTTCTTTTGTGTTAGTTTAGTAGTTTTAATTTATTTTAAAGTGGGGCACAATTTAGATTGTTTCTAGAAAACAATTTGCAATTTAAACAGCATGACTTATTCTTGTTATTGACTCTCAATTACCGGAATTTGTTGGTCTGCGTATATAACTGTTCTTTATTGAAACTGAGGTTGAAACAACTTTGGCATCCTCAAGTAGGATAAAAAGCATACTTGAGTATTGATATAGTCCTTTAAACAAAAGATGTGGTATGATGGAAAGAGGAGACCTTTATGGTCAGACCTGAGTTTCCATTTGTAATGATGCACAATTTATTGAATATTACTGCCAAGCCTTAGTTCTCATCTATAAAATGAGAACTGAGGCTCACAAGGGATAATAAATACCTTATGGATTTGTTATGATTAGAGATAATGTATAGAAAGTATTCAGCACAGTGCCTGGCTCAGAATAGAGAATTACTAAATAATTCTAGAAAAGGCAATTATAGAAATTATACTAATTTTATGTAAAATATTTTTCCTTAGGTGCGTGATGTTTGAAATTGGCCAAAGCACTGTAGTATTATCAGAAGTGAGGCTGGAAAGAGTGATAAAAGAACTTTTGTGTGTATCTTTCAAAAACTAATTACAGGAAGAGGAGGCAGCGGAGAGATGCTGGTTTGCCAAGTATTTGGGTGTGATACTTAGTAGCAATATGAGGTGACCATCAGCCTGAGACTTGCTATCTGAAACCAAGTTAGCAGGGCTTTCAGATGAAAATTGAATTCACCTTTTGAAAACCTAGGCTTAGGGGGCGGATGTGGCTCAAATGGTTGGGTGTCTGTCTGCCATATGGAGGGACCTGGGTTAGATCCCCGGGACCTCCCGGTAAAATAAAAAAAAAATATATATATATAGAAGGCGCATGGGCTGCCAGGCTCTGTGTGCTGGAGAGCCACCAGTCTCTGGGAGCCATGCAGCAAGATGGTGATGTAACAGGAGAGAGAGACTTAGGGGAGACACAAGATGAGATGCTCCAAAAGCTCCGAAAACCAGGAACTGAGGTGGTGCAGGTGGCAGAACACCTCTCTCCTACATTGGAGGTCTCCAGGATCTAATCCTGGTGAAGACTAGAGGAGGAGGATGAGAAGAGATGGCAGGAAACAGACACAGAGAATTGCCCAGCGAATCGACACAAAACAGCAAATGGGGAAGAGGGGGTTTAAAATGGATAAAGTAAATAAATAAATCTTTAAAAAAGAAAACCTAAGCTTAGTTAAGAATTGTACTTTGTCCTGCTTAACCTTATCTCTTGAAGTGTTATCTTTGCTAGGTCACCAAGCATTTCCATATATGAACTCTCCTTTCAGTTTAAAATAACTTAAGTTCATTATTCTAATTTTACATGTAAGGAATAGAGAGGTTAAGGGCCATATTCAGGGTTATACTGATGGTAAATCAAATGAAGAAATCGGAGTCAAGTTCCTCTTAACTGTCTTTGCCAAAAGAACTAAGCTCCTCTCTGCACAGATCTTTTTCTGATCCCAGACTTGTCATTTATTGGCCAGGTGAATGCTTAATATGTGAAGGTGAAAGCTTACTTTGTGGTGCTGAGTGGTTAACTCTGAATGCTAGTCACTTTTCCTGGCAGATGGGAAGAACTATGATTAAGGATTGTGGTTCCTGGGAGGCGGCTGTGGCTCAATCAGTGGGGCTCCCGTTTGCCATATGGGGGGCCCCGGGTTCGGTTCCCGGGGCCTCCTGGTGAAGGCAAGCCCGCCCGCAAGGCGTGGTTGGCTGACCCAGCGAGCACGGGCAGCAAGGGGGGGATAAATGAATAAATAAATAAAATCTTAAAAAAAAAAAAAAGGATTGTGGTTCCTAATAAAACCATAATTATTCATTAATACTATAGTTAAAGTTGTAAAAAGCTACTTGACTTAAATTTTAATATCATTCTAATATTTATATATTCATTTATTTATTAATTTTCTGTCTCATTGCCTTTTTCGTTCTTCATCTGACTTTTTAAAGAGAACTTAATATTTGCTCTTGCTTTAGAAATAGGTATATTCCTGCCAGTCACTCTCCATCCCCTAGTATTTTTAGGACCACCTAGTTTTACTGTTTTTTTCTCCTACACAAGAGACTGAAAATTTAAACCTGATTTTAGGTTATTCAAAGAGGAGCTTTAGTAAGAATTTGATTTGAGGGGAAATGTAATTGGATGCCTTCTGCATGTAAGGCATACCAGCTGGCTCTATTTTTAGCTACAGCAGATGACAGATTGTGATTACCAAATGTAGGCAACTCTTCTTATTCTGCAATAGGCCAGAAGATTTTAGTTTGAAGAAAAGATTGCAGTGTACTGAGTTATTTTAAATTAAAAGTTTAGTTTGATAAACCTGCTTTTCCCTGTGTATTACATAAAACACAATCAAAATAAGATTTTCTATATTTTAAGTTTGAAAACACAAGTGGACAAGGACTGCAGGGAGTAAATTATGTTTTTTTCCTAAATTAAAGTTTGTTGAAATTGATCAGCATTATTTTAGGAATCATAAGCATTTTCCACTGTTAAAAAGAGTGAAGGCATTGTTAAAGTAATTTTAGATTTTTTTTAAAAAGAATGTTTCATAAATATTTTATATGAGTAAAGATGAGGCCACCCAGTGTTACCTTTCATGATTAACACTTTTTTCTGCACTATAGAAGGAGACTTGAGAAACTATGAAAAATTAAACTTTCTTTGTACAAACCCTTTCTTCCTTCCTTCCTTCCTTCCTTCCTTCCTTTACTTCCTTCCTTTACTTCCTTCCTTTACTTCCTTTCTTTTCTTTCTTTCTTTACTTCCTTTCTTTTCTTTCTTTCTTTACTTCCTTTCTTTTCTTTCTTTTCTTTCTTTTCTTTCTTTCTTTCTTTCTTTCTTTCTTTCTTTCTTTCTTTCAAGGAGGTACCAGGGATTGAACCTAGGATCTCATCCATGGGAAACAGGTGCTTAACCACTGAGCTATATCTGTTCCCCAGTGAGAGTTGGTTTTTTTTTTTTGTTTGTTTGTTTTTAGGAGGTACTAGGGCTTGAACCCAGAACCTTGTACATGGGACTCAGGAGCTCAACTATTTGAGCTACATCTGCTCCCTCAAACCCTTTATCTTAATTTTAGATTCTTATGAATGAAAAAGATCATTAAACTCATCACCTATAAACAGAACTAATAAATGATTACAGAGAAATCCAAAATGAGCATTTTGGTGACCTTATAGTTCTTATTTAAAGAGGTCTTTTTTTTTTTTTTTTTTTTAAACTTGAAAATATTATAGCCTTTAATTAAAATGTTTCTATTCCTAAGAATAATCTGGCTACTGTTTAGACAGTATAGCAAACATGAATGAAGCAAGTAATGGGAATATAAAGATGAAAGGATTTCACTTATTCTTCAGGGCCTAGTAAGGGGAAACAAGCCTGCAAAAACCAATTTTTGCTTTTTTATAAATTATCTGAAGACAGTGCTATTTGTTATTTAATAAATGTAGACATCTGAAAACAGTTTGAATAAATGTTAAGTCCAAAGAATAGAAATATTTTTCAAATAAAATAATTAGAAATAGTGCATATCTTAAACCTGCATAAAGTAGGCGTTCATTCTAATCAGTCAACAATATTTGTTCAACGTTTAGTTAGTTTAGGGTTTGTGCTCAGCTCTAGGGATATAGTAGGTAATGAGACAAACTTAGTCCCCTCCCTTGTGGAGCTTACAACCTAGCAGAGAAACAGATGTTAAAACAAGAACATTTTCATCATTCCCCAAAGAAACACCATACCCATTGGTTGTCACTCCCCATTCCCCTCTTTTCCCAGCAGATTGGCACCCACCAATCTACTTTCTGTCTATAGATTTGCCTATTTTAGACATTTCATATAAACAATCAAAATATATGGCCTTTGGTATCTAGTTTCTTTAACTTAGCATAATGTTTTCATGGTCATCCATGTTGTATGTATTATTACTTCATTCCTTTTTATGGCCCAATAATATTCCCTTGTATGGATATGCCATATTTAGTTTTATCTATTTCATCAATTTACGGACATTTAGGTTGTTTCCTCTCTGGCTATTGTGAGTAATGCCGCCAAGACCATTTGTGTACACGTTATGTGTGGACATAGATTTTCTCTAGGTAGAAATTCCTGGATCATAGGTAAAACTTTTTGAGGAACTGCAAAATTGTGTCCCTCAGTGGCTATAATTTACATTCCACTACTATGTATGAAGATTCCAATCCTTGCTACAACTTTGCCAACAATTGTTGTTGCCCATCTCTTTTATTATAACCATACTTGTTGGGTATGAAGTAGTATCTCATTGTTTTGGCTTTTATTTCCCTAATGACTCATGATGTTGAACATCTTTTTATGTGTTTATTAGCCATTTGTATATCTTTATTCAAATCCTTGTGCCCATTTTTTATATTGGGTTAATTGTCTTTTTCTTGTAGAGTTGTAAGCATTCTTTATATATTCTGGGTGCAAGTCCCTTATCGTATATTTGATTTGCAAATATATTCTTCCATTCTTTGGGTTGTCTTTTCACTTTCTTGATGGTATCCTTTGAAATACAAAAGTTTAATTTTTATGAGGTCTAATTTATCATTTTTTAATCTTTTCTTTTAAGAACTTTCATAGTTTTAGCTCTTACATTTAGGTCTTTGATCCATTTTGAGTTAATTTTTGTTTATGGTATAAGGTAGGAGTCCAACTTCATTCTTGTGCCTGTGGATATCCAGTTGTCCCAGTACTTGTGTTGAAAAGACTATTCTTTCTCCATTAAATTGCCTGGGAACCCTTGACAAAAATCATTTGACCATAAATTTCTGGACTCTTAATTTATTCCATTGATCTATCTGTGTATCTTTATACCACTACCACACACTGTAGCTTTGTAGTAAATTTTGAAATTGGGAAGTGTGAGCCTTTGTATTCATCAGCCAAAGGGGTGCTGATGCAAAATACCAGAAATCGGTTGGTTTTTATAAGGGGTATTTATTTGGGGTAGAAGCTTACAGCTACCAGGCCATAAAGCATAAGTTACTTCCCTCACCAAAGTCTGTTGCCACGTGTTGGAGTGAGATGGCTGCCAAAGTCTGCGAGGGTTCAGGCTTCCTGGATTCCTCTCTTCCCAGGGCTCGTGTATCTCCGGGTTCAGCTGCTGTGCTCTCTCCACAAGGCCAGCTATAGACTGTCAGGCAAACGGCTTGTCTCTTTTCCCAGGGCCTCTGCTGTGTCCATCTGAGCCTTCCCTTCTTCCTCACATATCTGCTTCTCTATGTGCTTACTTCCCAGGCTCCAGAATCAAAACTCCCACCTCCCTTCTCTGCAGTATGGTTTCTCTGTGAGTTCTTGCCCAACAAGGGGACAGGGACTCAAGGTCCTACTGACATGGCCCAATCAAAGCCATAATCATTATTTAATCAAGTAAAAGTGAAACTTCTGAATCCAATATAATCTAATATGCCCAGAGGAACAAACCAGTTTATAAACATAATCCAATACCTATTTTTGGAATTCATAAACAGTATTAAACTGCTATAGCCTTCTAACTTTGTTCTTATTTTTCAAGATTGTTTTGGCTCTTCTGGATTCCTTGCATTTCCATATGAATTTATGATTAGCCTATCAATTTCTGCAAAACAGACAACTGGGATTTTGATAGGGATTGCGTTGAATCTGTAGATTAGTTGGAGAGTATTGCCATCTTAACAGTAAGTCTTACAAATCCATGAACATGTAATGTTTTTCCATTTATTTAGATCTAATTCCTTTCAACTATGTTTTGTAGTTTTCAGTTTACAAGTCTTACATTTCTTTTGTTAACTTTATTCCTAAATCTTTTGTTCTTTTTGATGCTATTGTAAATGGAATTGTTTTCTAAAATTCATATCCAGATTGTTCATGGCTGGTGTATGGAAATCCAACTGATCTTTCATATAGAATTGATCTTGTATACTGTAACCTTGCTGAACTCATTTATTCTAATACGGTTTTTTGGGGTAGATTTCTTAAGATTTTCTATATACAGATCATGTTATCTGTGAATAGAGAGAGTTTAATTTCTTTCTTTCCAAACTGGATGCCTTTGATTTCTCTTTCTTGACTAATTGCCCTGCCTAGTATGTACTATTGTAACATTGTAGTACAATGTCATGTAGAAGTGGTGATAGTGTGTATAACCCTTGTGTTATTCCTCAGTTTTTTATCTTGAAAAGGCGTTGGATTTTGTCAGATGCTTTTTCTATATTTATTGCGATCATGTGGCTTTGTCCTTTATTCTGTTTTGTATGGTATATTATATTGATTGACTTTTGTATGTTGAACCAACTTTGCATTCCTGAAAGATCCTACTTGATCATGATGTATATATAGTCCTGTTGCTGGATTCAATTTGCTAGTATTTTATTGAGGATCATTGCATCTATATTCATACTGGATATTGGTCTGTAGTTTTCTTTTCTTGTAATATCTTTGCCTGGTTTTGATAGTAGGGTTGAACAAACATTTAAATTAACTAATGGATAGTTATCTCTTGATGAACATTAGAAGAGACAGTATTTGAATATTTCTTAAAAACGGTTTTAATAAAATTTTATGACCCCACCCATAAGATTCAAAGATCCTAGATAAACTTAATCTTCTAAAAGTTTTTTTTATTAAAACCAGTTGAAAGAATCTCTGAGAAACTAGAAATATTATTGGCTAATGAGAATTTAGACAACAACCTTGTTTGCTAGAAACTAATATTTTTTCATCCTTGCAGTTTGACTAACAATCTCTTAAATTCCTTTACTTTACAAAAAACTCTTACTTTGCACAGTGGCTTTGCTAGTAGTGTAAATTCCCGCTCAGACCTTCCTACTCTAGGATATATTAATTTTGACTTATATATGATTGTCACTGCCTTGTTTTCTTATCTCTTGGTTCTTCTTTTTTCCTCCTTCAGTCCTCTTAAGGGTCTGATGACGATGGTAGCCCCACTATAGCATCCTAGGGCTTTTTTTCAACAGGTCTCATTGTATCTGCTTTGAGTACCCTTTTGTAGGCTGTTTACATATATATATATATATATATATATACACACCCATACACATAAATACAATGTGTGTGGGTTTGCATGTGTGTTTTTCAGAGCTCTTCTATTTATTGAAAAGACCTAAGAACCATATGATAGAAGGGAAGGAAGCAGTAGGTTAAGGTTTTCACTGTACTTTTATGTAGTTAAAATTATTTTAGGCCAATTGATCACTGAGTACTGCTGATCCTTAAACATGACTATTCCAGTATGATCACCTTTGGGGAAATTGACTTGATGCAATCCAAGGCACCAGCATTATCAATTAGTTGTGTTCTGTTAGACAGTGTTTCTCTTTTTAATGAAAGCCTACTTATAAAACCAAATTCAAATTATACAATTGTTTTGTGATATTGAACAGGAATAAAAGGGTGATTTTATTTTTTTCTCATTATAATAGTAATGCATGCATGCCATTGGTGGGGGACAATTTCAGGTGACACATAAAGGAATAAAGCATCAGGTTAAACTCATCCATAATTCTGCTACCCAGAGATGAACACTGTTTAATCCTTTTAGGCTTGATAATTATACATATAATTTTTCAAATGGGATTATACTATATTAGTCTTATTGTAACATCCTGTTTTCATTGATCAGTATGGACATCCTCCTGTGATAAAACAGCTTTATGCCATTGTTTTTAATGGCCACATAATATTCTTTTGCATAGATGTAACCTAATTTTATTTAGTCAGATTCACATGGTTTTTAAAGGACATTTTCAACAACCTAATTTTAGTTTTCTACTGTAAAAAAGTATCAAGTATACTGGAAAATAGTTCTTTTCTCCTTTTTGGATCTAACTGTAGGTGAAGTAGTCACTTAAAATTTATTTGCCCCTTATTAATTTGTTAATTTCACTTGAAGAGACTTTTTCTTGGTCTTTGATTCATCTCACATGTAATAATCTTCCTATGCTCTGCCTGTTTGTTATGCATGCAAATGTGTAACAGTTTGAAGATCTTTAAAATGAGGAGCCTTCGTTTTGTTATCATACGTGGAAAATGAATTTTATTGATAGGAAACCTATGTTCAAATCTGTGTTCTACTACTTAATAATGTGATCTGGGTCAAGTCATGTAAGACTTTCTTTTCTGAAAACCTGCCTCTCATTGGGTTTTTAATAATTTAAAGATATAATGTGTCGGCTCGAAATAATACTTAGCATAATATAAGTGCCCAATAAACGTTTTTTTTTCTTTTTTAAAATAATCCCACCCCCAGATGGCTCCCTCATTGTCTCTGCTCTTGTCTCTGCTTGTTGTGTCTGTTTTTTGTCTGCTCATCTTCTTTAGGAGGTACCGAAACTGAACCTGGAACTTACCATGTGGGAGGCAGGTGCCAACCACTTGAGCCACAGCCACTCCCAGCTCGTTGTGTCAGCTCTTCTTCTTTAGGGGGCACTAGGAACTGAACCCAGGACCACCCATGTGGGAGGCGGGCAGCCAACTGCTTGAGCCACATCCATTCCTTCAGTAAATGTTGATTCCAGAAATAAGAGGTGTGGAGACTGAAGGATATAGATCAGTAACCTGGAAAAATTTTCTAAAACTTGTCAGACTTAAAAAGTCTCCAGTTTTTTAAGAACTTTTTTCAGCTTCTCTCATACTAGTGCTATAGTTATACAGTTTATTATTGTTTGAAAAATTGTAGGAATATGAATTTATTTCCCTAAAGTTTAAATCAAGTCTCACACTTAAAAAAATTGTTTCTAGGAAGGTTCAATTCAAATGATTGGCACAAATAAAAATATTTAAGCCCTCTTTCCCCCAAAAAATCTACATCTAAAAAGGGAGGAAATGTAAAACATAAAATTATATTTGGCACAGATAATACAGTAGTAAAATCTCATTGATTTGGATCTATTGATGGGGAATTTGATTGCAGGACTGATGTGTATCTTTGTACTAGCTGTGAATATTAGTTTCTGAAGGGATATGATAAATCATTTATCTATCGACCTTTACAAATGATAAGACTGAGATCTAGAGATGTTGGAGTGTGGTCCAAGGTCACAATTGCAGAGCCAGTACTAGGCTGTGGGTCTCTTGAATTCTAGTTAATAATATTTCTTTCCCCCATATTCATTTGTATAGAAACCATAGACTAATTATTTATAATTCCTATCTAGTCACTAAAACTGTTTAGTCAGTAACTCTGACTAAACCTGAGATGGCTCTCTCGACTGTTCGCTTGCTGTCTCTGTTCATTGGCTGCTTGTTGTGTCTGCTTATCTTCATTAGGAGTCACTGGGAACTGAACCTGGGACCTCCTGTGTGGGAGGCAGGTGCCCAACCACTTGAGCCACATCCGCTCCCTGCTTGTTGCATCTGCTCATTGCGTCTGCTTGTTGTGTCTGCTTGTCTTCCTTAGGAGGCACTGGGAACCGAACCCGGGACCTCCCATGTGGGAGGTGGGCGCCCAACTGCTTGAGCCACATCCACCTCCCCTTATCAGGTTTTACAGAATAGTTTTTAATGATGTAAGGAATGATGAGGATACCTGCACTTATTTTAATCTATCACTAATTGCAATTTTGAAGGTTAATAAATTTTTTTTTTAGCACTTTGAGAATCATATTTTTATAAAGGAGTTTTTGTTCATATGAAAAATAGATTTGAGGTGTACCTTATGTGCTGATTGTTTTAAGCTATCAACTTTTCTTTAACCTATAATAGTGAAAACTTTTTATTTTTTTATTTTATTTTTTTTTTTACCGGGAGGTCCCGGGGATTGAACCCTGGTCCCTCCATATGGGAGACGGATGCCCAACCAGTTGAGCCACGTCCGTGCCCGTGAAAACTTTTTAAAACCCTTTCCCACATGGTTTATAAAGTAATATGTTTGCATTATAACCTAGGAGTATAGTTTTATTAACTTAAAAGTTAGAAATAAGGTTGAAATTTCCTTTTCTTCTTTCTTTATATATTTACTATTTAAACATCTACATAAGAAAGTTGATGGTGATTGTGGTGGTATTAATAATAACCACAAATAAGAGCCCTCACATTTGCTAAGAACTTATATACTAAATGCTTTATATTATTTTATTAATTTATTATCTCACTTAATCCTAACATCTCAATGAAATAATTCCTATTATATACACGTTTTATAGATGAAGAAAATGAAATTTTAGAGGGTCTTAGTGGTTTTTCTGAGGTCACATAGCTAGTAAGTTATGGAGCCATAGTGTAGTTGATCCAACTCCAGAGAGATTTATTTGTATCTTATGTAAAGGCCACTGTTGTGGAGGATGGAAGGAACCTCTCAGCAAAGAGTTATCTCACTATGGGTGCTTTATATCGTGGTTTCCCCTACCGTCTCACTGTACCCATTAGAACATGACATTAATTATAAGAACCCTTGCTAGCAGAAAGTGACTTATAACTAGGCCCTCATCTTTAGCTTTTCTAGATCTCACCTATTCTTTAAGACCCAGCCCAATTTCTGTCTTTTACAAAGTCTTTCTTAATTTCCTCTGGGTTTTTTTTTTCCTTTTCTGAATTCTCGTGACAGTTGTAATACTTATTTTATTGTCATTGTCTTTAAAGTTGGACAAGGCCTTAAAGAATAGTCCATTTCTTCATGTTAAGACTTCCTAACTTATTTTCTATAAGATTGAGTTTCTTAAACAGTATCAGCTCAGTATATGTTTGCTGAGTGCCAGAAAACTGTTACCACTGTTACTTTGTTATTCAATAGGGCATTATTCATCATGTCAACTTGACAACATAGATTGACTGTGTCAAATTCTGGTAGTCCTGGTTGTGCTACTATGTTGGTACAATAGAACAAAAGAACAAAAACTGCTTTAGATGTTTTAGGCAGGATTGGAAGGAACCTGGAAATGGGGAAGACTTGAGTAAATAGTTGAAATCAGAATTTGAAAACAAAGCTGTAAACCATATATAAAATGTTAAATTAATAACATTCAAACCAAATCATATTTAGGAGAATGGAGTAGATGTTTATTGAGTCCCACTATGTAACAGGCACTATGTGATGGGTACTTAAAATATATTAATCAATATTCATATGATATTTACTAACAGGAATTAAGGGTTTCATTATAATATCTAACATTTTACTGTTCACACACATAGTTTTCTCTACAGAAGAATTCTTAACAGTAAAGGAAAGTCATAAATATCTCAGGGGGGTCTGGGAGTCAAGACCAAAGCAGCCCATAGAAATGTAATTTTCTTTGAAGACACCATGAAAAGTAACAGGGATTTTTAATTCTACTTAAGAGTATATCCATGTTTACTATAAAAATGTTTTTCTCCCAGTTGTTGGATTCCAGAGCCTTTTGCAGAGTTCTCCTTGGGTTGTGCATAACTGGATCTGGAAACCATAGACCTGTGGTTATTTGATCCCCACGGTTATTTGGTCCCCTATGTGACCATAGGATGAGAGCACATTTTCTAAGTTGGGTTTTGTCTGACTCCTTACTATTAATAAACATAATACAACAGTGCAGCAAATTTCGTTTTTCTTTTTCCTTTGACCCTTAAATTTTTATGGCATAATTTTCTACTCTTTAAGGAAGGTAACTTTTCAGGTAATCTGAAGGCAATTTCCCTGTCTTTTGCTTTATAGGAAATTTTTGTTTTAGTTATGGCCATCTTAGGTTACAGTTTCGTTGAATTTCTCAGAGAGAGATTTCTTGAAAACAGAGTTAGAAAACTTAAATGTGTACTTGCTAAGAATTTTAATTTCTCAACATATTTTGAATTCGTGGTTTTCTAGAGATAAATATATTTTTGTGTCACTGAAGTATCTCCATTAATGGCTATGTATTGAGTAAGGTTTTTTTTTTTTTTTTTTTTTTTATCATTTGAATATATAGCATGCTTTGTATGAAGACAAAAACCCTTTAAGATGGCTTTTAGGTATCCTCTTGTTTTGGATTGGAAGCATGCTGGTCTTGAGACATTAAATAATCTTATATAGCCAGAATGATTTTGACATGTAGGAAATAGATTTGAGTGAAAAACATTCTTTGGTTAAAAATAGAAATGGATGCATGTATTATACTAATACGTAACTTAAGATAGATTTAAACTCTATCTTTTAAAATTAGTTTTTCTTGAATATTTTACGTTCTGGTTTTACTTTATCAAGTGACCTTTTAAGTTTTGTAGATAGAGCAAATCCTACAAATGAATTAAGTCATGTTCTAATTTCAGATATCATCTTCTTCACTTTTCAGTTGTTGACCTCCTCTACTGGAGAGACATTAAGAAGACAGGGGTGGTGTTCGGTGCCAGCTTGTTCCTGTTGCTTTCATTGACGGTGTTCAGCATTGTGAGCGTAATGGCCTACATCGCCTTGGCCCTGCTCTCTGTGACCATAAGCTTTCGGGTATATAAGGGTGTGATCCAAGCAATCCAGAAATCAGATGAAGGCCACCCATTCAGGTGAGATGTCTGGACAAAAGGTACACATTGGCAACAGTGTAAACAGGGTTAGAATTGAGACTTAATTCTTCTGTGTGTAGAGTTACATACAGGCCTGTGTTTTTTTTTTACTGCTTCAAGATAATTGCACATTTGTTGCTAAAAAGCTATACCAAAACCATCTGCTTTTTGAGATTTCCTAAAGGTCATTTCAAAGGCTCATGATGGCACTGACTTGATTTATGTATGTTAGCAGTTACTATTTGTTAGGAAAATCTGTATCTTAAAAGTAGGTGTTCGTTATCTAATTTTACTTTTTAAATTATTTTTTATTTTTTATTTCATTTTATTTTTTTATTTTTATTTTACTGGGAGGTCCCGGGGATCAAACCTAGGTCCCTCCATATGGGAGATGGACGCCCAACCATTTGAGCCATATCTGTCCCCTCTAATTTTACTTTAATGAAAGCTATTTCTTTTGAACATGGTTAGGATTGGTAGGTTTATAATCTTTTTTGCTTAGTATTTATATACTGATGGCATAAATATCTGATTAGAAATAACCTTTCTTTCTAATAGCATGTTTGTTTTCCTGTCATGCTTTCCCTTCATGCCTATTTCTTTTACCATTCCTTCTCTATATAGTTTCTTCTTATAGTATTCCCTAAGGCATTACTTAGAATGTATTATCTTTTAGAGTTTATTTCAGTGTTTCCCAGCCTCTTGACTGTTATTTTCTGCCCTTATTTTACAGATATACTTTAGCATTATCTATCTAGTTACTCTTATTTTTTGTTTGTTCTTCTTACTTTAAAGAAAGTTGGGGTTTTTTGCTTTTCTTTTTTGTTTGCTATCTAGTTACTAATAGGACAAATCTCAGCTTGGGTCTTTTGTCCTCATTTCACACCATATTTTTGTTTCCCACTTTAAAAAATTGAGATGTAATTCACATATTACAAAATTCAGCCTCTTAAAATTGTGCAACCATCATCACCATCTTACTCCAGAACACTTTCATTACCCCCGAAAGAAACTTTGTACCCGTTAGTAGTCACTCTCTATCCAGTTTCTTCAAACCCAGCCCCTGACTACAACTAATGCATTGTGTCTTCAAATGAACTTTTTCCTCAGTAGCACCACTATCACATTGGTTTTCAGTTTTCTGGTTTTGATGTACCTATGTTCCTTTTCATCTCATGTAAAGAAAATCACTAAATTTTCTTGTTTCCCACTGCCTCCTTAGTCTAGACCAGGAATCAGTAAATTGCAGCCTATGGGCCAAATGCAGTTTGTCACCTGCTTTGTTTGCTTGTTTTTTTATTAAGGAATTTTATTGAGATATATTCACATACCATACATTCCATCTAAGGTGTACATTCAGTAGCTTTTGGTATAAGTGGAGTTGTGCATTCATCACTGCAATCAATTTTAGAACATTTTCATTACTCCAAAAAGAAAACCCACCTATCCCTTAGTAGTTACCTTTCAATCCCTCTGTCCTTCCCCTGCCATACATAAATAACTGCATCCACATCTGTGTTTACTATGTCTCTGGGTTTCCTTCTAGTGACATACATGACCCTAAACTTTCCCCTTCTACCCCAATCACACCCACATATCAGCACTGTTAATTACACTTACTATAATGTGTTACCATCACTTCTATCCATTTCCAAACATTTGCGATCAATCTTATTACAAATTCTGCACAAATTAAGTATCAGCTCCCCATTATCTACCCTCATTCTATCTTCTGGTGATCTGTATTCTAGCTATTAACTTCATGAGTTTGCTCATTATATTTAGTTCACATTAGTGAGATCATACAGTATTTTTCCTTTTATGTCTGACTTAACATAATGCCCTCAAGGTTCTTCCATGTTGTTGCATGCATCAAGACTTCATTTATTCTTACAGCTGAATATAATTCCATCGTATGTATATACAATATTTTGTTTATCCATACATTAGTTGATGGGCGCCTGGATTGTTTCCATCTTTTCTGCCACCTCCCTTTTTTTTTTCTAGGACTTTCCATGCCTCGCATGTGGGAAGCTGGTGCTGAACCACTGAGCCACATTGGCAACCCTGAATTGGCTATTTCATTTGTTTGCTGGTTGGTTGGTTGGTTGTTTTTAGGAGGCACTGGGAACTGAACCTGGGACCTCCTATGTGGGAAGCAGGTGCTTAATAGCTTGAGCCATATCTGCTCCCCTGCCACTTGCTTTTGTAAACAAAGTTTATTGGAACAGCCACTCATTTAGCTGCTTTCACACTGTAATAGCAGAGTTGAATAGCTGTGAGAGAGATTACATAGATTTCAAAGTCTAAAATATTTACTCTCTGCTCTTTGAAAAAGTTTGCCCATCACTGGTATAGATGCTAATCATATGGACTTCATTTACTGCCAAATTGGCTTTTGGTTACCTCTTATTATTCCAGCTTTTACATAATCTTGGGAGGTTAATTTGGACAAAGTACTACTTTTGTCATCATTTTTATGCATAGGATCTCTCTGTTCATTATAGGATGAAATATACCTTTGTCTTGTCCCTCATTTACTCCATCAAGAGTCTTGTGCCTATTCTGTGGTGTCTTTCTCAGCTCCTCAGATACTCTGATTTCTTATACTTTTTATCTAGTTGTGTTTGATTCAAGACCCAGCTCTTATAAGGCTTCCCTAATCTATATTGGCTCAACGTGATCTGAGAATTCCTTTCCTTTTGCTCTTACTATGGTTTTGAAATGTTCTTTAATTTTTTTGCACATGAACACCATATTTGTCTAAATAGATTGTGAGCATTTAAAACTAATTTGGTGAGGCAAGTATCTTTTTGTGCATGAATGAGTATGTTCTTACCTAGAACGCTATCTAGTTGATATTAATGAGTGAACTTAATCGATCCTCTGATCTTCAAAGTAAGGGACTTACTAAATTAGGTGCTTATTATAAACATTGGTGATTTGTTTCTCTCTAGCTTTCTCTACATATCAGTGAAGTTGCCTTAGTTTGGTAGAGTGACCACATTTATTGATGGTTTGGGCTTTTATGTATGTATTTAATTTTTATGACAAGTCTGAGATAGGTGGTATTATTACTCCATTTTATAGCTGGTAGGGAGAACATATTTAGAATTCAGTAACTTGGAATTGCATCTTCAAATTGCTACAGTCATATCATGCCACAAACCTTAAAAATGTATGATTATTAGTTAAGTTGAAATTTATAAAAAACCGTCTAGCCAAAGTTTCTATATTATCTATTGTATATATCTATTATACGTAATTTAATTTTAAACAGACTTTTGGAAAAGACTAGTGATTTCTTTATTCTTTACTTCCTTCTTAGAAACACTTTATTCTAAACTTTTTTTAGGCATTATGAAGCAAATGCCAGTTTAAGCTTACTAGACAGTTTTCCTAGTTCCCCAGTCATACTAGGGAAGATGATATCATACAGTTTTTATCTAATTCCTGGGGTCACTGGAAAAGAATATGGGCATTGCTGGCATTGCATTAATGTCACATATGCCAATTGAATTAATATAAATATCCACAGGATATCATTGATGGAGAGTGCTGTCTTTGTGCCTTCTGGTCAGGCATCTTGACTTCGAGAACTAACAGCAGTGATCTGAGGAAGTAGACTACCAAATAAGGTTCTATCAGCCACTTCTCTAGGTTTCTCAAAGCTGCATAAGTAAAAATATTGGGTAGATGTGAATCCTTGAGCATTTTTTAAATTGGATTTTTAACAATTTGGTATTTGGTGGTTAATAAATAGCAATGGCCTAATAGTGTGCTAGACCATTGTATTAGTAAGGCTATATTCCTGGTCCTTAGTAGTTTATACACTAGTAGGGAAAGTATAGAAGTATACACATGTTGTGTTCAGGGTTGGGTATAGTAAGTGTTGTAAGAACAATACAAAAGGCAGTGTTAGAGGTACTCCTGAGTGAGAGATTACATAGTATGTTAGGGAAGAGAGAGAGAGAGATCAGAAGAGATTTCATGTATGGGTGGTATTTGAGATGAAGCTAACTAACTGGATAAACTGCCACCAGTGGTAGGAGGAGAGCATATGGACTGGGAAAGCAGCATGGTTAACAAAGGCATTAAGGATAAAAGCATGTTTGGTGACTTGATAATTTCTGGCTGCAACATAGGGAGTAGTGGGGAATAAGGTTGGCAAGATTTGGGAGGCTCTCTGGTTGCAGAATTGGAACCATGTTAGAGGAATTAGGAAAGTCTATTTTTCTAATTTTACTGTGTTTGGAACCATGACCCAGAGAAGTTTAATGTCTTTTGCAAGATTGTATAGCTGAGTAGTGGCAGGTCTCTTAACTCCTACCTGAATTTCAACCTAGATAGCTCTAAGCAGACTAATCTGATATTGGCTGAGGAGTGGATCAGGGTGCAGCTTGTTTGAAGACTGATAGAATATTCTAGCTTGTAGGTAATGAAGACTTAACTAGAGTGATGACAGTATGAATAAAACTGAGGAGCACATGTGGGGCATGTTGCAGGGGTAGAGATTTGGGACAAGGAGTTGTCAAAGAGGATTGCTGTTTCCACTCTTAAGTAACTGTGGAGTGGTGTCCACAGACATGGGAAGTAATGAGGAGGGACTGAATAAAGGACTACTTCGATGGCGATGAGAGAACTCTTGGCATTTCTGGTTCAGTTCTCCTCTGCCAAGAAAAGTGGTTTCTTTGAAACAATAATTAGTGAAGCAGTTTCTTGCATTCCTGCAGACTTGGCTTTTTTCCCAACTGTCTTCTTAAATTTAACAATTGGCAGCCATCTCAGTATAGATTAGGGTATCTAAATGGACAATATGTTTTACTGGGATTGCCACTATGTGGCAGGCACTTTACAATCTGATGTTTGACATACTGGTTGGTTTCCTTTTCTAAAGAATAGGTTTAGAAAGTGTAAGATTTGGAAATGAATAGGATCTATGTTAGGATAACTTGATGAGACTCCATGATAACTTAAAGAAAAAAATCAAACCTGTAATAGTAACTTATTTATCGAGTGCTTTTTTGTGCCTCTATTATGTTAAGTTTACGCATTGAATTCTCATGAAAATCTCCATTTTATAAATGAAGAAACCGGTTTAGAGGGAACGCTAAATAACTTTCCCAAAGATACACAACCAAGTAAGGTGCAAAGCTTAAAAGATTCAAGCTCAAATCAGTCTGGCTTCAAAGTGTGTGCTTTTTTCCCATGCTAGTTTGCTGACATTACCTATGAATGAAATACCCCTTGCCTGGGGAATTTCTGCATTGTGCTTAATTTGGAAACAGTAGGCTGTTATAGTGGAAACTTTTATTAATCTTTTCATTTTATAGATATATAATTGCTGATCGGCATTTAGGGGAAAAAACCACTCCAATCAATAATGATTTTGATGTGTTTTGTTTTCTAGGGCCTATTTGGAATCTGAAGTCGCCATATCTGAGGAGTTGGTTCAGAAATACAGTAATTCTGCTCTTGGTCATGTGAACTGCACAATGAAAGAACTGAGACGCCTCTTCTTAGTTGATGATTTAGTTGATTCTCTGAAGGTAAGTTTATTTTGCTTTTCTTTTTTGACATACTCAGAATAACATCAAAAGAGTTGTATAAAATTACATTTTTAATATTCAAATAAACGATAAGAACATAATGAAATCATATTACTGTAAACTTGTGTCTCAAAATTTAGAATCCAGTAATCAAATATTTAGGATGGAGGAAAATGCTATTCCTTTATAAAGGAAAATAAGTTGTAAATTCATACTTCTGAAAAGCATAAAGATTAAAAGTGAGAAAATTAAGGGAATTTTGACTATAAGAATAGAGATTATCTAATAGATTTAATACCAGATGTGATTTAATCTGTGCTTTGTTTTAGAGTCTAGTGCTTAGTTTCCTAGTTTGTATGTGATTAATACACAAATATAAGCTATTTCATACATTGGACTCTTGTAGTGTTTGTTCTGGAAAAGCTTTATTATTTGGAAACAACTACTCTTTTAAAGTTTTCTTTCATTCTTGGATCTTGCTCTGTAGCAGTTGTTAAGTCTTACCTTGCAAATAAGCTCCTCAAGTTTAGACTGACTCAAGAAAGCCTGAGCCACAGGCATGTCATTTGAGCCCCAAACACTGGAACTTTAGTGATTTTCAATTTAAAAAAAAATTTTTTTTTTTACGTAGCACTTGGCCATTTGTGTTTTTATGCTATTGCCTATGATTCTGCTTAAGACAAAGAGACTCGTTTCCTTTCTAAACTTGGGTAGAAATGTGTTATGATGATAATTATAATTTTTCTTTTCCAAGAGACATGCACTACTTTGCTTATCATGTAAGCTAAGGATACAAGGATATCATGGCAATAGGATGAGAGTAAGTGAAATAGAACTTTGTACACATGGGTCCTAGAAGAAACCAGTTCATGTCTGTTGAAGCAACACACACAGAGTCCATGACTGCTGAGGTAGAACATTGAAAAAACACTGAGGAGCTGGTACTAGAGGAGTTCAAGATGGAGAGTAGATGGGTGGGAATTGATTGAGAAGAAATGCTATCTATAAATAGTGGCACAAAACTTCAAACAGCAAATGGCCATCTCTGAATTAGTGATGGGAAGGTAGGAAGGGGGTGACATCAAAGGCATCATGGAACATGATGGGGAGAGAGAATCATGGTTTTTACAGACTTAACAAAAAGTGGCTACGGATGTAAACCAAAAGTCATTCTTCATGTTTGTACAGTATAAGAGTGATGGCAGCTATATGTCTCTTAATAGTTCTCTTGAGAGAAGAGACATTCTTGAAGAGATTGGTTTAAAACAAAATAAATTAATTTGATCTGAGAATGATTCGTTATGTCCAGTTTTTTTACAAGTTTGAGTTTAAAGTTTCCACTTGACTTTAATCAAAAGATAGCTTATTTGTCTTTTAGTTTTTCCCCATCCATACACAGTTCTATCTGAAGACAATTATGTAGGGGTATAAATATTTATCAAGGGCTAAAGGAGCAAAAAATGTTAGGGGAGGTCTGTTTGGATATGTAAGAAAACTTTAAATCTCTATTTTGCACAGATATTTGAAAACAGGATAGGAAATTTTATGAATAAACTACTTTGATGAGATAAAACTTTTTTTTTGCTGTTAAATCTCATTTTGTAATTTCTTTTGAAAATTACCTTAGATTTTTTTTTTTTTTTAAAGCAATGATGTTATTTGTGGAGAAGCTAGAATAAATGAATGAGAGAAACTGAACTTGATGAATTCTTGCCTTCAGTGATTTTCCTAATTTGAAAGTAACAGAAAGTGACACATAATGAGATTTACTTTCATAAACATTTTATTTTTAGGAAGTTTTTAAAACATTTTTTGTTTCTTAATATTTTTTTTAAAAAAGAAACTTGCATTAGAATTATAATTTGCTAGAATTTTCTCCCTAAAGATTAAGGTTATGTTTGAAAAGAAAAAAAATAAGAAAAAGATATCTTACCTGATTGATTTTCCCCAGTAGTGTTTTTTTTTTTTTTTTTTTTTTTTTTTCCGGCAAGTCCGTAGCTCAGGGAGAAAGCTGCTTGTTCACTTTCCCAGATGGCAATTCATTCAGGGCTCTAAATAAATAACAGTTGCTTCAACATGTTAACACATAAAATGAATTTTGCATTTAGGTCTCAAATATCTGTTGATAGTAAGAAACAGAAGAATGTGGCAGCATATCTGTATTTTTCTCTCCATGGAAAGGTGTTGGACATTGAAGCACTTCGTAATTCAGGTGTTCACTCTGATAATACCCTTCAAGGGTCTTCCTTGATAAACCTTTGGTTCTGCTACACAGGAACTTAGTTAAACCTTTTCTTAATGTCATTGTATGTGAGTAGAACAAAGTCCACCTGTTTGTTTCCACTGGATAAGGGTACTATATAAATAAATAATTGATTGAAATGTCTCTTACTGAAAAAAGCTGATAAATTTTTTTTTAAATCACTCTTGGCTCTTTATAAAAATAGTTGGTCATATCCCCTTTCTATAGAGAGTTCCTTGAGCATTTGCTTCCTATGTATGACCCTCTCAACCCCAACAGTTTTAATTTATATAGAGAGCATTTAAAATAGAAAATGATTTTTCTTCTGGGAGTGGGCTGTACTACTTTTTGCTGTTTAGCCACAGCAACTGGTAAGAGAAGTCATTCTCTCAAAAAATATTCTTTCAATTCTCATTCCTTTGTAGATTTTGTCAACATAAAGGAAAAGTCAGTTTGCCCTGTTAGACTGATTTATTTATTTTCTTCTTTGTATTCAGATTTTAAGTCTGTGGAAAGTTTGCTAACAGCTCTAGTCTCCAGTTTCTAGATGACTCTGTGATCTTGTTAAATAAACACTGAGTTTTAAACAATTTATAGGAACCAGATATGATTCATAGCAAGGGATATCATAATATGAAAAACAGTGAAAAATTACTCAAATTTTTGTCAAGAAAATGGACATTTATTGAGCTTTGAGGCTTATAAATAATTTTATAAACAGTTTTGTCTGTAACCTGTTTTTATCTGCAAGATCTATTTGGTGCCTATATATATATATATATATATATATGATATTTGTCAACCTTGTTTTAAATAGCATCTACTGTCTCACGAAACTAGTGTATTAAGGGCAACCACCAGTAAGACTTAAATGATAGGAGAGTTGAACGGAGTTAACCATTTAGTTAAGTAATTTGTTGTCTATTAACCTTATGTAAGGGATCTTTGATAGTGATTAGTTTTAAAACAGAGGTTCTCAATCTTGGCTGCACATTGGAATCACCTGAGGATCAATAAAATTTACTGATAAATTTACCTGTTAGGGGTGCATGGGGATGGGGGAGTCCCATCCCTCAATTTTGATTTATTTTTTTCTGGGGTACTGCCTGGAGAACCACTGTTTTTAAAAGTTGTGGCATTATGCTATAAATCCTGGGCTATAGTTTGTTTTTTTCCTTCTGATTATAAAAGAAATGCATATGACAGTCACTGCTGGGCTCAAATTTAGGGCTTCCTGAGTAACATTCTGGGCTTTTATTAGGGGTTCCTGCCTTTTGAAATCCCATATCTCAAGAAGACTAACAATATTACTTACCTACGTACTTAGAGGTTCTTATTTTCCTGCAATATGGCTTTGAGGTGATAAAGACGAGATTCTGTATTACAGAAAGATTCTTCTATTAAAATTGTAAGAAAATGTCCAACTATATTTGCTTGAACACCAGGGAGGCATAACATTTCAGAACACAATTTCAAATCTGAAAGTGAGCAAAAAAAAGGCATAAGCTACAGAAATAGCTGACCCAAAAGAGCATTAAAATCTAGCCCTCAGGCTCTTCTGCAGTGATTAACATAAACACTTTCACAATTTCCTTGCAGTTTTCTTTGACTCACAGAGAAAGAAGGGAAATGGGCTGGGGAAAATGTAGAGACTACAGTCAGTTGATACTAATGAGTGATTCTAAAGGCATCAGTAAAGGTCAAATGATTTTTATTATTTAAGAATGCAGAAGTTTTGGAATTGTCAGAATTGCTGAAGTAATTTCTGTAATTCAGTGCCCCCCCCTCCATTTTCTTTCACAAAGTCCCCCTCCCCAAATAAGATATCATCTAATACAAATATCCACAGCTTGGTAATCAGATGTGTGATAAATTTAAATTTAATTCCCTTCTTCCCATGGAAAAAAGACAAACAAGACATGGCCCTTGCCCTCCTCAGTAATATTGATTAGACCTTTTTCTTTATGCTTTGATCCTTTTTCCTCCAGCCCTTATTATTGCCCAAGGGAGCAGTTACCTTTGACTTCCACAGTTAATATGCAGTGGCTGTAATGTTAAAGTATTTGCCATGGAATAGCATACATAGAATTTGTAGGTCTGAAATGGGAGCTGCCTGTTTGCTGCTTCAAAGTCGTGTTAATGACCTTTCTTTTCTTCTGCCTCATGATACCTACTGGATAATGTGCACATTGTGACGACTTCTCATTAATAACGGTTGCTCTTTTGTTGGCTTTCCAGGATAGCAGGCACGCTCTGGAGTCAGATAAACCTGAGATCTCTTGCTAGTTGTATGACGTCTAGTCTGGCACCTCGCTTAATCTTTCTGTGTCTTGGTTTCCTCTTCTATAGGGATGCTAACAGTAGTTAACTTTAGGTATTATTGAGAATTAACTGGCCTAATACATATAAAGCATGACAACTAAATGTTCAAAAAAAGTTAAGTTACTGTTGTTATATAACAGTTCCAGTAATAGTGCAGTTGTTAAAATGCTGGTTCTTACTGCCATCCCTTTCTTTTTTGATGGTATATTTTTTTGGGAAACCTTACCTAACACTTTTATTTTGGGGCCCCAATGTGTTAACTTTTCTCCAAACTTAGCTGCAACATTTATAAATTCTGTGACAACACATAAAAGTGTGAATTTCTGATTTCTCTTTAAAATGGGAAAATTTGGCAACATTGGCCTGGAATACTTGCCTGCCAACAGCCTATGGAGCTGGTTTGTGGGTGCCTCTATGAGAGAGAGGATGTATGTAACTCTTTGCCCCCAGCCAGCCTCCATCATGCATTTATATCAATTGCCTGGTCCCATGGACATTGTGGCTTCCCTCTCTATTCTGTTTTTGGAAAGAGTATTCTCCAAGACCTAAGTGATATCTGAGCCCCTTCAGTGGTCCAGGTATGAATTCTTGGGCTTCTCTCCTTGTGGATTTGGAGTGCTGCATTGTCATTGACTATGTAGTAACCAAATTAGGGTATTTTTTTTTTTTTTAAAGCTGTGTGATAGTGTCTGAATTCTGTCATGGTAAAGTTGCCTATATTGATAAAGCAATTTCTTCTAAAGGAAAAGGTCGAATCTTTTCCTTTAGACTTGTGGATGATGATAGATGAAAATAGCTTTGTTGCTCTATAGTAAACTTGCTCAAGTGCAGAAGTTATATTTAGCTTTTGCAATAGGAGTCTATAAAACTATATGAGGGAAAAGGCTTGCTAACTGGAGTCATGCTTCAAACCTTTCCATCCAGTGGTTCCTTCTATGTTGCTAAGAACAAGGTGTTTAGATTTTGATTTTCAGTTGACAGGTGTTAAGGATGCGTGACATTCACTTGAACATTAGTTCAACTCAGTTGTAGGGGTAACCAGAGTGTTGCTATTTGTGGAACTGACAGTTGGTAGAGGGATCCAATGTGTTCTAACCAAAGTGCTTGCTAGAGTTTGAATACCTTAATACTTAGTACCAAGCTCATAGGCTTTCAGTCAACTTTTGAATGAATACATGAAAGATCAAGGATCAGCAAACTATTGCCCATTTGAACTGTGGCCTGTTTTTGTACAGCCTGGGAGCTAAGAATGGATTTTACATTTTTAAAGGGTAAAACAAAGGTAAGGTAAAGAGGCCCTATGTGGCCCACAGAACCTAAACTGTTTACTCTCTGGCCCTTTACTTAAACAGTTTGCTAATCCCTGCTTTAGATAATTGAGGTGCTTACTCTGCTCTACTCTCCTCCTTTTCCATGATAGGCACCTAATCACCATAGATCATTGATATTTTAGTTACCTATAAATAGGGGTTGAGCCTTTGCAGACACATGAAGGCTTTTGAATAGGAAACAAAGGAATTGCTGCTGATGAGTGTTTATTAAAATCCAGACTGATTTTGTGCTTTTAAGTCTTAAAGAACTGCTTTGAACATAATTCTTTGAGCCTTTATACTCTGTGATGTCTGGAAGTTTAGAACTGGAAGAAACCTTAGAAATCCTCTTGTTCAGCCATCTCACGGGTAAGCAAAAGTATAGAGAGGAAATGAGGACTTTTCTAAAATGAAATCTCATTTTATTTTTTATTTATTTATTTTTTTAAAGCAACTTTCTTTTTTTTAAAGATTTTATTTATTCCCCCTTGCTGCTTGTGCTCGCTGTGTCCATTTGCCGCGCATCTCTCTGTGTCTACTTGTCTCCCTTCGTTGAGTCATCCCGCTGCGTCAGCTCACTACACCGCATGGGCTGGCCTGCCCTCACCAGGAGGCCCCGGGAATTGAACCCGGGGCCTCCCATATGGTAAACGGGAGCCCTATCAATTGAGCCACATCCGCTTCCTCCGAAATCTCATTTTAGAAGCAAAGCCTTTCCCAGATTGTTTCATTTGATGATTTTGAAGCCAGGAGTACTCAAGTAGTAGAGTTTTGTCTGTTCATTGTGGTTCCCTGCCCAGGGAAGGGATAGTGAAATCTATAGTAGCTGTAATCTGACCACACAACCTCTCTATTCATTAGTGCCTGCATCTGCTATGGTAATAAGCGTACCAACCTCATATGGTTGTTAAAAAGATTAAACTTAGAGTTTATATTTGTAAAGTATTTAAAACCATGCCTGGCACATAATAAGCACCAAATTAGTGTTTAAGTACATAAAGAAGGCAGTGGCTAAAGAATGATAATGGTCAGTTTTATTACACAGGTATAAAAGTTTGAGGAGCCCTTAATCCTGGGGTTTTCTGTGGGTGTTAAAACATGCATCACAGTGCTTCTAATGGTTAAAATGCTAGATGTGATGTTTTTGGTACCTGAAACCTAGAAATCTCTGCCCTTGTTACTGTTTATCCAGATGTCCAAAATTTTAATGCCTGAATGATTTATTTAGCCCATATATATATCTTCAAACGCTTAACTTGTTAGTACTTTTATATCAGGGGTCTGTGGAACAAAAAAGCTTAAGAACCCTTGCTTTAAATCAATCTTTTTAACTAATTATAATACCTTTTCATTCTGCCTATTTGAGAGCTGGAGAGGGGTAAGGTTTTTGGCACTTTTTTTTTATCTCAGAAAATAGAATCAGCAACTTGGTGGTGTAGTTAGAGAGAAAACAGATCAAATTTATCATTTGTTTTATCTAGGGTTCTTAAATTCTGAATTGAGCTTAGTGGCCTAGAAATGATACATTTATACTACTGTACCATGACTCCAAGATAAATACACCTGTAGTAGATGAGCTACTTTTATTTAAAAGCTTAATTGTGAGAAACTTTACTTAAATTTTGTTTTTAATAGGCTAATGTTGTTTTCTTATAGTTTGCCGTGTTGATGTGGGTATTTACCTATGTCGGTGCCTTGTTCAATGGTCTGACCCTGCTGATTTTGGGTAAGTCTACAAAACCATTGGAATGAAAAATTGCAGGAAAAAATAGATCATATGCAAGGAGGTTAGAGAAATATTCTTCTGTTGTACGAAAAGTAGAACATGAAAGTTTGAGGTTGTGATTTCTCTAAATTAATTGCTGATAATTGGTTTATTGAATCATACTTTAGTTCCTAAAGGCTGCTTCAGCTAACAGGGATAAACCAGATACAGGGTAGCTTTGTCTGATGTTAGTCACGAAACTAGGTGTGCTGTGATTTGAAGCCAGGAATGTTTCCTGTAGCCTTACTTGGTTAATCCATTCTTCTGGAATGGCTCCTCATAGCAGATGTATCCAGATCTTTGTGTATTCATTCATTCATTAGGAATACTGCCTGTCTTAAGTTTTAGGAATAAACACTAAAAACCATCAAACTTACCAGTTTTTTTTCCTTTTAAAAATGTGTATTTGATTCCTTTTTTCAGCTTTGATTTCACTCTTCAGCATTCCTGTTATTTATGAACGGCATCAGGTAATTTCTTAACTACAAATTTTGGAATATAGCGCTCACTCTGGGATTTACAGTTGTGTCAGTGCCAGTTTGCAAAGCCTTTTAAAAATGTGATATGTGATGGCTCCTTAAACCTTTAATTTGTGATGGGTTCCAAGAGTCTTTTGCAATGGTAATTTTCTGATTACTTTTTTATCCTTCTCTTTCAGGCTCAGATAGATCATTATCTAGGACTTGTGAATAAGAATGTTAAAGATGCTTTGGCTAAGTAAGTATTTAAAATCTGCAACATTTTTTCTAAAGGATAAGGTGGGCAGGACTTTGAGAACAATGTAGTATTTTCTTGTTACAGGCATATGGAGTAGCAATTCTTTATCAGGCTTTTAAGTGGGACATCAGCGTTGCCAAAAGGCTTATTTTTCTGTCATGTGGACCATTACTGTGTATATTTAAGGCTTTGTTTAAATCTAATTTGTGAGGCCATCGTGGCAAAATTATAGTGTGTAGTTTGGCAGCCTTAGAATTTCATTTCTTGTATAAGCTGAGGAGTTTGCACATAGTTGAGGGATGGCATTTTATGAGGCAGAAAACAGAAATACTTACATTGACATTTTCTCCCTCCTTTTCATTTGTAGAATCCAAGCAAAAATCCCTGGATTAAAGCGCAAAGCTGAATGAAAAAGCCCAAAATAATTAATAGGAGTTCATCTTTAAGGGGGATATTCATTTGATTACATAGGGGAGGGTCAGGGAAGAACGAAGCCTTGACATTGCAGTGCAGTTTCACAGATCTTTATTTTTAGCAATGCAGTGTTTGAGGAAAAATTACCTGTCTTGACTGCCATGTGTTCATCATCGTAAGTATTGTAAGCTGCTATGTATGGATTTAAACCATAATCATACTTGTTTTTCCTGTGTGAGGCACTGGCAAATAAAAAACGATCTGAGAAAGCTGTATATTACACTTCATTGCAAGTAGTCTTGCTGTATATTTTGGGAGATTGCAGAGAAGGTGGCGATGAAAAAAATAACCCGTTTCACAGTTTGTGTACTGTGTATGGTCTGTGTAGAATGATGCAGATTTTCTGAAATGCAATGTTTAGATGAGATCATACCACTAAAGCAAGAAGGAAAAATCTGCCTTTCTGGTATGTTCTAGGTGTATGTGAATTTTACTATTATATTAATTGCCAATATAAGTAAATATAGAGTATATATCTATAGTGTTTCACAAAGCTTAGACCTTTACCTTCCAGCTGCCCCACAGTGCTTGGATATTTCAGAGAGTCGTTGGGTATATGTGTATAGTTCCAGCGCACATAAGCTAGCAAAAATGTATTTCTAGGAGCACTATCCTGTTTTCAACATGAAGCCATGCACATAGAACTCAACATAAACTTCATTGCGCAAACTTACTGTAGTTAATTTTGTCACGAACTCTGAATTTATGGACTGAATCGAATGCTTCCAAAAACGTTTGCAAACATTGTTATGCAAGAAATTATAAAATGAAGATTTATACAATTGTGGTTTAAGCTGTACTGAATTAAATCTGTGGAATGCATTGTGAACTGTAAAAGCAAAGTATCAATAAAGCTTATAGACTTAAAATATGTTTGGTATTTTGATTTCGTGAAACTAGCAGATTAGAACTACATATAAAGGGTATAGTTTGCTCCTACAGTGAGTGGTGGCTTGTAGTTTTAGGAAGGTTTTCAGCTCATGGTGCAACTGTTTTTACTGTGGAAAGAAAAGTTGACAAATTTTTGACACATACCAAATTATTTTTAAGTTATGTATTTTTCTTACACCTTAATAATGAAAAATAAACTCATGCACCAATATTAACATACTAGAATACAGTGCAGGATTTATGAACATACATAAAATCATACCATATAAATGTTTATAAATATCATTTAAGAAGTTTTCCTGACACAGACACTTTTGCTCTTTAAATATAGTTGTACATACACCATTGCGTAGTTCATTGTACTTCCACATGGTTATTTTAATGCAAGATCCAATGAGTATGAAAGATCGATAGTACAGCATAGGCAGACATGGTTATCAGTATCACCAGCCACAAGGTAACAGGAAACAGAATTTGGACTGCATAGGGACTCTTACTGTGGGCCAACAACCTATCAGTGGACTAATGTAAGGCATTAATAAATTGGCATATAAAAATAGCTTAATGAGTGATCTAAATCCATTTAGAATGCTGAAGCACTTCTGTGGTACAGGTTAACCTATTCTTTAACTGAAAATGCTTCATTTCACCTTTTCTCTAGGCTGACAACTGCAAATAGCTAATAACTCAAGATCCAGAATTTTAGTTCAGTGACTGGAAGGATGGATCGGTGTTTATGTGCTCAGTGTCACCAGTCCCTCACCAACCTTCCTTCAGTGTGTGCTGTCGGCCCCGCCCTGTGATAGACTAAGTGTGATGTGTGATTGAGGTGGTTTAAGGAGGTCTTCTGGTTAGTATTGTCCAAATCACATTCTGTCATACAACAAACTCTGAGGAGCTCTAGAAATTGTTTTATAATTTTGATTTATCCAAAATTGCTTGGGCTTAAGAATTTGTTCTGCAGATTTTTAAAAAATTCAAATGACCCGTAAATTCACCTGATGCAAATCAATGGAGTCAAATCAACCCCTCTCTAGGGGTGGTACACCAAGATACAGCCTCAAAAAAGTGCATCCTCCTGGACTCACTTGAGCACTCCCCATCCCCCAATTTTGTAGTAGCAGTTTGTTGTTTTGTTGGAATTCTATTTTGGATTTTGCAGATTTGGCACTAAACTTAATGAACAGCCAATCTAGCCTCTCCCTCCTGAATTTAAGTTCCTTTGCTGCTTACCTTCCTATACTCACGATTTCCCAAGCAGGTAAACTGTCCTTCATTTAGGAAGCCTTGACATAAACACAGGACATGGGTGATAGACTATATCTGCTAGGGTCCTGTAGCCCTCCTCAATTTGGAAGTTTTAGCACCATATGTTGAAAGCAGATAATTTGTGGGAGGTGAGACAGCAAGCCCACACAACTGGAAACTTTGAAAGGCACTTAATGGATATAAAACTCTGCAAATGAAACGTTAAAAAATTAATTTCTCAACTTGTTTATACATGGCTCATTTGGTTTTTGAAAGCTAAATGTGGAGAATGGAGCTATCAATAGTACTTCAGTAATTTTAACTTAAGCTGTCTTTTAAACTTATTTGTAAAAAGATGAACATTCTTAAAGTATATAGAAACATAAAACATCTTTTGTAAAAGTTTTTGATGGAAATTAAAAGCTACATATTGTTAGGATAACTGAGACTTTAAATTTTGTCAGTGGGCTACATTATCAGATAGGATTTTTTTGTCAATGTAGTTAGTATGTATAGTTTTAGTCTCAGGAACAGAGGCAAGCAGTCTTAACATTTTAGAACTTGACCTTCCTTCTTGGCATCACAGTTTTGGAGATTCCAGATCAAGGGAGCAGTCATACAAATTCACTAGCGTTTTGAGCTTGTGCGTCGGGCAGCATTGCAGGCATTTCCCAGTGGTGAGTGGCAAGGAGGCACCTGGTCGCTGCCTCTGCAGGTAGGTGCTGGGTGGTAGCAGCAGCAATAATGTAAGGTTTCTGGCATTTACAGACATCGCCACACAAATACACTATAAAAAACAGACCAAACAGTCATTTTGCATGGCTGGACATACCTTTGTCAAGTGGCAAAAAAAACCAATCTTGCCACTTTTTCAAGAGTCAAGCTCAGGTGATGTATTGAATATTTTGACTTCAAAAAGCAAACCAGTGATCTTGCCACCAATTAAATGTCTTCTGCTATCCCTCCGGGTTTTTCGTTTTGCTGTTGCTACTTTGGTTCTTTCAGCAGCCTGAGCATACGTGCTGAATGTGGCCAGTGAGGATTTTTGGCAACCTGACTTCACACTCTTTCTTGTTAATATTGAGAAGGCTTTTTATCAACTCCACTTGACTAGAAGAGCCCTCTGTAGTGTTTAGCACAGAGCCAGGGATCAGACTACACTATTATGCCTACAAAGGCCTAGGGGCCCTACGTTTTTCAGGTTACTACTAAGCCTGTTAGTAATCTGAAGCCACCTCCTATCTCTTGTACTGGGGGCCAGTTTTGCTTATGTCTCTTATCCCTAACTTGTTCACAGTTTGGCTGGTGCTACTTTGAGTGGGTGTTTGTACTGCACAGGGCACGGCTTCAGTACTATGTTGAGGGCTTGAGGTGTCAGCAGCAGTTAGCACAGAAGCCAGAGGTGAGAGCTCCCAGGAAGGCCATCAAAGCATCCTGGGGCCTTTTACATGGTGCTTTTGGGTTGGAAGTGGGTTGACATTCTCTACAGGTGTCTTTTTTACAACCTAATTTAGGACACTAAAAATTGTCTGAATGCATGTATTTGTCATTCCTCTGCATGCCCCTCCCCCAAGTTCTTTCTTGGGCTGAACAGAAACCTATATTCATGCTGTGGTAAAGCCCTACAGTGAACAACATCAGAAGTGGAGAAGTTGAATGAGTTAGAATGACCTAATCTTGTTCCTCTACAATCCAAATAAGAAATGCCCTTGGTGGTGGGACAGAAGAAAGCTGACTGCTCAGAAATGCTGAAGAGATTGGTGTCATCTCTAGAGCAGGCTGATAGAAGTTCTGTAAAGTAGGGGTAGCAGCTGTCCTCTTGTTTTTCAGGGAGACTGAGGCTCACTATTATTGATATTTTTAAACCTCTCGACTGTGGATTAGTCTTCCATCTTAAGAACTCTGGTGGTGATCAATTGGGAGTTCTTAGGAGGACATACAGATCAAGACCATTCTAACCACTTGATTATACAGTGACACTGGGTCCTCTGTACCAATAGCTACTACTGACATCAACCATCTGGGGTGTCTCAGCCCCTGCCCACCCCCTCCTCCCAGCAATGCTCAAGAGTATTCAGCCCGAGTTGGGACACAGGCTTGTTGAGATCTGGTTCTGGCAACTCCAGAGATGAAATACTTCACACTTAGCAGTCCTTGTCTTTATTTGGACACAGTGAATTCCCGGTCTCCTATCCCAATCAGCCTCTCCCCGTTCCCCTGGGAGGGGCTGATGCAGGGGACCCCTGAAGAGGGGCAGGGTGGAGGAGCAGAAAAAGCCAGGCCTGGGGAATCAGAGCCATAGGAATCATCGGTACCTGCAGTCATCTCCTCCAGTGCTGACCACATATTTGTCATCGTGAGAGAAACGGATGTTTGTCACATGAGCTGAGTGACCAAAGTATCGCTTATGTTTAGCCTGTGAGTATAAGTGAATGGAGACAGCTATGAGGCCCTTCTCTTCCGAGCAACCACAGACCACTTTTTGGACTCAACCCCCTCCTCCCAGAACCTTCCTTTTCTCAGGGGATTTCCATTAGGTCTGGAAGTCCCTATTGGCCAGCCTTTCACTGGTTCCCCCCACCCCCTCTCATTCATTCTGTTTTATTCACCCTCCACCCCCCTTTCCCCTATCTTCCAGGATTTCTTTCCAGGTGGAGATGGAAAGGGTAGTTGCTGGCAGTTCTCCACAGAACTGAAGCACGATTGCTCGCTATCTCACAGAAGGCCAAGTGGATGTGGCAACTGTCTCCGCAGGGAAGTTACTCTGAAAAAGGACTCACAAATTTTTCTGTGCATGGAAAATCAAAGAGCTTCACCAGCCCAAAGTCATCTCCTGTGGCAATGTTCAGGCCAGCATGGGTCACACATGCACAGTTGACGTCAGCCTTATCTGCATTTCTTGGCCAGATTCCAATGACTTCATCTCCTAGAATGCTGTTCCAACAGGGAAGAGGTGTTAGAAGGGAAATGTAGGAGAAGGCTTGCCTGCAGCTCATCTCTACCAGGGATCAGAGAAGGAGAGAGTGATATTTTACATGGTCATATGGTTTTTTGGGTCACTCTGTACACTTCTCCCATCTCTTACTGTTCTCCCTCTGTTCCACTCCTGTATACCCAAAAAGGAAATATTACCTGCATCCTTAGTTCTTTCCCTCTTCCCTTTAGTTAGTACCTGAGTATTGTATGTTTGGGAGAGGAGGAAGGGGGGGCTCCTTCAATCTTACAGACTGAATGAAGCTGGTTGTAAGGGTCTCTTTTACCTTGAATTGGCAAGGCATCATTTCTTATCCTGTTAAATGGTGGTCCTAACCCTCCCATTCACTTCCCCAGGTGGCTGAGGAGGACGTTTCCTTCTGAACTTGGTAGATAAGGTTGGGGACTCATAGGATAGATTACACAAAGAGAGGGATCTTGTGTATCAAAAGCTAAGGTCAGATTAAAGCCAAATGGACAGAGAAACCTCCCATCTCCAAAAGGAAAGGACTCCATCTCTGAGCTTTGTCATATGTTCTCTGGCCATACACAAACTTGGAGGCTGAGCCTGGAACAAGAGATTCCCTTGTGACCTTTTCCTCAGCAAGTGTTTTCCTCCAGTCACCTTGTCCAGGAGGCCCAGGTGATCTTCTCAATGACCATGGCATCGGTTACCTGCTTCCCCAGGGGGACCTCATGCACCTGGCGCTTGTAGGCTCCTGTTGACACCTGAAAATGGAGGGTGACTCGCATTTACCAGCTTTCTTTCTCAGTCCAAAGGGCTCCCCTTTTGGTTTGCCATTTCCCAGAATAGTGGGCCAGCCTCTGCACCCCTAGGGCTTTCCTCCAAACCCAAGCTCAGCTCTGGACTGGAAAGCCTGTGGCCAGCCCATGGCCAGGGCTCTGACACAGGCTTAAAAGAACCCATCCTTAGAACAGCTCACACAAGCAAGGCATTTTTTCATCTATTTCTTGCTGTTTTTTAAAATCCTATGGCAGTGGTTCCCAAAGTGGTCCTCTGACCAGCACCGTCAACATCATCTGGGGACTTGTTAGAAATACCAAGTCCTGGCCCCCACCCACTCTAGCCCACCAAATCAGAAAAAGGATGGGGCTTGCAATCTGTTTTTATTTTTATTTATTTATTGTTTATTTTTCTTCATCGCAATCTGTTTTAACAAGCTCTGAAGGTGACTGATACACTCTCAAATTTGGGACCCACTGTTCTCAGGGAATCAAGATCCTTGTTATAGAGGTAAGGCAGTTTTCTCATGGATGACAGTTGATGTATGTAATTTCTGAAGCATCCAGGATTTGGTCTTTGTTTCTTAAGGACAGCTACCAGAAAAAAGGCCTCTGTCTACATCTCTGGCCTCCCTCCTTGAAGGTTCCTCCACCTAGTTACCCTGGCCTTCCTTCCGGTTACCAAATGAGATCTTTTCCACCTCAGGGCTTCAAGCAGATGGCCTGAAATTATGTTCCCCACCCTGCTTTGTTGGCTAACTCCTACACATCCTTCAGACCTCAGCTTAAATGTCACTTGCTTAGAGGAAGTGAATCTAAATTCAGCACCTTGTTAACATGCTCTCGCAGCACCCTGTACTTTTCCTTCACAACACTTAGTTTGTAATTACATGTATATTTTGTGATTGTCTCTTTAATGCTTGTCCTTCCTGTACAGTGAAAGCTCTAAGAGAACAGGGATTAGGTCCATTTATGTCCATCCAAAAGTCTGCCGTACTGCTGGGTTCAGTAACTATTTGATGAATAGATAGATGAATGAATGGATGAATGAAAGCTGTCTTTCCCTTTTTCACAATGGCTATCCAAGTCCAGGCCTGCTCACAAATGCCCTGTTGGTTCAAAGTGCTGGAGGAATAGTTTTTCTAGTTTTAGCTCTGTCTCTGGGCCTTTATCCCTCTCCATTTGTGAGTTCCCTCATGACCCTCTGAGGAGCTCTAGCTCCAGGCCCATTGTTTAGAGTCTAGATGTCAGGTGTGGAGAGACCACACCATCTCTTGGAATTTGGAAACAAAATGAACAAGTATAAGAAGCAACCCAAGGCTTAGGTACCCCCGAGAACTAGAAGTTAGGAAACTTTGGAGGGCAGTGCACGAGGGGAGGATTAAGATGATTAGGGTTTATGTTTCCTGCTTTTCTTACTGAAGAATAACTCTTTACTATTTTAAATTATATTTCTTCAACTTTCTCAAATTCTCCAAGCCTCTGTTTCTTCATTTATGAGAAAGAGAAAAGTAACAGTATTCAACTCAAGGGTTTCTGTGAAAAGTAAATTATCACAGTGCCACATTGCAAGCACTCAATTAATATAAGCCATTGTTATTATTATTACTATTGGTTGTCCTGGATATCAGTAAACGTGAAACATACCTGGATGTATTTGCTATCTGCGGAAAAATCCATCTGGATGACAAAGCTTGGGATATCTTTGCAGTAGCCAATGCGGTTCAGGCTTGTGCCCTGGGTGAGGTCATAGACGTCAACTGTGTGTTCAGAAGAACCAACAGCCAAGAATCGGTTGTCTGGGCTGATTCTAGGAAAAGCAGTCAAAGAGCACAGTCCATGAGGATGGCTGTTTGCAGCTAATTCTGAGTATAAAATCTGCTGTGGGACAGGCCTCCAAAGGCAATGAGATCACATCTTGTGACTCATGTGGTTTGCTTCTCCCTACAGTCCATAGAATTCAATAATTTCTCTGGAATAAAATCCCATGAGTAAGGAAATGAATGTATGCAGCCTTTTGTAGAATGGCATTTTACATAGCCCACACTTGTATGGAAATTAGCAAAGACTTATTTGAAAAGGCATCTTCAGTGTGTGAGAGTGTATACTTTCCTGGTTGGGTGGTGGACAGTGATCCTCTGACAGCTGAGCCCCTCATTCTGCAAGGGGAGCCACTGGTCAGGAGAATGCCTGCCTTTTTCCTCCCTGCCCAGACCACCTGGAATGTACCTTATATCTTGGATGGCAGATTTTCGGTCTCGCTTTTTCCCCCAAACTTTCAAGCTGTTCACCAACAAGATGACAAACTCTCCATTTCTCATGCCAATGGCCACCATCTCCCCATCAGGACTGTAAGCTGCACACCTGGCTGCATGGCCCAGGTTTACCTTGTTGAGCAGCTTCTACATTGATACAAAGCAAGAGCACATGAGACCCTGGCCACCTCAGCTGGTCACCAGGGGAAATCCTACAGCAGGCAGGCTGCCTACACTGCTACCATCAGCCACCAAACCTCTCCCTTCTACAATAAATGTCCCTGAGCAGCTGAGCTGAACAGTGTGTTTTGATTAGAGCAGCTTGGGGGACAACATAGGCAGTTTGGCAAACTTCTCTGTAAAGGGTCAGGTAGTAAATATTTTAAGACTTTGCAGGCCACAGGGTCTCTGCTGCAACTACTCAACTCTAATGTTGTGGCATGAAAGCAGCCATAGACAATATTTAAGCAAATGAGGGTGGCTTAATTTATAGAAGCAATCAGTGAGCCAGATATGGCCCTCAAGCAGTAGATCATGGACCTCTCATTTAGAGGAAAGAGTTTGAGCTTCAGCTTATGTCAGTTCAGATCCTGAATCCTGGCTCTCTCACTATCTGGGCATGTTAGGGGAAGTTCCTTCTTTCTTTCCCCATCTATAAAGAAGCCATTAATATTGGTCTTGCAAGGTTATTGGGAGCATTAGTGAGAATGTATAGGAAGCACCGAGTCTGCAGTAGGTATTCAGTAAATGGCAGCTGTTGTTAACAATACACATAATAATTATAAAACCAACTTAGAAGTGTAACTACCATGCTTATACTTTTGCATGTCTATTCTTTGATCCTTACACTAAAAACTGAAATATTTACTAGCCATTTTGAAATGAAGCCAAGTTTTTAAATTATTATATCTTTAACACGTTTTAATAGCTGATGAGGCTTGGCAACATTAATTCATCTTTTTTGTTTTTCCCCGCCCAGATTATTCCTTGCTATTGCACATTTTTACCCCAAATAAACTTTAAAATTGTTTTGCCAAGCTCCAAGAGAAATCTTGGTTTTGACTGAAATTACATCATCCCATTTGGGAACATATGGTATTTTAAATCTTTTTTAGTATTCCTATCCTGCAATGTGATTTGTCTAAATTTTGTGGGTTCTTTCATTATAGATCATGACAAGAATGATCATTCTTGGTTAGATTATTTCCATACTATAAATATATGTTTAGATGGATATACATATCTAGTTGAGTGGATTTGAATGGGACTTTTTATTATTTGATTTCCTACCTTCATTTCTAGTGACTGGGCAGTGCCGGCCACTCACCTTGTCAGCCAGGTCCCAGATCCGGGCTGTGCCATCATTGCTGGCAGAGATGAAGATGTCCTTGGAAGGGTGTGTGGCCAGGCCCCAGATCTCCCCTTCCATGTGCCCATCAATCAAGATGTTCGAAGCAGCATTTTTTTCACCAACTTCAATTATTTCTCCATCTTTGGTTCCCACTAAAATTTTTCCCTGTTGTATTCAAAACACTATTTAGAGCAACTTGGGAAAATGCCCTCACTGGTGCTGGTATTAAAATCGGAAGAGCCGAGGGGTGTTTTATTGTTAACAATGAAATCACTAATCCTTAGATGATCTCCACTTTTTCACCTTGCCCTTCTCCATCAACTACCTTTGCTGAGAGTGTCAGCACAGAGTTTTCCATCCAGCTTTGAGCATTCCCAGTGACTTCAAGCTCATACAGAGCAAGGCAGACAATTTTTTTTTTTTCTTTTTCAGGTATTGGGGGACAGAGATTGAACCCGGGACCTTGTATGTGGGAAGCCAGTGCTCAACCACTGAGCCACATCAGCTCTCCTGAGTTGGTTTTTTCATTTGTTTTGCTTGTTGTTTTTTTTCCCCAGGAGGTACCAGAAACTGAACCCAGGATCTCTCATGTGGGAGGCAGGTGCTCAATTGTTAAGCCACATCCACTCCCCAACCATATTTTTAAAAAGTTCCCCAGGTGTTTTTGATATGCAGCCAAGATATGACTTGAAAACTAATAGCTTTGAGTCAGACTGTTTGGTGGCCCTTACTTTCCCCTTTAATGGCCGTGTAATCTTGGGCAAGTTATTTAATAACTCTATGCCAATACTAATATCTATAATGATAGTAGTTAACATCTATCGAATGTAACTGTGCCGGCATAATGCAAGGCGCAATGTAAAATGCATGTGATCTGTGATCCTCTCAACTACCCTTTGTGCTGTACACTGAAAGGTTAAGTGGCACACCAAGGTCATGGCCATTTACTGGTGAGGTCACAGTTTGGACCCAGGTCTGACTCCGCCAGTCTACCTTCACACCTTGGAGGCTTGTTTTAAGGATTTAACAAGCCAGCGGTCTTAGGGAGAGTGCCTGGCTAGAAAGGTGCTGAGCACAGCCTCACTTGTCCACCCCCCACACCTTCCCGGACCCAGCCTGCGGGGGGGGGGGGCCTGGCCCCATTTTTGCCTGGGGCTGCAGTGCAGGCCTGCGTGCTTACCTTGCCACGGCACACAGAGCGCACACACTCCACCATCTGTCCCGTCTCCAGCTGGAAGGCCCGGCAGCGCTTCATCTCCTGGTCCCACAGTTTTACAGCACCTCCTTCCTTGGTCCTAAAGGAGACCAAGAGCATGCAGCATGTTAGCCCCCGCCCTAAGGCCTCCCCAAGACTCTCCACTCCCCTCTGCTCCCAGTCATCTCATCAAGGCAGGAAAGACCCCGCTAGAATGGCCCCATCTTAACCTCTGTTGTTGAGTGATCACACCCTTCTGAACGTGCAGATTTCCTAAAATGCCTCCAAATGCTACTATCGGGAAGAAAGAGAATGGTGATCTTGAAAATCTGTTTTTATTAAATCAAAACACTAAGAGAAATGGTTCTTCTGTCTTTTGTCTTGTTTTTGTTGTTATTATTATTATTATTTTTAAGATTTATTTATTTATCCCCACCCACTAGTTGTTTGCACTTGCTGTGTCTGTTCATCTTCCTTCTTTCCTTAGGAGGTACAGGGAACCAAACCCAGGACCTCTAATGTGGGAGGGAGGCGCCTAATTGCTTGAGCCACCTGCGCCCCCTTCTTCTGTCTTTATGCTTGGTTTCTGCATTTTTCATGTCCCTACTGGAACTTCTCTGCCCTCTTCTCACCTCTTCCTCCTCCTTTCTCCCAGAGAGCTATTTGGAGTAACATTTTGTGAACAGCAAAGTTATTCTGCTTTATTCAAGAATACCTCTAGGGTTTTTAGCTACCATTAAACCAACTCTACTTCTCTGTCTCTTTTTTTCCATAAGTTGTTAATTGAGGGCCCTCTTGGAGAGATGGTAGGCTGACTTCCTAATGTACGTGCTGTAGGAGAAGGAAACTGCGTTTTCTCCAAACTAGAGATCCTTTGGTCAGTCTCTCTCAAGACAATAAAAAAGGCTAAGCTCTCCCCAGAAGAGGTTCTGCTTACGGCCTCTCTTTCCCACCGGTCACTATCAGGCCGTCACGAAGGGTCGTGTACATTGTGAAGACAGGGCCTGTGTGGGCCTTGGCCACCAGCCGGATCAGGAAGTGGTCCTTCCAGACGTAGACGTCTCCGTTGATGGCGCCCGTGAACGTGAGGTTGTTCTGTAAACAAAGGGGCATCTTCCACTCCAGAACACGCAAGCAGCACTCAAGAGGGCCACTTCCCACAGACACACTCCTGTTAATGCACCAGAGCCAGTACAGGGGAAGAAAAACCTAGGCACATAGGCAGTTTGATCTTGTGTGCTAAGTAATGGCCGTAGAACTTGCAGAATCAGCACCAAGATGATATAATCAGGAAATCACCTGGCTTTGAAATTCACTATATTTTGCTTGTTTTGGCGCTTTTACGTCTGCATGGAGCCTAGATCCCTATTAAAATGAGCTTCCTCTTGATGAGGTATACTCCAGGTGATAGCAGGGGAGGGGACAGCATTCCAGCCTGGTGTGAGACTTCTATGAAGTGGATAAATCCAAACCTGGAGGACCAGGAGATAATTGTACTCCAAAATGTTTCCAAATAGTGTTTGTTTTTGTTTTTGTCTAAGGGCACTGCACAACCCCCTTAAGGGTGGTGACTGGGGATGGGCTTTGTGGCACGAGAGGGCTGGGAAGAGAGGGGCTCACTAGTGCTAAGAATCGTCCCCAGCGTGCTCAGCAGCTGCTAGACCTGCAGGTTTGGGTAGGTTTGCATCTGTCTCTTGAATGAGGACCCTTTCACCTTGGGTGGGGTATTCTACATTTTCTGAGGAACATTGAGGGAAAAAAAGGAGGGGAAGACATCCATCTGTGCTAAGGAAAAGTAGTGGTTGCAAATAAGCTAATAGAGGAGATGATATAGAAATGGCCATCTTGGTTTTTGTAGCTTCTTGTCCACCCATTCCAATGTTCATGCTCAGGGGTCAGGGTCCCCCCTCTTGGGAAGCATCTGCTGGAACTCACAGCACCGAAGGCCACGGAGAGCATCGTCTGCATCTTGGCAGCCTCCATGGACCCGATGATCCCTTTCTTATAAAGCAGAGCGCTGCCTGCCAGGGTCCAGAACTTCATATGTTTGACCCCGACTGACACGAACTGTGTGTCTGAGTCGGGGCGAAACTCCACCACAAATATGCGCTCCAGGTGCCCTCCTCGGCTGGCAACCTTGGCACCTGTGTGGGTGAGAGAGTCTGGTGAGGCGAGGGTGAGGGGCACGAGGCGGGGGTGAGGGGGCTGGGGGGCTGAGATGGGCCCTCTGCTGGGGAAACTGCAGCTGAGAGTGCCTTTCTGTTCCAGCAGCTCAGCACTCCCCACGTTCAGACACCACTCCCAAGGTGAGACAGAGTGTTGGGAATTTCCAGAGCTGCAGGTGCTGCTAACTACCCCCCAACCCAAGCTCACCCAGGCATTCCATGAACACAAAAGGAAAGGATGGCCCCAGAGATGGACACTTCCAGACAAGAGAAAAGGGCAAAATGGCTGAAGGGCATGCCCATCTCTTCTCCTCCAGACTCCAGCATCACCAGGACTCATCCCACCCACCGGAAGCTGAACCCTCCCCCAGAATGTCACTTGGGACTCATACTCCTTTAGACAGTTTTCTATTTTTTTATTTCTTGACAAGATTCTCTGCTTTTATCTTCTTTTTTAAAAAATCCCCTATATTCCTTTTATGGCTTTTAGTTTAAATTTTTTTACCTTTCATATAATTACTAGGTTTTTTCCTCAACCCCATTTATTAATGTTTTTGCCATCTCCTTTGTCAATCAAATCCCAACTCCTACCTGTAGAACAATTCTGGACAAGTTACCTCTCTGTGCCTCAGTTTCCTCCTATGTAAATTGGGGATAATAGTTCCTGTTTTATAAGCTGTGGTGGATTGTGAGACAATAAATTTCTGTTGTTTAAGCCAACCAGTTTGGGGTATTTGTCATAGAGCCCTGGCAAACTAAGAGACAAACTGTTGTGAGGATTAAAAGAATTGATGTAAGTGAATCCTTTAGAACAGTGCTGAATGCAGTGAGAATTCTATAAGTGTTAGCTATTATCATCATCAGCCTTTTGGCTCCTTTTTAAATCTCTATGTTTTTAGTCTTTTCACCTATATTTTAAACCTCATCTATTTTTATCTCTTTATTTCCAGCCCTTGAGTTTTAAATTTTTATTTTAAACTTCGATTAGCCTTCCTTTCAACTTTCTTTTAACTTACTCTTAATATTTTAGTTCTAATTTCCTCTTAATTGTCTCCGCTTTATTTACTCAACTATATTTTTTTATTTTCTGCTTCTTCATCACTTACTTTATGTTTATTTATCTGTCTTTATAATAGCTTTCTAGTAGAGGGAAGTTCCTCACCCAGCTGGGCCTCAGACACTCTCTAATGGAATCCCTTTCCAGGGAGGCTGGGGAGACGCCAACGTTACCTCCCCTGGCTGGAATCCTTTCTCTGTAGATAGAGAGCTTGACTTACTGCAACAGATAGCTATCTAGGACTCAGAGATTGTTCATTCTTACCTAAACACACACACACCAGTTATGCAAAATGATCCTAACAAAGGAGGTATGAATAATATGTTCTCTACTGATGATAAAAATGTATATAAGGAGGGACGGATGTGGCTCAAATGGTTGGGCGGCAGTCTCCCATATGGAGGGACCTGGGTTGGATCCCTGGGACCTTCCGGTAAAAAAAAAAAAAAAAAATGTATATAAGGAGGAGTTGTAGCCGAGTGGTTGAGCGCCTGCTTCCCATGTACAAGGTCGCAGGTTCGATCCCTGGTACCTCCTTAAAAACAATTATATAAACCTTCCCCAAACACATATTTTTATCTGTAAGCAGGACTCGAGTGAAGGAAAAACCACACTGGAGAAGTAAGGGAGGAGAAACGTCTCTCCCTTATTTCTCTGGTGTGGTTTGGAAGAGGAAGTTGGTGACAGACTGTTAAGATATTCTCACTGGGTCAGAACCCTTCTGTATAGACAGAACCCTTCTGTATAGACTGGATTCAACAATGACAATGGGAAAAAGTTACCCATTTTCTCTTCTTCTTGGAAACTTGTCTAAAAGTCCTGGCTCTGCTAATCCTTGGGAGGCCAGAAGGGGCCCAGGATGAGCAAAAGCCTATGTCAGGTTCTGGCCGGAGCAAGTACTGCCCAGAGGGGCAAATGGAGAAAGCAAGTAGAGTGAGCTTGAGCAAAAAAGACAAGGCTGTGCTTGGAGGGCTGGTAGGAGAACGCTCCCAAGGAACCAGGAATGGACTTGGTTTTGGCTACTGTGGAGAACAGAGCTAGTATTGCAGGAGAAAGACACCATGAAGCAACCCATGTCCCACATAAGAAAGGGCTTTAGAGCAGGAGCTTTCCAGCAGTGGGGGGAGGGCCGCCTCCCTGAATGTTCTCAGGCAAAGGATGGAGCTCAACTTGGAGGAGTTGCTCCGTGGGCTGGGTCCTGATTGGACGGGGTGACTTCTCTAGTCCTTCTATGCTAAGATGATTCTATCACTTAGGAGCTTCCAATGAACTGGCCTCTCATTATCACAGGGAATGAAACTGCATCCCCAAGACATTAATCATGGGCCATTTAGAAACAAGAAAATGAGAAAATGTGATTTCCTAGAAATTCTCTCCATACAGCTACCTCCTGATGGAATGTGATGAATGCATCTCATCTTAAAAGTCTGCGGGATATCAACTTTTTTTTCTTCTGTGGGGGCTCAGGAGAGATTGGAACTTTCCTCCCAGTGTGCTCACCTCTTTACAGCCCCCTCTCACTGCTCCCTCCATGGGACTATGCTGAGGTAATGGGACTCTTAGAGGCCCTAGATTGGAGAAGTGCCACCTCTGTGCATGCCTTGCTCAGCACGCCCCAGATACAGGCTGAGGCCAGACCTCATTAATGTTCTAACTAATTAGATCTGCTTTTGTCAGAACAGTACCCGACCTCAGAATATACTTGGCAGATCGCACATCTGTGATTCTAAGATGATCATAAATTTAGTAGCTCTGTGTGTCTATGTGTGTGTGTGTGTTGGGGGAGGGCAAGAAAGAAATTCTGTTACATTAAATGTAAACCTTGATCATAAGATGAACCTCAATTTCAAAAAAGTTAAAATGTAAAAAGAAAACATGTGCTTCTGAGCCTATGGTGGTAAGACCTTGTTCTAATTCCCGTACTAAGGTGTCCAAAGTGATAAGCTGTAGTCACCAGAAGGAAGATCAAGGACAAGGAAGGTTGGGTAGGAAGGGGTTTAGGGCAGAAATGGAGGGGCTGCTGCCTTCTTCCTGAGCAGGGAGGTTGCCGACATGGAGCACTTTCCCAAAGGACCCGAAGACCCTTTGCTGACCACCCAGGGCTTTCCTGCCAGCCTTCTCCTGGCCATGGGACAGCATCTGGGGAATGGCTTCCCAGTTTGCCAAAAGCCCTGGTGAACTTGGGAGGGGGCAGATCCGGCTCAGGCCCAGCCTGGGCCACAAGTCAGCCCCTTCCCTAGCCCCTCCAGGGACAGAAAGCCCAGCTCCATTTACCTTCCTGCCAGCGCCAGACAGTGATGGTGTGCTCGGGGTCCACCCCGACTGACACCAGGAGCTTCCCGGTGGCACTGAAGTTGATGTAATTCACCCCCTTTGAGTGGAAGCACCGCAGCATGGACAGGGTGTGTTTGGCCATGGCGTCCCAAATGTGGATTGAAGGTGTTGTTCCTGAGTGGGGGGAAGGCATGACAAAGAACTAAGGCTGAAGAACTGTCAAGCAATCGCAAAACTTATGTACATTTTAAAACCTTTTAAAGAAAAGGCCTCAGGGGAATTACAGACAGGGGGCATAACAGAAGGTCTGGCCACAGGTAAAAGACCGTGGGAAACATCTGCTGTCCTTTTAAAGGAAGATGTTATATCCAACACACACACTTGTGCAGGCTTTTATACAAAGGAAACTGAAGGTCAGTGATTTGTATCTGCAATTCAAACAGATACAACCAGCAAACATGATATACATCGACATGATTTTGTTTTGCTGTGCAGATTCAAACTACTCACGGATGAAACAGCCTTACCTGGAGTTTCCGTAATATCACCTGCATTGGGTGGGCAATGGCAATGAGAAAGCATCAAGGGAAAACAATAGCTAAAATAAGTCATGTTTCTAATAGTGAAGCACTCAAAACCAGCAACATCAGAAAACTCCAAATTAAATTTTAAAATGGGCATGGGTTCAATGAAGACAAGCAGGAAGATATGTTTGTAAAAACTGCTTTTGTGATGACAAAGTAAAAAAAAAGAAAAAAAAAAAAAAAAAAAAAGCCCTTTCACAAATGAGAATCTGTTCACATTTGTCATTGGCAGTTTCCCAGGGTAACAGAGGAGCCAGGCACACACATTCAGGGGAGGTTCAGAAAACTCCATCAAACAGGGTGAAAGCATCGTGCTCTCCTTCTAAGCACGATCACTAGGCCTTCAGATGTGGGGCTCTTCATTGACAACTGGGGTCTGAAAGCATATTCCCACAAGTCCACAGAAGGCCATCCATTTATCTGGATTGTCAGGCTCTCGTCTGACTTCATGATCCGTCAGAATCACCAATCACTGCATATGTCCACTCAGGCAACCAAGATCCATTCAGGGCTCAGGCATCAACAATAACTTCAACAGGAAAGGGTGGTGTCAGCCACCCACCCACTTCCTCTCCCAGCAATCACTAGTAAGTCCATGTTCCTGCTCATCTGGGAGAACCGCTGAGCTGCTTCAAGACCCCCCTACCTATCTGGCTGGTGGCCACCACGTTTCTGTACTTGGGGTGCTGGTTCACCGTGAGGCAGAGGATGTCGTCCGTGTGCTCCAGGTAGAAGCTCTGGCTCCCTAGGAGAGAGGGGTCGTGCAGGGTGGAGAGTGGAACCCAAACACTGTTCAGGGCAACCCCAAAGCCTCAGGTTGGAATCCTTGGAAATATGGGTGCTTAAAACCCTAAATTCTCACTTTCAGAATGATCCCAGGGGAGGTGGGAGATCATTTTTCAAAATCTACACATTTTGAAAATTTTGTAAATGGGAGTTTACAATTTCTAGATGGGAGAATTTCTGGTGTCAGTGTGTAGTAAAATAGACTCTATTCCAGCCCTTCCTGTTGTCTTAGGTGGGTCCAAAGTACAGTCCAAGTGTGGAAGTTGGGAGCCCCAAATGAAGAAGTCTGTACTTCCTGCCCCGGCCCACGGCGCCTCAATGCCTATCTCTGGGGAGGGTGGGGGTAGGGGACCTGGAGATAATGTTCTACTGAGCAAAATGGCACCACTGACTTCTCAGAAAGGGAAGACTGCAGAATAGGAAACTGGTCTACTTGGGGAAATTCCCTTTCAATCATTATTTGCCAAAGTGCCAATCTACTTGTAGCCTGGAGGGAACAGGTGGGGGCTCCACCCCCAAGGCCCGAACTCCTGTAGGTCAGGGAGAGTGAGAGAAAGCACAATAAATATTTATCACAGACTGCAGCAAGCAGGTTTGCTGAGTTCCAAAGCGGCCACTGAAATCCCACCCAAATGCCCAAGAACTGCGAGGGGAACAACGGCGCCAATACACAAGGGAATAGCATATTGCCACAAAAATGGAAAACGGGGATAGAAATTTGAGGAAATGTACAGAAAATGTCAAGTCTCCCTCTCTCCCCAAAATACACAAATCAGTATATGCCCAGTGATTTCACTGTCAGCATCTATGCTTGAACAGCTACACAGAATTGAGGAGGAGAATAAAAATTTGAAAAAAGGTTTGATTTGAGATAAGAAGCAAATAAGGCCAAGTGTTAACATATTTAAACCTGGTGGGGAAGATATGGATATCTGTTAATTTCTGAATGTTTCTTTTTGTTTGAAACTCTTGTTTTAAATTTAAGTCGTTTTATGGTTAAGGGACATTTTGGGTATTTTTATTGTTTAATTGTTGCCATTCTCATAAAAATGGCTAAACAGTCGAAACAAATCAAACTTGAAAATCAAGCATGTGAGAAAGTTGGTTATTGCTAAAAATTAATCAGAACGAACGGGTCCCTTAGGCTCTGTTCTTGGTAACGGTCTCTTGGGAATTTCTCTACTTCTCACACCCTTTCTTTGGCCTCTCTCCATCCCTTTCAGCCCCAGGGGAGCTGAAGTAAACATGGAAGTCTCAACGGCACCTCTCTTCCGGGGCCTACAACAAGCTAAGCTTGCACTGAGGCCAGAGAGAATGAAGGTTCTGACTCTGAACACGGATCTGAGCGTTTTCTAGAGCTCAACGACTGAGTCTGGAACTGAGGAGAAGGGCCCCAAAGGGAAGGGAAGTGCTTAAGCTTTGGGGCATCTCACGAGTGGGCAAGTAAACAAAAGGTCTGAAAATCAAAGGCTGCACTGGGCAGGCGGTTTCCTTGCCCACAGTTACCTGTGGAGAGGTTCTGAACGACGCCAGCTGCTGCTGTGTGGAAGATGATGTCAGCGCCCTCGTTAAGGTAATGGAGGTTATTGCGACAGTCAAATCCTCTGTAGCCAAACACATGGTCTAAAGCCAGCTCCTGCAATCACACACAGGACAGAGCAGACCCTCAGAGGAACTGAGGCAGAGGTAAAAACCAGCGCTGGGTCCACAGCTCCATGTGCTGTTGGAACCATTTGGCTGTTGGTACAGAAAACATCTTGACCAGTTAAGGATAAAACACAACCCTTTCTTTAGTCCCTGAAATGCCAGGGGTAACATGCTAGATCCCAGAATTATAGTGAGTTCCCCGAATAAACTAGATTTACTTCTTGGGTCCTCAGGAACCCGTGTTCTGATTTGATGCTCTATAAAGGTTATTTGGGAGTTTTATGCCTGTGCCTTAGTAAGCACTTTTTAGGTGACTGAATGGTGGCTCAGACATTCGTTCTGATAAACTCCCATACATGCAACTGGGACTGGCAGAGCAGAAAACCACACTTACTTGCCCTACAAAGTTTCTATACATTTGTTTTTTTTTTTAAACTAGGTAGTATTCTGGGTTTATAGTCTCTCTCTTCTTCCTGTCTTGTCTTCCATGACAAAGAGCAGTGGCTCATCCAGTCAGTTCTTTATTCAGCAGCCAGGGTCGTGCTTGTTGGTGAACTAGAAGGTGTGGGTCTGTCTTCTCTAGTTTCTTTGTTTCTTTGATTCTAGCCTTTTTTTCTCTCCAGAGCACAGCGTGGGCTATATCAGAGAAATCCACCTAAAATGTCACTCCTCCTCCTCATAGAATAGCGCTCGATTCTCTCATTGCCTATGGAATAAACTCCTTAAGCTGGCACAATTAGCCCCTACCATCCTCTGACTCTACCTCCACACTTCTAGGTTGTCTACTTAGCCCCCATGTATAGATATGTAGGTAGCTTCCCTTTCTTTATGGTTTTGCTCTTTTTATCTCTCTCATCTGCAAAGCCCTTCTCCTTTCACCTTAGTGTCTACTGGCAGATCAGGGGAGCCATCTTGGCTTACAACAGCTTTGCGGCTCCTGGATTCTGTCTTTCCTGACACTCGGGCATTTCATTTTTTTTTTTTTTTTTTTTTTTAAAGATTTTATTTATTCATTCATTTATCCCCCCCTTGCTGCTTGTGCTCGCTGGGTCAGCTAACCACGATGTGCGGGTGGGCTTGCCTTCACCAAGAGGTCCCGGGAACTGAACCTGGGGCCTCCCATATGGTAAACGGGAGCCCCTACTGATTGAGCCGCAGCCGCTTCCCTCGGGCATTTCTTGACCTGTGCTGTGTTCCATGATAAATCCTCCTGATACATCTCTTCCTTCCAACAAAACATTTGAAGATGGGTTTCCAGCCTCAGTGAGTTTACAGTCTAGTGGGGTTGACAGATGAGTAAAAAATAATGGCAGTAGAGTATGTGACAAGGGGTCTTGAGGCAGGGAGAGGTGAGGGTTTAGAGAGAGAAGCATCAGGAAGATTGCATAGAGAAGAGCTTGGAAGGACCGGGGGAGGGGCGTCGGGGGAGGGCCTTTGGGGCAGAAGTAGGGGCTTGGAAGTCCAAGGTAGGTTCAGAAAATATTAAGTGGTAGGATTGGAGTTGCAGTGGAGAATTGCAGGAGTTGAGCTTGGAAGGTGGCTCTGGGTAAGGCTGTGAAGTCATGAACTTGAATCCTCTTGGCAATGCAGGAATCTCCTGGGTCTTAAAGCTGGGGGCAGCAGGGCATGTGTCAGGGAGGAAAGGGAGAGGCTGGAGGCAGGAAGAACAGGTAGGACGCTGCTCTGTGAACACAGGTTTACTAGAGCTGCAATTCTCAAGTCTCAACCACTGAGTTCAAACCCTTCTCCAGTTATTGGCTTGATGAACTTGGGCATGGGACCCAACAAGCCACTTATTCCCCAAGCCACAGTGCTCTCATCTGTAAAATGGAAATAATAATAGTGCTGACCTCAGAGGTTGTAAGGACTGTGTGAATACTTCATGGGGAGTATGGAGCCCACCATCTGGCTCATCATGACTGCTCAAGCAGCATTCCAGACAGTGTATAAACATTCTTTCTCTCTCCTCTTTCCTGTCCTTGTAAGGCATGCTGAGGGCCTGAGTGGTACTGGGTATAGGGAAGAGAGGCCAGGTTTGAGGGATATTTCAGTTAGTGCCAATAGGACCCAGTGGAAGGGCTGGGGGCGGGAAGAAGTGGAGGGATGTGACCCAGTGGATGTGGTTCTGCTGAGATGGGGGACACAGTGCTATGTGGAGGAAGAAGGGACAAGAAAGAGCCCATGGATCCATTTGGGTTCACTTAAAGGTATTTGTGGGACATCCAGACGGTGACTTCTACTAGGCAGATCTTAGAACACCGACATGATTAAAAGCAAAATAGTTTAACCTCCTCACCTCAACCAGTTTCTTTTTTTTGGTGATGTTGTTTTTCTGGAGTTTCTCCGGCTGGGGAGCTGCTCGGCTGACAGGTGGTCTGGAACAGAGGGCAGCCGGAAGCACGGGGTTGAACAGAGGGCAGCAAGGTTGCTTGCCTGGCACGTTCAGCTAAGGCCAGTGCCAGGCTCCAGTCTCTCTCCTTCCCAATTCAGAGGACCCTCCATGTGGGTTTGTTCTGTGCCCCCACCCCCAGGCAAGGTAGCTTCTGACACGAATGGTGCCGCATGACCAGGCCTGGCCTTCCAAGGCCCTGAGTCGGGCTTCCCAGTCCTTCCATTCCTCCCTCCACACAGCATTAACCTGGGGTCCAGGAGGAAGAAGGCAAGAGCCAGAGGGGCTTGATTAAAAACTGGAGAGGAGCCTAAGCATGAGAAGGAAGAGGCCACAACTGCCTGAGCCCACTGGCCATTTCTCAGTCAGGGATGTGGAACTTGTTCAGAACCAGGGTGTGGTATGGAGTGGGATCCACAAGCCAGGCTTTGGACAGGCCCTGGCAGTCGTGTGCAAAGCGCCCAGGTCATTCTCACCACACAACAGGGCAAGTAGGGAGCAAGGGGCCAAAAGACAGGAAGAACCAGTGCTTCCCCCTCGCTCCTACCTCAGGGCTACCGTCTACATTAGGCACTGAAGGTTGCTTTCCCCTTACCCATTTTGGGGATTTGGGTCCCCCAAATTTAATCAAGAGCTTTTATATGGGGCTAACCCTTTGGGGCTCCTATGTAAATAGGCCAATTCTTGGTAAGATGGGGCTCTTATAAATGGGACTTCTCTAAGGCTGGGGGTGGGTAGCAGGAGACATACACCAGCTGCAACCATATGTTCCAAATCCATTAGTTATTGCTCTTGATGTATGCAAAGAGAAAGGATTACCTTGATCCCCTTGTAAGCAGCAAACAAAGCCAAGTAAGAAACTTAGTACAGTTTAGAGTAGCATTAGCAACCACCTGATTCATGCACAAGCACTTTCCAAGTGAACAGACATTCCTGAGTGTCACAAACCATGCTTCCCGAGCATGCCAGCAAAGAACTAAAACAGAAATGAAAGAGTGCACCAGTCTACAAATTCAGAAAGCTCATACCCTGGCGTCTCTGGGCAAACTCTGCACTAAAGCGCCTACGGAATAGGGAGAAAAAAGGAAGCCTTGTCAATGCTTCCCGCACACTCTCTGTGACTTGACGAATGAGCCTGGGGACTCTGCTTATTTTGGAGTGTGCTGGGCAGAAACTTGCTGTCAGAAAAACATAACATCCTCCTGGATGTCGTTGGGAGTTATGCACAGTGGATGTTTTGTTTCCAAATCAAGTTCAACTCATAATTTAGCCTAACAATTCTTAAGAATTTCTTGCTAGGTCAACTGGCCTGCTGGAATGGCTTGCGTTTTTGTTCTGGGGAAAAACAAGGTACCTTTATTTTCTCAAAAACTCTTCAATCAAAACATGTTATGTAATCATAAGTGATAATTGGACCAAATGCTTTTACAATCACTACCAAAGAATGTGCAGAGAGCACATCGCTGCAAAATGACCCCCTGGCTGACATCATCACTGCCAAATTGAGCAAAAGTGGGAGGCTGGGGCATGCCAGTTCTCACAATTAGACACTTCCTTCACATTAATTACCACTTCCCAGGACATCTGCTCTTTCTTCTGTTTTAGTGGGACTTTCAAATGAAATCCATGGGTTTCTTCCTTTACCAAAGAATGTTTAATTGTATGACAAAAGCAAGCCAGGGTCTGTGATGGGAGCAAGAGGACACTAGAGCTATGGCATGGTTCATAGGCATAATTTGAGGTTGAATACAGGGCTCATTTCTGGGGCACAGACAGGTTGTATAATATGTAATATATTATACAGTGTATAGAGAGTATGCATATAAGCACAAATGCTGTGGATTTATATATACACAAGACTGTATATATATATATATATATATACACACACACAGAAGCAGTCCAATGCTTTTTTTTCCACCTTGATTTTCAGTAAAAAACTGAAAAGTAAAGCAATCTCAGAATGTTTCTTTCTTATTTCACAAGCATATGTTTACAGCTGTATTGCTTTGAAACTGAAGATGAGAGGGGCAACGGGAAGAAACCTGCATCGTGGCAAATTCAGCACATTGTACGTATTGCCCCTTGGTGGCTGTGGATTCTGCATGAACACTTAGAGCCTGAATGCCCATTGAACACCTGTGCTTTCCCAGAGTGGTGTGAATACTTACTTGACAATTCCCTGCCTCCAAAGGAAAGCAAGTTAAAACACAATACAAGTATTAAAGGCTTCTTTCCAGGTATCTATAAACAGTGCTCGTAACATCAGATGTGGGGGAAGCTGCCAAAACCTTTAGACACAGCCAAACACTGGAGGTTTAGCCTTTTTCAGTGGATCTAAATCCTGCCAGATTCAGATTCCATCAGACATGTGACTCCGAGCAGCTTTGCTGAGGTGGAAAGAGCAGAGTGCCTGAGGACACTCACTCGCTTTTCAGTCTAATAAGCTCGTATGGCTGGTGGCTCCTGGCTGGCACACAGGATGGGAGAGGGAGGAAGGCAGTACGTGCCATTGGGGATTGGCAGGAAGACCCAGGAAGGCTAAGGCTGGAAGGTGAGGGCGCAGGGAGGGGAGGCAGGAAGAGCGGAGACACAGAGAGCCTTGTGGGAGCAGGAGGGGCTTTGAAGTGACTCAGGGAAACAAAGGAGAACGAGAGCTTCCACTGGGCATGAAATTTAAGGAGGGAGCCTGGCAAGAGAGCAAATAAATTGGGTAATCAGGAAAGAGGATGAGCTCTATTAGAAAACAGGAGAGAAGCTCTGACCTGGAATGGGGGTGGGTGGGGGCACAGGGGAAACCCAAAGAGAGGCCCGTGGACTTGGGCGTGTGACTTGGTGCTGTGTAAAGAGGCAGCCTTGTTCTTGGCCACTGCTAGAAGGTGCAGGCTGCTGAAAATCCAGTCCACACTATGGGTAGAGTCACTACCTCGTGACCCCAGGACCCCTGGCGAAACAGATAGGGCAAGGCAGGACCGTGAGAAAGGCATTCCCAGCTATAATTCCACTGTCCTACAGCGAAAGCTTAGACTCACTTGAAGATGTGTGGAGGGTTTCTCTGACACAGGCTCTTACCTTACAAAGGCCCCCTAAGAGTATTCGTCCCTTCTTATCCCCTCCCAGGTGCCCAGTTGGCAGAGTGAGGGGTGGAGCCAAGCACACTTAGACCTGAGATGCGTAGGAGCCAGTTCACAGCCAGGGCTCTTAGGGAAGCTTCTGAAATGCGGGGGAGGCTGTGAAAGTCAGTCCTAACCCAGATGAGCGCAAGGTGAGGGCCAGCTGGGAGGCAGGCTCAGAGAGCCTGTGAGAAACAAAGTCCTTCCAATCAGTTTGTATAAAGAGAGGTGTGGGGAAACTCTGCTCTATTATCCAAGAAATGCAAGTTTGAAATTGTTTTTAGTGCTGTTAGTCAAACAATGTTCAAAGTGACCTTGGGGAAAATGTAGCTTTCTTCAGATGCTAAAACATGTCATAAAATGCCCTTTGAAAATGTCTTGTGAAACCCAACCACTCTTGATCCTGGCTTTAGGTAGGAACCAGTGCACTACCTGAACACCATTTAAGAATTGTCCTTCAACAAGATCTATCACTTCAAGGATGGGTTCAGGGGCTCTGTGAACCCCCTGACACTGATACAAAATTCTATCTGCACCTGTGCATTTTTCTGGGGTAAGGAGGCATGACTTTTATCATGTTTGCAAACATAACTGTGATTAAAGAGAGAGAGAAAGAGAATGATTAAGAACTACTGCTCTGGGATGAGCCCAGGTTTAGGAAAAGTTTCCAAAGCCATGTGGCTCTCTGTTACCGAAACAAAAGGAACCAGATTCTGTTAAATGTATTCCTTTGGTGTCCAGAACCATCTGCAGGGCTGCTCAGTGGTGAGTGGAGCTGAGAGAAGTAAGGCAGGCAGGAGAACCAGGGATGCCCTGAGAGAAGTCTGTCATCTTGAGATGCTCTTGACTGAAGCCCACATAACAGCCTTAATCTTTTTTATTTTTTTATTTATTTTTTATTTTTTATTTTTTTAAGATTTTATTTATTTATTTATCCCCCCCTTGCTGCCCGTGCTCGCTGGGTCAGCCAACCACGCCACGCGGGCGGGCTTGCCCTCACCAGGAGGCCCCGGGAACCGAACCTGGGGCCTCCCATATGGCAAACGGGAGCCCTACTGATTGAGCCACAGCCGCTTCCCCTTAATTTTTTTTAAATGGGGATATAATCTCAGAGGTAGGCATTTTAGGTAAATATAAAATTATTTGGATGAAAGATTGAGCAGATGAGGGGTAGAACAGAGGGAACTAAGAGTGAAGATGGGCAGACTACTGAAGAAGCTACTGCAACAATCCAAGGATAGGATGATGAAGATCTGGACTAAAGCAGTGGTTGTGGAGATAAAAACAAGTGCATACTTAAAGAAATATTGGGGAAGTGGACTTCACAGGACTTTGTAATTGATTGGTTTGAGGGAGTAAGGGAGGAAGAGCAATCCAAGTTGACCACCAGTTTTCTGGCTTGGGTGTCTGGATGGCGGTACCACTGACTGAGACAGAAGGAGATTTATGGACCAAGGTGATGAGTGCAGATTCGGCATGTGGAGCTCTGGACAGCTGTGAGATGGCTATACTAGTTGGTAGTTCAACTGAGAGACTGGAGTCAGAGATATAACCCTGGGAACCATGAGTCGATGGGTGGGATGTATGAGATCAGTTGGGGTAAGGGTGTAGAATGAATTCCTGAGGACCAACAGTATGTGAGGGGGTATGGTCAGAGAGGTATGAGGAAAGCCAGGAGGAATTGTTTCAAAAAGGTGACTGAGAGAAGAATGCCTAAAACTGTACCATCCCATACATTAGCCACTGGCCATATGTGGCTATTGACCATGTGAGGTGTGGCTAGTCCAAATTAAGATTTGCTATAATTGTAAAACACTCATGAAATTTTGAAGAAGCAAAAATAATTTTTAAAAAGGATATGAAATAACTCAATGATTTTAATATTCATTTTATGTTGAAATAATAGTTTAGACATACTGGGTTAAACAAAACATATTATTAAAGTTATTTCACCATCTCTTTTAGCTTTTTTAATGTGGCTAATTAAGAAAAATTAAAAATCACATATGTGGGTTGCATTGTATTTCTCTTGGACAGCAATACCCTAGAGGAAACAAGTTCTTCTTTTTAGCAAGACAAAGATAGAAAAGAGTCTATGGGGTTTGAGAATTAAGAAGTCACCATGTCAGCAGAATGGTGAGGAAGAAGATAGATGGGGTGAATTTGAAAATGGGAAGCCTGGATGACAAGGGCTTTCTGACCTTAGGGTGAGGTCAGGAATAAATGTATGAGTACAGATCAGTAAAAGGATTTGTTTTTCCTGAATAGGGATGGGTGGAGGTGGGAAAGACTGGCTTCTTGGCAGAGGACATGGATTCAGCTATGGGGGAGAGGTTAGAGACCTGGAGATGGGGGAGGTAATGAAGGCCAGGGTCCAAGCACAAGCTGAAGGACCAGTCTTGAATAGGAGGAGGGACTCACTTCTTCTGAGAAGAGAAGGAAGGAGGTGAGAATGGTTTATGTGGAGTAGGGGATGGGAAACAAGGCAGAGGAGTGAGAAAGAAGTGTCAGGATGGAGTTTGTGCCTGATTGCTTCAATTTTCTCAGTGGAGAAGGTTAGAAGAGCCTTCTGCCAAGAGTGGAGGGAGTAGAAGTTGGGCAGAAGGTTGAGGAGGGGGCACAAGTTTGGCTGACAGGTGAGAAGTTGGCAGAGGAAATAAACCAGTGACAAGAATAAGGATGAAAAATTAGAGAAGAGGCCTTAAGTGCAGTTGGCAACCAACTCTCTTTGGCACCAATATGTGATTTTCCCCAGCAGCACTTACAAGATTGGAGAGGTGGATTACAGGAGGAATACAGGGAAGAAGGGATAAGGGACTGGGAGAGGAGTTTAGGCAGGCAACAAAGCGAGGCCAGGAGTGGGGTGAAAAACCTGGAAACAGTGTAGGTTAAGGCAACTAGGCACCCGCTGTCATAATGAGGATGAAGTGCAGGTGTCTTGGGGGAGTGAGAAATCTAGAGGCGAGAAGGTTGAGTCACTGAGGGAGACAGAAGTTCCAGATGATCACGTGACCTATGTCATGGCAGGAGCTGGGGTTGGCGGGTTGACGGATTGACTGTTTGCCAAACTCATCAGAGACAAGGAGTTGATAAATGCCTGGAACAAGTTGAAGAAAATGGCAGAGCATGACGTGAACGTCAAAGGAGTGGGGTGGGGCTGGTTGAAGAGCAGGTCCACATACATTACACACACTCACAAAAGCACCCTGCGCCTTCACGCCAAACAGCCCACTAACCTCGCATTTCAAGGCACACGTATCCTGCACTAGGACAATCGCTTTGGCAAATACGTCCCTAGTTACCACATCATGACCACACAAGAGCAGAAAGAGGAGGGTAAACAACCCTAGTAGATATGGAGTATCTGGGAGATGTTCAGAGATTTCATTAAAATCATCAGATCCAACTCTGCCACAGTCTTCTCAGAATGATGTATGTACCCTTTTGATAGAACAGTGCTTACCTATCGGTGATGCATTCCTTTATCTCCATGAGTGAGTAGGTGTCTGTCAACCGATTACACTGTAGGAGTGTGATTTCCCAGGTGTATTAATCTTATTTTTTAATCAATAGTTTTATAGCACTTTATCTCTAGATTTTTATGCCCTGGCACACACTGTGATAAAAGGAAACAAACTATTCTATAATGAATGGCAGGTTTAATTCCTAAACTATCAGTTATATAGAAGTCATCACTGCCTTCAAATAATACAGGAAAATCAAGAACTTTGAATAAGGAAAATCATCTAATAATTTAAGGTAGCATTAAATTCCCTTCTTTTTGTAATCAACTAACAATTCAGCTTTCAGCAATGTTAACTACCTAGACAATGGGCCTTTGAAATGATTAATTTTAGCATTTCTGAGTTTAATAGATGTCCTCCAGTCCTCCTTCCACCCTCCTAAAGAACAGGAACCTTGCTACATTCTACCTACTTAATTAAAGCAGCTCACATTGCAGAACTCTCACAGATTTAAGGGGCAGAGTGAAGAAGGATCATTTAGAAGAGAAAGAAATGCTCTGGAATGGCCAGGAAGCTCCTTCCCTGGCTGCCCTCCACATGTGCAATCATTCTCCCACTGCAGGGTTGGGGCTTAGCTTTTAGGCAACATATATGCAACCAGAAGTCTCTGTACTAACTCTTGGGCTCTTTCCGGTCACTCCGTCATCACAAATAGGACAGAAGTGTAGAATGAGAGGCTCCTCTCTATATGTTGGACCAAGCTTCAACATTTAGCAGTTTTGAAAGATCTCAGTCTCGTAAACTCGGCAGCACTTTAGTAGCAGGCCTGTCGGTTCTTAAAAATTCTTACGATACAAACCCACAAAGCAGCTATTGATCATTAATGACAAAAAACCTCTGTCAGGCTCACCAAGCAGAGGACAAGGCCAGGAGGGCAGGGCCATGGAGGGGAGCCCTGTCCTGCTTCATCATGCTCCTGATGTTTCAGCCTACCTTGAAGTGTGGGTTTACTGATTAAATAAAGCATAGTGAAAAATTAGGGGCAAGTTCTCCCAAAAGATTTCTGCCCCCAAAATAGCACAAAATGTTAGAGGAAAAACTGGGGTTACCTACATATGGTGGTTAGTTTTAATGCAGGGAAATCTGCCTAAATCATGTTGTTGTTTTTTCAAACATTTTCCCACTTGTGAACATTCTTTGTTTCAGTGTAAATCCACTAAAAAAACAAACTTTACATGTAAAATAGATGTGAGGGCTACAAATGATAATTTTTTTTTTCATTTCCTTTTGCCTGGGTTCATCTATTTAAACAAAATAAAAATTTTGATTCCCTATGGATAGATGGTGTGAAGATGAAAAAACATTTAACCATGAGCAGTCACATGGTCTGTCAGGGCATCTCTGGATTCCCCATGGGTCACAACATTTCCCACAAAGATCAGACCACCCACAGGTGGTAACAAAAATGAAAGTAAAAATGTGACAATGTAAATTTATCCTAAATTAAAAACAACAACAACAACAAAGCTGGGCTTGTAAGGAGAGACTTTATATAAAAGGGTTATTGCAAAGGGGGAATGGGGTATTGTACTATGCAGAGGGACTACTGCAATAGGGAGAATGTTCTGACCATAGATAGTTCTGCAAGTGTCTCAAGAGTTAGGCAAAAAGGTTTTTCTTTAGTAGAGAGGAAAGAACTGGATGTAGAGGGTGGGATGAAAGGTTGGTGTGACCAGATAATAGATCTGAGAATATTTTATGCTGAAGCAGCCTGTCTTCTGGGAGGGTGCCCTTAAAGTTCATGGGTCTGGAGGAAGGAGAGAAGCTTAACAAATGTTTGCTTAACAAGAATTTTGTTCTAATTAATCAGTGGAGAAAAGCAGTTCAGCTAATCTTTTATGAAGCAAAGAATGGGGGTGTGGAGGGTCTGTGCCTGGCCTTGCCACAGGTAAACAGCAGGCATCTATGAGTCTTATCTAAGTCATATGGGGAAGGGTGCTTCTTTGCAGTATGTGATTTCCAGAATACAAAGGGTAGGGGATTTCTCAACCTTCACTGTTTTCCAGGATCACAAGGCTCAGGCAAAATTTAACATTGTCAATCCATTCATCTACTCATTCAACAAATATTTGTTTAGAATGGACTATGTGAGAGGCACTGTGTTAGGCACGTGTTGCTAACCATGGAAGACATAGTACCGACCTGCAGGGAACTGAGAGTCTTGTAGACAAAGTTTACAATCCAGTGGAACTTGAAATATCTTGATGCCATAGACCCATATATTAAGGAATCAAGCATTAAAGAAGGCTATTAATTTGGGACTGAAACAAAAACACAAAAGAAATTTAAAAATCCCACAAAATTTCTTTACAAATTCATGGTGCACAGCTTTCTCTATAAGACTTCTTTTTGCTTAAGTTCATTAATCTATTCAAATAGATTCAGAAAGGATATGAGATATTAGAAGATAAACTTTAGGGTCTTACCCATTCAGCCATAAGCACAGGAAAAGTTCGGAAAACCCTAGTGCTAGAGTGGAATTTGAGGTCATTTGGTAATAGCACCCATCAGTTCACAGATGAGGTTATCCCATCATTTAGAAAAGGCTCAGAATCTGCTTCTAAACTCGGTTTGGTAAAAGTTAAAATGATTCCTTGGTTTCCTAGGAAACATATGACATAGAATTAGAGTGAATATGTACCAGAGGGACTAAAATATTAATGTAAGAGTAGTCACAGACTCCTTCTTTGTACTCTCCTGCTACAAATAATTCTGGCACCTCAGTCTTTCTTCATGCTGGGCTGTGGAGATGGAATGGAGAGTGAAGTTGTCTTTGTGGGGGGAAGCAGTTTGTGGAGTAGAAACTGCTCCTTTCTTTTTCCTTATCCTCCCCATGGAAGGTTGGGAGATGGATTCCACCCCCCCGCCAAACATAAGTCTGAGGGTACCCAAACCACCCTTCCCCTACTAAACCAGGGTGACCATCTCTTGTCTGAAAGTTTTAGTCCTTGCTGTTGCTGGGGAGTGGAGGAAGGGTCAGGAGAGAGCTAGCAGAGCCCAGAGAAGGGCACTACCGTGAGGGGGAAGAACCACCCTCTTCTAGAAATGTAGGATCATGAGTTGTCTGCAGATCACAGATGAGAGTTGTTGAGGGATAATGAGATGCTGACAGCTAGAGATCAGCCAAATGTGGGTGAGGTTTTCAAGGAGCAACTAGTGTCTGAAAATGAGCCACTGTCCCTGGGGACTACTGGAGCTACCACTCATACATCCACATGGAAGGAAACTTACAGCAGATATAGCTGAGACTGCTGTGAAATCAGGGGATCTGATTTCCTAGATCCCTCTAAACACCCACTGCCACACATTCCCTGTGAGACAAAGGGGACAACTACCCTCAGTGTTGCTGAGATGCAACCTGGGAGCAAAGGCCTTGCCACTCCAGGTTGTTGTTTGAAATCGCCAAAAGGCAGAAGCCAGATGGAGACTGAAAACTGAGGTCTGGAATGATGGCCTGGGGTGCCAATTGCTAAGAGGAAAAATTTTCTGGGCTCCATTATAGGTTTTAGAGACAAGATCTCAACAACATCTCAGACTTTGATATTCAATCCATGCAGACTAGTGGCTAGAAATAATCATAAATCTTATTAAGTTGTTCAGGATTTTATTCAGTCAACAAATATTACTGAATGTTTGCACTATTCTCAATTCTGGAGATAAAGTAGTGTATAAAACAGAAATATTTTGCTTTCAGAGAGTTGACATCTTAGTGGTGTGTGTGGGTTTATGAGAAACCTAAAATTTGGAAAACTAAAAGAGCCTATGATTGTTCAATTGTTTAAGGCAAACTTCAAGCCTCTAACAAACAAAATTAATTTAATAAAGAAGTGAAGCTCCCATAAATGTCATCCTCCCCAATGCCAATATCATATTTGGTAAGAGAAGACAAGGGCAAACAAAGAAGATCTCAGAGAGCAGAACAGGGGAAGCTAGAGGGATGACCAAGAAACGTATCCCAATTGCTGGAGAGAAACTCAGACAGCCTGAAGCCTGGGCCTGCAGGAGCTTGCTCCCAGTGAAGCCAAAGTCACTTTTCCTAATATTGTGGTAAACATGTTGGTGTGTGTTAGAATTGTTTTGAACTAGTAGGCATGTAGTCAGAGTCTCCCAAACATTGGGGAGGAAATAAGAAGTAGAAAAGTATAAAATAAAATCTCAGGAAAATGATAAAAAGATTTCCTCTTGTGCCTGGAAATAGCTTCATAAGCTTCAATAGCTTCATAAGCATGGCTGTATGTCTCACTGGGGCACTCTGGGGACTTGGGAAGCCCTAATACCTCCTGAAGAAATGCTGCTAGCATGCTGTCTTATGTAACCATCTCTATAGCTTTCCACATTCCTAGAATTAAGAAACCTTACAATCTCTAACTTTTGTTATATTGCCACCTTTCTATCATTCACATCTCTGTCCTTTGTGATGACCAAGCAGATTGGTGTCAGAAGTGGGATTAATGCAAAAGACCCCCTCAAGCCCTTGCCAGAATGCAAACAGCTGGATATTTCATGAGGTTTTATTAGACATAAGAGGAAATCTAAGGGGAGCTGAGTTTTTTGCTTTGACTCTCATTGCACCAACTCGTCTTGTAGAAATCAGATTTCAGAACTGAAAGACATGGAGAATTAAAAGATACTGAAGGTTTCAAGAGTTGGAGAGGTAATGGTAGTAATAATAAAGTTGATATAAAACTCTGTCATTAACTGATCTTTGTTTTAAAAAAAATTGGCCAAGAAGGAGACTGATTTCAAGTTCAAAATTTTAACTGTAAATAATTCTACTTTAACATGTATGTACTAAATCTTTCCCCTTGCAGACACTTGGGCCTTGCAACTCTGCCATTAAGAATGAAAATTTAAAGGTGATGTTCAGAGGACAGAAATTAAAAAATGATTATCTAATTGGATTAGGAGCCCCCTCAGTGGAAAATAAATGGCATTTAATTAAAACACAAAGCTTTATTGATACACATGAATAAAAAGCAATTGCTTCACAAAACTTCTAGAAGATAAGATGGCTGTGTTACCTAGCCAAGTTAAACAGCTAAATATCAGGCCTAAATATATATATGATAAGTTGGTAATTAAAACTATAAATTTCATAGTTATTCATAATATATAAGTAAACTACATTAAACTGGTGCTAAGACAACACAATCTAAGTTTGAAAAACTAACTTTTCTACTTCAGTTTTTTTTAAGGGAAGGATGACCTCGCTGGCCTGAGATAAGCAGGAGAGGCTGGCAGTGAGTCCAAGGCACTTCTAAGGAAGGGAAAATTATATTTTATGTCACTTTGGAATTCTGATCTGTGGCCGTAAGTTATATAGCTTCTGAGGTGAGAAGATGGGGGTAGGGAGAGGTTAAAGCCTTCCTTTCTTTAGTAAAAGGTGGAAAATGCTTTAACAAGTAAAATAATGTTATAAAAGATTGTTTGCTAGTGACTACACTGCTGCTTGAAGAGGGATAATATTGTCAGCTGAATCAGCCATAATTATTAGCCTTTTGGGACAATTATGTTTTTAAAAGACTGCAGCCTTCTCAGGCTTGAGTATTATGTGGCCTATTTATATATGTTTTTAAATAAAATGATTAAAAATGAAAAAAAAAAAAAAAAAAAAAGATAGTGTAGAAACAGATTGCATTAGATCCCATATTCTTTTTTTTTTTTATTATGGGTAAAAATCAAAATTCTCACAATACATACAAACATTTGCAAAATGATATATAAATATATATGCATATATGTGTATTTGCTTACAAAAATGTTGTTTATATATATATATACATATATTTTAAGAGGTGCTTAGATTACCCAAAATATTACACGGAACCCACTGGGATTCCCATCCATATTCTTTTATTCATCCCTGGATAGATAGCCAGAAAGCTACAAGCCTCAGCAGTTGTCCATAAAGGACCTTGGAAAAATACAGACTATAGACTGAGGAGCTTTAGGGAAACAATGCTGAAGTGAACTATTAGATCCACTTACAAGAATAAAGGTTAGCAACTATTAAAGGCCAATTTCCATAAAAATAGTTCAACTTGTATTTATTCTATAGCTTGTCATCATAAAGTTAGGTTTCTGTCCAAATGTAGGGTTCTATCAAATGTATCAAATAAAAAAATCTCTACTATTACAGCATCCATTCAGATGGCCAATCAAGCAGTTAGGTGATGGGGAGATGGGGACGCCTGTGACAAACAGTAGACATTTAAAAATTTAAAAATAAATGACTGAACCTGGCCCCACCAGGTGTCAGTAGGAAAACGAATGCCTGGTTAGGCTTATTTGCATTTGAGTCAAACCATATCCCAAACTTGGGGACATTTTTAGACCCTATCTATAAATTATCAAGAAAATGTTTTTGTGATTCACTCTGTGGTGATCATGCAGTTACCTTAAAATTGGGGTTGCATGATAATTTGATCCACACAAAAGTTTGGATGCTGGCACTAAATATTTCTACATTTGTAACTCTCTAATTTCCAGTATCTATGGTGTTTTTTTTTTTTTTTTTAAAATGCAAAAATTTAAACCTCTAGAAATAGGCCAAAGATGTTAAAACATTATTTAAATATATATTTGGGAATCTCAAAATGTAATCTGAATATAATTACAATTTTCAAAAGTCACAATCCTAAATGTACTGTTTTTTTTATAAGTTTTTTATAAAACTTGTGACTCTTGTGGCACCCCCAGGCAGTATTATAAAAACTATGACGCACTGAAATTGTTCTACTTAAACTGCGTGAAGTTTTAAATGTCTTTAATGATTCTTGAAATTGATTTGGTTGTATTTACTGGCATTCTTTTTTTTTTTTTAAAGAAAAAATTATCACATTTATTACTTCTATCAGAAGAACAGAAATTTTATAAATACCCATATTTAACAAAATGCTTTTTTTAAGATTCAAAGTACATTTATGCATTTTTTTACATAAATGTTATATATATATATATTTTTTAAAAGGTGCTTAGATTACCTATATTTTACACAGAAATTACAGGGATTCCCATGGTCCCCACTTCCCACACTTCCTATAACATCTCACACAAACATCCTTCATCATTTACTGGCATTCTTAATTGACTTTTTTTTAAGGAGGTACCGGGGCTTGAACCCGGGACTTCATACATAGGAAGCAGGTGCCCAATCACTGAACTACATCTGCTCCCCCTTAATTGATTTTTAAAAAGTTATATGGATATGATACTGGATAATAAATATCCATATATATTTAAAAGTGTTTACAAATGATAGTAATGGTCTTAGGTTCTCTTCTGTGATAACAACACTGGTTTTCATTAGAAAAAAATTGAAAGGCAAATGAGCTGGATATTTTCCATGTGCCCTTCCAGATCTACTCTCCATCCTTCTCCATCCTACTCTGCCTGTAGAGCCTGGCCTTCATGGACTGCATCAATGGGTTTTCTTGCCCTTTAGTTTCTGACTAGCTTTGGCTAAAGGGAGGCACCAGAAGATCAGAGGGAGAGAGGAGAATGTGGCTGTGGCATTTATTCCCTTGATATCACCTTGCTGGGATTCACATGGGTTACTTTCAACCTTCTACCTCAGGTCTCAGCTCCTATCAGGTTGCCCTTTCCTACAGCTATATTCTCCAGGCCTGGTGAGACCTTTCTCCCAAAGCCCCTTCAGGCCTAGTAATGGCTCCCAGCTTTTACTTTCCCCAAGGTGCTTCTCTATCTCTCCTTGCTCTTCTTAACCCTGCCCACACCTCCATTAATAGTCCCATTATTAGCTCTCCTCAATTACCCTCTTTTCAGAGTACTTTTTTAATTGCTAGGGCCATGTCTGAAATAGAGAGTTGAGGCCAAACTTTCCTTCCTTTCTACCAATTTTATGAAATTCTTTTTAAGATACTAGATGTCCTATATTTTTTGTTTTTTATAATCCAATTCTAAAGAGATTGAGCCAAGAAAAGAAAAAGAAAGATTTGAAAAGTTTTACACAACACTATATAATTTAGTATTTAGGAATTTAATGTTACAATATATAATATGGAATACCAGAGATAGAAAAAATGGTTCAGATTAAACAAAGCAAAAAAAAAAAAAAAAGACCTAAATAAAAAATATCAGCATGATTGTATTAGTCAGCCAAAGGGGTGCTGATGCAAAATACCAGAAATCTGTTGACTTTTATAAAGGGTATTTATTTGGGGTAGAAGCTTACAGTTTCCAGGCCATAAAGCATAAGTTACTGCCCTCATCAAAGTCTGTTGTCACGTGTTGGAACAAGATGGCTGCCGACGTTCAGCCTTCCTCTTCTTCTTAAGGCTCCGTGGTCCCAGCTTCTTCCAATATCAGTGGTAGGCTGGGACAAGTCTAGTGTTTCTCCTGGGGCTTATTTCTTTCTGGGCTCAGCTGCTCTGTTCTTTCCACAAGGTCAGCTATAGACTATCAGGCTCTCTAGGCTTTGTCTCTCTCCCTGGGGCTTGAGTCTCTCCAGCTCAGCTGCTCTGCTCTATCCTATGTGTTTACTTCCCGGGCTCCAGCTCAAAACTCCACCTTTCTCCTCTACCATGCTGATTTCTCTGTGACTCCCCACCCACCAAGAGGGTGGGGACTCAATGTCCTACTGATGTGGCCCGATCAAAGCCTTAATCATTCTTTAATCAAGTAAAAATGAATCCTCTGAATCTAATCCAATCTAATATGCCCAGAGGAGTATGCCAGTTTACAAACATAATCCAATATCTATTTTTGGAATGCATAAATAATGCCAAACTGCCATAATGACCTTTTAAAAAGTATACTTTTTCTATTTTAGGTCTACAATAATTTAAGCAATGTCTATTAATGTGAAACAAATTAAGACATGCTTATAGAGCCCAGATTACATGTTTGGGGCAGGAAAACTAGAGTGTGGAACTTTTTGTTAAAAAATAAGGTTGATTTTAGAGGCACCTGAAGATATTGTTTAAAAAAAAAAAAAAAAAAAAAGAGATATGCCAACCCAAAGAAAGGTCTGCTAAAGACCAAAATAGTGACAATTTAAAACATCAAACGACAATGACAAATTAATTAAAATCAGTTGAATCTTAAAAAAAGGGCTATATTACTTCAAGAGACAAATAATATTAAAATTTTAAAAAGGGAATATATATCAACAATAGTCAATCAATGGGTGCTCATCAATAAATGAGTAGAAAGAGTGACAAATGACTTTTTGAATTAAAAAAATAAAATACTAATTTCTATTGGTATGATGCAGGGAAGGTCAAAGAGAGCTCAAATCAGCAGAGTTTGAAGTAGTCAGAGGGAGCAATGCCAGGCGCTATGACTGACAGTCCCAAATACTCCCGGGGAGAAGCTGTGCCTGCCTAGCCCATGCTCCTGTGTCCGAGGCACCCAGCATTTCTGTTTCTGCCTCTCTCTCATTCTCAGGGCACCTGAGTCCATGGAGCACATTTGTACCCCAGCTGAGCACTAAGGTTCGGCTGCCAGACTTTTTGTCAAGAGTTCCCCCACCCCCCACTCTCAACTTTTCATTTCTCATTCTGCTTACTCACAGGTTCTCTGAACGCCCTGCCTTGCCTGGGATCCCTTTCTCCCTTCTGCAATTCAGAAGTTACCTATGGTCCCATTTTAGAGGGTTGGGCACCCCTAAACTTACAGATGAGGACTGATCTTGGTTCTGATCATGATTTGCCTCCGTGGAGCTGCGATGTCAGACTCCACTTACCCCTCTTTTCTAACTTGTTCCTTCCTGGTGTGGACCTGTTTGGCTCCCAGCATTCTGTGCAGCTGGCATTATGCTCTCTGGTTACAGCCCTTTCTGGGAGCTAACACTGTCAAGGCTTTTTAAGTCTTCAAGGAAGTTGCTTTCTATAGAAGAAGTTTGATTATTCCTCTGGACCCTATATTTATCTTAAAATTGTCTTTTTTTTTTCTTTCCACTACATGTTTTCTTAACTATGCCCTGGTGTGAATTATTTTTAAAAAATGCCAGTAAAGAACTGAAATGTCTACCTCTTTATCTCATAATACTAAGACTTATTTTTTTCTTTTTGTAAAAAGCAACCATAAGGGAGCGGAGGTGGCTCAAGTCATTGGGCACCTCCCTCCCACATGGGTGGTCCCGGGTTCAGTTCCCAGTGCCTCCTAAAAAGAAGACAAGCAGACAGCAAGCACAAAACAATGGGGGCAGGGGGGTTATAACTAAATAAAATAAATCTTAAAATAAGCAACCATAAAAAAATCCTGTATATGCTAATGTACAGAACATTTCTAATTTGGTGTGAACAAGAAAATGACGTAGCTTCAGAAATTCTGAATTTTAATACAGAATTTTTTTCTTACAGTCTTCTCTCCTCCCAGCTGTGGTGTTTGGGAATTAGGAATTTGGTTAGATGGCTATTTTTTAGCATCCCGTCCTGATCCGAACATGATGCACCACTCCATTGTAGAAATCAGCCAGGAGCAACTTTGGCATAATAGCCAAGTCAACTCATATCATGATGTTATATGAAAATGGAAAGGTTGGGTAATATTTCTTTCAAAAGAATGTTTAATTTAGGCCAAAAGGTTTTTTAGAGTGGATTAGTTAAGTGGGAGGCCTATTTATGCACTTATTTGCATATGGTTCTTTTTTCCCCTCTTAATTCTTAGAATTAGGTCCTTTAAATTTTTCTTCCCTCCACTAAAAAACCATACTGCAAGCAGAACAAACTATATACTTCACAGACCATTGCAGATAAATCTCTATACACTTTTTTAAATAAAAAGAGAACTCTGCACTTTCATATTAACAGCTAATGAAGATGTTAGGGAGAAAACAGGGATCTTTCCCATCAGATGCAATCCTCTTGCCAGTAGCACACCCACCATTTTATCATGCTTTTTAAAATATCTGGCACTAAACTGAGGCCAGAGGGGGAAATGACATTTTATTTCTTTGAATCTAAATTTCAACCTAAGTAAGAGGTTATAGATCAGATTTATTAAATAGTTATTATTAAGCAGAAAGCCAGGAAAAATGCAAAATGCAAAAAAAAAAAAAAAAAAAAAACCACCCAAAACTTGCAGGCTCATCAGTTATACATCGTGGGAGCTGAGTGCTTTTGCATATTGAGCCCACAGCAAGGTGAAGAGGCCACAGAAAAATTTTAAAACATCGTTGAGGTCCAAGAAATTCTCTTTAGCTATAAGAGTTTTTATTCAATATTTATCCTCCTTTAGCATGAACATGGTAAAGTAGTTATGAGCTTTCTGGGTTGTTTTTTCAGAAGCATTAAAGTGTTTGCCAATTTATCTTCTCAATAACACATCAGAAAGGTCTAAAGTAATATCAGAAACCTTCTTTCAATACAGAGTATTCAAGGCAACAAAATCAAACTGGCTAGGTCTGGAATCACCAACCCCCCAGGAACAAAATTTGGGCAGGTTAAAGACACGGTAAGAGATGGTACACTAACATGACCAAGTGCACAGGCTCCGGTTAGAATGGAAGTCTCCTTCTCGGCCTTAGAAGTTTGCCCGCCCTCCCTCCCTGCCCAGCACGCTCTCCTGCCTGTCGACCAGCACACCCAGGACAGCTTGGGGACTATGCTGACATCCTCTTTGGGCAAGGCAGAGCCAAATCTAACCAAATTTCATGTCTATTCAAGTCAATTTCCATAACTGACATCTACAATGTGTCACACACCGAAGGCAGTGGGCAACTGCACTCCGCTTTCGCCTGGGTGCAGGTTAAGACTCGACATAGACAGACTTGCTTAAGGAGAAACTTTGGGGGCAAAGAAAATGCACCCTGCTTTAAATAGCTTCTTGTCCTCAGGTATAAAAATGCCAACAAACCTCTCAACACCATACCTTTCTTCCACAGAAACTTCTTTGAGCTGCTGGTGTGGCTTGGTGCCTTCCATTTCCCTGATGCTCACGGCATAGATCTTGGTGGTGTAATCAATGGCCTTTTCTCTAGCAACGTCACTGTCATAGCCTCAAGCAACAGAAAGAGACCGGAGAGTGGAGTTGGTTTGAAGTGGCACAGGAGGGGTTGTGGGAGAAGGTGGGAGGAGGTGCGGTTGGCGCAAGAAGCGCTTGGTGGCTTGGGGCTCACCTCCATCCTCTTCTGCGTCCGTGTCCGACTCCTCACTGTCCACCAGCTTGCTCTCCTGCGTCCCCACAAACTCCCTGGTCCAGATCATCAAGGCAGTGTCGGCGCCCCCGACCGTGAGCAGCACAGAGTCGTTGTGCAGCCATCGCACGTTGGTGACATGTGCACTGTGCCCCACGTACTTCTTGAATCTGGCGTGCTGGCCCTGGAATGCAAGACACTGGCCATCACTCCACCTGGCTGTTCATTATTCCTGTCCCTGGGCTATTTCTTCCATGTTATTTTCTAGGGTGGCTTCTACTGGATACAAACAATTTCACTTCAGCAGCAATTTCCCTTCATTTCTCTAGAAAGGAAGTGCCATGAGAGCAATCTAGTTCTCTTTTCCTAAAACATAATAGGTCCTCAGTAAATACTTTTTGAAGAAATGAATGAAATGTGAGACTATGAAAGCTATTGCTGGGAGCCTAAGGTAGGGTAAAAAGCTTGTTCCCGTTTCTCTCAAATATCAAGTGTGCCATCCCCAGAGATCTTTTGTGTAAACTCCTCACTGTGAGTCTGGCTGACATTTGAGGCCAAAAGCATCTTCCCAGTCATTCCCCACGGTAGCTTTTGTACCACAGCCCAGGCTAGGAAAGGAGAGTGAGGGACGTCTTATACTCCTGGGACCTCAAGTATGATTTAAAACAAACATATCGGGAAGCGGCTGTGGCTCAATCAGTGGGGCTCCCGTTTACCATATGGGAGGCCCTGGGTTCGGTTCCCGGGGCCTCCTGGTGAAGGCAAGCCCGCCCGCACGGCGTGGTTGGCTGACCCAGCGAGCACAAGCAGCAAGGGGGGGAGAAATGAATAAATAAATACATAAATCTTTAAAAAAAAAAATAAATAAATAAAAAAAATAAAACAAACATATCTGCCACAGACAATGGAAATAATCTCTCACACTAGAAATACACTTTTTTTTTTTTTTTTTAAGTCCTGGGGCTGGGGACTGAACCCGGGACCACGTATGTGGGAGGCTGGCACTCACCCACTGAGCCACATCTGCTCCCCTGAATTGTTTTCTTGTTTGTCTGCTTGTTGTTTGTTTTCTTGGTTTTAGGAGGCACCAGAAACCGAACCTGGGACCTCCCATGTAGGAAGCAGGCACTCAACTGCTTGACCCACATCTGCTCCCCCACAGTCCATTTTAAAATGAAACAAGCTCCTTTTCAAGAAGCATAACCAAAGAAGTAAAACTCAATTTATTAGTGGTCACTGAAAGCTTCTCAGAGTGGTGTGCCCAGGCCACCAGGAGTTTATCCCCAGGTGGGTGGGGGAGGAGGGTGAGCCAGCCATAACTCCAGGGCAGTCCTGACCAGTGGTGGGAGCAGGAGCTGGCAGCAGGCACCAGCTTCCAGTTTGGGCTCATAAGCCACAGCCTGGTCTGGCAAAAACAGCTTCAGTGGGAGCCACTTAAAGAGGGAGAGTTTTCCATCCTCTCAGTGACTCCCAGGGAATACCTTACGCAATGTGGGAAGCTGCATGAACTCTCTGAGGTCATGAGCAGGCCATCAGTGTCCCAGGTGAAAACTTTGTTACATAATTGAGAAAAGGCTTCCCGAGGGTTTTAGACCATCATGGAGAACGTGAAACTGGTGCAGACACGTGGCAGGAAAGAGGTACGGGAGAGTGTGTGACTTTGAAACACTCCTGGTCCAGGGCTCTCGGTATGCAGCTGAGCCCTACCTGATAGCACAGTGGAGCTGCCCACTCAGTGGAGGCCTGGAGTCTAGAAAGACTACTGAGGCCAATGGGCAGGCAGCATTTTCAGGAAGCCCTCCAGAGTCTCTGGTGTGCAAGCAAATAGGCAGAACAAAGTAAGAATTTCTGAGGGGGGCCGCAGAGGCCTGTCTGACCACGTGAGACTGAGAAGGCATGGAAACCATGAGGACAGCCACAGGGTCCCGTAGCACGGTGCCCTGCTGGCCTTCCTGCTGAAGGTGGGATCCCCTCCCACTATTTCCACTACGAGTGCAAGCTGGTTTCTGTAGAGAAGGAGAAAGTAAGTGACTTGAGAAAGGCTTCTCTCCACCCTAGTTATAAGGGAGAACACAGGGTTTCTAGACAGGATGGAAAAGAGACTCTAGAAAGAAAAGTTCAGGGGAAAAAAGATTCTAAGAGGCAGAATGGATTTAGGATCAGGTTGCAGAGGGAAAGAAAGTGACATGGAGGAGAAAGAAAGAGGAAGCTATTCTGGGCTACTGAAGTTATTTAACACAGCTGAGGTTCTTCCAGCAGAGGGTGACTCAAGATTCTCAGAATAGGAAACAAAATCACTGCTCCAAAGAATAGAGAGAATCACAGGTACTAGAAAGTGCCAAGAAACCAGCTGCTGGGTTCCTGGAGGCAGCGGCTGCCAGGGATGTTTGGTGGTTCCCCTTGGGGCCCATGCAAGGAGCCTCATGCAGTCCCGGCAACTGAACTGGGCAATTCTGTTGCACCCATCAGGACTCGCTAATTCACCACAGCTCTCCTCTTTTATAGAGCCAGGAAAGAATGGATGACAGAGCCAAAAGAATCGGGAACATGTATCTAGAGTGCTGGTTATTAACCCCTTTTAAGTGAGAGATTGCGGAGAATGTGATGAAAGCTATGCACCCTCTCCCCACATCCACAACATTTCACATAGTTTCTCTGTAAAATTTTTTGTACAAAGTTCCTCTATCAAGACTCCTTCTCTAGAGACTTTGATGTTCTGAGAAGAAAACTTAAGGACTTGAAGGCATGGTCTCTAAATGGCACGGCGGTATTTTAACTTCTCTGTCTAGTGGAAGAGGAAAGCTTTGAAAGGGAAAGGCAGCTATAGGAAGCAATTGGCAGCTATAGAGATGGTGCCAAAGAACAGAACTTGGCTTTTGGGTTTGTGGTTTAAGGTACTGGAAAACTGGGCGGGCTCTGGCAAAGGGCAGAGCTTATCTCATGGTGGCTGGGAACAGTGTGATTGTCAGGAGACGACCTCACTGAGAAGGCTTTAAACTATAAAAGTGAACATTAGAAGGACACGTTTGTCATGGGAAGAAAAATGCCTGGAAGAGATGCCTAGTAACTCATGGGAAAGGAGAAGAAGGAAAAGGGTCAAGAACAAGATGTACAATCTTAGATGTCTTACAAATGGATCTTGAATTTTGGACACAGAGAGAACTGTGTGGTGATAATAAGATATCATGGGTATCTTCCAGACTTGATGACATGGAACTCAGTGCTAGAACACAGCACTGGGACAGGTAGCGCTGCTCGGGAGACCCAGAGCAGTGGGAGGAACGTCGTGCAGTTAGAAATATTCATCTGTATGGGGTCCATGCTTGGGAGAGGGGAAGTATGCTGGAAAAATCAGAAAAAAAAAAAAACAAAAAAAACAAACCAAAAACAGAGGGAGGAAAGAAGTTGATGCTATCAAAGGAGTTTGTACTGGCCTGTGGTTTGTCAAATATTTTTAAGCTATGAGACGATTTGTTCAATCAAAATCTTACACAGTACAATTCAAAAATAAAAAGACAAACACTTTATAAGTGAAGATAAACAAATGGCTAATAAGCACATGAAAAAATGCTTAGCATCATTAGTGATCAGGGAGGGAGGTAAATTAAAAACAACTGATAGCTCTAGCTACTCCCCAGGACAGCTAAAATTTACAAGTCTGACAACCTGAATGCTCGCCACTGGAGCTCTCTTACATTTTGGTGGGAATGTAAATGGTACAACTACTTTGGAAAAAGATCTGGCAGTTTCTTTAAAAGTTAAACATACACATTCCTCTATGACCTATAAATTCCACTCCTATATATTTGTCTAAAAGAAATAAAGCACATGCCCACAAAAACTTGTAGAAAAACATCCATAGCAGCTTTTCTGTAACCCCAAACTGTTATATCCACAAATGGAATTTCACTCAGCTTTAAAAAGGAACTGACTACTGATAGACACAACAACATGGATGAATCTCAGAAACAGTATCTGTGTAAAAGAAACCAGAAACAAAAGAGTATCTACTATATGATTCCATTTATATGAAGTTCTGGAAGAGGTAAAACAAATCTATGGTGAAAAACTTTGGAACAATGCTTCTGTCCGAGGGTGGAGTTAGGTGGAGACTGACCCTAAAGGGAAATGGAGAAACTTGCTGGGAGTTTGGGGTACATATAGGAATGTGGGTTACATAGGCGTATGCATGTGTCAAAACCTATCAAATAGAATGCTTAAAATTTGTGCATTTCACTGTGTATAAACTTTACTTAAAAAAAAAAAAAAAGACCGTAGTGGAGCGGGTGTAACTTAGTGGTTAGCTGTACTTCACGTGTACGAGATTTCAGGTTTAATCCCCAGTACCTCCTAAAAAAAAAAAAAACCAAAAAAACAAAGAACCCCATAAGCTCATGTTGAACTCTAGGTAGTGATATCCACTTTGAAACATTTAGGAGTAAGTATTCTGGTGTCTACAATTCACTTTTTTTTTTTTTTTTTTAGGAGGCACTGGCAGGGCGGGGATTGAACCTGGGACCTCATACGTGGGAAGACCTCATACCCGCTCCCCTACATTTTACTTTTAGTTATGGAATCTAGGTGATGGTTTTCTAGGAGATCACTATATAATTCTTTCACCTTCTCTGTTTGCTCAAAAGTTTTCATAATAAAACATTGGAAAAAAAAATCTTACACAGAAGCTCAATGCATAACCTACAAAATACAGGGCTACTCTGGTTGAGGAAGGCATGGGGCCCCAGAGCTCTTCTACTTGACCCCACCTTCCTCCCTGGGATGGCCTGAGGCACTTCTCCAGAACTCCTGGGAGTCTGAGGAACATAGCTCGAAATTCCTGCTGTAGACAGCCTTGCTGGTAAGCCTGGGGGTGTGGATGATGAAGTCCCGGGACCGAGAATAAAACTGGTACAGGAGCAAAACGCAATAGTCTTAGAGGAGTTTCAACTACTAAATATCTGTGGAAACCTCAGTCTACTAAAATCAGAGCATCCCTAACTTCTTGGCTTGTCTTGCTAGCAATTTCATTTCAAACAAGCAGAAGCAGCAACAAGGAAATCTGCTACTTAGAACTGAGTTCCAATCAAATGGGAAGGGCTGGTAAAGGAGGAGAAGTGATGGGTCCTTGGGAGAAGGTCACCAGTTTGCCGCCGAATTTGTGGTGGACAATGAAGGGAACACTGAATTAGATGTGTATCTTCGGGAAGATTGCCCAAAATGATAATCGGGCATGATATTAACAAATGAGGCCCCTGAAGAAGAAAAGAGAAAGTCATATAAAAAGTGGCCGCAGAGGGATTAGTGTGCTCAGGTTTGAAAACTAGTGGGTTTTAAATGTACTTGTTCAAATGACAGGAGCAGAAACAATGACTAAGGATAAATACAGGACCCAAAGTATAATTTCAGGAATGCTAAAGGAAAAACCCCAAGACCATTGAGAAGAATTTTAAGGATATATAGGGCTAGGAGAGAAATAGAGAAAAGCTAGGAACACTTCTTGGATCAGATGGTTTAATAGGAACAAAGAGTAGATTTACTTAAACTCCTCTGTCAAAGAGAATGTTCCTCAAAGTAGAAAGGACAAAAGGAGCTAATTTACATGAGTACACGTGCCTTCAAATGTGACCATAGAAATAATGTAATAGCTGAGGGGTTTAGGAAACAAGAGATGTGGCATCAAATACACAAATGTTCCTATATCCAAAAGGGAAAACAAATAGACTGGCAGATATTGATTCATGAGGTGATGTAATTCCAGGAAAATTCTAGGATAAATTATTACACAGAAGGTCGACAGGCATTTAGAAGTAGTGATTACTAGATGGTAACAGGGGTTCATTGTGAACTAAATAGCATATCTTTTAAATAGTAGGTGTACTAGGAGCGATTAGGGATGTGAGAGACACAGTTGCCAAGTCTTCAACGGTGATTGGACTAGGTACAGAAATGTGAGCCACATGATCGCATAGGCAGATAGATTTAAATGTTTGTTATTCATTGAAGAACTGTAACTAAATATGTGGATTAATAAATGGAACATCAAATTGAATGGGGGGAGGTGGATCCTGATGGTGGTTTTGGTTGTTCTCGTCTATTTTTTTCCCCTTCCTCTCAGTGACTGAGAACTCATGCTTGTGAAATAAGAGAATGACATGATGCTGGATGTGAAAGTAAATACTTTGAAAAGGTATTTAAACAATATCGACAGGTTGGGACAATGAGATCAAATAAATAAGATAAAATTTATTTGTACAAACATAAAATTTTGCACTCAGATTTTATAAAATCAATTTTATAAGTACATGATGGGAGTGGGAGATAACGTGAACATTTTTGGGAACAATATCTATGATTCAGTTATGTAATAGGGCAGTCAAAAGGGTTGATGCAATTTTGGTTTAATACAAATCCAAGATAAAAAATAAGATGGTAATAGTCCTACTGTACTCTGAGCTAGTCAGATTCTATTTGAAGCGCTGAATTCAGTTTTAGATAAGACAGTTTAAGATGGAATTTATAAAATGGAATGTGCTCAGAGGGAGGGGCAAATGGTAAAGAATCGGGAAACCATGGCTGAAGGAATGGAGTGTTTAGGCTGGAGAAAAGGAGACTTCATGGAGTCAAATACAGCCTTCTTCTATACGGAGGGATGTTATAGGATGGACTTTTCAATGATGGTTCAGAAGGCATAACTGTGATTAAAGAGATACGATTTCAGCTTAAGACAGAGCAAAACATTTTACCATTTAGAGCTATTTAAAAATGGATTGCGCTGCTTTCTGAGGTGGTAACTTCCCCCTCGTGGGAGTCTGCTGTACAAGTTAGAGGGGCACTAGTCTGAGAGGCTGTAAAGAGGATTCTGACTTTGTAGTTTGTGAGATACTGGATTAGACAGGTGCTAAAGACCCTTCAAGGAGGAATCCTGTGCCATGAGGAATCTGATTCGAATTTGTCAACACAAAGTCAGGGAGATTTTTATATAGCATAAATAACAGTGATGCTATAAATAATAATATTGACATTCTTGCAAAATTTAAAAATCCACTTAGATACAATAGATAGATAGTTTCTGGATTATTGAGACTTGAGCAAGCATATATAATAAACATGCAAAATTACCTTGACAGGATATGAAAATAGCTTAACAAAACCAAAATCATCTCCGGTGGCTAAGAGGGAACAATCTTTGGTGAGACTGGCAGCATTTACGTCGGTCACATCACTGTGTGCCTGCCAGATACCCTCACAGGTGGGGCCCAGGACACAGGTCCATGAGTCCCACTCTATCTTCTCAATCTTAAAAAAAGAAGAAAGAAAGAAAATCAATATATTTTTGAACAGAGATTTTTAAATTAAGAGAAATAGAGATTTTAAATTAAAAGAAACAACTGAAGGCTGAGGAGTTCTCAATAATGACTTTGCAACAGCAAGTATCTGTATTATATGTTAAGGTGTACAACTTCTAAACTGTGTATTTAGAATGATATCTGCCTTGTCTTAATAAAGTGACGCTGTAGTGAAATATCCAGAGAGTTTCTCTAGATATAATGAATATTTTGGAATTATGGAAATCTGACAATAATAAAATAAAGCTTTTTACTTCTAACCTAGATATTTATCATTTTATAACCCATAAGTTAGATCAGGGTTTCTCAACCTTGGCACTGTTGACATTTTGGGCCAGTTAATTATTTGTCGTGAGGGGACTGCCCTTTGCATTCTCGGATGTTTAAATCATCCTGGCCTCTACCAACTAGATACCAGTAGCAACCAAAAATGTCTCCAGACAATGCCATATGCCCCCCAGGGGACAAAATTATCACCAGTTGAGGATCACTGATGGGTCAATGGGATGGTCATTAGGAAACTCTTTGTTTTAAAATGTTACAAGGCAGATAAGGGTTTACTACGCAGAATACAAAAAGATCTACAACTCAACAACAAAAACAAGATAAACAACTCAATTTAAAAATGGGCAAAGGATTTGAATGAACTGTTTCTCTCTCCAAAGAAGATAAACAAATGGTCAGTAAGGGTGCTCAACATCCTTAGCCATTAGAGAAATGCAAATCAAAACTACAATGAGATACTACTTCATATCCACTAGAATAGATATTATTAAAAAAAAAACCCAAAAAACAGAAAGTAAAAGTTGGCAAGGATGCAGAGAAACAGGAACCCTTGCACACTGTTGGTGGGAATGTGAATGGTAAGGCTGCTGTGGAAAAGAGTAGGAGTTCCTCAGAAAGCTGAACACAGAATTACCATAGGACTCAGCAACTCCACTTCTAGGTATATATCCAAAAGAACTGAAAACAGGGACTCAAACAGATATTTTTACACCAATGTACATAGCAGCATTACTCATAATAGTCCAAAAGTAGAAGAAACCCAAGCATCTGTCAACAGATGAATGAATAAACAACATGTGGTGTATATATATGCAATGGAATATTATTCAGCCATAAAAAGAAATGAAATGCTAGTGGACGCTACAACATGGATGAACCTTGAAGACAGCATGTTGAGTGAAATAAGTTACACACAGAAGGACAAATACTGTATGACTTCTCTTATATGAAATACTTAGAATAAACATTTCTGTTGTTTACTCCTTAGAAGAGAAATTATAAAATCAAATTGCAGCCAGGATTTTGGTCACAATGTGATGAGGGGCTATGCATTTGTTAGTTGCTCAAATGTCTCCCCATTTAACGTTTTGTTTCTTTTGGACACATGCAAGGCTGGAACCCGGGGTGACTCACGCACAGGCACAGACTGAGTGACAAGTTGGTCCCCTCAGCAGTTACTGTAGTTTTCCATAGAAGTAGAGCCCCCTACCGCGCCCCCACCATGACTTCCTAAATTGACTTTCCCAGGAGGAGAAACAGAAACATCCTCAACTGATTCTAGAAGCAGGCTTTTCAGTCACCGAATCCCTCCAGGTTCCACATGCCATTTCTGAGACCCTCCATGGCCATCCCCAAAGCTGCCTCCCACTATTAAGGGCAGGAAAGGGGGTGAATTGGTATTTTACTCACTCTGCAGTCACCCTAAACAACACCCGTAGCCAGATCTGGACACAGTGCTCTCCTGGGGAAGCAAAGTCTAACTTGTTGGAAGTCACAAAAACTGCATTTAAAACGGAGCACTATGAATGATCCCTGTTACCCACAAAATCTAAAAGGGTTAAATAAGCCTGTTAAATACTAGTCCTCAAAGGGGTTGTTCCCTTAGCACCTTGCCTCAGGCAGATAGGTCATTATCATCTTCATTTTGCAGAGAAGGCAGCTGAAGCCCACAGGCTAAGTTACTTCAGTCACAGCACACTTAGGAAGCAGAGGGGGATTTGCACACGAGAGTTTGAGCACCATGGTGCCTCAGGTGGATTTTGAATGGGATTTTAATATTCATCATATTTAACAATTTTCTAGGTAAGCTTTGTATTAATTTCACCATAGCAGTTTCTTGAAGAAAAAAAAAATCCTTTTAAAAAGGAGACTTGCACAGTCCTCCATGCTCCACTGAAGGGACTGATGATACTGGTGACTGAAAGAATGGGCCACCTCTTTGGTGCTCACAGTAGTGGTGACACTAGGGCTGGGAGGACAAGGAAACATCAGTTGGAGGGAATCCCCATCCAAGATCAACGGAATCAGTCTCTCGAGTTATAAATGTGCAGCCCCGAGTGACAAGCTAACTCTTCAGAGCAAGAGCATGCCATCTTGGGAAGACTTACAAAGAGAATTTCCCTTCTGTGCATATTCTTTTTATTTTTTAAATTGTGTTAACATATATAAAGCATAAAATATGCCATTCTAACCATTTTTAAGTGTATGTTTCAGTGGCATTAAATATTTTTACAATGTGTGGTACGACCATTACCACCATCCATTGCTAAAACTTTGCCATCATCCCAAGCAGTTATTACCTTTAAGTAATAACTCCCTTCCCTTACCCCAATGCTACCTACAGCCCTGGTAACCACTAACCTCTTTTCTGTCTCTGCTTTTGCTTATTCTTGATATTCCACATAAGTAGAATAAGCAATATTTGTCCTTTTGTGTCTAGCTTATTTCACCTACCATAGCGTTTTCAACGCTCATCTATATTATAGCATGTAAAACACTGCCTTTCTTTCTATAGCTAAATAATATTCTATTGCATGTATAGACCATATGTTTATCCAAACAAATAATTGTGAATAATGCTGTTATGAACATCAGTGTACAATATAGATTTGAGTCCCTGCTTTCAATTCTTTGGGTATATACCCACGAGTAGAATTGCCAGTTCATTTGGAAATTCTGTTTCACTTTTTGGGGAACCACCAAACTGTTTTCTACAGAAGCTGCACCATTTTGTATTCCTATAAGCAGTGCGTGAGAGTTCCAATTTCTCTATATCCTGGTCTACACTTGTTATTTTCTTTCTTTTTTTTTTTTTTTTTTCTCTAATAGCCATCCTAGTTGGTATGAAGTGGTATCTCACTGTGATTTTGATTTGCATTTCTTTAATGGCCAATGATGTTGAGCACCTTTTCAGATGTTTGCTGGTCATTTGTATATTTTCTTTGGAGAAATGGGACCTTTACCCATTTTTAGTTGGGTTATCTTTTTGTTGTTGGGTTCTAAGAGTTCTTTATATATTCTGGATATTAAACCCTTGATGGCTACATGATTTCCAAATATTTTCACCCATTCTACAGGTTGTCTTTTCACTTTCTTGATAATGCCCTGTGATGCACAAAAGTTTTAAATTTTGATAAAGTCCAATTTATCTCTTTTCTTTTGTTGTGTGTGCTTTTGTTGTCATCTCTATAATGTATATTCTTTTTTGTAATAATTGTGTACCTATTCCAAGTTGGTCTCACCCCCTCCACCATTTGGCTAAACTGCATTTTACTTTATTATAGTCATTTTGGGGCAGTAAAACAGGAAGAGGAAAATACAGGTGAAGTGATGTAAAATGATGCTGAAATACACAGGAGAAATCAGAGGCCACATGTTCTAGGCTGTGGGACCACATGGACCCATCTAGATGGGGATCACAGCTCTGTTGCTCTCTTACTCTTTTGTTTCTTTTTTAAAATGATTTTATTTATTTATTTAGTTAGTTATTCGCTGTGCGTTTTTCTGTGTCTGCTTGGGTCATCCTGCTGCGTCAGCTAACCGCGCCGTGCGGGCCAGCTGCCTTCACCAGGAGGCCCCGGGAACCGAACCCAGGGCCTCCCATATGGTAAACGGGAGCCCTATCGATTGAGCCACATCCGCTTCCCTCTCTTACTCTTTTGGAACCTTAATTTCTTTATCTGTAAAATGAGATTGACAGCTACCATGCAAGGCTGTTGTGAAGATTAAAAACAGGTATATAAAATGTCTGATGCAGTCAACAAATATTCAGTGAATGAATGACAATTAAAAATATAACTTTACTCAGAGCTATAAAAGTTTCTCCACAAAAAATAAAGAGAAGACTGATCAAAAAGAAATAAATTGGAACTAGGGAGTGAGACCAACTGATCAGTAAACAATTTCCATTAGTACAATGCCATCATCTATAGAACTTTAAGCTTCTTAAGTTACTACACATATACTACCTTTATAAACACTGAAAGCGGTATGCACATACCCATGGCCAAATGTCTCTGGGAGCACTCATAATACTGGGATAGTTTTAACTGGCCATCTGAAGCTAGAGAGAGGGTGATTTTATTTTCTTCCAACAAATTGTCAGTTGATGGGCTTGTTCCCTAGAGGCATATTCTTAACCCCCTTTCCTCTAAGGAAACAATATTTCCTTTTCTCTCATCAAAGGTCACATAGCAAATAATGAGTCAGATGGTCTCCAGGGACCAAAAGGACTTCCTTAGTGCTTAGGCAATTTCCTCCCTTTGCTCATCCCGGGTCAGAATGTGGAAACACTGTGCACAGTCTGGAAAGGGACCTGGTTCACAAATAGACTTAGCGCCGAGGAAGGCATTAATTCATGGATTCAAAAATTTTATCTAGGCTTTGATTTCAACAATTTAAACATTATGTATATGGCTAAGGACATGAGGAAACCATGGATAAAAAACAGTTGGATACATTAGGATGGTCAGATCGTGGATGGTTTTGTTTGGAAAAACAATTTCTCTTGTAGAATTACAAATAATAAACTGAAAGCCTATGTTTAAAAAATTTATGTTCATAAAAACTTCGCATAAAAAGCCATGGTGACTGGGCAAAACAATATGTAGCATTTAAATTGTTAGCTTAGTCATTGTCTTCAGGCAGAGAAAAATTAAGAGGAAAGCCAACTACACATCGCTACATCAGTGTCACAGTAAATCCACAGATCCTCAGAAATTAGGAAACCAGATTCAGCAATCAGATTAAGAAATGATCAAGCTTAGCTTAATCATAACACGTATTAGTGGTTAAAAGCTGAAATGTTTTATTAAAATGCACATAGTAAAACTTCATGACATATTTGAAAAAGCTTTGTGTATGTTCATTACCTCTGAAGGTCTTATTATATGCCGTTTGCCTCTTGGAGCTTCAAAAAAGAGTTGTTCTTTGGCACCCGAATTAACTTGCAATAATTTTCCTGTTTATGATAGAATGAAGTAGACAATTAAACTCTGCAGTTACCTTTTTGTTATAAAATAAATATATAATCATTACAATGATATAATCATTATGACTATATTATAAAATGATAAGCATGGCTGCAACTATTTTGATTCATTTTAATCAGTTTCATAAACTGAGTAAATTAAATATATGTTGAATTATTCTGAAAGGCACTTAAGGCAATTACATGAGATGTTACAAACTCCAAAGCTATGCTGTTTTAGAATATGGACCTCATAAAAGCTGACCTTGACCATCCTTAAATAAACAGATGAATCAAGCTTGCTGTGTGTTTTATTCTATCCGTTGTACTGAAAGCAGCTGATAAAAATCTGATAAAATCTATTTTCTGATTTTTTCACCCTATTGACTCCTAGCACACAGACCAAGTAAAAGCAAACTGCTTTGTCAAGAATCAAGTATCAGAAGAAAGATCCATGTTATGAACATTCACAGTTATTCAAGACTGAATTCTAAATTTGCTCTTTTAAAGTTGATAAACAGAAAGATGAGAACACACAAAGCAAACTATAAATGCTTATTCCCCCATCTTACTATGAAAATTTCAAAGAAATACAAGACTTGCCCCAAACAAATGTTGAACAAAAATCATCTTTCAGTCTGATGTAAAATCTTAGGGTATGACAGTGGTTGAAAGGGAAAGTCTAAGGTCACGTATATTACTACAAGGAAGGTGAAGCAGTTTGATATTATTTATGAATTCCAAAAAAGATAATATGTTTGTAAACTGGTCTGTTCCTCTGGGCATGATACCCTTTGTATTAAATTCAAAGGTTTTATGTTTACTTGAGTAAATCAAGATTAGGGCTTTGATTCAATCACATCAGTAGGACACGACTCAGGTTGAGTCCCTGCCCCCTTGGTGGGCTGTTAGAAACAGACACTCACTCAGGAAGACTCATAGAAGAAGATACACACGGGAAGAGAGAAGCTCCATTGATACCAAAAGAAAGAACTTTGTCAGGTATGATCTTGCAGCCCTGGGAAGAGAGATGAGCCATTGCCTGATAGTCTGCAGCTGAAGAGAACACAGCAGCAGAATCCCAGAAAGAAACAAACCCTATGCGAGCCTACAGCTGAGATCAGAAGCTGGGCCCACGAAGTCTTAAGAGGAAGAAGGAAGAGAGAGACCAGGCCCGCCATCTTACTTTCAACACGTGGCAACTGACTTGGGTGAGAAACTACCTCTTATGGTACCTTGAATTGGACTCTTTAGGGCCTTGTAACTGTAAGCTTTTATCCCAAATGAATACCTTTTATAAAAACCAACAGATTTCTGATACTTTGCATCAGTACCCCTTTGGATGACTAATACAGAAAGCTGAAAACTGTAACATGAGACTGTATGAGATAGCAAAACCTCATGTAAAACATGAATATGGGAGATAATGCATATATAAGACTGCTTTTACAAAATATAAGTACAAACATACTAGAGAGAAGGAAAAAAAAGAGCAGCTATGTACGGCAGGAGAAGCATACAGAGATGGAGAGGTGATGAGATTTGTTTTTTGTTTATTATTATTATTGGAATAATGAAAGTGCTCTAAGAATGATTGAATGATGACTGCACAAATATGTGATTACACCGAATACCACTGATTATACTCTTTGGATGGATTTATGCTTTATTAATATGTATCAATAAAATTGATTTGTTTAAAAAATTATCATTTTAAATTCATTTTGATTAATGTTATTAAAGACTCATTATATTTCCTAGTCCCCTCCTACAATGGCAATAATCCTTTAGGGCTTGAAATTTAAATGACTCAAGTTGGATACATTCTGGAATCTTTTCATCATTTTTTAATTATGGAAAACAAACACATATGAGAGTAAGGAGAAGAACATAAAGAACCCCTGTGTGCCCACTGTCCAGCTTCAGTTTTAATACCTGGCTAACCCTGACTCATGAACCCACAGCCACCCCAGGTTATGTGGAAGCAAATCTCAAATCTAATATTTCATCTGTAAATAATTTAGTATGTGTATCTCTAAAAGGCAAAGTTCTCTCTCCCCTCCCCACTCTTTTTTTTATTAATTTTTTTGGTATAAATACATACAGCTAGTAGTCCTAAAATGCCCTTCTTGGAAGAATAATACCAAAATAATAACTATGCGATTGATATTGCATTCAACAGCTTTAAAGTTTAAATAAGCACTTCCTAGGTCTGGAATCAAACTTGGCAAACCTTAAGGAGATCCCAGTCCATTTCTAAGAGACAAATTAAAAACTATGTTCTCTCTTTTCTTAACTGAAAACCTCAATCATTTCTCATTTGGTGAGTTATAGCACAGTGATGCGTGAGCTGTGCTTTTGGCTCTAAGGAGCATGTGAATTTGGAAAAAGACACGTTTTCCTGACTTAATGGCTGAATGTGCACAAAGGAGATAAGGAAAAAGGGAGCTAAATTAGCATCATAAGAAAATCAATACTTTTCCAATGAACTCAATATATCTGCAAAGTAATTCTACTTTTAGGATCCTCAGGAGTGACTGAAAATTACAAACGATGTGGAAAAAGGATCAAAAGATTCAATAAAAACAGCCATTGAATATGGCTGATTTTAGATGATTCTCGACCATGAGATACTAAGAGAACTCAGAGGATTATAATCCAAAACAACTCACTTTACATCATAGTTTAAAGAAACTTATTCACTTAAAAAAATACAAAAACTATGAAAATAGTGAGGTACTTTATGATTACAATAATATTACAAAATGTAAACACATAGAAGGCACCAGAAGTGCTGCACAGTGACCCAGCTTGTGGGGCACCTACCTAGCCCGTGCCCCCGTCCCTGAGAACTGCCCCCATCAAGGACTGGGACCTCACGGTCACATTTGCACTCGAGGTGGACACTGACCCAGGAGGGATCAAGCTGGAGGTTGGGCTGGGTGATCAAATTCTCTCTCCTGGGAATTTGGAATCTGGGAGGCAGAGAGAATCAGTGGGTAGGATGAGATATGGACTTTGGGATAAGGGTAGTATTTTTGGGACAGCTGAGACTCAGCCGTATGAAAATGAATTGGGGGAAAACCTGCCTGTGCAGAGAAAGGGGCCAAAAAGCAGACACCAGACACAGAAGAGAAGTGGAGGCAGAGACGAGCAGGAGAGGATGGGAGAAGAGCTGCCTGCTGGGTTTCTGAGCATTTTCCAGCTCCTTCCTCAGGCTGGCTCCTCAGGAGGTGCTGCTTCCTGCTCTTGAGTTTCTGTATCTCTCTACACATCTATATCTACCCCTTGATCTCTTTCCAATAAACTCATCCTTTATGATTATTTTCTGAACTTAAGCTGGTTGGAGTGGGTTTCTGTTCCTTGCCACCAAGCAAAAATGAAGAAATTAAAAAAACTACTCTTGTGTCAGGATACTGGAATTATGGATGTTTTCTCCCCCAAATTGTCTTTTCTGCTGTTATTATACCATCTTTTTTTTTTTTTTTTAAGTGTAGAGAAAAGATTTAGGTCACTGCTCATTTTTCCTTCTGCCTGCTGTTCAAAATATATAACCACCAAAAATTTCTAAGGTGGAGTAGAAGCAAAGAGCAAAATGTCTGTATAATCCATATATAATTGCTCCTGAATAACAGTAACCCTATTCTTTCAAAATCATTACATTTTCATTCACTAGAAATGTCTCCTCACACAGAATAAGAGACTTGAAAGAGACAGATGACCTCATTATTAATCAGATACAGAAAACTACACATCTTGCAGGTTCATAGAGCTTTATATTCCACAAAGTCATTTCACATACATCATCTCAGTTGATAATTTACAAGCTAGAGAAATTCCAAAATTGGTACTAAATTTTACCAAACATATTAGGTGGTTTGCAATAAAGCTGGGATGAAATGTCCTATTACAACCCAAACTGTTAATTGGTTAAAAGCTCTTACTGTTCTGTGATCTCTAGGAATGAGCTAATAGCAGCTAGAAAATACCCTTCCATGTTTTCTCTCCCTCCCCCATCCCCCCCCCAAGCATTCTATGCAGGAGCTTCCATTCAGGGATGGCTGGCGTTCCTGCAAAAGGTGATGTGCTTTTCGGTTTTCCAAGGAACTGCAGTTGCTATGGGTACGCGAGGCTGTGGAGGCTGGCAGCTAGGTCATTCCCACTCTGACACGCCAGCTGGCTCTGGCAAATGCATTCAATATTTTTGACATGATCAAAGGAATGAAACAGATCCCTGCTCCTAAATTCTGCTCCTACCTGCCAGGTTTCAGGGGCCCCTGCTGTGAAAAGCCAGGCTGATCTCAAGGCAGCATGGCATATCCTTGAGGTCAGGTATTTTGGGAAGTGGGATATCAGGAGCACAAGAATATCAATATGACACACATCTCATAGCTAATGAAACTGGAGCTAAGCCAGGGAAGATTCACAGGCACACCTGCTCCATTCTCTAGGTGATACAAGCCTTCCCTTAAAATCAAAAGTATCCTATTTTTAGTCTCCATGTGAAAGGAACCACAGAAACCACGTGGTCCAACCCAGTCAACTGACTGACCGGGCCACTGAGGAGAAGAGGCGAGATGGGTTTTCAAAGCTCCAAATCGGGGGCTAGAGGGTCCTCCCATGCCCTGGGCGCTAGTGGGCCCACTGAGGCTGGCCTCAAGCAGAATTATGGAAATCCTGAGGGCTGCTTCTCTCCCCACAAAGTGATGACTCCACCCAGGCTCCTCCAAGGCAGGAGCCCACCCACCCTGACAAGGTTTTGCTCTTTCCATCTGGGATTTGCTCATTTTCATATACCCAGCATCCAACACAGGGCCTACACATTTGCTGAAGAAAAAATCCTCCCAGTCAAAACTTACTCTTCAAATGTCTCATTTTCTCTTGGCCCTTCTCTCCCTAACATGTAAATGATCATGGGTTTAACCCCTAACCGTCACTGCTATGGTGGGGGGGGGGGGTTCATGTACTGTGTCAGGTTTGGTGTGTGTGGTGGATTCCAAATAAAACTCACCTTACTCTGCTTTACCTCTGCATAAGGCTGAACCTGACTGGTCTAAACCTTTCTCCCAAGGGGGCCTATCTAGGTCTGTTGGCTGGAGAATAAATAGGAGAAAATCTCTCTCTCTCTTTCTCTCTCCCCTCCCTCCCTCCCTTACATTTTAAAAAACAAAGCAGAGAATATAAAAGAAGGGGTTCGAGAAGCAGCTGCTTCTATCTACACCCCCACCCCTGCCCAGCCTCCCTGGCTTCTAGATAAATCTCACACGGCCGGGACTAGACGCCAGCCTAAGCCCTCGGCCTCATGTCTGGCATTGCCCTGACACGAAAGTGAGAGGGACTTATCCGATTGCTCTTGGCCCTTGCTGGGACTTGTATTTCTTACACTAAATCACATGCTTTTTTCCCACAGATTGTGCTGTATAAATCCCCTGCAGGTTGTAAAGCCTAAATAAAAACCAAATCCCAGGTAAGCAAGTACATTTACAACTAAATGCCTGCCTGGCAGAAAGATCACCCACCCCCAGTCCATGGCCACTACTTCAAGAAATACTTGAAATTAAATAGTCTAGCAGCTCTTTCAACCTTTTATTGGTTGAGCCCCTCATCATCTCTCTCCTGTTTTATTTTAGCTGCTCCCCAGCTCCAGGCTCGCTCACCCTCCCTAAGGTGGTGGGGCACCCCTACTCTAAATCCTTTGGAGTTACCTAATGCTACAGGATAGAGATCATTTTTAAACTTCCTAGCAGGACACACACAAGTTCCTTTACATCAGTCTCCTGCCTGCCTCTCTACAATCTCCTCCCCTACTCCATTTCCACGCTCAGCCCCTCAGCATCACCCACCATTTCTTAAACGCCCCCACATTCTTCCCAACCCTGGTCTTTGCATCCCATGTTCCTTTTGCCTGGAATGTTAGTCCTTGACTCCATCTGGTGAATTTCTGCTCATCTTTCAAGATCCACTTCAAAGGTCACCCCTATGAAGGCTCCCTGATGCCCTTTGAGCTTTCTCCTCAGAGCACACATTTGGCTTGGTGGTTTCCTACCACAGTGGACTTCAACTTCCTTGAAAGCTGCGGCCCTGCTTAGCTCTACATGCCTGCTCCAGACTCTAATGTCGGCCAAGGATTGAAAAGTGACCCAGACTACAGCACCAATGTTTCTACCGGGTCCTTCACGCTGACTTGGCCCATTCTGAGCCCACACACAGGGCTTTCCCTAGATTCAGCATTTCTTACTGTCATGCCTTACCCAGTCGTGTGCCTTTGTATTATTTAAGTATGAGTATGTCTCCATCACAAAATTATAAACTCCACGGTGAGTAGGAACTGTGTCTAACTCACTTTTGTGTCCCCCACATTTCCTGTCTTAAGACTTCACATATGGTAGAATCTAGAATTACTTAACAAATAAATGAGCAAATCCCCATGGCTCTGTGGGCGTGACTTGGAGGAGGAAAGGGAGAGGTTGGGAATTTTGGAGAGTAGAGAATCTTTAGGTGAACAGAATATAGCTCTCTACGCCCTACGAGGATGGAAATAGCTTAACGCTTCTTGGGCAGTTCTCCAAGAGGTAGAGCTTAGGTAGGAAAAGGGAAAGCAGAAAGGGGAAGAGGCAGGGCAAGGACACCAAATGCTGAGTCCAAAGGGGAGGCAATGATTGCTATGGTAACTGAAGGCATCAGATGTCTTCAACTGTCTAAAACCTCAATGGCTTGAATTACTAACAATGAAATATGGAAAAATACTCAAATGTTAACAGCAGTTGTCACTGGGTTGTAAAATTACAGCCATTTATATTGTTGGTTCCCTACCCCCCTATTTTCTCTAAAATGCAACTGCCACTCTCTTTGGAAAACAATACATGAATTGATACTTTAAAACAGAGATTATATTAAACAAACCATGATATACTTTACCTCTTGAGTCCCAGTCAATATGAGTAACATAACTGGAAGCACCCTTACAGATACCAACTCTTTTGCTTGTAAGTACGTTGTAAATATCCACAAAGTTATCATGGGATGCCACAGCAAGATATTTCCCTGTATCTATAAAGAAAAATGTGCAGTTAACGCCAAAAGATTCTACATGGTCTTCATCCCAGGAACTTAATATTTTAAAATGGGGAAAAGGTCAATGAAACATTTAAAATTGTCCCTGCTTGTATTTTTTTACTCCAAGATGGTAGAACTTTAAAAAGCAAATTCTGCCACCTTCACCTTTTGAAAATTTAATATCAGAGATCATTTCTTTTCTGTGATGGAAGGAGACCATGTCTTCAACAGTGTCAGCATTCACAACAAGGAAACTCCCATCATTCAAACCCACTGCTAAGGCTTTCCCATCAGGAGAGAAGGCACAGCATCTTCCACCTGCAAAATAATTTGCAGAGTATTGTTACTATCAACAAAACCAAATGAAGAAATGGAGAGATTAGTATATGAACATGTGGCTGTACCTTTCAATTAACACTGTACATATGAGAAGAACTAAAATTTCATAATTTAAAATATATCTTCCCCCTAAACCCAAGGAAAATGATCATAATGTCCAAAATATGTTTTCGGTCTCTACCAGGTTTATCCATTCATTTCTTAGTTCTGAAGATTTGGGATTTTCAGAAGGCAAGGGGAGTTCATAGAGAAAAGGGTGAAGATCAATATAACAAGCATCTTTGCTTTCCAGGAAAGAGGTGATATTTAAAAAGTTCTGTAAAACAATTTCCAGAAACCAGTTTTTCCATGCCTACACACAAAACTTTCTTTAGAAAACACAGTAGTTTTACTTGTAGTCACTCCAATTCTCTGACACATGGATCATAATGCATAATTCTGGAGGTGAAAGATTGTTGTTCCTGCATATCCTGTCATGGAAAGAATGGAATATGGACAACATCTCTCACTGCATGAGCAGTGATCTCTACTGCATTGTAGGGTCATGGGAAGACATTTCTGAATGAAGAGTATGAACTTTGTGGGGACATGTTTAACACAAATCTTATTTAAGAATATGCCTTTTGCCCCTCAATTCTTATTGTCAAGACATTGGTAAGCACAGTCCAGGGATGGGACAGTAATGTAATCTTCTGTTAAGACCTTATAGACCATTAAGCTTTTTTTAATGAACCCTTCTTCAGTGTTAATGGTATGTGGAAAGTGCTTTTCATACCAGTAACTTTACACTGGCTTATCTAAATTATATCTTCATTCATTCATTCACTTAGCAAACATTTATTTACCCACTATGAACTAGGCATGGTGTTAATGCTGAGAGAATAAAAAGAAGAACCTGCTCTTGAGGAGAGTCATCAAGGTTAGGGTAGCCATATAGTTTATTGGCCAAATCAGGACAGGCTTGAGAGCAAAAGGGAGAACTATTAATAATTGCCCCTGAATCACAGCCGTAAACCAGGATGAATGGTCATCCTATCTAAGTGATGTCAGTAGTTGTTCTTGTGAGCTGATTTTTAACCTAGTGATTAAAGTCCATTGCCTGCATTCAAGTCTTTTACAGTGAAGAGTTGGTCTATCGTTTCCCCAATATAAGTTAATGGCCCAAATGATTCAATCTTGTTGTGCATAAGAGCTTTGGAGTCAGACCTAGTTTGAATCCTGGCTCTATCACTTATGAAGGCCAGGAAGTCCAATGTAAAAAGCAGCAAAATGGTGGAGGGAGGCAGTGTCACGCAGTGGCCACAGCTGTGTTCTCTGGAGCCGTAAAGCTCAGGTGTGCATTTGGTTCCATAGTTGCTAGCTGTGCCACTTTGGGCAAGCTACTTGAATTCTCTGTGCCTCAGTTTGCTTACCTGTAAGTGGGAACAACCACCACCTTACTCATTGGGTTCCATGAAGACTAAACATGAGGCGCAAACACAGGTGTTGCCTCAGCAATATTAACCACCCTTCATTATTTTTTTTTATTTTTTATTTTTAAAGATTTTATTTATTTATTCATCCATCCCCCCCTTGCTGCTCGTGCTCGCTGGGTCAGCCAACCACGCCGTGCAGGCGGGCCCGCCCCCACCAGGAGGCCCCGGGAACCGAACCCGGGGCCTCCCATATGGCAAACGGGAGCCCTACTGATTGAGCCACAGCCGCTTCCCGACCCTTCATTATTGATACCACTGTTTTGGCACTTTTTTTTTTCATTTTAATCCCCTAGCATATTCTCTCTCTGTTTCTCTGCCTATATAACTCAGGACAAATATTTTAATACCAGACTCCAATATCATCCTTTCCTATCCTAAGAAATTTTACAGACCCTTGGGGCCTTGGCTCTCGTGTCACCTTCCTGATGAAGCCATCCCTGGCAGTAGGCCTCCTCTGAGCCTCCACATTGCCTTGCCTGTGCCATATATCTTTGGTTTGTCTCTCCACATCCACTCTCCAGCCTTCTCCACCCTGCTCTGTGCCTGCAGGCTGACCTGCATGGGCTGCATCAATGGGCTCCCCTGCCCGCTGGCTTCTGGTTGGGTTTGGCCAAGGGGCATCATGGGCAGGAGACTGGAGGGAGGTAGTAAAGGAGGGAGGACAAGGAGGTATCTATTGCTCCAGCTACTGCCCTGCGGGGTTGCTGCATGCTGGCCGAGATACTTGGCTGAAGGTCAGGCTGCTCTAACTTTCAAGACTCCAGCAAGTGCTTGCTCTTCTTGGCCCTTCAGGTCCAGGGCTGGTAATGGTACTGCCAGTTACTAGCTGCATAGTGCTGCACTATCCCTGCCATTTCTCTACATCCTACCTGCCCCTTTATAGAGTCCCCTTTTTAGACTCTCTTCAAATTACCTAGTTTGAATGGGCCATCTGTTCTCGGGACTCTGTTCAAATTGTGTCCATCTCTGACACTAGAGGTGAGACTATTCATGTTGGTATCCCTGGTGCCCAATACATAGAAGCTACTCACTAAATGTTTGCTGAATTTACTTCTTGATATATACTTATTTCTAGTGCTTATAGGTGTTGAATACATATTTACTCATTTCTTGATATTAAATATTATTTTGTCTCTATATATCTGACCTTTGATTTTCAGTAATAGAATAAATTCTGGAGACTGAAAGACCATAAAGATACACAGTATTCTTTATAAGCCGATGTGTTTCAACTGACTCCCACAAGTCTCAATGAGAAGAGGAAGGACATGTTGCCACCAGGTGGTAAACGTCCATACAGTGCAAGGAAAATGAACAATAGAGCTGGAGAACCATTGGATCAGGCTATCCTTCTGGAATAAGCTACTTTGTTATAACTCTGTAGCAACAAACAATGAATTCTCACTGCCTAGTATACTTTTTAGCATGTAACAGGCGCTCTTAGTAAATACTGGTTAATGAATGAATAAATCCAACACACCTTGTTACTCCTAAGTACTTTTACAGATGCATGGGGCAATGTCATTTACCTTTTTTGAGTTTCCGTACTGCCAGCATGCGGTGCTGGGAAGATAATTCCCAGATCCGAAGTGTTTTATCATCACTCACTGTGGCACAGATGGGCAGGAGAGGGTGCGCTGCCAGACCCCACACTTCTCCTTCCATGTGCCCCTGTGGGAGAGGAAACGGGGCAACATAAGCTCGTTTCATGCTTCTTGGCTAGCCTGTCTTCAGCCTGTGCTGCACATGCAGCCCGAGAATGCACCAAACTGGTGCAAATGTGAATAAACACAGACTGGGCTTCCTTGAGTCAAACAATTGTACTGGATAATTTCTCATTTGAACTTGATCTAAAGCTGGGCCTACGCAATGGTAAAGCATTTGTCTGGAAAGTCAATCATGGATTCATCACTTATAGTTTCATTTATATGATGCCAAACATAATGAAATGCTTCATTTTATTCTGTTTGACACAGAAAAAAACAAAACACCCTCTATATGTATCTCCTAAACAGCTTGATTATAATGATATAAACTACTTCCTTCAATAAAACCACATTCTAAAAGATGCAGATGCCACTATCTTTGTGGAATTAGACAGCAATATTTTGGTTAATTTAATGCAATTTTAGTCATTTGAATGCACAGCATTCCTTTCAATTGTGCTGGGTATAGGTCAGGTTCAACATTTATTTACAAATTGGTCTATCCTTGCACCAACAGTGAAAGGTGCTTACTATGCATTGGAACGATTCCACCTAACAATATCTTATCACAAATGCACTTAACTGCCTTAGAATATTAACTGAGAGAAAACCATATTTTTAAAAATGAACATATCGGGGAGAAAATGAATCTGATTCCCACAATATATCATCCAACAAAGCAGTATAAAGACTAGATTAGTATAAACAGACCAGATTAATTGTTCACCAGATTTCTGTTTTTATTGGCTAATTATAAAAAGGCCCTGCTTAGTAAAGCAAAAAGGGAGACCATATATAGGCTTATGAAAGGTGTTTGTAGCTGGAACACTTTATGGAACAGGTGGCTTTCCAAATAGAAATTGGATGATTCAGGTTTAACTGGGAAGCTCTGAGAGCAAAAGAGTAATTTGGCAGAAGATGGAAAGTTCCAGATAAGGTTGACATTCAAATACCAGAGAACATGAGGGGCCAAATGGCATAGACACTGTTTGTGAAGTTATTGGATTTGGGAGCACCCTACATCTTTAGCTTCCTAACTCTCTTCTTTAGAAACCCCTGGGCCCCAGGGTCATGGTCAGAAGATGGGTCTTCTTCCTCCAGCCTGGCCCCATGGGGAGCCTTTACAGACTGGACCCCTTTGGAACATTTTGCCTTAGGGCAGGGTTCTGGGGCTCTGAAACCCATGCAAACCTCTGCCTCATACACTGATTTCAAAATTATATTTCCTTAGTCTAATCTGATTATTGATTCCTATACAACACAGGAATGGACTGTGAGTCAAGCAGGCTGGAAGAAGCTTGAGTGGCATACAGATCACCCATACGGCCCGTAACAAACAGCTGCATAACTGAGAGTTGTTTATATTCAAAGTACACACAACAGGAATTTTCATAACCCACCACGTGCCCTTTTCTCCCCTCTCCCAACCTAGCTTCCTTCCACTTAAAAAAACAAGCAATCCAATTCACGTGTGCTTGGATTGCCATGCCACCAAAAGGGGGAAAGTGGTACTGACAGCTTCCCGACAGCAGGATCCTTAATGGTCTTCATCATGGGCTGCCTCTACTCTTCCTCACCTTTCTCTGACTTCATTTTCCCTCAGAACAGGAAGTGGCCCCTGAGCCAGCAGGAAGCACGGACTCTACCACACTTGACACCTAGCAGAGGGCAGGCCTCAGCAGGGCCAACAAACACTGACTGAGTTGAATTGCAGAGTTCTACCCAGGAGAACAGAGAGAGGACAGAGATAGTGAGAAAAAGGAGAAGAACGGCACAAGTGAAAGGTGAGAAAATGGGGGTATCAGACTCTCTTGTCTCCAGCTCCACCAGCTCCACCATCTGCCCCGAAGCTGCTGCACTGCTTTCCTGCGGCAACCACAATAAGAGACATTTGGGGTAGTGGAAAAACAGGTTCTGGTATCTGACAAGCCTTGGTTTGGATCCCAGTTCTGCCTGTTATTAGCAAATGGCTGTGGGCAATTTACTGGGCTTTGATCCCCTAATCTATAACACAATTTCAACTGAGCAAGTCTGTTGTAGAGATGACAGACAGATATGGTACAACAGAATTGCCTGACACAGAGAAGGTGCTCAATAAATGGAAGCTGTGTCGTTGTTGTTGTTGTTGTTTTAAGATTTATTTTTATTTATTTATTTCTCCCTACCCCCTGGTTATTTGGACTTGCTGTGTCTGTTTGTCTTGTTTCTTTAGGAGGCACTAGGAACTGAACCCGGAACCTCTGATGTGGAAGGGAGGTGCTAATCACTTAAGCCACCTCCATTCCCTGCTTTATTGTGTTTCATTACGTTCTTCCTCCTGTGTCTCTTTATCATCTTGTTGCGTCAGCTTGCTGCGCCTGCCCAGTTGTATCAGCTCACTCTCTTGCCTGTCTTCTCTAGGAGGCACCGGGAACCTCTGCTCCCTGCTTTGTTGTGTCTCTCATCATATTTTTTCTTCTTGGGTCTCGTTGCATCATCTTGTTGATGTCAGCTTGCCGCACCTGCCCGTCGTGCCAGCTCACTGCCTTCCTTTTTTTTTTTTTTTTAAACAATTTATTGAAGTATATCATTCATACATGAACATACATAAACTATAAGTGTTCAATAAACATTGTGAACTTACAAAACAAACATGCACATCATCATACAGGCCTCCCACACATCACCACCCGCCCCTCAAACACCGTGCATTGTTGTGAAACATTTGTTAACAAATCACGAAAGTATTACTACTAAGTATAGTCCGCATCTTCCTCCCCTATACATTTTTTAAAGGATTTATTTATTTATTTACTTTTATTCATTTTCTCCTCCCCCCATTTTTGCTGTTTCCGTGTCCATTCGCTGGGCAACTCTCTGTGTCCGTTTCCTGACCTCTCTTCTCATCCTTCTCCTCCTATCTTCACTGGGATTCGATCCTCAGAATCTCTGATGTGGGAGAGAGGCGTCCTACCACCTGCGCCATCTTAGTTCCTGTTTTTTTGGTGCGTCTCATCTCGGCTCTCCCTTGTGTCACTCTCCTGTTACGCATCATCTTGCTGTGTGGCTCGCAGGGCCTGACGGTGCACCCGCGCACGGGGCCTGGTGCCCACGTGCCTTCTATATTTTTATTTTTTTAATTTTTACCAGGAGGTCCTGGGGATCAAACCCAGGTCCCTCCATATGGGAGAAGGATGCCCAACCATTCGAGCCACATCTGTCCTCCTGCTACATCTCCCAAGGTTGACCAAAGATACCCAAAGTTATAGTCTTTTCCCATACAGGATGGTCATATAATAAATCAGGCTTAGTTTATCACCAGCATTCTAAAAACCAGACCTAGGGAGAAAAACTAGGTCTGGGGACACATGCATGGTTTCTAATACAGCGAATGTTTAGCCTACCCTGATTATCACAAAATCAAGACAGCGAGAATATTCACACTCACTGTCTTCTTTAGGAGGCCCTGGGAACTGAACCAGGGACCTCCCATGTGGTAGGCAGGAACTCAACTGCTTGAGCCACATCCGCTTCCCAACTGTGGTTGTTTTTTATTAGAACAATGGAAACAAATATAGGAAAGAACAGAATTGTAGAGAACCCAAAAGTGAACAAGCCTTTATTTTCAAGTTTAAAACATATTTAAACAAAACTAGCTTGACTCTATACGATATTTTTTAAAATTAGATATCTTGGCGGTTAAATTTCATACTATTATTTAAATCATATTAATAGTTTGAAATTGTATAAAAACTTTAGCAACACAGAATGTATAGAAACCATTTAAACTCTCAAACATTGGGGGATTAAAAAGAAATCAGCACTTGATTTTCAATAATAGTCAATAAGATGTTGTAGCCAGGAAGAAATTAGGTTGGAAGGAAACAACAAAACCAAGAGCAGCTGGAGAGTACACCTCAAGGATGCATGTCCATCATGGTTCTCCATCCTGACTGCCTGGTAGAATCAGCTATCGAGCCTTTGAGTTTTGTTTTAAATATAGATTTTTTTTGTTTACAATCACAGATTCTGATTCAGGGTGTTCAGTGAGGGGCCTGAGCACATGCAGTGTCCTGAGCATATACACGTGCATATCTGTTACCAGGGTGTGGCAAAGCAGAGGGAGCTTCTTGGGGGGATTTTGGAGTCCATCCCTCATATAGGGAGGCTGTAGGCAAGGATCAGGGTAGGGGAAGGAGGTGACGTCCCTCTACTGGACCACAAAAGTCCTGAAGCTCACATAATCCTTGCACATTCTTTTCCTTCCAACTTCTGAACACAACCCTCACCCCTCACCATGACTTTTTCCATTTATAAGGAAGGTTTGTATAATATGAGAAGAGATTTTTTTCCACTTCTTTGCTATTTGAGGATACTGATGGTATTTATTTTAATCAGGTTTTACCAAAATAGAATTCTTGAAGGGAGAGGGAGGGTAGGGAGGGTAGGGAGTGTGTAGTGTGTTTATGTGACTCGAGGCTGAGACTAAATGAGGCACACATTCTAAGGAGGCACTCGCTCTCAGGGTCCTGCCAGTACTGGTATGTTTGATGCGTGGGGAGCAGATAACTCGCCTTTTTAATTTTACAGGTTGATAGGTCCAGAGGAACCTGGACTCAAGGAGCCTCATCCGCACCTAGATCTGATTTGGATGATGAGATTCTGGACTTTAAGCAGATATTGGATGAGGCTCTTGGGGACCATGGGAGGAGAGAATGTATTTTGTATGTGAGAGGGACATGAATCACTGGGGACCAGAGGGTGGGCTGTGGTGGACAGACCCATGACGTGACTTCCATGGTCCTGCTGGTATTCACATCCCTGCACACTCACCTCCCCTTGAGTGTGGCATGACCTGTGCCTTGCTTCTAACAGGAAGTAGCAATGGTAAAGGTGAGTAATGTATGTGATGACACGATTATGTTACGTAAGATTCTCTCTCATTTGCAGCCTTTGAGGAAGAAAGCAGCCATGCTGGGGAACCCCATGTGGCAAGGAACTACAAGCAGCATTTAGGAGCTGAGGGTAACCTCTAGCTGACAGCCAGCCAGAAACGGTAAGAGCCCAGACCTACAATCTCAAGGAACTGGATTCTGCTAACAACTTGAGCGAGCTTGGCAGCAGATTCTTCCTGGATTGAGCCTCAGATGAGACTGCAGCCTTGATTGCAGCTTTGTGAAACCCTACAAAGAGGACCCAGCTGAGCTGTGCCCAGACTCCTGACCCAAAGAAATTGTGAGATAATAAATGTACGTTGTTTTAAGCTGTGTTGCACAACAATAGGTAATTAATGCAAAACCTGCAGGACCCTGAAGGTGAGTGGCTCCCTAAATTTTGTACCTTAAGTGTCTCCCTTGCCTCACCTTAGTCCCAGCCGTGATATGAATTGAGGTTTAGAATATGTACAAACATCATACCTGAACAAGCAGAGTCATTGGCCCACTCTTATCAATTTCTAGAATCTCTCCATTTTTTGTTCCCACCAGGATATGTCCATGTCCCAAAGTGATGGCACGAATTGAAGGATTATCTTCCAAAAGCAAGCCTAAGGGAGAAAACATTGTGTTTAAGAGAATGAAAAATAAAAAGACTATGACTATTGATATAAATTCTTTTTTTAAAGTTCCAAACTACTAGGTACTAGGCAATCATCCTTGCCTTTTCTACCAGGGACTGAGAGCTCTGAGTGTGGAATGAAAAAAGGTAATTGATTTGGAACTGGCTCTCCAGGAAATTTAGTATTATCTTCTCCATTCCTATGAACAGAAATATTTCTATTGCATATTCTGGAGTGGCACCTTTTGAGCTAGTTGACAATGCTGCTCTTTTAATGGCATAGGTCTTCAAGCATCTTTCAAACATATCATCCCAGAGTTCCACGATTCCATCCTTTCCACCCGTTACAAAACCCTATGAAGGCACAAATGTGAAGTATTATATACGCATCAAAATGACCAACTACCCACCCAATCCCAACATGACTCCCCCTTGGGTAAGGCAGCTCTGTGTGTATTTTCTTCCTAAGCATACAATACACATAATATTTTCCGGAAGCATCCCTGCCCCACGTCCCTAGCAGGCTAAAGCATATTCTCATTGTGCATCTGTTGTGCTTTCCTCAGATCATGGACAGTTGTTTCTGTGTCCAATCCCCACACTAGAATATGAGTTCCTATGGGACAGGACCAGCCTTATTCATCTCTGAATTCCAATGCCTAGCAGAGTTTCTAGAATCTCATATGCTCCTATAGAATGGATCTGAATTAACAACACAGTTTTTAAAATATTGATAGTTAACTTCCAGGAGAAATCAACATTATTTATTAAGAGTAACTTAGGTACTTCATATAAGGAAACTTCCCTGCTATTTTGTTCAATAGCTATCAGTATCCACAATAGTTAATGTCCAGATAAATTTTTATAAAACATGGAAAATAAAAAGCTTAACATATTGGATATTTTTTTACCAAACAATGATCTTTATTTTTCTTCTAGGCTTATGTGATTTCTTGGCTTTACCAGTTTTCCTTTTTTGGCAACTTATCATATTTACCAACTGTTCCTATTCAGAAGAGTCATTTTTTTTTTTTAAAAAAAGAAAAATCCTGAATAATTCATGCTGCTTTCTTAGAAATTTTAATATAATGCAGTTCAATTAAATTCACAAAGAAATAATATTCTGAAATGTATTATATTAAGTACCTTCATTCTCATTATGGAACTTGCACCTAGAGAGATTCAAACTCTAAGCTAAATTAAAATGCAGCATGTGCATGTTGTGATATTCTTGTCTTTTCCCATGAGTTTGCAACTTAACTTACGAAGCAATGAAAGAGTCTAAACAAGTTATTTCACATCAACTTCAGGGCTTTTCTAACGTTTGCAGTCTAACCCAAATGCAAACAAATTTGCCAACAAAAATCACATTAAACACTAAAATAGCCATTATTGTTGTTCATCTAATAAGAACCTACTTTTGTGGTGGGATCGACACATTGCCTGGGGGCAGGTAAATGAAAAAATGAGTTAGGTGTGCTGGGTGGCTCAGACTGGGCTCAAATGAACTGGCCACAAGCAAATTGGCGGTGAGTGGGAAGTCAGTATTCACTGGCAGATTGATGGAAGAAAATGTTTCAAAAGCACTGGAGGTGATTTTTGTATAGCAGCACTGTAAGACAGGTGAGTAGCTGGATGATGGGGACCAAGATGAGCTCGAGTGGAATTATAGCTGGTGGAATGACTTCACTCGGGCATTCTTGTTAAAGTTGAAACCTGTCTACACAGGAGCACACCAGTTATGAACATAATGCCTGGTCAAATCCATGTGCAGAATAATAGTCTAACCACTTGGTACTTTCAGGTTCCTGCCCTTTGTGCCACTGAGGAAGAAGACAATGCTTAAATATTTCTCAGGACTCTGTGGCTGCTGTGTGTGTCTACATTTATCCACACACTTCTGAAGGAGCTCTTAGTTGTGAGAACCAGGAAGAGCAAGTGTGAAAAAAATGGCAAGAAATTGCCCAAAGAACAATATTTATAAATGAAAGAGGAATTATGAGGATATATATTTGTGCTTCCCTTCCCCCCTTGTCTTGGCTGGTGGTTCATAATAGCTACTTCCTAATCCAGATGGTACTCTCTTTTGGAGGCAGGCATCCTCTTGGTGTGCCTTCCTAAGACTACCTCATAGTTTTAAAAAGTTGATGAGGAAAATGAGTTCTGAAAGATATACCACACCTTATCCAACGCGTACATAGCAAATACCGGCCCGTCATGAGCTTTCACTGTCTTCAGGAGTAGAATATCTTTCCAAATATAAATATCTCCAGTAGCTGCTCCTGAGAACACTAAATCTTCCATTCGCCCATAAGAAACACACATCATTGTTTCCAATTTTCCGGCACTTCCAAAAATTCCTCTTTTAGAGGTGAAGCCCCCACCTAGAGTAGTCCAAGAATATTCATTATTTTTAAAACAATTGGTACCTTGTATGAGCATATAAATGACTATTTTCCATGGAAAAAACCCCAGCGTGTCTACGTTAAGATTTTGCAAAAGATGTATAAAAATGGTCGAAAACATCATAGCCAAAATTATTATCAAGAGGGCTTCTCATCCATCCATCCATCCATCCATCCATCCATCCATCCATCCATCCATCCAATGTTTATTGAACCACTACTTTGTGGTAGGCACAGTGCTCAACGCTGGGGATATAAAGATGGAAAGAAAGAGTTCCTGCCTTCATGGAACATAGGGTCTGGCTGGCGAGAGGACTCAGTATTCATTGCAGTCCAATTGGACATGCATCTAACAAAGGTTCAGAGCAAGTTGTGCAGTAGCCAGAGGAGGAGGGTGTGACTAAGTGTCTGGGGGAGCTAGTAAAGGTGTCATAAATGCTGACCAAAAAAGAATAAAAACCGTACCAACTGTAAACGCATGTATTATACATGTTCTGCCTCGATTTGGGGGTGTGTGAGGGGAAAAAAAAGAATCACTGTGTAGGAAAAGGAAGGATACTGGGACAAACTGACAGATTTGATCCTTAGATGTCCATATTTTCTGGCATTCCCTGGCTGCCACTGAGAAACCCATGTCCATTCATGACAACTCTACACAGGCTGGCTCTCCAGACAGGTTGGGTGCCATTATCCTGTCTTGAAAAACAGAAAATGTTGGCATGGTAGCTTATTCATGTTTTGTCTAGTGTAAGAATCAGTTTGGTTACCAAAGTTGATACTAAGAATTCAGAGACAATTGTAATAATAGGCCTCACTTATGAATAAGAATAAGATAAGCTTCCATGTTTTTTCATACTTATTTACTCATCATTATTACAATGTTACAATCCACAAATATCTGTTAGTCACCTATCATAAGCAAATGGTCTGGGTTTAATTCACATGCTAAATTCAGTGATAAAACAAAGGAACCTTCAAAATATTGAAAGTTTTATTCACCCAATCAAAGTGATTAACTTATTTCCTGCTCATTAGTTCAATATAATTACTGTTTTCAGAACAGGTGACTAAATAGAAAAGTAATTATTTCCACAGCAGAATATTTTCCAAAGCTGTCCAGACATTGCTGAATATGTATGGCATCACATAGGGTGCTCCAAGTTTCCCAGCTTAGACATTAAGCAATCCAGAATGAATCTGGGAGGAAATCCCTCTTGGGCACATTGTAATTGTAGATTGCAGAGACAGCCAGCTAGTGGTGGGTTGTTGTTTCTGAACTGGGGTGAAACTCTGTGATCACATAAATGAGAAACCCAAACAACAGTACCTGCTTGTTGCCAGAATTTGATGTGCTTCATTCCAACCGTAACTAGTTTGTCAATGTAGTGTGGGTTACACTTTACCACAAATATCTTATCTTTATGCCCTCTGAAAGAGATAAATAGGGAGAATTGCTACTTTGCATGGAAGCAGTGATACAGTTTTATTGAAAGCATACATTTGGTCTAACTTTCATTAAGCACACCAAAGAGAACATCTGAGTTATAAGATGATTTAAAATATACATGGGGTCTACATTAAAATAATGACCTGTGACTTTCTTGGCATGTTTGAGCCATCTCTTCTTACTCTAATATTGCTACCATAAAGCATACTTAGGTATGCTTTAAATAAATTAATGGAAATATTTAAAATGGATCAGAATAGGACTGTGAGAAATTCTGAGGGTACATAGATCTTGTACAGAAGGAGGGAGAGGACACTACATTGACATTAATGAGAAGCTTCAGATGTAACACTCTTGCTGTGGAAACTGAAGCCCCTTGCCCCTAGCCATGGAGAGAGAAAGGACATCACATACTGATCCAAGACACTGCAGAATCCTGTGCATTCAGAAATGTTTGTGGTTTATATCACCCAAAGGGCAGAACGAGAAATATGAAAGTGAGGACTGATTGTAGACTTTGAGCTAAGGATCTGGCATTCCACAGGGCTCAGACACTTCTGCTTTAGAGTCCAGAGAAATCACAATAGAATCTAAGAATTTCTTGGTCTTAATGGACTATTTGATGGTCTTTGCTGGTATATTAGGACATGTTTTCATTATGTAAAAGAAAAGCAATTAACAAAACTACTATAGAGCAATCTCTCTTATGAATATAGATAAAAAAAATCTTAAATAAAATATTAGCACATAGAACCCAATAGTACATTAAAAAATAATACATTATGACCAAACTGAAGAGTGTTTTACTATTAGGGAATTAAATAATACAATTTATAATATTATTAGGAGTAAGAAGAAAAATTATATTATCATTTTAACAGAGGTTAAAAAGGTATTTGACAAAAATCTCACACTCATTCATGATTTAAAAAAAAACTACTCAATATCCAATGAATCCTTCAGCTAGTTTGCTTAGATGTTCACATTTCCCTGCAATCCCTATCACTAAGAAACCCGAATTCATTCAAGAAAACTACACAGTCTCCAGACATGTGTGCCATTATCCTTTCTTTAAAGACAGAAAGTGTTGGAACTGTAGCTTACTCACGGTACGTACATGCACACTTGTGTGTGTGCGTGCGTGTGTCAACCCAGAAGTCAGCTTCTCACTTAATGGTATTCCCAAAGTCAGAAACAAGACTATTTCCACTATCATTTAACACTGTATTATTGAACACATTAACCAATGCAATTAGACAAGATGAAAAAATTACAGGTATAAGGGCTGAAACAGAAGCCGTAAAACTATTTCTATTTGTGTACAATATAATTCTATGTCTAGAAAAACTAGAATGAAATAATATAAAACAAACATGGTAATTTAGTAAAGAACAGTAAATAAAATTAACAAAGAATCAATGATCTTCATATATACAACAACCAGTTAGAAGATATAATAGAAGACTCTATAAGCAAAAACAAAAATGTCAAGGCAAAAACCTAAGAAGTAATTTGTAAAGTTTATGTGAGGAAAATAAACAAACAAAAACCCCAGAACTTAAGTAAATGAAAACACATACCATGTTCTTGGTTAGGAAGACTCAATATGAAGATGTTAATTTTTCCTTAGTTTATAAATTCAACTTAATTCCAATAAAAAGACCATTAGTGTTTTCTTTTTCTAAACCTGAAGACTGATACCTTGATTTAAAAGTTCTTATGGAAGAATAAACAAGCAAGAATGACTAGGAAAGATGAGAAAAATGGAGGCCCACTTCCCCGAGACACAAAACAATTTATAAGGCTCCATAATTAAAACAGTGTGGTATTGATGCACAAATTGGTTGACAAACCAATGGCAGAATAGAAAATCTAGAGAGAGATCCAAATGAATATAAATATACACTATATAACAAAAAAGACAAGGTCTTAAACCAGTGGGAAAAAGAGAAAGTTTAAAATCTCCCATATGGACATAATCTATGGTAAAGGGATAGAGTGTGGTAGCATGTTGGGGGATGGGGCAGATGAGCGGTGGTGTTCCTGGGTTAAGTGGTGCAGCACTGGAGGGTGGGTGGATTAGGAAGGGGCGGTTCAAATCCCCAGGGCATGTAACTGTGAATCTTGACATTCCATGGGTTGGGAGAGGGGGGTATCACGGGCCCTGGGGGGCTGGGGAGAAGGGAACAGTCAAGATCTAATGGGTTGTTTGGTGGTCATGGGGAAGGTTTTTCATTACCTTTCAGTAATGGACACAGGACATGGTAAATATCATCAAAATTATTTAACTGTATCACCTAAATTGTAAACTATACTGTAAATCACTGACAATGTTTAGTTGCTATATTTTGCTATCTGCATAACAGTTATAACAATGCTAACAACCAAAAAAAAAAAGGAGGGGGAGTTAATATGGGGTGGGGAAGCGGGGGTGGTTTGGTATCTGGGAGTGTCAGGCACTCCGTGTGTGACTTTGCTGTGACCTAAAACTTCTTTGAAAATTAAATGAAAAATTGGGAGACAATGGGGATTGAGAGGAGGAAGGTGTCATGGCACACCAGACATCCGATAACACAGTGATAAAGGGAAGGAAGAAAGGGAAAAAAGAAGAGAGAAAGGAAATAAAAATGAATATATATATATATATATTTATATATTTAAAGGCATTTCCTTTGCTTTTTTGCCCATTTTTTGAATGTCCCAATCCACTAATTATATTTTATTTTGTTTTGGTCTTTGATTATTTGTTTTCTTTTCCTTCTCTCTCTTTTTTTTTTTTTTTCCCCCTGAGTTTCCTTATGTTTGTCTCTTGCATGTAAGCTTATCACACTTGTTTCTTTTTCCTAGTAAGTGTATTTGATTATTTTATGGACTAAATGTTCATGGAGGATTTGGATCACAGAAGGGTTACAATGGGTACTGGGGGGATTATTGGGGGGAGGGTGTCTGGGGGGGGTTTCGTGGGGATTGGTTCAACCGAATATACATGAAAGATATACAAAATCATTAAAAGGATCGGGGGATGGGGCATGGTCACGATGGGTGGATAATCACACAATAAATGAGGGAATCTGAATTCCTAGCCTGGAGAGCTCTGCCACAATCTCCAAGGGAGCAGCAATAGTCCTCTGAGTGTAGGGACAGTGCCTGTCAAAATAGGATGACCCACTAATGTTTTTTTTTTGTTTGTTTTTTGTTTTTTATTTTTTTTATTGATGACTACCCTTGTGAGTCTTTGCTCTTGTAAATGAGACTTAGCCTGCAGTTGTGGGGTGCTAAGGGTTGCCACCTGAGAGCCTCCTTGTTGCTCAAATGTGGCCTCTCTCTAAGCCAAACTCAGCATATGATTGCATTACCTTCCCCCCAACGTGGGACATGACTCCCAGGGATGAGCCTCCCTGGCAACGAGGGATTAATACCAAGTGCCAACTGGCAGCTTTTTGCAGTGGCAGTATCGTAGCCAATGAGGTTTATCCGAGGCACGATTATTGCTAATTGAAAACTTTTCCCAAGTGCCAACTGGCAACACAACTGGAAAAAGACCTTGAATAAAAGGGGGAAATGGTAAAGACAAATGAGTTCAAGTGGCTAAGAGACTTCAAAGAGAGTCGGGAGGTCATCCCAGAGGTAACTCTTACGCACACCTCAGTAGGAGCTCATAGAACATCTAAGTGCCTATCACCCCACTCAGTGGGGTTCCTGAGAGCTCCGGAGACACCCTGGTCCTATATAAGGGGGGATAGCCCCAGAGACTGATGCCTTATCAGTGGGTTCTATTTTGGAATCTGTGCTCCTGCGAGTGACAGAATTAGACTCAAATAAGTCCTCCCTGCACATGGTTCACCAGTCCCTTCTATTCAAACCTACATGTGATGCTGGAGTTTCTTAGGTATACTTCCAGAGACTGGAGCCTCCCATCTACCTATGTGCCAGGTGTGCAGGAAATCTAGGTGGAGCTGCAACTCCTACCCTACAGCTCAATGGACTCATCCAAGTCACCTGGTGAGGAGACAACGATGGGAAATGGCCATCCCAGGGAATGGAGAGGGCCTGCATCTGCAGGCAGGATCATCCCACCCACCATATCCATGGGATATAAGCCCTCTATCACTTGGAGTTGGAGTGGACATCACCATCCCAGTCGCCTCTGGATTGGGGGAAGAACTATGGACTAGAGTGGACTTGATGGTATTCTCTTGCTCACATATGGTGATTCTTGCAATGCAAGAAATTATAACAATGAGGTGGAGCCAGTGGCCACTTGACAGTTTTTTGGGTAGGGAGGGGATGAGCAGTTGAAATACAGGGGCTTCTTTGGGAGTTGGAGGTTGTCCTGAGTACTGTTGTGGCAATGGATGTAGGCCATTTTAAATCAGCACACACCACTCAGAACTGAGTGGGAGAGAGTGTGGTCTACAGTGTGAACTGTGGTCTATGGTTGGTGGCAAGGCTCCAGGAGGTGTAAGTTCATTGAGGTTGGTGGGCCACACTATGGGAGATGTTTGTGTTGGATGTGGTGGGAGGTGTGGGAGGTGGGCAACATGGGAATCCGAGTGGGTTCCGTATAATATTTTAGGTAATCTAAGCACCTCTTAAAATATATGTATATATATATATATAAATAACATTTTTGTAAGCAAATACACATATATGCACATATATTTATATATCATTATGCAAATGTTTGTATGTATTGTGAGAATTTTGATTTTTACCCATAATAAAAAAAAAATAAAATAAAATAAAATAAATGGTGTGGGAACAGGTGTGGCTCAAACAGTTGGGTGCCTGCCTCCCACATGGGAGGTCCCAGGTTTGGTTCACAGTGCCTCCTAAAGAAGATGAGCTGATGCAACGAGTTGACACAATGAGTAGGGAGCAAATGTGGCTCAAGCAGCTGGGCACCCGCCTCCCACACGGGAAGTCATGGGTTCAGTTCCCAGTGCCTCCTAAAGAAGATGAGCAGACACAACAAGTAGACAGATGAGGGAACCATCCTGGGGTGGGGTGGGGAATGGTGTTTGGGATACCTGGACAGCCATATGGATAAAGGACAAAATTGGATCTGTTCCTCATATTAGATACCAGGATAAATTCCAAATGATTTAGAGATCAAAATATAAAAAGATGAATTCTCCTAAGAATAAAAGAAGTTATAGGTGATTTCCTTTTAACTTGAGAGTGGATAAAACTTTCCTAAACTATGACTCAAAATCCTGAAACAGCTAAAGAAAAGATTGATAAATGTAACCACATAAAAATAAAACCCTTTTGCACGATGAAAGACATCATAGCAAATTCAAAAGACAAATGACAAACTGGGGAAAATATTTGCTAGTTATAGACAAAGGACAAATAATCCTAAAACTTAAACAACTACATTATGTGTGAATTGTATTTTAGAGAAATCAGATGGTTTACAAAGGGAAATTCTTATTTATAGAAGAATTCTAGTTAATATGAAGAATGAATGCTAGAATTAGAAAATTACCATTTTCATACCCTAATTAAATAATTGATTTAGGCCACAGTCATCAATGGATGCTACAACCATCAGATAACAGGTGGATAGGAAGGTTTATAATGGACCAAGCCCATTAAAAAACCTGAATATCACTAAAAGTGGGACAACCACACATTTTACACAGTGATGTACCATGGGGTTGATGCTAGGAGAAATGGGGAGAGCCCCAAAACCAACATTGTTTAGAATTAGCAGTTCATGTGATAATCAAAAAGCAGACTGACTTTTAGCTGGTTTTATTATTGTTTTTCTAATTCTCTACAGATAAAACATCCCTTACCATTTGCACCAGGGAAATCCTGCTCCCACTTCCCCCATCCTATGGTATGCCACTGATTATGCCTCATGGTGATACAACAGGAAATTACCTACGAAGTACTCTTGTCTAAAAAAAGTATACATGAGAGAAAACATTAGCAAATCATATATCTGATAGGGAATTTGTGCTCAGAATCCATAAAGAGCCTTTACAATTCAATAATAAAAAGACACAATTAAAAAAAATAGACAAAAGATCTGAATAGATATTTCTCCAAAGAAGATATAAAAATGGCCAATAAGCACAAGAAAAAATGTTCAGTGTCATTAACCATCAGGGAAATGCAAATCAAAACCACAATGGGATACTACATCATACTCACTGGGACAGCTAGAATAAAAAAGATGGAGAATAACAAATGTTGTTGAAGATGTGGAGAAATTGGAATATTTAGACACTATTGGTAAGAATGTAAAATAATGTAGCTGCTTTAGAAAACAATTTAGCAGTTTCCAAAAATGTTAAACATAGAATTTTATGTTTAACTACATGACTCAGCAATTCTATTTCCAGGTATATGCCCAGGAGAAATGAAAACATATGGCCTTGCATAAACTTGTACACTTGTACACAAATGTTCATAGAAGCATTATTCATAATAGCCAAAAAGTAGAAACTCAAATGTGCATCAACTGATGAATGGATAAACAAAATATGGTATATCCATACAATGGAATATTATTCGGTCATAAAAAATGAAGAACTGATACATGCCAAGATTCATGGATGAATCTTGAAGACATTAAGTGAAAGAAGCCAATCACAAAGGACCTCATGTTGTGTGATTCCATTTATATGAAATGTCCAGAACAGGCAAATCTATAGAGACAGAAAGTAGACTAGTGATTGCCTGGGTTTGGGAGTGTTGGGGGCTTGGGGAAAAATGGGAGGGACTGCGAAGAGGATGGGGGTTTCTTTTTGGGGTGATAAAAATGTTCTGGAATTAGTGATGATGATTGCATAATTCTGTAAATACACTTAAAACTATTGAATTGTACATTTTAAATGGGTGAATTATATGGCATGTGAATTACTTCTCAATAAAGCTCTTTTTAAAAAATTGAACATGAATCTAATCAAACCTGTGGCTCTAACACTACGAGGGGAACGCAGGAAATGCTTCTACAAGGAAGCAAATCAAACCACCCTGGTTCCCTGAATGCATCCATGGCACAAAAATGGTGGGCAGGGGGACTGCTAGAGAATCAAAGGCAGAGAGTCCCAACAGCCATTTGCAATGCTTGAGCCTTGTTTGGAACCTGCTTTGAACAAACTGATTCTCATCTTTGAAATAATCAGAAATGATTGGTTATGAATTGCGTAATAGATGATAGAAATAAATTGTTGTTGCTGTTTTAAAAATATATATGCCTTTTCAGTTTTTGAATTTGCTTTAAAATACTCCAGAAAAAAAAAAAAAAAAAAAAAAAAAGGAAAAAAGAAAAGAAATGGGGGAGGAGAGCTCTATTTGATTTGTGGGATGTTAATTGCTGCAGCTGTGGAACGGATACAAGGGAGTTCCTCCTACTATTTCCTCCACTTCCATGCAATTTCTAAGTTTTCCACCATAAAAGTTAACAGAAAAGAACAAAACACAGCATTTCTGGATCCATTATGGCTACATGAATGTGGGCACTGAGGTGAGAAGCAGGGAGAAAAGACAGAATTGATTTTTGTGCTTTCTCACTCTGTCTCTTTGACAGAGCCAAGATTCATCCCTTGATGTATCACAATTGGGGCAGAGAGTAGAAGGTTTAGATAAAAGGAAAGAAATTGTGTACAACACAAAGAGGGAGAAATGAACAGATAACCATAAAATACTCCAAGCTTCCAAATATTTCTTAATTGATAGAAAATCCCCACAGAATCTAAATCATTAATACAGATTTAGAGAGATGAGGCTAGAGGAAACCAAAATGAAACTTGAAAATAAATAACCAATTACATTTCCTAGAGAGAAAAGAACAGTGTTTTGTTAGTGTCTGTCTATAAAATTTCAAACATCTCAACAGTTAGAAAAGCCTTTTTCAGCTGCCACTGGGTAACTTGGTATCTAAGTTTTCATTCAGAATCCTTTCATTTGCATAGAGGCCGAGTTCTCCGTGTGATTTTGTTTTCTCTTTTAGTGAAGGTAGTCCATCATAGGAAGACTGAATGAATATTTGATTTATACCCCATCTCCAAAAACAGATTTTAAATGGCTTACTTGGATCTATAGAATAATCTAGATAACACAGATTAGAAGACACTGAGATGATACATGGGTGAGTGAAATAAAAAGGCAGTTACAGAGCAGTATACACAGTAAAATCCCATCTATGAATAGAGATCCTAGAAGAATATATCCTAATATATTCTAAAAAATGTTAACCATGGCTATGTCTGGATAGTGAAATTAGGGATGGTTTTCACTTTCTTCTTGGTGCTTTTCTGGGCTTTCTAATTTTTCTATAATGATCACATATTATTTTGAAAACAAAAGAATAATAAATGTTATTTTCAAAATGAGATGAAAATTTTTTTTAAAGGAAGTGAAAAAAAGATGTCAATTTGGTTTTGCAGGAGACTGTCATATTCACTAAATGTTTGTAAGGGTAGGGACCTAAAATAGATGAAGCAATGAAACCAGTACAGAAGTGCATTCTCTGAAGTTCTATATACCTGCAATAGGTGGGCCAATGTTTTGTCCTAAGCTTTCCACTAGCTGTCCGAAATCCCTTGTAGCACAACTTCCAATGAACACTGTAAGTGTTCTTGTTAGGCCCCTTGATGATTTACTGTTTGCCTAAGATACCCCTATTAAAACTTCTGAGCTGAAACACATCAATAATAATTAGTCATTAATGCCCCAGTCACATTTTATCAGTGCAATGCAAATCTAAGTAAAGGACCTTAGAGGCACCTGATTATCTCATTATTGCACCTTGATTGATACTGATATGAGGCCATTTAAGTACTATAAGAGGCAGGCCTTGGTTTTTAATGAGATTACTTGTATATTGGACTATTACTTGTATACTTGTTAAAACTTGTATAGTTTTAACAGCCAAGGTAAGAGAGGAAGAAAACATTCAGGAAATACAATTGTAATGGAGGCGATTGAAATCATTCATAAAAACTGGCAAAGATAAAAAGAAATTGCTCAAATAGATTAGATCAGATTTCACAGGTCTTGTTACTAGACCTGTATATTCCAATTCTGAATTTCTCTAATTTTTCTGAACAGATAAAGAATGGATTCATTTCAACATTTTCACAAAGGAGGGGATGTCATACTTTTAAGAGTGCAGCGTTGTACAGTGGACACACATCAGCTCTGGGCACCAGCTGCATTGCCAGTGATGCCATCACAAGCTACTGACTGCTTCTTCCCCTCCCACAGAAATCTCCCATCCTGGGAGACAGCACTGCTGTAGAACAATCACTCCCGAGGAGATGCGGGGGGTTACTGCTGGCTGGAAGCAGATTTATTGTTAAGCCTTGCCAGTAGCACTGCTAGCAATGTTTGAGACCCAGAAGTGTAAAGCGAGGAGTGTCACTGAATCAGCCATTCTCTGAGAGTAAATTAGGCCCTCTCAGGAGCTAAAATGACTTCTGGAAGCCAGTAAGATACCACTTAGTAAATTATCGTTGCTTTTTCTTTGTCACTTCTTTTCATACCCCTCTTTTAAAAATTTCTATCTACTTAAACACCCTAATCTTAGGGCTACAAATAGAACTTTCATTTATTTGTTTGCCTGTTTATTATTTTTCAAACTAGTATTCTCCCAAAAAAACTTTAACAATCCTTGACATTCCTCCTTAGAAAGAGTACTGGTTAATGTCACATTTGCAAAAATGCTCTCTGAGGGTGATTCTGCAGGTGTCCCTTTTTGGGAACATGACATTGGGCTTGGGAGCAATTTCAAATATAAATTGTGTAATTAACATCATGGTGTTAAGTCGTTCATGTTAATTAAATTAAATAGAAGTAACAGTGCCCACCAAGTATATTAAATATATACGTTTTTCATATTAAGAAATATTTTTCTTCCATTTCTATTATTGTTTCTGGTAAACAACTGGTGAGCCACCCACAGCTACAGAGGTTTTCCAGCAGGAAAGTTACATTCCTATTGTTTCTGAGATGCAGACATGAGCTTTCCTGAAATTATCTGTAAATACAGCTGGTATGTTACCAGAGACATTAAGCTGAAATTCAGTCTTTTAGGCTAGGGAGAAAGAAGAGTCTGATCAGGAGCTGAATTCCAGTTCTCAAGGGGAATGCTACAACAGTCAGAAATAGTAGAAGGAGAGACCAAAAGAAGAACCACTTGGGCAGGGAGATATATGAGCTGCCATTTGCTGCCAAGAATTCCATCTCAGTAGCAGTCATAAGAGGAGCTTCTTTTTTTTCTCCTAAGACGGTCAGCTGGAGTCCTCAAGGCTTTATCTCCTCTTTGGTCTCCAGCAATTTAAAGCTCTTCATTCCTTAAATCAAATTGTCAAAAAAAATTTTTTTTCCTATATAATATTGTGGGGGAAATAGTAATGTAAAAAGTGAGGACTAGGTTCAAAGCCATTAACTTCAAAATGTATTGAAGATAGAAAAGAAGCTGGGTAATGAGGGGAAGATCTAGTAGGGAGGTAAACAGACCCCATGCCTCAGGCAACAAATTGTATGGCTGGGCCTTGGCTGCCAACTATTTTTGACCGATGACCACGCTGGGCAAACAGCTAAGCTGACTGTAAGGAGGAGTGGAAAGTAATGTTCAGATGGTGCTGATTCAGCAGGGAGCAAGGCTGGGGTAAGGGAGGTCAGGTGACCTATAAACAGCAGTCGATCTTGAAAAGTCTATTTATAAGTTGGGGAGATTAAGGAAACAATTTGCCTGCTTTGAAAGCAAGTGGCAGATGCACACGCAGGGGTCTCCTTTCTAGCATGCTGCTGCCCCATGACAAATGGTGCTTCTGACTCCAGTGACATTGACAACCCTTCTTCAGATGCCAAGGCAGTGGAAAAACAAGGGGCAAGGCACAAGCCTCAGAGAAGCTGCTTTTCATCGCTGGTAAAATGCTTTGATATAGATAATACATATATTACTAAAAGCCAAGTGTTGAATAATTGTCTGGAAAGGGTATCAGAAATTTCTGGTTCCCTGCAACAAACATTAACTGCTGTAAGTCAGGTCTGGCACTATGAAATATTACAATATGTTTTCACTTAGGTGTTAAGCTTTCCAAGTAAATTTCTTCTGAGTTTGACAATGGAATTGTATAAGAAAATGAAAACTGTGAACCTTTGCTGAAGCTTGATAGCAACAGGATGCCTTAAGATCTCAACAGCTTCTTACCTTGTTGTGGCTATCTTTTCTCCCTTTTTCCAGTCCCAAAATACGATACTGTGAAAATCGTCTAAACCAACGGATACCAGACATTTTCCATCAGCTGTATGGAAACAACACAAATGTCAAGTAACACATTTCTTCAATGACAAATGAGAACGTTATATACACTCAAAAGAGGAACAAGAAATTGACCATAAGAATATTCTTTAGGCCCAAATATTTTAGAAATATCAAACACAGAAGGTATTTTATTGAATGGTGTGTGTGCCTCAGAGCAGGCTGTTGAAGTCAATCACTGACCCAGCACTAGAGTCTGAGATGCAGGGCTCGGACGGAGTCCTCAGGTGAGTCACTAAAATCGTGGCTATTTTGTGACAGACAAATCTCATGACACTTACTGGAAGGGCTATTTGGCTTTGTGACCCTAAGTCTATTTTCAGCACTAAAAAAAACTGGGCTTGGTTTAATCCTCTAAGTTAAGAGCATGATAGAAACTTTCAAAAAGATGATTATATAATTAAAAATTAATTTTTAGTTCCCCTATTTCAAAAGTAGTATACCTGTTATGGAACATTTAGAAAATATAGTGAAATGAAAATTTTAAAACACCCAAATTTCTAAGCCTACATTTGCTATATATCCACCAGGTTTATTTTTCTGTACATAATGTGCTTTTGAAAAACAAATGCAGGATCATACTGAACATTTATTATCTAATCTTTTTTTTTTCACTTATATCATATTTTCCTCATTAAATATTCTTTTATAATATTATCAATGACTTCTATAATTTTTTCATCCATTTCTCTATTAGACATTTAGATGGTTTTCCAAAAAATTAAAAGTATATATTGTACACAAAACAAAATTTGAAATTGAAACAATATGTCTCTTCCTTTCAAAACATAAGAAGGGGTATGGTCAATAAGTCTTTGCTGCCTCCTTCCTTACATGCTCAGATTTAAAGAAGCACCTCTGGCCAGCAATTCCACCCTAGTTGTGCAGTTGCTGGGAGACAGCCTGTGAGCACGTTCATGGGTTAGTTTAGTGACGTCTCTTCTCTGATTATGAAGGGCCAGCCATGAGGGTAAAGAAATACAAGAATGTGATAAGCTGCTCTTTACCCTCAGTCCACTTGGGCTCTCAACTGCTGTTTTCAAAGGCAGACCTGACATAGACCCCAAATTAGGATTGCCAGATAAAATAAAAGAAAGCCCAGTTAAATTGGAATTTCAGAAAAGCAAAAAACAATTTCTTAGTACAAGCATGACCCAAGCAATATTTGTACATATCCTGCATGCTTATATTGAAAAATTATTCATTGTTTATTTGAAATGCAAATTTAACTAGGAGGCCTGTATTTTTATTTGCGAAATCTGGCAATCCTGCCCCAAATGCTCACAAATGCCCAATGCTGAGTGCCCTAACTTGGTCCAGAGACCCTCCCCAACTGGCTGGGAAAGATGGTCTACTCCTTCTTTTCTGGAGGAAGGAAGGGAGAGAGAGAGAGGAATAATCTGGTTTAAAGCAAATCCTTCCCAATCCTCAATTACTACTGAGAATGAATCAATGACTTGAAAGTTGGTAACCCTTTCAGGCTATTAGGTTACAGTATTAGATGAAGACATTAACACTTTCCTAGGGGGCTAAATCACCACCAGGCAATTATTATAAACAAATTGTGTCTTCTGAATCTCAATTAATGATATTTCATTATGTTTAAATGTTACCGAGCTTTCAATTGGGGCAAATCTTCCCCCACTCCCCCAAGCATTTAGCAGAATGGACTGTAATGCCTTCTTATTTATTACCCAAATAATTTCTTTTTCCATATCTCTTGTTTTGGACTGGTTATGTTTCTATATTTTCTGTACTTGGTGAATTTCTTTTTATTGGTGTTTTCTCTCTTCCTTTTTAGAAAACAAGCTCTTTCAAGGAAGTAATAGTACCATGTTTACTTTGTGATGCTCACACTGAATTGGTTTTCAGAGGATATTGAAAATCCAGGTGCCATTGAGGAGGAGGAGAAAGATAAAGATGAAACATGCCTAGGGATGGTATGAAGGAAAAAGGAATGCACTATCTGATAAAGCTATAAAAATTCTGTTTAAATTTCTAAATTTTATTTAATTTTAATTAACATTCCTTTCTAAAACACTACACACATTATATGCGATGTCTCTTTTGCATTCATTAATGCTCTATTTTATATTTGCTTTTGTAATCTGCATAGCTACATTAGTATGTCCTTCTTGAGATGTAAGCATCCACAGATTTTAAAATGATAGTTTTTAAAGCTTTGCGTTTTTGAAGACCTGAGAGTAAGCTATTTTTTTTCTTCTTCTTTTTATTGGAATTTCTGCACGGTCCCATCAGTGTGATCTCACAGTTAGAACACCTTTCTGCCCCCAATAAGAGTGACTGTGAGTAGCAAGGGAAGAGAAAGTACGCCTCAGCAACCATAACGCTTCTTAGGGATGGTGACTTTTGCTTGAATTCCACAGATACAGGCTATTTCTGCATGTCACACCTTTTGCAAATGTAATTGCATACCTTTTAAATTTTTCCCAGTTTCCATTTCCCCTATAGAAGCTTGACCTCAATTTGGAAAATTCATTGTTTCCTGACCAGTTAGTTGGAGTTTCTGATTTTCAGTCATTTTTTTAGTATGTAGGTAACGTCCTTTTAAATCATTCCAGTCACAGTATATATTAATAATGAATGTTTCGTGACATAGTACAAAAATAATTCTAAGGCATTTAATGTCAACAGTGAAGGGCAAATTAGAAAGAGAAAATTTTTACTCAGACAATTACTTGGTTCCCTTTTCAGGGCTCATAAAAAATGAATAGGTTTTCTGAATTGAACACATTTAATCAAATTAGTTTTAGAGGTGCCCTTGTGGAAATTAGTATAATTCCATCAAAGTTTTAAAGACACACGTAGGTGACGTTTAGACTAGAAAATATTTATGAGCTGAACTTTTCTCTTTCTATTTATGTGGAAGCACTTTCCTTACCGCAAGCAAACACAAAGATGACTCCATTTTCTCTAGACAGTGATGATAAATTCACAAAGTTAAAGATCTGCTCAATTAAGTGAGATAATATAAATTCATTCCCTCTTGTCTACATGATCCAGAATTATGGCTCATGTTGTGAGAAACGTTTTTGATTAGCAATCTTTTTGTTTGCTTTAGAAAAGTGGCAAGAATAGATTCATACAAATCCCTATGTGTAATTGCTTATCTGTTGTCTAATTTTCACATCATTTGCCTACTTTCTCTTTCCAGGATAATTTCTGTGTCTCTAATAAGAAGAAAGTGCACTATCAGTGGGTCTCCATGATGCTCCCCCATAGTGAGTGGATTCTTAGGAGACAGGTGGGCCTGGGGGCACTGAGGCACACAGACGGGGCTACCAACTAGATAGCAGCCAGTGAGAGTTATGCTAGAGCCCTGTTTACAGGGTTGAACAGGGAGCTTGAGATAGGTAAGCCTCCTCTCTTGGGATTTGGTCTTAAATTGTACTCACTTTTCTATCAGTTTCCAGGTATAGTAACTCCTGCTCCTACTTCAGATAAGCACGTGCTTCAGGCCTGTTGTGGGACATGGACCTATTTCTCTGGGGCCTGTTCCACGTGGCAGCCTCCACATACCACACACACACTCCTCATTTACACTGGAGAATGAGATGCACAGCTGGAGGGAGTGGGAAGGTGGGCAAGCAGGACAAGGGGTGCAGGCTCGATTCTCCTGGGCAAAGTTCCCATGGGCTCTGGTGGGGGGCAGAAGCAGAGAAGGCATGAGCCCCTGGGACAGACTGCACCGAGCACACCTCCTGTCAGCTCAGCAACCCTGGCCGAGCGGCTCAACCCCTGGACTAAGGTCCAGGTCCTGACTTCTAGCTCTGCATCTGTCATTGTGACTTTAAATCCGGAACATACCACTATTCTTGGTCTGTGCAGAGGTTTGTCTAGGTCCACTTAAAATATTATTAAAGTACTATAAATAGAAATTAAACAAAAGTGGCTGCAGCTCACACCTCCAGGAGGCACCAGAGACCACAAAGACAATCAACCATCACAATTCACCTGTATGAATTCATGTCAAACACAATAGATTTTAGTGAAAGTTTTCCATGAATGGCCCTTAATATTAATGTTTTCTAAAACTATCAACTAGATTCCTGAGACAAAATATAATTTTCCACAAACAAAAAATAATACATTTAGCTGAATAAATGGACCCTTTCCTAGTGATTGGTATCTGAGGGATAGAGAATGTATTAAAACTGAAATGCCCTTCTTATACAGAAAATACTTCACATCTGGGAACTTCTTTATTTGCCTGAGATGGAAATTAAAAGCAATAGCAGAATCAGCTTCCCCTAGAATATCTGTTTTTACTACCCCAGCAAGGATCCGAAGGGCTGCCTTGCTGGGAAAGATTTCTATGTTCACTTAACTAATAAGCCCAGAAAAGATGTGAGCTCTCTGAAATGCAGAGAACAGGTTATTGGATACTAACTTATCTTCTAATTAATGCTTTTGACTAACACTCTGCTAATCCATTCCTTTGATGGTATTTAAATAACATGAGTTAATTCTTTTGATTCTCCTAAATTTAAAAACCACTTTATATTTATATTATTGTTTCCTGCCACTCTGTTTACATGCAAAAACACATATACACATTTTCAGCAAAAATCAGTGAATAGATACTATTTTGGGTTTTATTTTTTCTCTTTTTCTTAGCTTAATACATAGAGATGTGTAGGAAATACATATAGTCCATATACTTGTGATTTGGAATTACAGCTTTTACTATATATTACCTAATTGTTTGCTAGAATTATTGATTCAATTTTCAATGCCACCAAAAATATGGGTATATTGGATTCTCCATAATCCTGTAAACATTAAGGTTTTATCATTTTTATTTATTTTTGCTACTTTAATGAGTTTCTTACCACTCTTCTAAAACATACGTATTAACATAATTTCTACATTAAGTATATTTATGTGTATTTGTTAGCAATACGTAATTTTAGGAAAAGGGTTATTTCAGCCATGGAGTAGAACTATGAAAAAAAAAAAAAGCCCAAGTGAAATGCATTCACATCTTTGGGATAGAACCATATTTGAGCTTAAAGCATAGTTTCCTTTTAGACTTTACTGCTTTATCAAGACACATGGCCCACCTATTTAAACATTACCTGAAGTTTGGGACCTTATATTCACTGTTTATCGGGTATGCTATCTGGGTTTCCAACCCGCGTGGTAAGACAAGCAGTTCTCTGTCTCTTGACACTCAGGCCTTCTCCTGCCCCACCCCCACCAGTGTAAGGTTTGAACTTTTTAGCTTTGGTTATTACTAATTCAAAAACTTTTAACAAGTATATAACAACTCACATTTGCACAGTAATTTACAGTATGTGAGAATGTGCATGTTACCAAAAAATAAACAAACAAAACCTGCACCATGTTACCTTGATCAGGGAATAGATAAAGGCAATTTTCACCCAAACATGAGTTACAATGGGAAATTCTAGTAGTAACAGAGAAAGGCGAGACAAAGAGTATTAAGCAAAGCTGCATTCATTCATTCACCTGTTTGTGTGTAGCTTCCATGTCCACAGCACCGTAGTACATGCAGCAGGGAACAGAGAGGTGGGCTCTACTGCCCACTGAGCTTACTGAATGTGAGGGGCGCATGAGATGATGACAAAACTATAGTACCACGTCTTCTCTGTCAGGTACCATGACAGCAATGATAGTAAGAGGCTAAGGGATGCAGAGGAAAGGACAGGTTCTTTCTGCCTGAAATGATGGAGTAGAAAACATTTCAGCTTGGTCTTAAAGGATGATAGCATTTGAACAGACACATGGGAGTAGCATGAGCAAGGAGCACAGGGCAAAAGAGGACAGGAATGGATTTAGGCCCTGCAGTTAGATAGATGTAAAGGAGCATGAACATGTTAGTGGATGAAAATGCTGCAAAGGAAGGCTGAGGCCAGAACATGGAAGATCATGAATGCTCAACCAAGGGCTCGCCTTGAGTCAGCCAGTCACGGGAAGTAGAGTCCGTGTGGTGGCTATGGTAACGGGGCTTCCAAAAGAATCCAGAAGTAAGTAGGATGGGCTGCAAGGAAGTAGGGATGGAACCAGACTCCAGCAGAGTGAGGGTTTAAACAGGAAGAGTAAAAAGGGGAGGGTAAAGAGTAAAGAGTAAAGATGAGAGAGACTGCGACTGTAGAGTCTTGGGATTTAACGACTAACATTATCCTTATTGCATGTATTAAACACGTACATGGAATTTAGAAAAAGGAAGTTATAGAATCTGCTTTCTGTAGAAAGTTTAGGATTTTTTTTTCTGCAGGTCTAATTTCCAAAATTTGGATTATTAAGTATTTCTAGGTAAAAACACCTTTTGTGATAGGTCCTCATTCTCAAATTCTAGCTTAAAGAAACAGCCTTACTCTGAAGAAAATGATGTTCACCAGTGAGCATTTTTTTTAATGCTGTGTTCTAATTTTAAATTAAGGAGATGAACACTTCAGTTCTATTTTTCAATATGAAATTTACTTCCAAACACCAATGTTGTAAAGTGGCCCTTTACAGAGACTTTGTAGCCTTCCCTCTGGTTCTTTATATTTTAAATGGGAAGTGATGTGCTTCCACTTATTTGGAGAGATGGAAATTGATGTTCTGAGTCACCGGTAGACATTTGCAACTAAGTCTTTCGACAGCAACAGCTGCTCCAGGTTTCAAATCACTCAAGCAAATGCAGAACTCAGTGTGAGCTCTGGGTAATGACTTGGGAGAGAGGAAATGAGGAGGATGAGGGAAGGAGGTATAATTGAAAGGCCACATTTTTTAATGAGGCCGTCACATACATAATTGCCAGTCTAAGATCAGGAAGCTGACATACACAGAGCTTACCTCATTACAAACAGAACTCAACAAAACAGAAGGAAGTTAAAAAAACGAAAACCCTAACTGAAAGTAGAGCCATCTGTCAATGACTAGTGAAGAGCAATGGCATACCTGAAAAATCGAGTGCACACACTCCTCTCTGATGTTGTCCTTTCAACAGTGACAAACATTTTAGAGTCTGGGTGTCCCATACATGAATAGCTGCATCTCTTCCAACCTTAAATAACAGGGTGAGTGTTACTTAATACTTATAAAATAATAAGGATGATTTCTTTCCTTAGAATCAAGCACTGCTCAGAAATCAAGAAACATGCATTATTTGGAGAGCAGAAAGAGCCCTCAAACCAATTAATTCAACTCCATTATTTTCCAGATGAGGGAACTGAGGCACAAAGAGCATGGCTCCCAGTTAAGGGACTTTTAAGACTAATTCAAACATCCACCATGCTTTGTTTCTGTCTGGTATCTCTACCTTCCCATTCCGTGCCTTCTCAACTCCAACATGATTCCACTTCTCAGGCAAGGAAGCCATCTGTATGCGTCATGGCACCATCTGCAGAGTTCTTGTATCCATCTCAATTATTTTACCCACATCAGGAGGCCCTGGCCCTGCTTCTCCCCCAAGGAAATGACAGTTTTATGACTTAACTATCTGTCAAAAAGGTAGATTCTTCTTGAAGGACACAAGCTTCTATCACACTAATTCTTGACAACATGGAAAGTCATAATAGTAAATGGTTTTTCTCATTTATATAACACGTAGGAAAAAATTCATTGGGTATGATGCCTCTAACAAGGACATAAAGCCATGTGCATAACTGAGTGGAGCCTGGCCAAGCCCTACGCAGGTCCATGGAGGCCCAGTTACCCCCTGGAGTGGTTAGCGGCATACTTGTTTGTCATCGGTTTGCCTTCATCAATTATGCCGTACAGTGCAGTGTCTCCTCAGATGTTTATGCAAAGAAACAATCTCTAGTTTTTCCTTTCAAAGGAAGGTTATTAAATAGCCTTTAACCAAACATTATCTGCTTTTAAGAAAGACAAAAAAATAAGGGTAAGTGGAAAGGCAAAGTGACAATCAATTACACATAAAACTGGATGGTCGAATTTTCTATATAGTGGCAGCAAACCAGTGTATCAGCCAATGGAACTTATCTTTTGGGGGACTGTAAACCTTTTACAAATAATATATAAGCTATGGACGCTTTTCCCTCAAAATGCACTTTTCTGGGAGTCGGCTTCCTTCATGCCCTTAATTTCATCTATGGATCCCACATACCTCAGGTTATAAACCCCACTTAAAGGTTTCTACCACCTGTATATTAAGTCCCAGAAATAGTCAGGGTTTAGTTGTGTCATGTTAACTTTTGATCCTCATGCTAAAAGTGTTTCTCTTGAAATTTGCCACACAGATATTGAGCATGATTTGAAGTACTACATGCAGTTAAAAAAAAACATGATGAAATGGAACAAATTAGAGGAAAACAGTATAAAATTGAAAACAGTTGTTTCACAAACAAGAAAATAAACCTGAGTTTAACAGATTCTTTGTTCACTAACATGGTCTTTATTCCTTTCTTCTCATCACCCCCAAATGACTGAGCAGAGGGTCTCTACTGTATATTGGGTAGTTTTAAAATTACAGACTCAATCTGAAGTCTAGGCATTCCCAAAAGTGTTCAAATAAAATTTAGTTTCTTTTCAAGGCTAAAATATAAAATAATAAATTAGTCAAAATTTACATGGCTTTAGCTTTACAAAAATAACTATACACTAGATGTTATACTAGTATTTAAAAAATGGTTCATTCAATAAACATTTACTGAGTACCTAGGATGCACGAAGCAATGGTTATACAGTGATTTGGAAAATAAATAAAGACTTACATTATTTTAATTTTAGCTAGTTTCATTTATAGATCTCATCATTTCAAGATGAGAATTCCTCAGAGGTTTCCCAACAGTGCTAGAATGCATTGGTTGATTCTCTCATCATCATGAAATGATCCAGTATTCACAGAATCTTCAGCTTCCTGCCTCACCTTTATTTCTACTGAGTACTTCTTGAATTTCCAATATGTAAACTGGATTCAAAATTAAATGCTCCCTGTTCTCTCTTTGGCTACACCAAGAGAGATTCATACCTGCTGGGAAGCCATGTGATCTTTGTAGGAGAGAGAGATATGTACCTGCCCAGTAGCCACGTAATCCTTTACCGGATGGATGGTCAGGCTAAGAATGTCATCATCATGCCCCAGGTACAGCCTTTGGGAGTGTTGCTGCCTGTTGTATACGACAGCAACTGCAGCAATGTGGTAGACGACTTCTCCAGCTTGCGTGTAGAATAAATTGTTTCTACAGTCGTAGCCTCTATAACTAAAGCACAGGTCCATGAAACACAGCAGTTGAAAACAGAGAGAATGAGTAAAGAGGGAATGAAGCTACCATGTTGACATGGAGGTACACAAGTGAATCCTAAGTGTCTCCATAGTCGCCTAGGATAGGGATCTTCAAACCAGGCTACGAGGACCTCTGAGGGCATGTGATGACTCTCCAAGGGGAACATGACACTGATAATTTTAACATACTCTGTTTCCAGATCCTCAGCTACTATATGTGCCCCTTCTTAAAAATGATCAGTCTGAGAACATTTCTGTGATGAAGCGCTGGCTCTCCTTTCTCACTGCCCTTTTCACAATCACTTCCTCCCACTTTAGCAAGGCGTTCTTCTCTGTCTGGAATCTTACTATGGTGTATTACCCTGGCCTGTAAAACTGTCCAGGTTCAAAATAGAGGGGCAATTCGAAACACAAGCGTGGATACTGAAAGTGAATAACTCTAATGATTGGGTAAGGAATCCTTTGCAAATCAGGTGATTTCCAATTCTTTGCCTTTAACAAAATTGGAAACTTAATTATCAGTTGATAGAGCATTAAACTACCTTTTTTTGATTATATCAAAATCAAAATATGTTTTCTTTTGGTCTATAACTCAGAAGGAGTTTAAAGAATTGAATAATATTGCTATGAAAAAACTTGTTCCATTCTCAGGTACTAATTTATGTGAATAATCTTTCTCAGTGCTTTTATCTATTAAAAAAATGGAAAATGGGAATAGACGTGATGCTAAACTCTGCCACATTCTAGCAATAGTAATACTCATTGAAAAAAATTCACTGTATTAAAAGAATTTCCAAGAAAAATTTTCTATGGTTAGTAATTGTTTATCCAAAATTTATAATATATTTATGTTGATTTGGTCAATTGTGTGCTACTAATAATTGTCACAAAGATTCAATCTGCAAATATAATGCAAGCCACATAGGTAATTAAAATTTTTCTATTGCCACATTAAAAAAAGAAACAGATGAAAGTTATTTTAACAACATTTTAACCCAAGATATCTAAAATATGTTCATTTCAACAAGTAATGAACAGAAAACATTTTAATGAGATATTTTATATTCTTTTTTTCACTCTAAGTCTTCAAAATTTGGCATGCATTTTACATCAACAGCATAAATTAATTCAGACTAAGCACATTTGTATGTCTAGCAGTTACTGTATTGGACAGCACAGAGTTAGAGTCTTATGGCCACAAATTTAACCTGAACTTAGAGACATATTTTTACTTGCAGAAGTTATGGTAGGGTGATCAATAGAAGATTTCACAGCAAAAAAATGTTAAGGTAACATTCTGTGGGAGAAGTATAATAAAAATACAAGTTCGAGGTTGAACGTTCTACTGTTATAGAAGTGCTTGGTCATGTATTTTTTAAAAGGATGATAGTGAGAATCAAATCTCTACAGCACTTAGGTTCCACTGAATCCATTTAAATGACTGATGCAAGTATTTATTATATACTGGGTATTATGTACTTTTCAACAATTTAAACTTATGATGAAAACTTTTAGATGTTAACATAAAATGTGCAAGCATGTATATGAGTTTACAAAATTCAAAATTATTTATGGCATATGAGAGCAAAAATGTTTGAAGAAAGCATGTCTTAGGGCTGAGCTAGAAAACGGAACAGGGTTTGGAGAGAGAGATGAAGCAGATATGGGGGTGAGAATGGAGTGAGATAGCAAAGCAATGAGCAGCAGTAACATATGTATCAGGGAAGTACATGAAGTATGAAAAATCTAGACACAATCACAGTGTGATAGCCACAGAGCATTCATTGAGAAAGCTGGATGGAGAATCACATTTAAAATCTTAACCGTAATAAGTACACTGGAGAGAAGAGCCAGCCTGAAGGCTGAGTACGAGAGGAGGGGACCACCTTAGCCTGGTGATGGGGCTGATGACAAGCTGGGCACAGTCAGAGGAAGACGTGCGAGGTCCTGGGGCAGGCCACCCACCCGTGTATGAACTGGAGTTTCAAGCTGTCCTCGGGAGCCTTTTCTCGTTTGAGGAAGGGCACTGCCTGGTTTTTCTCTTTACTTTGTTGCTTTAGCTGAGGTAGATCTTCTTTGTAAACCTTAAAGAACAACAGAAACATTTAGAGACTCCTTTCTTCAGGTTTCAAAAACACCAATAGCTTGGCATTCTCAGAAAATCTTTCATTGCTTCAGTACGTTTTTGAGAACTTAAGGCATGGGATTGAATTTTACTGTCTTCTAATGAGCAAAACTCACATAAAACATCTCTTAAATCATTGAGATTTAAAATCATTTTCTTCCTTTTTAAAATTTGCTATTATCTTTCTTAGGTAATTTATATCCAGAAAACATGACATTAAGGTGCTGGTAAGTAAGAAAGGACATTATTTAAATTATCAATAAGTATATGAATAAATATTTTGTTATAGTTTACTTGAAGGTAAGAAATCTCTTGATGATTCTGATGTTTGCAAAATGTGAACCTTATGAATCATGGTGATTTTTTTCTAGTTTCACTCTTTGGAATTTCCTTCCTTTCATGGCCTTGTGTGTCTTGATGGAAGCTTGGTTTAACCTAGGACCTGAAATCATGCTGACTGAGAGGACATTTCCTATAATTTAATTTAAATGTACATAAAAATCAATCTGTTGTATATCATAGATTTATGCCCTACCATTAGGAGATGTCAATTTAACACATTGAAATATAATTTATTAATAATTTCTCGTCTTCAGGAAGGAAAGTTTTTATTGATCAAACTATAGTACTGAAAAATCATGAAATACCGTTATAGTGAGGTCCTTGTTTAGGATTTGGCATATACATATATCTCAATTATTTACTTGAGAGCCTTGGCATTTTTGCTGTTATTTGAACAAGTCTTATAACCCCTGTGGGCTTCCTATTCCCATCTGAGAGTGGGTACCTGAGAAGGGGTAACAATTCCCTCAAGAATAACTCAGGAATATTATGAATATAAATCAAAAAATATATGTGAAAAGCTATGAAAGTTAAGTCACCAGGGAGAATAATAAATTCCTTTATTAATATGATTTTATTAAATAAAAACTTTCTAATTAAAGAAACTTGCTATTTCCTCCCTAAATTTAGTTTATTTTGCTTCGATTTTATTTCTCCTTGATACCAGGGGAAAAAATAATTATGTCAGTGTATAAATGATATTTTCAAATTAATAATTTCCTTTCAATTTATTATCTTTAGTAGTTGTTTTACATACTATATTATCAATAAATAGTCAAGCTAATTTAACCATGAAGTTGATGCAAATCATCAGTGTGACTCTTTCTGTACTAATCCCATTTTTAAAATACCGAATCAATGAGTAATGACTATGGGCTGAAAACAGTGTAAGCATCTGAAAAGCAGTAAATTCAATGTTTTTATATAGCGGCAAAACCAAGTGGTACATAGAGCGTGTGCTTTGGTGAGAAATCCAGATCTGCATTCTTTTTCTAATACTGCAAGCTGTGTGGATGTGGGCACAGTACTAAACCTCTCAGGGTTATTGTGGGCTGCACTGAGTGTATGTAAATTGCAGGATCTGGTCCATAGAGACACAATACACAGTAGCTGCCATAGGCCTACACTGCACGTCTATGTGGGCAACACTGACAGTTGATGCTTCTGAATTCTGAAATTCTATCACCCAATGCCCATATACAGAATCTGCTTTACATAGCTATGTTCAATGACAAGGAAGAAAACACAACCCCTGTGGTTATTGCAATAACTAGGCAATATGTATCAATTCCTCGGAAGGATTGCTCTCTTTTTCTCACACTATTTTTTTTCACTTACCTGAGCTACATTTGCTCCCTCATGTTCACTGTTTAATGCTAAAATGAAACATCAGCTTTTTAAAAAATTGAGCCCAATGTGGATGTAATTGCTCAACTTTTCTACTAGAGATGATTTCTGATTGAAGAGATAAGGCACACTGTATTGGGGTTTTTACTTTAATTAATTGGATAGTGGTCATGAGAAGTTAAGAGAGAAACCAGGTAACAGCTCACAGCCAAACTACCATGCCTCCCAGAACTAGTCTATCTGTCCTATAAAAAACAACAACAAAGAGTGTACGTTTTAACGATCTGCTAAGAAAAAAAAAATCTTGTTGCTTACTTACACAGGATAACTGCCAAAAGTTTAGAGGTTGTAGGTGCTAGCGAGGCAGAAAACCCCACAAAAGTCACAGGTTTAGTTTTGAAACCCTGATACCTTCGATTTTTAAATAAGTTAATGATATAATCAGGCAAATGCCTTATTTTTAACCTGTACTTAAAGGCAGAAACAGACAAATTTCCTTATTTTTCTATTAATATTCTTCTGCATAAATAGCAGCCATTTTTAGTATAATGTCCAACTCTAATGAGATATCTAGGTGGTAGGTTATGATCCATTTGCTTTGCTTCTCCATTACTGACCTGGCGATCATAATTGATTTGAGTTTCTTGCTCAATATCAGAGTCCAATTCTGGCACGTCAGATAAATCTGAATCAGATTCTTCACTGTAGGAATCAGTGCCACCTTCTGCAGAAACACAACCCACAAGAAATAAGCAAAATTCCATGACTCAGTAGCATTTCATGCTAAAAATATTTAAAATAATTTTTTTCTCTCCTAGTGAAATATATTTTAAAAAATAAACTACATTGTGTTTTTCATTTAATACTGATTCTTAAAACATCCTTTTTTCCCCCTTTCACCTTCTGATTAAGTTCCTCAACGCAGTTCAGGAGCATTGACAGATAAGAACAATCTCCCCCAATGGACTGAATTCATCTCCACATTTCGATTAGATAACAGATGCCTAGGTTTTAAACCTTGCTTTGAAAATGTAAAAAGGACAAGTTCACTTCACCAAAGTGAAGTTTGGGGCAAAAGGAAATCCAATTGTTTACTTCAGTAAAGCCTTTTTAGCCTTTTAACATGCCCACCAAATGCCATAATCGCCAGGGTCCAAACCTCTGCAGAACCTGCCCCATTACAAACATTTACTCATGAAGTTTCTCATTTTATCACCTGCTCGTTCCTGCAGACATCACAACAGATGTACATTCAAGGATTGCATATCTATAGAACTAGAGACGGCCCCAATCATGGACCATTCTTGGAACCATTCTGGAGGCAACTTTCATTCCAAAGGTCACCCTGTCATGCCACAGCCTGACCAACAGACTCACTGTTTCTGGCAGTAGTCCTAAGGGAGTCGAAAAAGATTTCTCAGGAAATTTTCAAAGGTGAATTCTTCATTTAGGTTGTACCTTCAATTTGCAGCTAGTAGAAACCAATTCCTTTTGAAGGAAATCAGCCAACTGACTCATATTAGTCTCAAAAGGTTTTCTTTTCTTCTTTTAAAATTCACCCCCACCTCCTGCCATGCCGTGTGTGTGGTGGCTTGGAGTTACGGAATCCCAGAAAAATAAATTCTTAATCTCAATTTATTCCCATGGGTGTGAATCCACCATAAACAGGATCTTTGGACGGGGTTACTTCAGTTGAGGTGAGGCCCAACTTTATCAGGATGGGTCTTACCCCTATTACTGAAGGCCTAATAAAGAAGGCCACACAGAGAAGCCACGGGAGCCACCAGAAGGAGGCACTGCCACGTGCGTTGCCATGTGATAGGAAAGCCAGGAACCCCAAAGATTGTCGGCCAGTGAGAAGATACAGACCCCGGAGGAAGCATGCCTTCTAGCCTCTGGAACTGTGAGCAATAAATTCCTGTTATTAAGCCAACCTATTGCATGATATTTGTTTTCACAGCTAGGAAACTAAAATACTGTTTTTTGTTTGTTTGTTTGTTTGTTTTAGGAATGATTTTTTCAAAATTGCTTTAATTCTTTACCTCCAGAATAGATGCTAGAGCATTCTTCGAAATTTTTATTGAAAAATAAACGTGTTGAAAAATTATTATTGGCTTTACCCTGGGGTGTGGTTTCTAGCATGCCATTAGTGACACCTTCTGGAATAAATCTCCACTGGAAAACCGAGTGGTCAGCCCCTCCTGTACTTAATACCCACTGAAAGTCATGGGACCAGCGGACATTTGTAACGTGTGCAGAATGGCCCACGTATTTTCTAAATTTGGCTCCTGAAAAGACATTTTCAAAGAGAAAGTTATGCCATAAGTCGCATTCATTCTATTTCATTTCTATTCATGTTGAGGAATAAAATCTTTATATTAGAAAGCAATTTTCAGTCTTACATATCATAGCAAATAAGGCAAGTGTGCCAAAAGATTTCTCAATTATTCCACTATGGATTAAGCTAAAAATGGGTCTTAAAATCTAACTACTGTGACTAAAGACACATCTGAACCTGTCCCAAATAACACCTACTGCTTCACTGATTCCTAAAATAAATGCTAAAGAATGAACATTTTACACATCCATATTTGAATACAACATAAAACAGGCAGTCCTTTAAAACAGGGGAAGAAAAATTTTGTGGGGAAAAAATGTCAAATTGTTGTTTGGGGTCATGCAGAGGTAGAACTGGGAGGATGATTTTTTCTCTCTCTTAAAGCGACTGCTTTATTCACTAAACACCATCCCACAGGAAATGAATGCAAAAGGAAAAGCTATCTGAGGTTATATTTGCGGTTGAACATCCCATTCAAGTTGCCAGTGCAGCCTGGTGTACAGCTGACCACCGGCAGTCAGAGTAAAAAGTAGTGTCCACCTCCTGGAGGCCTGTACTCCAAAGTCTATGAGAGATTGAAACAGGGGTTCTTAACTTTTTTGTCCTGCAGACCCCTTTGCCAGTCAGGTGAAAACCACGGACCCATTACTAAGTCCACACCATCCTGTGTATTATTTAATAAATATATCATACCCGTACCAACATGTCTCCACAAGAATAATGTTTTGAATTTCAATTCAAGCTCACGGACCCCAGGTTAAAAACCCCTGGATTAAAGGCAGCCAACAAAGCACTCCATTACCCCTTCAAAGGCACTTCTATTTCTTACAGTTTCTCCAAATGAAATCCCTTCAATGTGGGGGGAAAGGCCATCTGTTCAACTATTACATGTTTAAAATTCAAATACCCACTAGAGAGGTGATGATTTAAATTAATATGAGGTGAAAATGACTGTTACACGGCTTTCCTGAGAGTGTGCTCCGACCACGGAAAGGCCCTATTACATCAGGGCCTCCAAAAAGATTCAGGGATGCTGCCAATGCTGCCGTAGAGGAGGAAAGAAAGGTGCCTTGGCTCTCAGAAAGCAACCTTGCCTGTTTCAAAGGGTTGTCTACATCAATTTTGGTAATAAAGTCAAGCTGATTCTAACTGGTCAGTTAGAAATGCTGGATGATGATAATCTAATAATTGGGGAATAGGGCATATGCTATCTACATGCCCTATAGCTCCCATAGTTTCGGATAGCCTTTGCTGTCCCTGACCTCTATACCCTCCTCAGAGGTATTTAACTTGTCTCTTTGTAGTCATTTAAGAATATGTCCACAAATTCTTTGATATGAATCAAAACAAACTGAACATGGTAGAAGAAAGGTGTGTGATAGCCAAGAGTAAGTAATAAAGGGACTGTAGGCTCCTCCTTGCACTCTCTCTCTTACTCTCTGATCTTTGACTTTGGGGAAATCATCTACCATGCTGTAAGGTCAATGAAGCAGTCTATGGAGAGGCTCACATGGAGAGGCTCACATGGAGAGGAACTGAGGCCTCCTGCCAAGAGCCAAGGGAGGGAACCATCTTGAACGTGAATCTTCTGGTTCTCAATCTAGACTTTAGATGCTTCAGCCCTAACTGATATCTTGGCTGCAATCTCATGAAAGACCTTGAACTAGAACCACTCAGCTAAGCTGCTCCTGAATCTATGACTCCCAGAATCTGTAGAGAATAAATATTTGTTGTTTTAAGTTGCTAAGCTTTGGGGATATTTGTTATGCAGCAATAGATATCTAATACATCCTTGGCAGGCTGGAACTAGGACCTGAAAAAGCAATAGAGTCATTAACATTTAGGCCTTAGAGCTATGATCTCTTCTCTTGCCCTCACTCTCTCTCACTCTGTTCCAGGCACATTGGCCTCTTTGCTATTTCTCAAGCATTCCAGGCATTCTTCTGTCTCCAGGCCTTTATACTTGCTGTTCCCTCTGCCTGGAATGCCCTTTTCCTAAATAACTTAATGGCTGGTTTCCTCACCTCCTTTAGATTTCTAGTCAAATGAAGTATCAGTGAGTCCTTCGACAACCCTATTTAACATAGCAACATTATGTTGCCCCACCTGAGCACTCTCTACACCCCTTATTGGCTTTATATTTCTCCATAGTTCTTCTCACTATCCAATGTGCTTAACTTTTCTTGTTTATTGACTGTCCGTCCCCCCAACCCTCAGAAAAAAGTTCCATCCAGGAGAGTGATTTGTGCTTGTTTTGTTTATTAATGTATCTCCAGCCCCTAGAACATCACTCGACAAATATTTGTTGACTAAATGAAGGCCATCAGTTACTGCCAAGGCCTTCCTTAGGACACTGAGTAAGTAGTGATTTCACAAGGCCTCCTTTTGTTCTCTGCACCATAAAGAAAGCTAAGGCCTCGGCCCTCATGTCCTCTCTATTGACCTTCTCTCCCATGGCTTTACATAAGGTCATTGTGCCAGTGATGGTCAAATGTCTATCTGTAGCCCTGATCTCTCCCTGGAGCACTGACAGCCGTGTGCCTTGTCCACTTGGATGTCTAACAGGTGCGTCAAACTTATCACAAACAAAACAGACGGGAGAGTTCCCCCTTCTACCTGCTCTCCTACTTACCCTCATAAAATACACACACACACACACACACACACATACACCCAGACAAAACCTTTTCCTTTCTTATTTCCCTATCTCTGTAAATGGATAGCATCACCCTCCACCCCACTGCTCAAGACTAAAACTTAGGAGTCATCCTTGATTCTGCTCTTTCCCTCTATTGCAACATCTGATTCGCCAGCACGATCTTCTGTTCTACTTTGAAACTGTTTCCTGAACCTAACCACTTCTCTTCAATTCTCATTCTTAACACCTTGGCCCAAGACACATCATCTCACACCTGGACTCATGCAATAATCTCTGCTTGAAGCATCAGTTTCCCCAACCCATTCCAAGATTCCACACAGCATCAAAGTGTTCTTTTAAAAACATAAAATGGTCATGTAACACCCACCAGCCACCCCCTATTTAAAACTCTCAATAGTTTTCCATTGCACTTAGAATAAGACCCGAGATAGCACTGGCTTACAAGGCCACTCATGCCATGGTCTCTGTCCCCTCTCCAGTCTCACAGTCCACAACCCTACCACTCATTCAGTACACTCAGGCTACACAGGCCCTTCTGCAATAAACTCATTCAGGTTATATTGAAGGCCAACGTCTACTCCTCCAAGGTCCAGGGTTCTGCAACTCAAGTCTAACAACATCCAGGTCAATACTCCTGGGAGGAAGTTGTTCAAGGACCTTGCATGTGTGCATGTCTGGAAAGGATTCGTGGATGGGAGCACAGGGATGAAATATGCAGATCCTCAGTCTTTGAGGTAACCTCCTTGGGGTAAGGGTGGGTATCAGGGGGATTAAGGCATGGCAACTGTCAATGAGCAAGGCTTTGGGTTCTACCTCATGGGAGAGTCAGTGGGGTGAGGGTCAAACAGGATGTAGTCTAAGCGGCATCAGGGAAACCTGTCAGTATTAATCCTAATTATTTTAAGATTTGAAAACTGTCAAAATGAAATGAGGATACAAACTGGTTTTGCTATGAAAAAAATAAAACCAATTGTAGTCATTTTCATTAACTGCCTAACATTTATTTCTAATCACCGTGCATTAGAATACTACACATATAAATGTGTCAGATCAACTGGGTTGTACATTTTATTTAATCACAATGGAAAATCATAATGTTTGCTCAGAGTCATCAGGCCTGCTCATATTTGGGTATTAACAGACTCAAAAATTAGGGAGAATACTTTCTTCTGGTGCCCTGGGTTATGTGGAGACAAGCTCCACTGCTTGTTGTTATTCGCATCAACAATTCTCACCCTCTTCTATCAACTTGCCTACCAATAGTTTGGGTACAAAAAGGCCACACAAGCCTAAATATCTCTGAGGAAAACTGCAGGATTTACAAACCCAGTGTCATGTAAAGTAGAACAAGTCGATTTACTCTGAGGACGTGAATGCTTTTACAGATTCCTCGGGTGGGTTTTATCACACACTGGCCAGTCACTCTGGCTCTTTCCCTCTCCTCATTCCAATGTCCTGTGTGTCCTACTATCTTCAGAGTTGCTTGATTTTCACAGAAGGGCATCTCCTTTTGATAGTCACTGCTCCCCACTCCTGTGTTCTCATCAACAAACCCATTACTATTTTCTAGACCCAAGCCCCACCCTACAAGTCTGAGGGATACAAAGGAGATACCAACTCTTATGGAGTTAACTTTATTCTCAAGTTATGATATTTGAGACCAAGAATATTGCTTCTGACTCCAATAATGTTTCCTCTGAATTCTGAGCTCCCAGATGCCTTCTGGTTGCCTAACTTGACTCATGCAAGTACATTACTCAATCCAACAAGATATGCCCTATTACTCTAAAGACCCATTAGGGAGAGAGAAGGGTTTTTAATTTGGCTCACTGAGGTAATTCTGTGCCTCAAGCATCTTAAACTGATGGCCATTTTGTCAAATTTAAGTGATGGTGGTTTTGCTATACGTTTTATGTTCAATTTTATACTGTAATTGTCCCTGCTGCAAAACTGCCAGTTAACTGAAAATGACTTTTTGATTACATTTCCAATCCCCTCCCTTGCTTAATCTAAAAATCGCTCAAGTGAAAGAGTTTTCAGGCAGCAGCATGTCCCTACTGATTACTTTTCTAAGATCAGATTTTCAAGGCACAGTCGAGAAGTCTCAGGAAAATCTGTATATGGGCTTTGCCTAAACTTGCAAAGGAAGAAGAGGATGGGGTCATTACATGGTTAATTCAGTCAAATTCTTCAAAGCCTGTAGCCACCTGTAAGTGAAATGACAGAGTTTTAACGACAATAAAACAAAACAAAACTACAATAAAGTGTGGCGATGGGGAGAGTTTTTTTAAATCAAGCTTCTCTCTCAAAAATCTTAACCAGTCATGTTACTCTGGCTCGCAAAATTAGGGTTATGACAAGAGGTCCATAAACTATAGTATCACCAGAATAATCATTTTCAGATTTTATTTGAAAAATGTCTGAAAGGATTCATTTTTGCTTTTCTATGCATAAGCACAACTAGCTGTGGAGCCCAAAAGCATTTCAATTAGAATATTTTATGTAATATTACATTATAATTTAAATTATGAATATTTACATATATAAACATAAATAAAATTAAATATGGCTTGTTTGGAATGTGAAACATGAAATGAGGTTCATAACTCACAAAGTGGTGAATGATAACTCTATTAATGCTTAAATTTAAAGAGCCATATATAAGTTTAGGGTGTCCAAAGTAGAAGAAATCAATAGCACATTCTATTTAAATTTTTAAAAAATATGAATATCTATGATATAGTTAACAGTCTGAAGGAACAGACAACAAGAAAATAAGCCTTAATTATACTGCATATATTTCTAGATTAAATCTTTATTCAATGAAACATCTCTTTTGGCATTACCTTTCTTGAGACAAGGAAACTTAAACAATTTAACCAGTCCAAAATCATCTCCAGACACCAGCACTGAGCTGTTGTGATTTGCATCCACTGAGTTGATGTCAGTGACATCAGTGTATTTTGGCCAAATTCCACTGACTTCTGGGCCTTTCACACAGGTCCAGGAGGCCCAGGGAATTCCTTTGATTTCTTCTTTACTTGTTAGAGGCTTCCCAGCTGAAAATAAATAAACATTAATAAAACATTACATTTAAGTAAAAAGCATGCCCTAACCTATTTCATTCATTTTTCTTCTTTGATAGAGACCTAGAAGTTTAAGTTTTTAAAAAAACTCTATAAAAATAAAAACTTCCATAAACGAAGGAAATGACAGACTTTAATCTCTTTTCTAGTTTGATTTTTTCCCCCCTGCAGCATAGTCTAAAGAAAGCAAATACTCAACTCAGACACAAGAGAAATAGAAAATAATCATTGTACCAAATGCAATGTCTCAAACTACTAATATTTACTTGATCTTTATTATTTAGATACAGGCAATATTAATCTTTATACTATTAATGAAATGACTTTTATTAAATTATTATGATATTTAGCTACCAACATTTTCCATGTTTTAAAATACTTGACTAAGTTTATTCTAAACTATTTTTCACAATTCAAGGATGCATAGAAAATGATTTTTAAAAATTCAGGTTCAATAAATTAGTGAAAAAATTAATAGATTCTATTACATATATATCATTCTGCAACTTTCTTTTGCTTGCTACATTTTTGAGATCTAACCCTGTTGACACAGTGGCTCTAGTTTAAGTTCAAATAGCTCTAAGTTATAAGTGCTATACATTATTCCATTACATGACTGTACCACATTTAATTAAATTATCCTCATGTTGATAAACGTTTAGACCCTGGGTCTCATTTCTGGCAATCACAAACTATGCTAAAATAAACATCCTTGTGCTCAGACCCTTGTGCATGCTCCCACCGGCAGCCTACATGGTTTCCATTTCCTCTTTTTTCACCATTTAATATTGGCAGACATTGGCCAGTCTAAATTGTATAAAAGGGTATCATTTCCCTGATTGTTGGTTCAATCATGTTGGTCATGCGAGCTTTGCCCATTTTTCTGGTGTACTTTTTTTTTTTTTTTTTTGCCTTTACTTATTTCTAGGCATTCTTTATATATTCTAGATATTAGTCCTTTGTCTGTATTAACAATTGCAAATATTTATGCCCAGTCTATGATGTCTTTTCATTTTATTTATGGTCTCTTTTGTGCAGGTTTTTAAAAAATTTTAATGTGTTCCAATGTATTAATCTTTGCCTTGAGGGTTGGTGATTTTGAAGTCCTGTTCCAGAAAACATTCCTTGTCCTGAGGTCATACATTTTCATGTGTTTCCTTCATGTGGTCCAAAAGTTTTGCTTTTCACAAGCATCCACTGCCTACGTGACTTACATGGCATTTTGTAGAACAGTCGCTCTCCTGCACCATCATTAGTTTGCAAGTATTTACTATCCAAAGACCAGTCAATATGGGTAATGAAACTAAGAGATTTGTTGCACTCTCCAATTTTCTTATACCGCTGGGAAACGGCATAGACATCTACTGGGCCATCGTTGGATCCCACTGCAAGGTAAGAGCCATCTGGAGAAAATTTCATTTCATGAATGACTTCTTTTCGATCTTTGATATGAACCACTTCTGTCATATCTCTGTAAAAATATAAAGCAAAGTGATAAGCAGCAAAATCTAGAAAGAGAAAAACCCACACCAAGCTTTAAAGTATCTGTGTGTCAGAAAAAAAAAACATTTTGAAAGGGAGGGAAAACCTACAGGAATTAAAGAATTAACTTTTGAGGAAAGATGCAAAATGATTTTACTTAAAATTTATAGCTAATTTAGGAAAATTAAAAAGAAACATTTTAAATATTTTGGGCTTCTAAAGTAGAAGATACTCTAAAACAAAAATGCATATTTGCTTGAATGTTCAACTAGGTATTATTTGAGATTTATAAAATTGTTTTAAAAATATGCCATGGAAAACTGTAAACTATATCAAAGTTAGCATAATAATAAACCATCTCACTTATACTTTCAAAACTAGAAACCAGTGACTGTTAAGCCTGATACTGTTGCAAAAAGTATAAGTCAGAAAAGCAGAAGAGCATTATGTAGTTGTTTAATTTTCATTCTGAGAGGTCAATGATACATACAATGAATCACCTGAATATTTTTTTTTACCCTTTCTGATCAGATTCTGGTAAGAATTTCTGCTCTTACCTGAAAACTCAGGAAGGTTGTTTTTTCTACTACTATGAGACAGGATTATGACTGGCAGGTCCCCTGAGTTAGGACAGATGCTTTCATCAACCCTGAAACAAACTGGATGCATAAAAAATGCCAAATATTTGCTTCTACATAATAATTCTTCACACCCGCTATCATTCATGAATAGCACTATAGTGTATGTCATATTATAGAGGTGTGTGTAATTTTTGCTTGAGAAATCCAGCAAAAAAGGAAATCTGATAATTAACCCTACCACCCTTTCACACATCACTGAGAAAAAAATGTTGCACACCAATTCTGTAATGAGTTACGTGTGGTTGGTAATGAGAATTTAGTGTAATAAACGGTGCCAAGAGCATTTTCAATACTGTATAGAACTTCCAACTGTAAAACATGCAGCATTTAATTTCCAGCTGCATTTCCTTTCTGTAATCGCAAAATGTGTAAGTCAAGAGAACAGCAAATGCCTTCAGAGGATGCATAAGGGTGGGTTATCATTTTTGTAAAATAATACGGAATATTAAATTGGAAATAATCCATTTATTGTAGATTATGGGTGGAAATCTTTTATTCAAGTCCACCTCTGAAAATCTGGTGCTGTTGGAAGCTGCTTTCTTTTTTCTTCCTCTTTTCTTGGTTGACTTCAGGCCCGCAATCTCTTATCCAAAACCCTTGGGGATCGATGTGCTTGATGATTCTTTATTCATTGGCTTTTAGGAAAGTTCACATACCATATCTTACTTAACATCCCCAATGGGGCCTGGGGCAACTCTCTGTATTAAACACATTAATATTTTTGCAGCAAAACACATGATTATTCCTATGGGATTAAGAGGTTAGCAACAGTCTTGCATCAGTTTGTTGGGTCAGGCTGTGATGCCAAGTAAGTTACCAAAGAACTCTGGATTTTCAGTGTCTTGGATTTCTGAATTACAGATAGGGGACTGTGGACTTAGGGCATTCCTATCTGAAGGAGAAAATTCATTTTCCTAAGACTGTGGTGTACATTATGACCAGGAGAATCTTAGGACATCCATAATGCCACTTTCAATACGGTACGTGCCTGACTCGGAGAACAATGAAAGAGCCGTCCTTCATGCCCAGGGCTAACTGGGCTCCGTCGGGACTGAAAGCAACACTGCGAACTGCTTCCTCCATGTTGCAGCGGGCGATCAGCGCGTGGTCGGCCAGGCTCCACAGCCTAAGCGCAAGCACAGAGTCAGAAACAAACTTCTCACAGTCATGGGCCGCCCGAGGAAGACCACACTGTGATGACAAGAAACGACATGTCACTTCACACGAGCGGCCTTCATCATGGCCTGTCAAGGAAGCTGGGAAGCCGTTTAGTCCATCTTTGGGTCGTTTTCACCATTTGAAATAACCAGTAAGAAATATAAAATGAGAAAACATTTACAAAGATTTTGAGATTCATAGAATAACAACACCTTAAACACTACTTCAAACAAAATCTTACATTTAAAATGGTTCTTTATACCAATGGCTGTTAATAACTTGCAGGGTAAGAAGCACTGCTAGATGCTATTGTTGTTAGTGGTTTTAAAATATATATTACTACGTGTTCCGGGTTGACTAGTGCCCCAGCCTCCAATTCATGTCCACTTGGAGCCTCAGAACGTGACTTTATTGGGAAATAGGTTTTTGCTCATGTAATTGGAAAAGGGATGATGAAGCCATTCTGGATTCCAATATGACTGGTGGCTTCAGAAGCAGAGGGAAACTTGGACACAGAGTCACAGACATAGAGGGACAGCGGACACGTGAAGATGGAGACAAGAGTTGATGCTGCCACAAGCCAAGGCATGCCAGGGCCTCCCGAAGGGTAAAGGCAAGCAGGGAACATGGCCTGCGGACACCTCATGTTCGGGTTTGTGTCCTCCAGAACTGCGAGAATACGTTTGTTATTTTAAGCCACCCAGTTTAAGGCAATTTCTTATAGCAGCCACAGGAAACCAGTAACAGTGTTATTTAAGCTCAGAGAGATTGGAATACACACTACATTTGTTGGCCTCCTAGAAGGAAAATGTATTTGAAATGGAGAAGAGGGAATGATACCTCTCCCGAGGATGGTTCCAAAGTTGAGGTAAAGAGCCAGGTGCTGTCACTACCCACAGTCATCCCAGGGCCAGGCTGGAAGCTGTTACTTCACACTGCCCTGGCTATAAGCAGCGGAGATCAGGGGGCAAGTGTCACTAAGGTGGAGCTTTCAGTACCATGGACTTGAGGTGTTCCCAGCCCCAGGAACCTAAAGTGAGAGGACCTGAACTCATAAAGGTACAAAGGAGGGTTTCCAGGTTAGTTGCAGTTGTGTTATCTGACCTCTATCTGTTAGTACTTTTCTGAAAAGTCTTTTCTTCACAGACAAATGACAATATCCGCTAGGGAGACCAAGAATCCTGAGTCCTGCGATAGAGGGGGAGAAGCCTTGAGTGGTGCAGTTTCCCTAAATGCTCCTGCCGGCACGAGGGACGAGGCACGCCCCTGACAGTACAGAGCTGTGCAGCGAGTAGCTTGCTGAGCCCTCAGCCAGCCTGTGCCGTTAAGCCTAAAGCTCATGGCACTCGCAGTACCTCGTCCATTATTCATAACCCCAGGCTGTTTTTAGCCTTGTACTATTTTAAGGAATGTAAGCACTGCTTTACTAGCATCAAGAAACCAGCACTGCTCAAGAAACAAAGACTTATACCCTTTCTAAATTTCAATACCCGGCGTAAAAATACATTTAAAATGTTAGCCAAATTAATGGGTCAAGGGAGTAAGACAGATTGTGGCAGGGTTGCTCATAATCCTGAGACTCAGTACAGTTCTTAAAACCCAAAAGTCAAGGGTTTTCTAGACGTGGTTTTTTTCTTGAAGGATTTGAATCAAATTTCATAGGTGTATGAATAAACTAAAGTCACTTCTTGAGTGCTCTTGGAAAAGTTAGAGTAAAGAAGGGAAAAGGAAGAGATGAGAAGGAAGTGAGTAAAGGGAAGTGAAAGCCAAACAAATATTTATATCACAAGAGGGCAAGACTGTAGATGTTTTAACTGGTTTTTAGACTGACAAGGCTTTAGCATTTGGTAGTGACTGAAAAATGGATTCAAGGAGTACACTGGTTGTACCATGATTAGATTCACAAACATAAAGAATAGCGGGGGCGGGGGGGTAACAGTAATTAATCAGTTTATCAGTCAGTCACTTCCTCTTCCTCTCACACTATCTCTTTTTGACCTGTTTGTTGTTGAGCACATCAGTAATAAATACTAAATTACTGAATTGTAAGAGTTTTCATATAAAACTTTTAAACCATATGGTCATTCCTCTAACTATCATAAGTGGATGCATACTCATTTGGCCATTTTACCCAGTACTGTGCACTCAAAGAACAAAAAATGATCCATAGCAAGAACCCTGGAAACCCTAATGAAAACTGCACATTTTCTCAGGAACCAGCACTCTCCTTTGATTTGAGGACAATGTTCAAACTTCCATCTGAGAATTTACAAAGAAATAATAATATACTAATGTGCTAAAGACAACTTTGAAAATAAGAATTCAGTCCCAGTGGTGATGAATGAGGGTCTCTGCCTCAACTGTAAACCACTGTGATGACCCCTGTAGAGGACCCAAGGTGCAAGGGGAAATATGGCCTTATCCCAAATGAGTGAACTGAACTCACATCTTCATCTAGAGGCAGAAGAGGAAGCCAACCCAAGTGGTATCAGCATATTTCCACTTCTAATAATATTCCTGTGCCCAAGATGGAGATAAATAACAACAAAATGCCATGAAGACAGCTGCTGTTGTGCTGAATGTCTTAACATTCCACCTGGGAATTGTGTGGTTGTGCACTAGGATTTATCCTTAAGTAAGAAGCAAATTTGGACCAAAAAACAAAGTCTGTTTTCCCCAGGAAGTCAGGGAGGTGACGGCAGCCACGAGGGGGCCTCACCTGACGGAGCGGTCGTCGCTGCCCGTCACAGCCAGCGGCTTCTTGGGGTGCAAGGCCAGAGCCCAGAGCTCGCCCTCACAATGGCCCTGCAGGATCAGCATCGGCTTGTCTCGTTCTCGCACGATGACTTCAAATATCTCACTGTCCTGGGTCCCTGCCAGAAGGCGGTCTGCTTTCCAGCACACACTCCGGATAGAGAGGCCTTAAAATAAGCAAATAGTTAAATACATAAAATAAAGGCATGTCTTAACACCATTGACCAATAAAGGAAAAATGCCTAAAGTAAACACCCTTTTACTAAAGTAACATCTAATGAACACATCTTAAAAATTCCTGGGGGTGGAGACTCAATTCCACATACTATTCTGTGCTATTTACCTCTACCTGGTACTATTCTGTGCTATTTACCTCAACCTGGCACGTGTTGGACATTCCCCCGCCCCTTGTGATCTATTTTGCCAAGGGGTCACTACTCTTTCTAGTCTGACTTAGGATAGCTATTGTCTTTATAGCAGGATATATTTCAAGCACTGCATTTTGAAATGTATATAAGAGGAGAAACTGGCCTTCATGAAAGTCTGTCCCTCTTGGAAATAACTTCCATCTGATTTGCTATGAAAAAGTTAATCATCACTTCAATCTTTAGAGTGTTAACATTCTATTAAAATGATATGTGGGTGATACCACTGAACAGTTAATCATCATATCAGGCAAGTTTAGCATTTATTTTATGAGAACCTTGACTCATTCTGCTGGATAAACAGATGTACTACGTCCCAGAAATATGCAAATGAAACTCTAATTTCAGTCTCAAAATATCATCAAGCATTTGTCAGTGAAAATGTTTTTCTTCACTGACTTAGCAATTTATATACAAGTCCGAACTTCTACTTCCACAGGATTTCATCCTCATAAGGTAGGTCTTTGCTTGCCTGCCTGAGCTGTAGACTCTTGGACTTGTTGCAGTCTGATCCTTACTGGGTGGGTGGAAGCCTGTTCATTGTTTGTTTACTTACACAGAGAATTTTTCACGTCTAAATTGGAAATACAGAAACAATTCCACTTTCCTATCTATTTTAAAACAAGGTAAGGGCATGATAAGCTCTGTGAGCTGCGTTGCCTCCCAGCAGGCTTTGCACCTTTGGTGTAGAGTGTGGGAGGGGAGAGGACCTGGGCTTTTCTTGTCCTACACCTGCTTGGGAGACACTCAGGAGAGCGCCCCTTCCTCTCCAGGGTTCAGTTATCCCCCCTATAAAATATAGACAATAATTAGGGTGATGGTGTAATTTATCATCCAAATTGGGACACCCCTGAAAGTAAAAAGGGGCACTAAAAATAATCAAAGTATTTAATTTTTTGAAACACTTAAATGTACTGAACAATGTTATGTTGAAGACTAAATAGTTCAATCAAAATATTCTCAAGTATAAAATTCAAATAACACTTTACTACAAAATGAAAAATCCAGGTCAAATACAAAGTCTGATGGGATGCTGGGACAACAGGGATTAATGGGGGCATATGGACACCCTGACTGTAACCCCCATCTTAGCCCTCTCACTGTTGTCTTGGAAGACTCAAAGAGAAAATGCATTTATTAAAAAAAGAAAAAAAATTTTAAGGCACAAGGCTATTTTTACACAAGATAGTTCTCCTTTGCTCTGTTCTGAATGCACTGTCCTTCTATGTCTTGAAATGGAAGTTGCACACAGGCAGCTTTATTATTCCTGCCATGAGTAGGGAAACCTTGGCAACGGCTAGTTCAGGGTCAATCACTCAAAATCCTTGACTACAAACATCAAGACAGGCTTTCAAGCATGGGAAGGACAGATGTGTGGAGGGGAAGCCAGGATAAGCTGACACGTGGAAGAATAGCTGCTTTTAGGACAATCCTTTCGCCACCATCACTTTCTTGTCCTGATCTCTTCCCTAGTCCCTTCAGGGCTACAGTTACAGCCATTAATTAACATATTCCTGTTTCCTCTCTTGCCTTTTTTCTTAGCTCCTATAGGGAGTTGACAGACGGGTGAATTAGTCGTCATGCATCATCTATAATTTTTTTTTACAGAAAGGGTGTAACACTTTGCTATTCAGACTGCAGGAAGCAAGAAAGAAACTATAGTCCAACATCAGCAAAAAAACTTACATTTATTATATTCATTGTGTACTTTTTCTCAGTAAAATGGCAAGTCCATGAAGACAAGAGTTTTAGCTGTTTTGTTCACAACTGTATCCCCAGGACCTAGAATAATGCTTGGCATGTCACAGTCACTCAATAAAAATTGTTGAATGAATGAGATAAAACATCAAAATCACAAACACTTCTTGAATGCCTGTAATACCAAGAAATAAAAGACACTACTTTGTCCTCAAAGAGGAGAACATTCAAGAAAGAGGGATATATTCATTCATTCAAAAAATTTTTATCAAGCACCGCTTACGTGCCCGACACTATAGCTATAACTGTGAAGAAGCCAGGCTCCTGCCCTCTTGGAGTTTACAGTCTAAGGGAAGAGCCAGATCTTCATAAGGAGATACCCATGCAGCTGTAAACCACATATGTAATACACACACATGTTACTTTATACCTCAGCAGTGTCATAGTTTAGCTGTTACCTAGTAGTCAACCCAGTCTCTTTACAATTCCACTGATTGTACGAGCTGGAGAGGCCCTGGTGAGTGGCAGATCCCTGATGAGGCTCTGAAAGCATTTCCTTTCTCCTGTCTGAAACTTGGTTTTAACCATTCTGACACAAATGCAGAGAGCAGAAGTATAATCTCGATTTCCTAGCTGGGATTGCTGAGGCAGCCATTGCTCTGGGAAATAATTAAGCTGGCTTTGCTACTATATAGTCTATCCTGGGAGTCAGAAAAATATAAGGTCTTATGTGGAATTGGTTATAAGCCTACTAGTAATGAAAAGGCAGGTAAAAGCCAGCCTAATTATTTAGAAACAAAGAAATGCTTTTTCTGAAAATGAACATTGCAGACCCTTTTGATAGTATGAACCGAAGGCATTTTGCTGAATTGATGAGGTGTCCACATTTTGGACATGGTGGTCTTCTCTGCCACGCCCCTATGAGAAATGTGGCACTCTGGCCTGTACTTGGTAAAGACAGCCAGCAGATGGCAGTGGAGAGCAAGCACGCACTTAAATCTAAAAATCCTCTAAGGTTAATACGATCAAATTTTTATAGCTGTTAGCCCTTGTTTTATATTCAGACTAGAGAGCGGGAAGCTCAACAACATCCTTCTTCTAATCATCATTGTTACAGTCCCAAAATCTGGGCAAGGGTAGGTCTAATCCATTAACATCAAAACAGACCTCATCATTAAAGGGCATGGCTTATCTGCTACTAGTTCATTGAATGGTTAAGTACACGGACTGGATTTATATCCCAGCCCCAGCCCTTCCTAGCTGTCTGACAAGGCAAGCTACGTAACTTTTCAAGTCTTCAGTTTCCCCATCCCTATAGCAGATAATATCAGGACTCACACTTCAGAGCATTACTGTGAGGATTCAATTCAATAACGTATTCAAACACGTCACCCAGTGTTTGCCACATGCCAGGAAGTTTATAAATATGGGCTATTATTTTAACCAGCAGCCTTTGTGCTTTGTTGGGTCTTTTTAGTAGGTTCACATCTCAATGAAGCACTTGCTGTAGGTGAGGTCAGATTCTAGCCAGCCCCCGTGGCGGGTCAGCTCCAGGATCCATGCAGACATTGTCCTATATGCCTTCCCTTGAGTCTTCCCATTACTTCCTTGAGCTACAACTTATTTGCTGCTGCTGTTTGTTGTGATAAATTTTGATGTGCTATCACTGCTAACTCTTAGGAAGAAAGGCTATGGTCCCATATCCAAAGATGGAACAATTTTGGCACTAAAATGGCCTTTTCCCCAAATATTTTCTGGGTCATAAGAACAACATCTTTTAAAGGAGAATAGAGAGTCTGAACACATTTACTGAAAAGAGTTCATAATAATTTGGCCATGAGTAGCCCTAAAAGTCTTTTTATCCTTTAAACCCAGAAATTCCATTTCTAGGAGTTTATTCTGGGAAAATAATTTGAAATTTCAAATTATTCAAAATAGCAAAACCTAAATGTCTAAGAGAAGAAAATTTCTGCTCATGTTACCATACACTCTGTACAATAAAGTCATTAAAATCATGATTGAAAATTCAAATAACATGGGAAAATGTTATGTTAAAAACAAAAACAGGATAAAATTGTCTGCATGGCTTAATCTCAGTGATTTTTTGTAAAAGAAAAAAAGCCAAGAAAATACACCAGCATCTTAAAGATTGTTGACTGAAAACTAAACAAAGAACCCACCTCCAAAAGTATGTGAAATATGGGGATGAATAAATTACCAAATCATTCAACGCTGTTAATAAGTTCACAGGAGCTTTTAATTGTGCTTTCAGAATCTGCTGTTTGAGGAAATACATAAATATTATTGTATTTTTATATCATTTATATATTGTTGATACAAAGAAAGTTCTTGGTATTTATGCGTCATGTTCCCTGCCTAGAGCCCACAGTGCACTTGAGGGCACATGAAATTATTTTCATTTCTTTTAAAATCAGAATAAAAAAGAATGTTTAGAGGAAATGTATTAATATATGATATTAATATTTTCATCATACCAATGCAGTTGTAGAATATATTTTTAAATATTGTTTTATGGAAGGGGTCCATAAAGGCCCAAAGGCCCACAAAAGTCCTACGTGGCCCTGAGTGAACCCTTTTTTCTCTGTGCAATCTGCTATTGTCTTAAGTTTGCACCCTCAGAGTTTGTCATGTGGATTATTGTACCAGCCTTCTAATTATTCTCCTGTCCTTGGCCTTGCCAGTGTATCTCCCGCATTGCTTCTGGAGTTTTCCTCAGTGCCTATAGGAAAAGGTTGGTGTTCTTTAACAAGCTCTTTAACAAGGCCCTCTACAACCTGACCCCTGAATTATCTGTGGTTGTGGCTCTGTCAACTTGAAATCTTGGCTCCAACTATACCAAATGCTTGCAGCTGTCCAAATACGGGTCCTTTTCCTCATCTCTGTACCTGTCAACTCAGCTCAGTCAGCCGGGAATACCCTCTCCCACCCTGCCCACTTAAAAACCCTGTGCATCTTTCAAGAGACAAGTCAGGCTTCAGCTCCATGAAGCCTTCCTGTCCCTGGGCCCTCCAAAAGTATCCCCGCTTTGGTGCTCCCATGCCTTGCAGTCACTAAACTCTTTATGTACTTAATTATATACAGCTTAGTTTGGATTCTTTCAGAAGCAGACATTTATTTCAGAGGCAATTCCAGAAAGCACCAGTGGAGAAGCAGAGCAGTGAGATGGGGAAAGAAAGCGAGCTGCCAAGTGTACCTTACAGAGCAGGTGACTGCTGTGGGCAACAGGCTCAGTTCTGCTCTGGAGCTCTGGGAGACAGAGCAGACAATCCCTCAGGGTTACTCCACCTACCAGGCTGGGAAATTCCATCCCTGGCTGAAGACAGCTCCTGGGGCATTAGGTGCCTGGCACTTATGGCTTGCCTGCATGGGTCAAGAGACTGTCACCACTTGAGGGGAAGGATACTTTTTTATTCATTACTGTGCCCCAGAGCTTAGCACAGTGCCCAGCACAAGAGAGACCCTAGTTATTTTTTCTTCTTCATGTAAAAAAAAAAAAAAAATTATTGAAGTATATCATTCATACCATGAACATCCATAAGCAATAAGTGTATAGTAAAAGTTGTAAACCTACAAAACAAATATGCATATCATCATTCAGGGCTCCCATACATCACCCCACCACCAATACCTTGCATTGTTGCCAAACATTTGTTACAAACTATGAAAGAGCATCATCAAAGTAGTACTACTAATTATAGCCAACATCTTACATTTGGTGTATTTTTCACCCAATCCATCTGATTATTAACACCCTGTGTTAGTATTCCACATTCGTTACTGTTGATAAGAGAATGTTCTCATATTTGTCCTAACCACAGTCCATCTTCTACTGGGTGATTCCCTGTATTATTCAGTCCCATGACTTGTATAATCCATTCAAAGTGTACACTCAGTGGCTCTAATTTTCATCACAGAGTTGTGCTGTCATCATGTCAATTTTAGAACGTTTTCATTACTCCAAAAGGAAAAATCCCATACCTTTTATACCTCCCTATTGTTGTCTCTTAGAATTGATATATCTTCTTTGCCATTGCTGCAAAAAAATTACAATATTACTGTTAACTATTGTCCATAGGTTACATTAGTTGTAATTTTCCCAAGTAGCACCATATTCTTAACACTTTGTAAGAGAGCATTCTTATTTTTATACTATTGACCACAATCTTCATCCACCACCAAAATCGCTATGTTATACATTCCCTAGATTATCTTCTAGCTTCCTTTCAATTGACATTTATGTCCACAGACTACCCCTTTCAGTCACAATCACATTTATAAACCAGTGTTATACTCACTGGTACCATCAACTCTATTCATTTCCACACTTTTACAATAAATCTTATTAATAATGCTACATACATTAAGCAACCACTCGCAACCCACATTCTATCTCCTAGTAACCTACACTCTAGAGTTTACTTCCGTGAGTTTACTCATTGTATTTAGTTCATATTAGTGAGACCATACAATATTTGTTCTTTTGTGCCTGGTCTGGCTTGTTTCATTCAACATAATGTCTTCAATATTCATCCATATTGTCATAGGCATCCCGATTTCATTTCTTCTTACATCTGAATAGTACTTCATTGTATGTAGACCACATTTTGTTTATGCATTCAACGGGTGATGGAAACTTGAGCTGGTTCCAAATTTTAGCAATTGTGAATAATGCCGCTATGCACATCAGTGTGCAAATGTCAGTTCACGTTTGCCTTCAATTCTTCTGAATATACCCCTAGTAACGGGATTGCTGGATTATATGGCAGCTCTATATCCAGCTTCTTGAGATACCACCAAACTCTTCCACAGAGGCTGCACTATTCTACATTCCCACCAACAGTGAAGCAGTGTTCTTATTTCTCCATATCCTCTTCAGCACTTGTAGTTCTCTTTTTAGATAAGGGCTCTTCTATAAGGTGTGAAATGGTATTGCACTGCAGTTTTGAGCTAATAACTAGTGATTTTGAAAAATTTTCCATGTGCTTTTTGGCCATTTGCATTTCTTCTTTAGAAAAATGTCTCTTCAAGTCTTTTGCCCATTTTTAAATTGGTTGCTTGTCTTTTTATGTTGAGTTGTATGAACTCTTTATATAACATGGATATCAAACCCTTATTGGATTTGTGGTTTCCAAATATTTTCTCTAATTCAGTAGGCTACCTTTTTACTTTCTTGACAAAGTCTTTTGAAGACAAAGAGTGTTTAATTTTAAGGAGGTCCCACTTATCTATTTTTTCTTTTGTTTCTTGTGCTTTGGGTATAAGGTTTAAGAAACTACTGCCTACCACAAGGGCTTGAAGATATTTCCCCACATTTTCTTCTGGGAGTTTTATGGTTGTAGCTTTTATATTTAGGTTCTTGATCTATTAGGAGTTAATTTTTGTATAAGGTGTGAGATAGGGATTCTCTTTCTTTCTTTTGGATATGGATATCCAGTTCTCCCAGCACCATTTGTTGAAGACTGTTCTGTCCCAGCTGGGAAGGCTTGACAGTGTTGTCAAAAATCACTTGACCATAGATGTGAGGGTCTATTTCTCAGTTCTTGAATTGCTTCCATTGGTCAATCTGTCTGACTTTATGCCAGTATCATTCTGTTTTTACCCTGGAGCTAAGTAATATGCTTCAAAGTCTGGAAGTGAGAGTCCTCCAACCTTGTTCTTTTTAAATATATTTTTAGCTATTCGGAGCCCCTTACCCTTCCAAATAAATTTGATAATTGGCTTTTCCATTTCTTCAAAAGAGGCTGTTGAGATTTATTAGTGGGATTGCATTGAATCTGTAAATCAGTTTGGGTAGAACTGACATCTTAATGATATTTAGTCTCCCAGTCCATGAACACAGAATGTCCTTCCATTTATTTAAGTCTTCTTTAGTTTCTTTTAGCAATATTTTGTAGTTTTCTGAATACAGGTCCTTTATGCCCTTGGTTAAGTTTATTCCTAGATATTTTATTCTCTTACTCGCCATTATAAATGGATTTTTTTCTGATTTCCTCCTCAGATTGCTCATCACTAGTGTATAGAAATGCTATTTTTAAAAATATTTTAAAATAAGTTATTGAAGTATATCACTCATACATGAACATACATAAACTATAAGTATTCAGTAAACATTGTGAACTTACAAAACAAACATGCATAACATCATACAGGGCTCCCACACATCAACCCGTCCCCAACACCCTGCATTGTTGTGAAACATTTGTTAAATCATGAAAGAGCATAGTCAAAGCATTACTACTAACTATAGTCCGTATCTGCCTCCCCTATACATTTTAAGGATTTATTTATTTACTTTTATCCATTTTTACCTCCCCCTCCCCCTCCTCCCATTTTTGCTGCTTGTGTCCATTCACTGGGCAACTCTCTGTGTCCATTTCCTGCCCTCTCTTCTCATCCTTCTCCTCCTGTCTTCTCTGGGATTTGCTCCTCGGACTCTCCGATGTGAGAGAGGGGTATCCTATTGCCTGTGCCACCTTAGTTACTGGTTTTTTGGTGCGTCTTGTCTTGGCTCTCCCTTGTGTCACTCTCCTGTTATGTCATCATCTTGCTGCGTGGCTCCCAGGGCCTGACGGTGCACCCGTGCATGAGGCCTGGCGGCCCGCCCATGCACCTCCTATATTTTTTGTTTGTTTTTACTGGGAGGTCTGGGGATCGAACCCAGGTCCCTCCATTTGGGAGACAGACGCCCAACCACCCGAGCCATATCTGTCCCCCTGCTATATCTCTTAAGGTTGACCAAAGATACCCAAAATTAGTCTTTTTCCCATACAGGATAGTCATATAATAAATCAGGCTTAGTTTATCACCTGCATTCTAAAAACCAGACCTAGGGAGAAAAACTAAGTCTGGGGACACATGCATGGCTTCTAATACAGCGAATGTTTAGTACCCTGATTACCACAAAACGCTATTGATTTTTGCATATTAATCTTGTATCTCACCACTTTGCTAAACTCATCTATTAGTTCATCATTAGCTTTGTTGTGGATTTTTTCAGGATTTTCTAGACATAAGATTATATCATCAGCGAATAGTGAAAGTTTTACTTCTTCCTCTCCTATTTGGGTGCCTTTTATTTCTTTATCTAGCCTAATTGCTCTAGCTAGAACGTCTAACACAATACTGAGTAACAGTGGTCACACAGGGCATTGTCTTGTTCCTGACCTCAGTAGGAAAGCTTTAGTCTTCCACTGTTGAGTACAATGCTAGCTGTAGGTTTTTCATATATGCAGTTTACCATATTGGGAAAGCTTCCTTCTACTCCTATCTTTTGGAGTGCTTTTATCAAGAAAGGACGCTGTATTTTGTCAATCGCCTTTTTTGTATCAATTGAGAGGGTCATGTGATTATTCTTCTTCAGTTTATTAATGTGATTTATTACAGTAATTGATTTTCTTGTGTTGAACCACCACTGCATACCTGGGATAAAGCCTACTTAACTGTTGTGTATAATTCTTTTTATGTGCTTTTGGATTCAGTTTGCAAACATTTTGTTGATTTTTGCATCTATATTCATTAGGGAAATTTGTAATTTTATTATAGTATCTTTATCTGGTTTTGGTATGAGGGTGATGTTGGCTTCATAGAATGAGTTTGGTAGCATTCCTTCCTGTTCAATTTTTTGGAAGAGCTTGAGCAAGATTGGTATTAGATTGTCTTTGAATAGTTGGTAGAATTCACCTGTGAAGCCATCTGGTTCTGGGCTTTTCACCTTTGGGAGGTTTTTGATGACTGTTTCAATCTTTCTTTGTGTCTGGTTTGTTGAGATCTTCTATTTCTTTTAGTGTCAGAATAGATTGTTCGTGTGTTTCTAGGAATTTGTCCATCTGATCTACATTGTCTAGTTTTTTCACATACAGTTGTTCATAGTATCCTCTTATGATCTCTCATTTCTGTGGGTCAGTGGTAATGCCCCCCTCCTCATTTCTTATTTATAGCATCATCTCTTTTTCTTTGTCAATCTAGCCAAGGGTTTGTTGATTTTGTTGATCTTCTTAAAGAACCAACTTTTGGTTTTGTTGATTCTATTGTTTTCTTTGTTCTTGATTTCATTTATTACTGCTCTGATCTTTACTATTTCTTTCCTTTGGCTTGGTTTGAGACTAGTTTGTTGTTCTTTTTCTAGTTCCTCCAGGTGTCCTATTTATTCCTCAATTTTAACTCTTTCTTCTTTTTTAATGTAAGCATTGAGCAGTATAAATTTCCCTCTCAGCACTGCCTTTGAGGTGTCCCATAAGTTTTGATAATCTTCTAATTTTCATTGCTCTGAACATATTTACTGAATTCTCTTGCAATTTCTTCAATTCACTGATGTAAGAGTGTGTTTAATCTCCATATATTAATTTCTCCCTTTTCCATTATTGATTTCCAGCTTCATTCCAGTATGATCAGAGGAAGCGTTTTGTAAAATTTCAATCTTTTTAACTTCATTGACCCTACATGTGGTCTATTGTGGATAAGGATCCATGAGCACTTGAAAAGAATGCATATCCTGCTATTTGGGGTGTAGTGCTCTATAAATGTCTGTTAGGTCAAGTTCATTTATATTATTCAAGCTCCCTGTTTCTTTATCCTTTTTCCAGATTTCTATCCAATACTGAGAATGGTATATTGAAGTCTCCAACTATTATTGTAGAGACATCTATTTCTCCCTTCAAGTTTTGCCAGCGTGTGCCTCATGTATCTTGGAGCACTCAGGTTAGGTGCATAAATATTTAGTATAGTCACTACTTCTTGGTGAATTGTCCCTTTTATTAATATATAGTGACCTTCATTCCTTATAACAGTTTTGCATTTAATATCTATTTTGTCCAATATTAGTATAGCTACTCCAGCTCTTTTTTGGTTACTATTTGCATGGAATATCTTTTTCCAACCTTTCACTTATGTCTGAGGTGAGTCTCTTGTAGACAGCATATATATATGGCTCAATTTTAAAAAATCCATTCTATCAGTCTATGTCATTTGATTGGGGAGTTCAAGCCATTAACATTCAATGTCATTACTGTAAAGGCATTACTTACTTCATCCATGTTATCCTTTGGCATTCCATTGTCACATCTTACCACTGTCTGTCTTTTTTACCCTTTAATATACCCTTCCTAATAATCTTCATTTCTATACCCTTCTCCAAGTCTCTCCAAGTGTTTCAGGCTGTAGCACTCTCTTTAATATCTCTTATAATTCTGGTCTTTTAGTAACATATTCTATCAGTTTTTGTCTGTCTGTGTCACCCTCATTTCTGAAGGACAGTTCTGCCAGATACAGAATTCATAGCTGGCAGCTTTTCTCTTCCAGTGCCTTAAATACATCATACCACTTTCTTCTTGCCTCCATGGTTTCTGATGAGAGATTGGCACTTAGTCTTATTGTATGTAATTCACTGCTTTTCTCTGGCTGCTTTCAGAATCTTCTCTTTATCTCTGGTATTTGTCATTTGGAATAATAGGTGTCTCAAAGTAGGTCTATTCAGATTTATTCTGTTTGGGATGCATTGTCCTTTTGGATATTGATATGTCTCACAAGTGTTGGGAAATTTTCACTTATCATTTACTCAAATATTCTTTCTGCCCCTTTTCTGTTCTCTTCTCCTTCTGGGACACAAATAACCCACATGTTAGTGTGTCTCACATTGTCATTCAATTCCCTGTGACCCTGTGCTATTTATTCCATTCTTTTCTCTTTCTGTTTTCCTATCTTTTCAAGTTCAGATACTCAGTCCTCCAATTCACTAATTCTGTCCTCCATCAATTCAAATCAGCTATTACATGCCTCTAATGTATTTTTAAACTCATCCATTTTGTCTTTTAATCCCATAAGGTCTGTTACTTTTCTTTGAAGGCTTTCAAAATCTTTATGCTCATCCAGAATCTTTTTTAATTTTTTTCTTAAAAGATGTTTAGTTTATACAAGTATTACATAAAAAATATAGGGGATTTCTATATGCCCTGCTCCCCACACCACCCACATTTACTCTCATTAACAACATCCTTCATTAGTGTGGTACATTCATTGCAATTGATGAACACATTTTGGAGCATTGCCATTAAGCATGGATTATAGTTTACATTGTAGTTTATACTCTCCCCCACTCAATTCTGTAGGTCACGGCAAGATATACAATGGCCTGTATCTGTCATTGCAATGTCATTCAGAACAATTCCCAAGTCCCGAAAATGCCCCTGTATTACACCTATTTTTCCTCTCCCTGACTTCAGAAGCTCCAGCGGCCACTGCCTCCACATCAATGATATAAGTTCTTCCATTGCTAGAATCACAATTAGGTCTATAGTAGAATACCAGTAAGTCTACTCTAGTCCATAGTTCATTCCCAACCCTGAGAATTCTGGGATGGTGATGTCCACTCCACCTCTAATTGAGAGGGGGCTTCAGACCCATATGGCCAATGGATGGGACTTTCTTGTTTGCAGTTGTAGGCTCTCTCAGTTCCTTGGTATGGTGTTTGTCCATCATCACCTCCTTTTTAGTTGTCCTGGGTGAGTCCAATGAACTGGAGAGGAGGTGATGCAGCTCTGCTGAGGCTCAGGACCCAGCTGGCACATGGACAGTCCAAAGATTCAAGTCTCTTGGATGTACACCTACCAACTCCAGCACCAACAATAGGTTCAAATAGAAGGGACCAAAGAGCCATGTGTAGGGAAACCACAACTGAGTCCAATTCTGTCACACTGGGGAACACAAACCCCAAAGTAGGGCCCACTAGCAAGGCACCAAACTCATGAGCTATGTGCCCTGACCATAGTGCCTGGGTGTCTCCAGAGCTCTCAGGAACCCTGCTATTTGGGGTAGTGTCTAATTTGGCAGTCAATGAGATCCTGCTGAGATGTGCATAAGCATAACCTCTAGAATGACCTCCCGACTCACTCTGAAGTCTCTTAGCCATATGAACTAATTTGTATTAATCTTTTCCCTGTTTTGGTCAAGGTCTTTTTCCAGTTGCATTGCTAGTTGGTGCTTGGTAGTAATCCCTCAGTGCCAGGGAGGTTTATTCCTGGGAGTCATGTCCCACGCTGGGGGGAAGTTGTTGCATTTATATGCTGAGTTTGGCTTAGAGAGAAGCAACATTTGAGCAACAAGGAGGCTCTCAGGAGGTAATGCTTAGGTACCCTATAACACTATGCTAAGTTTCAATTTCAAAAGTAAAGGTTCATAAGCACAGTCATCAATATCAAGGGACTATCAAGGGACCATCCTCCTTCACTAGCCATTGCCTCTGTACTTGGGGATTCTTGCTGTTCCATCAGATAATGTGGCAGAGCTCCCCAGGATGGGAATTCAATATTCTTTTGGTTATTGTTTGAATCTCCACCCACTGTGAAAATGCCCCATGAACATTTGAACAGTATCTTCTTAATACTCTTCATCTCTTTAATCAGATTGTCCTTCAGCTCCTTGAATTGACTTAGGAGATTGGTTTGTCATTGTCTTAAATCCTATCTCATTAGGATTTGGGGTTTGTTCCTTTGGTTGGGCCTCTCTTCCTGTTTTTTTAGTATGGCTTTAAGTTTTCACTGATGTATAGGCATCTGAATATGTTGGTGAACTTACTCTGACAGTCAACTTCTCTCTCTTCCTCATGGTTTTGTTTCATGGTTCTTTGATTTTTTTGTTTCACTTATTCTAAGTCTTTAAAAATGGCCCAGCTTAAATTATCAAAATAGGGCCAGGGACTCACTAATGGGGTGCAAGACCAGATCAAGGGGTCTAGGCCACGAGAGACTCCAAGAAATACTTTTTCTCCTTGCAATTTCCCATCTGGCCAGCAGATGGAGCTCATAATGAATACATATATTTTAAGATTTATTTATTTCTCCCCACCTGTTCATTGTTTGCATTTGCTGTGTCTGTTAATTGTGTGCTTGCCTTCCTTTTAGGACCCACCAGGAAGCGAACCCAAGACCTCCTGTGTGAGAGGGAGGCATCTAATCGCTTGAGCCACCTCTGCTCCCTGCTTTGTTATGTTTCTTTCTTTTTTTTTTTTTTTATTATTTTTATTTATTTTTATTTATTCATTTATCCCCACCTTGCTGCTTGTGCTCGCTGGGTCAGCTAACCACGCCGTGCGGGCGGGCTTGCCTTCACCAGGAGGCCCCGGGAACCGAACCCGAGGCCTCCCATATGGTAAACGGGAGCCCTACTGATTGAGCCACAGCCGCTTCCCTGTTATGTTTCTCATAATTTTTTTTCCTCCTTGTATCTCTTGTTGCGTCATCTTGTTGTGTTGACTCACTGTGCCAGCCCATAGTGTCAGATCACTGCCTTGCTTGTCTTCTTTGGGAGGCACCAGGAACCGAACCTGGGACCTCCCATATGGTAGGTGGGAACTCAATTGCTTGAGCCACATCCGCTTCCCTCATCATGAATATTTTGATGGAGGTGTCTCTTTCACCCTCCGCTTGCCTGTGATTCTGGTCTGGCCAGAGCTGAGACTCAAAGAGGGCTCCACTGGCCAAACTCTCCAAAGAGAAACCATTCTACACCCTCTGCCACATCCTACCTCTTCCCAGGGAGGAAGACAACTGTTCCCCTTACAGCTGGCTGCAGTGAGACATGGGTTTTATCCAGGCTGTTTGCCTTGGGACAGGGGATGGGTGCTATTTCCAGCAGTAGAGGCCAGTAACTCATGGTTTATGTTTTGGCTTCTTTGTCTCTCTGTCTCTTGCCCTTCTAGAGGATGTGCAGCACTCTCCTGGTCTGCATCTTCCTCAGACAGCCTTATGCCCCTCCTCTATTGTTTTTGTGAGAGAGTTGAGCCCTACTCAACTCTCCAATGCCATCTTCCCAGAATTAAGACCCCCCTCACTAATTTCTGATGAATGAATAAGTGGTAGGTGACAAAAAAATGTCCTAGAAGTAACAAAGTACAGCTACTGGGTGTTTGGCCTTAAATAATGTTCAGCAGTTCCAATAGAAAGCTGTAGGAGAGGGATCATAACACAGCACCAAGAGCTCTATAGAGGAGTCAAAAGTCCCCAGTTCTAACCCCACTCTGCCATGGAAATCTGTCCTTTCCAGATCACAAAGTCATTTGTGACAAATGAGGCATTGGGTAAGCACTTCATAAACCATGAAGAACTCCAAGAATATAAGGTGCCATTAGGAATCCAAAGAGTAGTCAGGACCCACCAACCAGCTGGTTGCCAAGGCATGGCCCCTGCACCAGCTTTTCCACTTGGCCTCTTGCTGGGGACAGCTGTGGAGAGGGAGAGAGTTAGGCGAGCACAGTGTGAGGGAGAAGGGTGAAGCAGGGAACACCATGGCAGGGAAGGGGTGGCACTTGACAGTGTTCTCAGATCTGGGGCTCCAAGGCCTGACATGTGGTAAAGGGCTAAGAGTACTCCTTCCCAACCCTCAATTTGCCTCAGAGTCTATGTGGAACATGTTGAAAAAAATCAGATGCCTGACCCCACCAAGAGATTCCCTCTCAATTGGTCTGGAGTGGCATAGTTATTTTTAGCTCCTTAGGTGACTCGCACGTGCATCCAGGACTGAGAACTATCACCTAGCAAGCTATCCAGCTAGTGTGTTCCCTGACATTAGTCAGATAGTCAAAAATTCAGATTTCTAGGTGGTATCACCACGTGATGCTAATGCAGTGGTTTCTTGGCCATATGTTGAAAAACTTCCTCACAAATTAGAAAGCCAATCTGCCCTTAGTGGCAGATGACAAAATCAAATGCAACTCTGAGAATGCAATTCTGAGTCAAACAAGCAAGCCACGTGTGGTGATTTGGAGCCGCATATACCCCAGAAAAACATGTTCTTAAATTTAAGCCATTCATATGTGTGTGAAACCATTGTACATAGAACCATTTGATGAAGTTACTTCAGTTAAGGTATGTCCCACCTCAATCAGGGTGGGTCTGAATCCTATTTCTAGAGTCCTTTAGAAGTGGAATAAAATTTAGACACAGGTAGAGAAAGCCCCAGAAGCAAGAAGTTGAAGGTTAAGGGAAACCAGAAAAGAAGAGGGGCCAGGAGAGGCTGCCATGTGCATTGCCATGTGACAGAGGAGCCCAGGACCAAGGATCACCAGCAGCCAGCCCCTGAATGCCAATCTTCAGAAAAAAATCATTGCCTTGATGATGCCTAAATTTGGACTTTCTCTTAGCCTCAAAACTATGAGCTAATAAATTCCCATTGTTTAAGCTAATCCAGTCCATGGTATTTGCTTAAGTAGCCCAGGAAACTAGAACACCATGTGAGTGGACAATAATGACCCTCACTGACACTGACGAGATCTTCACCCAGGCGCCCACTGAATGCTCATGATTTAGGAGGGAGGTACTATCTTTATCCCCAGAGACAACACCAGACTCTAGAGGATGCCAGTAAAGGTCTGTTGAATAAATGAGGAAATTAAGGCACAGGAAAGTTATATTACTTGCCCAAAGTCACAGAGCCAGCAAGTAATGAGGATTCAGGGAGTTGCAGTCTGGAGCATATGCTCTTCCCACAAAGATATTTCCTATCTCTGTGAACTTGGCCCCAGTACATGGTACAAAAGACTAAAAAAGACAAGGTGGTAGCTATTTCTTATAAACGCCTAGCCTTATTACAGATGCAATACTAAGGATAGCCTGATGGAAGCAGGGAGGGGGAAAAGGTAATAAGAAAAGGAGATTTCACTCACTCAGATGAAGAGAGAAAGTATGTTGGTGGGGAATGTGGGCACCCTACGACCCTCTGTATTAGTCAGGATTCTCTAGGGAAACAGAATCAACAGGGCATATCTGCAAATAGTATGAGATTTTATAAGAGTCTCTCACATGACCGTGGGGATGCACAAATCCAGGTTCCGCAGGCAGGCTGCAAACCAGGGGCTCTGATGAAAGTCCAATGAAGGTCCTTGATAAGTTTCCGGTAGACGTTGGCTGTCCAAAGACAAGCTGGGAAATTCTCTCTGAATGCTAAAATCACTTCCCCTTTTAAGGCATTCAACTGATTGGATAAAACGTCACTCATCGCTGACGGCAATCTCTCTGGTTGATCGTAGATGTAATCAGCCATCTATGCAGTATACTCACTGATGACTAAAGCCCATAAATGTCCTTATATTAAAATTAGCCCAGTGCTTGCTTGACCAAACAACTGGGCACAATTACCTAGCTGAGTTGACACATTAGCCTAACCATCACACCCCCTCCTTCTACCTCCCCTCATGAGAGGATGGCCAAGGCCACCTAGGGAGGCTGAAGCCTGGGCCTAGCGGCTCCTGGCCTTGCCAGCTTCTGGTGCCCTAGAAGTGAAGCTGAAGGCAGAGCTTCGGGACCTGAAAGAAACAAAAGGGAGGGAAGACATGCGCCTCCTCAGGGATTTTTCGGCACAGATGACTGGGGGACAGGATTGGCCGCATGATTTGTGGGGCCCAGTACAAAATGAAAATGAGGGGCTCCTTGTTCAAAAATTAAGTATTTCAAGGTGGTGACAGCAGAACAAACGGGGCCCTCTCTGAGAGCAGCATCCTGAACCACTGCTCAGGTCACACGCCCATGGAGCAGGCCTGCCTGGGGACCCCCCAGGGCTGTTGGAGGATAAAATGGATCTGTGTTTAGAGTGCTGGAGCTCAGTACCGGCTGCTGCTGGAAACAGCTGTGGTGCCTCTCCACAGGCGGAGCAGGCCCTGGTCCTGAACTGATCTGTAGGTCGCCTGCAGCGCGTACTGCCTATGGCCTGCTGATCCTGTTTACAGGTGTCTCTGCCTGAGGATTTCCAGTAGAATTCATATTGAAAGTTACACTTTAAAACATCCTTGATTACTTCAAAACCCACTCCACAGGATCCTAAATCCTCTAGCCCTAAGAACTCCAAAGGATCCACGCAGCCTAACGGCACTTTAGAAGACTCAAACCCACCACCAAACCCAGACCTCCTACCTCAGGAAAGGAAGACCCAGGCTGGTTTTCATACGAGGCTGACTCAGAAAGTACTTACAGAGGAGCTACTATGAGAACGAACCAGACGTCAGCTCTCTGCTTGTCCGATACCCGTTCCCCAGGAGTCTGAATACTACCACATGCGTCTCCTCGCCTCAACCCTTGCTCTCCTCCAGCTCCTGCATACATTCCTCTGCAGCCTCCACTTTTTCAGCAGAACAAACCAGGGGTGCTAGAGATATAGGAGGGCACGGTCCAAAGCAAGATGGCTGGCAGAACAGGGAGAGCACCCACCGAGGTGCTGGGGAGCGGATGGGTGAATGATGCAGCAGCCCCCAGAGACAAGGGGAACAATCGAATGTGCCTGTCTTTTTCTGTTGTAAACAAGGGGGCTCCTACATTTGAGGGTTTGAATGTTGTCTACCAGGGTTCTTCCAATGACACTATTGACATTTGGGGTCACGTAATTTTGTAGTGGGGAGCTGTCCTGTGCAGAGTAGGGTGTTTAGCAGCACCCCTGACCTCTTCTAGATGCCAGGAGCACTCACACCCCCAGATGTGATGACCAAAAGTGTCTCCAGACATTGCCAAATGTCCCCTGGGGGGCATAGTCACCCTCCATGGAGAACCTCTGGACCGTATGACCCTCAGGGTACTCTGAGGAAGAAAAGCAGTCCTAAGGAAAAGGAGTGGTGGGGAAGGATGACCCGGGTGCCCCATCTCCAGCCCTGCTCTCTGCTCTGGAGCAGGCAGGTACTATACCACTCGCCTCCCTAAACCTGGCCCAGGACCCCCTAGCACTGGCCCTGGGCGGGGCGGGGGGGGTCAAGCTTGAACATGCAGCTTGGCACAAAGTAACTGAAATAGCCATCCCTCCCTCCACAGCCTCCTCACTCAAGTTTCTCCACAAGGCTCTGCACTCCAGTCAGCGACGATTCTTCATTCATCCATTCGACACCTGTTTTCAGGCGCCTGCATGTGTCAGGCCCTGTTAAAGTGCTGGGGATACGTCAGCAAACAAAGACACCCCATCCCTTGTGGAAATAGATAATAGCCATGAACATAATTATCAGGTAAATCAAACTGTATGTTACAAGGTGACAGGTGGAAGGGGATGAGGAGTACCCGGGGTGCCCAGGTGAAGCCAGTGGCAATTTAAACAAGGTCATCAGGGCAGGCTTCCTAGGAGCTTGAAGGAGGGGCGGGAAGGAGCCGTGCAGATTCCTGGGGAGAGGGTGCAGGCAGTTTGTGGTTCTTTGGACACACTGACAATTCAACGAACGTACTGGTAGTTAAAGAAACATACACATGACATTCTCCCCCCTAAAAAAACCCAATCAATAAAAAGTAATAATGCCCAAACCATGCTTTTTAGTGCTGCCTATCCAGTGCCTAAGCACGTATCTGGTGCTTAGTCAATGCTTAATACATATATATTAAATGGATTAATAAATGAATACATCTTATACTATAGGAATAATTACTGTATTCCTCTAAACATAATCATTTATGACTATTAACTGTGTTTTATCACCATAGATATACTTCTTTTTGGTTGATTTGCTTTAAGAATTATTTTTGGCTTTTCTTGCCACCAAGCTTAAATGAAGCTTAAGCTTCATTATTTTACCCAGACCATAACTTTGCTTAAAAAATGACCAGACTCAAATGCACTGTGATTAGGCTTGGTGCGAGCTCTGAGTTAGAGTTCTAATCCCACAGCTAGCTCCATGTGGGTGACTCTGAGCCCCATTCTATTCATCCGTAAGGCGAGAATTCTACTTGCTGATACCCAATGTCTCTTCCAGCTTAAAAGTTCCAGAATTTGATATTCAGCAAAAAAAAAAAAAAAAAAAAAAAAAGTGTATTAGAGATCCACCATCCCATTTATCTAAAACCTTTGGGGTTGGGTACATTTTGGAAATAAGAAGATTTTGGATTTTAGACTTAACAATATGCAAAATGTCCAATGGGGTCAGGGGCAGCACTCTGAAATCAAACATATTGATATTTCTGCAGTGAAACGTATATAAACAGACATAAATAGCCTCATATCAGTTCAGGTCAGGTTTGGTTGCCAAATTAGTTTTTAAAAAACCTCTTGATTTTCCGAGCTTTGTGGCTTTCAGAATTGCAGGTTAAGACACTGAGGGCCTGGATGAAGTCTGTTGTTGGTTTATATCATCATGTGCAGGTTGTCACTAGAGAAAAACCATTTGCATGCTTACCAGTCAGCAACAACCTGGCAACTCACAAATGATACCCAAGTCACTAGTATAACTAAAACCTGGCAATTGCCCTGACTCAAGAAGGGTCCTCCTCCCTGTGCGAAGGCCATGCTCTTTGACTCAGCCTTGGGGAGGGCCGTGGTGCCCAGAGAGCCAAATCAACTCTGGCCCTACCGATTCCTCTTGATGTGAGCGTGACCCATCTCAGGCTGGATCACCCTCAGGCTAAAAGCAGGGTTAACTGTTTTCACTGGAAGTCAAATGTCTTAATTAGCTCAAGCTTGACTACAAAAATGTAAGAGAATTGATAAAACACTATCTGTAATAAAGCTATATTGTCAATTTTTTTCTGGGCTTGCTGTGTTCATCTCAAAACTGTTCTCTCTCTCAACGTTTGATAGTTAATAATTATTAGAAGATGCAAGTGTGTATAAATCTTATTGTATAAAACAACTTGGGAATTGCCAGAATCATTTTGTAAACCTTTTAGAAGTCTATAGGCACTAGAGGTCTTTACAAGCAGCATACTAAGGAAGTGTGATCTTTATAGACTTGGAATCCCAAATGCTAGGAAGTGGCAGTTTTTAAATTTTAAATATTTTTAAATTTAAGGAACACAGAAAATTATCAGTACCATGGAAATTAGGACATGGTCATTATTAATTCTCTTATTAAATTTGTTGAGAAAAACTGTTTCAGTAAATGAGAAACGGTTACATTTCCAAGTAAATAAATTTAAGAGCCATTGTTACACAAACAGCAAAAATATGGAAGAAAACTAATTTATACCAAGAAATTCTTTTAAGAATAAAATGATTCATACATTTAGCTTCACATAAGGACGTTCTATAGTTGAGGGTGTGGGAATCTGTTGAAACTGATTCAAGATGGAAAGTGACTCTAGGTTCAAGAGTTGGTCATGGACTTAGCTGTGCACAATCAATACAACCCTCCAGTTGTATGGATGTTCATTTAGAAACTGTTCCCGGTCTCTCCTTTGACAGCCAGGGTCAGGGCCTAGGTATCAGGTAGAAAAGCATAGCAGGATAAATATGGCTTCTGCCCTGTTCCTTACTCCTTAAAATGTAAACCTTAAATATAAGGCATGGCCTTTTATCTGAACCTATAATTAGCAAAATACTTGTTAAATATACATCCCAGAGTCTTAAATCTTTGGTCTGTTCGTATGCCAGTTGAGTCTTGAATCTCAGCAGAGCTGCAAAACCTACTCTCCAGTTCACTGGACTTACCCAGGAAAACTAACAAAAACATGATGATGGACAACGCCCATTCCAAAAAACAGTATCTACAACTGCAAGCAAGACAGTTCCATCAATCTGCCTCATGGGATCTAAGCCTTCTTTCAATCAGAAACAGAATGGGCATCACCATCCCAAAATCCTCAAGATTGAGGAATGGACAAACATAAGGGGGGAATGTAACTAGGGACTAAAGTAGACTTATTATTATTCTAGTAATGGAAAAATTTGTATTGTTGATATAATAGCAGTGGCCACCAGAGGTTCTAAGGGAAGGGAGAGAGAAGAATAGGTATAACAAGGGGGCATTTTTTTGGGCATTGGAACTGTCCTGCATGACACTGCAATGACATATACAGGCCAGTATACATATTGTCAAAATCTATGAAATTGTGCAGGGCTAAGTGTAAACTATACTGTAAACTATAGCCCATGATTAGTAGCAGTGCTTTAACATGTGTTCATCAATTGTAACAAATGTACCACGTTAATGAAGTTGTTGTTAATGTGGGAAAGTGTGGAGGGGGAGAGGGTGGAGTATATGGGAATCTCCCTATTATTTCTGATGTATCATTTATATAATCTAAAGCTTCTTTAAAAATATAAATAAATAAATAAATAAATAAATAAATAAATATAAGGTATGGGCAAGCTGGATGAAGTCACTTCCAAAAGAAGCTGTCATTTCTGGTTGATGATCCCCAACACTAGGCCAGACTATGGTCAGCAATCCCATCTAGCAATCTAACTCAGTTCCCTAACGATGTTTTTCTCCCAGTTTACCTTGAAGGCTGCACCAAGAAGTTTCATGGTTCAAGATCAAACATTTATGGCTGCTTTCCAACATTTTTCACCTTGCTCCTCTACTTGCTTGTTTGTTTATATCTCCTTTTTCAGGATAGTTATACTGGCCCACACTGTACAGCAGAGAATTTAAGGACCTTGACCATCTCCTGGTTGATGCACTGAAATGGGTACCAGGTTCTACAAATTCCTATGCTCATTCCTGTGCCTGATGTTCAGAAATTTATCTACATCAGGATCCTGAACTTCCATAAGAAGATAGTCCCACCCCTAGATTAGCTGACCAGAGATACACTTTTTTCAATTTAACAAATATGTGGAGAAAATTGACTCTGTATTCATTCAGGAAGTATAGCATCCAACTCAATTCTCTGGTGCTCAATCTTCAAAAGAGGTTGGCTGACAATAGTGCTATTTAAGGAAGACAACCTGAAGGATGTGCAGTCTGTGCATTCTTCTCTTGGTCCTGTGAAATCTACCCCAGGCCAGTAGACAGCTGGCTGGCAAGATGTGGCCAGTGGAAGAGCTGCTGTGGCCATGTGACCATCAGTGCACACTGAGAGCTTCATGACACATGACCCAAGGAGTAATGGATCACTTCAGTCTTTGAGGACTTGGAGCCTCATGCCACCAGGTCCTCTCTAGGAAGACTGTCGGGAAATTTCTCTCATCTCAACACTGAGACTGATTCCCCTTCACCTGCTTACAGACGCTGTGACTGGTAGGACCCCTCCCTCACTGGTTCAGGCATCTAGAGACCCTTCTGTGGCACACCTGTAGCGAAGGACAGGTGCTGCAGTGTACTGACATCCCTTGTGGCCTCATCTTTTCTTTCCTATTTACATTTTCCACTTTAATCTCACTAAGCCTCAAATTCTTCGTCAGTAAAAAAAAGGATAATAGGCCTATCATGAGAATTTAAAAAGATATATATAAGCTGTGTTTATTCCCTAGTGTACACAATAAATATATTGTAATAATAACTAATATTTATTGAGTGCTCACACGCGCCGTGACTTAATCTAAGCATTCTGCAAGTATATTTAATCCTCATACAACTCTATGAGGTTGGAGTATTAAGAAATTTGACCAAGGTCTCAAAGCTATCTTAGATAGAAATTTGAATTTGAACTCTGGCCCCCTGACTCTGAGCCCATGCTTTTAACTACTATTACTATTGCTATTACTTTAAAAGCTATTTTTTAAAAATAATTATCCTGGTCTCATTTTTCCCTATCCATTTATTTTTAACATACTTGTAATCTTGTATTCAATGTATGTCTGTGAGCTGCCTGAAATCCTTATGGAACAAGGTGGGTACAAAGACAGCAAAACAAATATAGACCTTTGCGTTGTACTTAACACTCTTGGAGTTATGAGTAAGTATTAATACATAAATTACCTTTATATCCTTGTTCTGTCTCCCTGAGATCAATTTTGGTTATTGGTTTGAAATCAGTGTCCCATAATCGTATACACCCATCTCGCCCACCAGTGGCAAAACCTTCTTCACAGGCATACATGCTAAAGATTCCAGCCTGTTGATTAAAAGCACATAATACTCAATGTTGCAATCATTCTAAATAGTCCTTATAGTTGAATCTTGATGATTAAAAAACAAAACAAAGCAAAAAAACCTCCACAAAAAATACAAAACAAAACCTATCCTCTATTGAAATCCTGGCAATAGACCAAGTAATAATTTATAATATCCTTCATCTCAGCTAGATTAAAAATAATCATGATAACCTCCAAAGCAAACCAATTCAAGTGCTCCTTTACAATTACTAACTGATGGAAGATTGCAAAAGAAAAAAAAAACAAAACATTCAGGAATACATTGATTAAAGCAGATATGGAAATTGTAAATTCCTTTATGTGACATCTGACCCTAATAAGGAAAATGAAGACAAAAACAGAGCTCCCTCATGTAAGTTGCTGCCCAAGATAATCAAGTAAAGACAAATGAGCCAGGAACATAAACATGTTTACAGATACAAGGTGTTTGGCACGCATCTCATCTAGCTCAAGTGGCATCAACTGAATATAAATGAAAGCATAAACTGAATTTGTGTTGTTTTGTTCAGCATATCATTTAAAGATGCTTACAACATCTGAAATAATTTCACAACTTAAAGATGCTCTTCCACAGGAAAATATTCTTCTTGGTAGGTTCAAAAGTGCTACAAGAGTAGAATGTTGACGTAAGATCAGTGTAAATGAGAAATTAGGTTACTAAGGCAGCTGCTGTTATGAATGAGCACAAACCTAAGTTCTTTCTTGTTTTAAGAGCTACTTCATGCTTAGTGAACCAGGAAAATTGGCCTTCAACATAGAAGACCATGAAGATCTGAAATTTCATAGCTCTTTTACTAAGAGTTGCTTAAATTTGTCTTCACATTAAGAGTAATAGGAAATGAGCTTGGAGGCAAAAAGCTAAAGGTGTGTCAAGTTTCCAACAAGATTTTATCAAACTTCAATTTATTGTAATAGGTTTCACCACCTTTCCCCTCTTCTCTGGACATTTTCATGTTATCTGTAGCTATAGCAATGTGACTATTTTCATATATGTCAAAAGAGGCAGAGTGATAAGAAGAAAAGTTTGCCCTTCTTGTTTAAGAGCCGACCATCAAAAGAGAGAACTTGATCATTGGGTTCCATTCACATTTACAGAGCCAGTGACACACTCTGACGTGAGGAGACACCCTGAGGAAATGCTACCTTGCCCACTGCGGAAAAGTGATAGTAGACTACACCCTTCCTCTTCAAACAGTGGTCCACGGCCAGGCAACAGCAACCTCAGGCCAGAATCTGCATTTTAACAAGATCTCCAGGAGAGTCGCAGGCACATTAAAGTTTGAGAAGTGCTGGTCTAGAAGATGAAACTGATGACAAAATATTTCTAGTCTTCTGTCAAGCTATTGCTGATGAATAACAAGACTAATTTAACTAATCAATAATTAAGGTGAAGGCTGATTAAGTTGTTATGCTTTTGAAATATTTTTTATTTTAGGTGAACAAATATAATGGGGGAAATCACTTTGAGTGTTTAGGTAGTATTCAGCAGTCCTCTGATCCTAAAGCAGCAGAAAAAAACACAGGCATTTGTAACCTTAATTTATTTAGTAAATCATCTCCAAATTTCCACATCGTAATGCTTACACTGTGCGCTCCTTGAATAGTACGGACTAAGTTGAGCCCTTTCCAGACGTAGATATCGCCATTTAAAGCACCAGAGTAGGTGATGTCTTCTTTGGCACATGCAAGGCAAAGGATGGTCTGAAGATCCCCTGTTTTGCCAAATATCCCTCTCTTTGCAGTCAGGGCATTTCCACATAGTGTCCAAAACTAGAAGGTAAATGATAAAATAAATACATCCAAAAAACAGAGTATTCTGATGCATCATATTATTGGTATTATTTGCTTATGTTTTAGTAGGTTTTATACATTATAGATTGTTATATTTGAATTAGGCACAAATAATTTAACTTGTTTCACTGTGAGAGAACCCACAAAAACATTTAGCCAAGTACTAGCAGCATAAAAACCTATACAATACTTTTTTAACCTTCAAGGTTTCAGAATTTCAAAACTTTGCTAATTTGCTCCATGGTGATTGACTTAAAATGTCAGTGTTCTCAGAGTTGGAATAAAGGGGGTCACACTTGTGTTTAACTTTTGTCAAATTATAAAACTAATATAGGCTTACTGCAGAAAAGTCTAAAAACACAGAAAAATATAAAGAAGAAAACTGAAATTATACACAGCCTATTGTTAGCATGTTGATAAATCTTCTAGGCATTTTAAATGTGCATACAATTGGAAATAATTCTTTCCAACTAAGAAAGTTATAAATCTTCACTGCAGAAATGTTATTCAGAAATATGTTTCTAAATATGAGTTATACTTCCATACCACCAAATATTTTCAGTGTTAGCTGCATAATTTATCCTGTGGAAGACCATACCCATGAAGCCTGAGCCCCTTTATAGGCAGCAGCAGAGAGACTCCCAAGGTTGTGTAGACTCAAAATATTTTTGTTTTGATAAAGTTTTTGTAAATACATGAACTGGTATAACCTCATGGCATTTATATAGCCCTCACAGTTTATAAAGGCTCTTCACATGTTAAATTATTTGATCCTCATTATACTCTTGAGAATAGGCAAAGGAAGTTATTATCTCCATTTGGAAGTGAGGGAAAGGGGGCATGAGTGGCCCATGCAAGGTGAGGGTCTAGTAGAGGTTATATAAGAGAAAATACTAGAATCTCAATCTTTGCCTTGAGAACTTTAGATTTAATGGAGAAGGAATACAAAAACAATATGAGACAATTTTTAGACAGAATATTCAGACTATATCCAGTGGAAAGGAAATCCAAAGGCAGAGAATCATACTGAATTAATTGGAATGAACACGTGTAGGATTTGGATTAGTGATGAGGAAGAAACTGCACCTGGGTTCCAAAGAGAATTCACCAGACCCAGGTTGCAGGATTGTGTGGGGAGAAATCAGTGACAACCCTAACATTTTGTGCCTCCGGGAAAGGAAACACTGCCCTATCAGAGGAGTTGGGTATTTACAGAAGCAGTTCTGGGATGGTTGCACCACCAAGAAAGGCCAAGACTCAGGCAGGGGGCTTTTGTGCGGGGCTGAGAGGCTGAGAGACAGGTGGGCAACCACATGCAGGCTCCTGCTCTCATAAAGGAGGGAAGTGCCAACTCTGGTGACTTGTTTCTTTGGGTGTTCTTATTTTTATGAGAATAAACAGATTTGGGGAAAAGCCAGGTATAAGCTCTGTAAAACCTTTAACATTTAAAGGTTTGACTGAGCCTGAATGAACTTGAACATAAACAACTCTTGATTATACAAACATGCCAAAGAACTTGCTGTTCTTTGGTGATACCTAAGGCAGACATTTTCTTTCCCACTAAGTCTCCCCATGTATGAAGATTAAAACAAAAGTAATTATTTTGTCTTTTAAGTTGGGTGTGCACCTTTGACCTGAGTTATTTAAATCTTTCTAGAGGGACAACCACAAAAAATAGAGACCTAAGCACTATCCTCAGACCTCATCAACACAAAGGTTTTCTGACAAAATCACTCAGAAGGTACAATGGCTTCATGAAACATTTCAAATGAAGAAATGATTCTCTAAAATGGAATATAAAATGTAATACCAGGATAGTTATAATGTTTTTGGCAGAAACCATCGTATCCCTGAAATATTTTCTCTTCTTGAGAACCACTTTCTGTTTGGAAAACAGTGGCAGTTTAAGGTAGCAAGGCATCTTTGACTCCATAGCAAGTGAAGGGACATTGCTTATCTTCAATTTCCATTCACAGATTGTAATGCAAATTTGGGTAGAACTGGCAGGTACCTGGGAATCTGGCTCTAGGTAATCCCCAAGGTCCCTTGTGTCTCTGACTAGAGACTGGAGAAGGCTCACAATATCCATAAAGCTGGTAAGCTCATTTGCTGTAAAACCAATGAAGCAGACAATGCTCACCTGTTACTGTTTTTCAAGCATTCATTTCAGATCATTATAACTCACCTATTTGCCAAACATTAGAGATTTGCAAAACCAGATACAAAACGTTTACCTAACAATATTTTCTTGGTGTGTACAGATTTTTGCATTCAACATGTGGCTGGACTCTTTAATTTGATATTAAGGCAGGTTTTGAAAAAAAAGGTAGATATACTGGAATTGGATATGGAAAGTAGAGGGCAAAATATAATTTGTTGAAAACTACTGAAATTTGTTGTGAATTTTTTTCCAAACAAAATAAAGGATGGTATCTAAGGTAAAGTGCCTGTTTTTGCTTTCATTTAAGGTAAAGTGCCTGTTTTTGCTTAGGAAAAAAATGCATAAGTCTGCTAAAACACAGTTAAATTTAATAGGATATCAGCTTAATGTTTTCAGATGAAGCTCCAGGATTTTATGTGGTTTCACTTTTAGAATTAGCTGATTAAATGTCCAAGTTAAGAGTGATGTCATCAACATGGTGAAGACATCCCCTGAAAAAACCTCCCCAGAGACTCAAAAAATATAAGGATAAATTCCACTTCCTTAGCACACTGCAGAGACAGAAAAAGGACTCCACAAATGCTGAATTGAATAAAGAGACAAATATCAGGTAGAAACTCCTGACTTGGATTGGCTGGTCCTCTCCCCTTCCCCTCACTTGGTCTGGCACAGCTTGGAGTTTTCCAGATGCAGTGGCCCAGGTCCCTCCACCAGGGACACAGATTATAGAGGAATTCACAGCAGTGAGTCAGAACCCCATACATATCGAGGCACAGGGACCCAAGTCTGCAGAAACCACAGGCAGAACACTACCTGCTGAGGAATGCTCCATACAAAAGGGCCCCAGGGGAATGGGGGTAGGGATGGGGGAGAGAAACCACTGTAGAATGGCTGCCAAGTGCTGCACACACTCAAGCCAGTTACTGTGGGCAGGACTCCCTACATACAAAAGAGACTTTTCTGGAGTGACCTACTTTTCTGGATTGACCCCATCTGGTTCCTGTGGTGGGATACCCTAACAAGGCAAAAAACAGAGGCAGAAAAGCCTCACAGAGAAAAAACAATTTTTTTAAAGGAGGTTAATCTGAAGCAATGTAAGACTATAGGAAAATGGGACATTGAGTGATGGAGAGAATTTAAACAAGTACAGGAGCTGGGGAGAAAACTCAGCACAAAAACAACAGATCAAGATTCCTGGAGAAGGAACAAAGGAAAAGAAGCTTTTTCCTGGAGGTAAAACAATTACACAAAAGTGCAATCTTAAAAATTGTACCATATATCCAGGGCAAGAGTCAGACGAAGAGCTGAAAAAATCTGATCAGTTAAACTTGGGCTATTCTAAAGGTCCAGGATAAGTTGGACCAAGCATCAAAGAAGAACCTTAACATAAAGCTAATGAATGATAAAAGCCTAGACAAAGGGGGAAAACTGACCTTCAAAGTTAACTCGTCAAGATAATCAGATGCCTAGACTTCAACCAAAAATTACAAGCCTTATTAAGAAACAGGAAGAGGTGGCTCAGTCAAGGGAGAAATTTAAAAATTCAGAGTAGACAAAGAATTTGGAACAACTAATTAAAGAAGTTCAAATGAATCTCCTAAATCAATTCAAGAAGATGAAGGAAAATATGCATAAAGAGATAAAGGGTATTAAGAAGACAATGTGTGAGCAGAAAGAAGAATTTGAAAGTGTAAGGAGAAACATGATAGAAATTATGGGAATGAAAGCACAATAAGAGATATTAAAAATACACTAGAGGCACACAACAACATATTTGAATAGGCAGAAGAAAGAATCAGTGAACTAGAAGACAGGACAATCAAAATTATATAGTCAGAAGAACAAATAGAGAAAAGAATAGAAAAAATTGAGTAGCGCTCAGGGATTTAAGTGACAGCACAACGTACAAAAACAAATGCATCATGGGTGTTCCACCAGGAAAAGAGAAGGGAAAGGGGGCAAAAAGAATAAATGAGGAAATAATGGCCAAAAACTTCCCAACTCTTATGAAGACATAAATACACATGCTCAAAAAGTACAAAATACACCAAACAGAAAAATCCTAATAGACCTACTCCAGAACACAAACTAATCATAATGTCAAATGCCAAAGATAAAGAGAGAATTCTGAAAGAGAAAACTGACGAGGGATCCTTACAAAAGGATCAAATACAAGGGATCCTCAATAAGAATAAGTATCAATTTCTTAGCAGAAACCACAGAGGTGAGAAGGCAGTGGTATGATATATTTAAGGTACTGAAAGAGAAAAATTTCCAGCCAAAAATTCTTTATTCAGCAAATTTGTCCTTCAAAAATGAAGGAGACAGAAAAAAAAGAAAAAAAGAAAAATTAAAAAAAAAGGAGAATTTAAAATATTCACAGATAAACAGAAAATAAGAGTTTGTCAACAAAAGGCCTGCCTTACAAGAATTACTAAAGGGAGTTCTGCAGGTGGAAAGGAAAAGACAAGAAAAAGTGACATGGAGTAGTATGAAAAATTGAAGATTCAGAGAATATTTATACTATGGGAGCTAAGCCAGTATCTTTTCAAATTAGTAGGTTATAGATGTAGGCTGTACAATATAAACCCCAAAGTAACCACAAAAAAGGCATTTTAAAAATACAGAAACAGAAATAAGGAATCAGTCAGTTATGTCACAAGCCCTAAGGTGTCAGCACAGTAATACCTTTGAGTAGTGGAACATATAGACTTATTTTTCTGCCCCCCCCCCTTTTTTTTCCTCATTATTTTTTATTTTGGAAATACCACATGTCATTGTAAAAGAATTTAAAACTAAAAAAAAATATTTTTTAAAAATTTAAGTCATCCATCAACTCACTACCCAGAGAAACTGTTTAAGATTTGGGATATCCTTATAATTTATTTCCTACACAAAAATATGATTTTTAAAGTTAAAAAAAGAAATCAAAGTCCCAAATCCACCTTTCCCAGAAGTAGCCACTGTGAAATTCCCCACTTAAGAGATTGTGAACATTTCCCAGTATCATTAAACATTATCTAAAACATGAATTATATAGATTACACAATATTTATCATATGAATATATTTTTTATTTAACCATCTGGGGGCAATTAGGTGGTTTTGGATTTTGTTTGGGTTGGTATTATTTGCTATTGATAAATTATCCAGCAGTGAATAAGCTCTTGGTTCACACCCCTGACAATTTCCTTGGGATAAATTCCAAGATATGCAATTACTGGGCCAAAGAGGATCAACATCTTTAAGGCTATTGATAGATACTGTCAAATTTTGGGACTAAAAGATCATACCCATTTACCACTCCATAGCAGGGTTTGAGAGTGCTCATTCACTAAAACCTGGTCAGAATTGCATATATTTTAACCATGTTTTGATAGATTAAAAATGTATTGTTATTTTAAAATTTGTATTCCTTGATTATTAATGAGATTGAACATTTTCATATCTCCATTGTCCAACAATGTTTCTATTTTTGTCGAATGTCTATTTATATTCTTTGCCCATTCTACAGATTCGCTAAAGGGCTTTACATTTCAAGAACAACTCACTATTTCCTATGCTCATCGCTTTTATTTTTCTAGTTTGTGGTTTACTTCTTAATTTTGTTTATTGAGGAGGTATACATCACATTTTAATACTTATAAATTTGAATCTATCAATCTTACCCTTTATGATTTTTTTCTTTGCTTTTACATTTAGAAAGGTCTTTCCCTGACTTGAGAGCAGATAAACATTTATCTATATATTCCTCTAATTATCTTGTAATATTTTTTTACATATAACTCTTTAACCCATACAGAATTTATTTTAGAGTATGTTATGAAGTAATTATATAACTTTTCCCTCCAAAGAAACAACAAATTGTTCTGAATTGTTATACATACCAAGGTCTGTTTCTAAGCTATCTTTTTAAAAAAATATATTTATTTACTTATTCTTATCCCAGTCTAATACCATCTTAATATTGTAATACTCACATTCTTACTAATGCACTTTAACTTACATTGTCTACAAACTTTATAGACAGAAGATCCTGGTCCTGTCACCCTCTACTTGACTCTGGGCAAGTTATTCTCCCTGAGGCTGAATTTCTTACTCCCCCCCAAAAAAAATACATATGGGATCACTGCCTCCTGATTTTAAGAGTGTTACAAGACACAGAGTATGGAACCACATAACCGTGTGAATTTTTATCCCTCTCCCTAAGATGCCAGAAAGAGTGGCTGAGATAAGATTTAAACTCATCCTCTGGCTCCCATTGTTAAACTGTGTCCAAGGGTCCAGGAGAAATTTTTTGTGACATCAGAGCAAACAATGTTGATAGTGTTAATTCTACCACCCACATAACAAAACAGAAAGAAGCAAATGTCTGCCTAGAACCTGCTACGAATAGTATTTCAGGCTGTGTAGTCTAGAGGAAGACAGGGGTGATGTTTAAAAACCAATGGCCCAGGTTGGTTTGAATTGCGGATCCTTCTGTCTCCATGTTGAATACAACTTTTCTTCTGAGAGAACATATCAACACGCCAAAAAAAGCTTTTTTTTTTTTTAAAGATTTTATTTATTTATTCATTTATCCCCCCCTTGCTGCCCGTGCTCACTGGGTCAGCCAACCACGCCGTGTGGGCGGGCCTGCCCTCACCAGGAGGCCCCGGGAACCAAACCCGGGGCCTTCCATATGGTAAACGGGAGCCCTACTGATTGAGCCACAGCCGCTTCCCCCAAAAAAGCTTTGACATACAATATAAATATAAAATTCCTCATAATGTAAAAACAAGTCAAAATTAAAATAAAAACTGTGTTAAAACATGCAATCCTACAAGTATTATGAGTTTTCAGTTTAGTATTTAATTAACAAATTTTCCTTTTCAGCTGCCTGCTGACCCTTCACTTGTTTGTGGTTACTTTTCATTTCTGAAAGGGGGCCTATCACCAGAGAGCTTCAGGATAAGAGGAAGGGGTAACAGGTTTCTAGATTTAAGGCAAAGAAACATTTAAGCAGTCTATCAACAGCAAATTATCTAAATGAAGACCAAAGTTCTTTTCACACAAGGTACCAAAAATTTAAAAAAAAGAATGACCTTACCTTTATATGTTTTACTCCACAGCTAACCACTCTGTTTGGCTGATATGGATCCCAGGAAATATCAAAAATCTGTTAAAAAATCAAAAGTTACCATGTTGGTCATTTATGTGTTTTGCCCAGGTACCATGCAATTACAAAGACTCTGTGCTAACACTTAGAACACAAGGGCTGCACAGAAGGTAAAATGGAGGATTTGGTTCTGGGAACGATGATTTAGGAACACCTAACTCACGCTTAATTTACTGCCTCATGTCTACTTATGCTAGGCTTGAGTAGAGAGGTATTTAACCATAATCATTAGAAACAAACTGGTGTCGTATTTTTTTATTTTGTCCATCTGGGATAAACAGACGAATTTTGATGACTGAGGATAATTTCTGATTATTTTATAATTCTCAACATGGTACTAAAACGCTTTGGAGGTACTTTTTCAGTAAAAATGTACAGAATTATAGAATGCTTCATTTTTAACTAGTAAAATGTTTAATCATCAACCACAGTTCAATGTGGTCAACAGATTCTGGTAATCATAGAGGTTATTATTCCTAAGCATAAGGTAGGGGCATTTATCTGACACTGACTTAGCCCACCTAAAACAGTGTTTTAGGCCATGTTTTAATTTGACCCAAAATATTATTATATTAATATCTGAAAACATATTTGCTAATTAAATTTCTCATTCTCTAAGACAGCTCTATTTCCATTTTGGAGACAGGGAAGAGAAGATTCTCTGTCAACCCTGAGAGTCAAATCACCCATGGCTAATGTTTAAAATGCATATTCCCAGGGTGCACCTGAGAGATTCTGATTTCATGGGTCTGAAATTGGGTCCAGGCATCTGCATTCTTAAACAAACTCCAGGAGGTTCTGATGCAGATGGTCCATGGCCCATATTCTGTAGAGAGCTGACAGAAATGGAAGGACTAGTCATCAGGGCCACAGTCTAGACCAGAGAAAGATCCTGGTTGCTAACTTCTCATGAAGAAAGCAACAAATATGGCTTGGTCGTCAGGGACCGAGCCTGGACCATTAACCTGAGGTCAGATTGGAAGGAACAATTATGCACCACAGAAAAAGTATGATGAGCCTTTTACCCACAGAAAGATGGGTTGAGTCAGAAAACCAGATCCAAGTACCAATTGGATCCAAGTACCCATTTTAGCTATGCTACCTCAGGCAAGTCTTAGCATTTCTAACCTTAACCTCCTTTTCTCTAAAATGGGTGACACCATCTCAGTTTTGTCAGGAGGGCAATTAAGATAATGTATGTGAAATCATTTTGCAGGCTATAAAGCACTCCATTATACAAAAATAAGGGATTAAGTATTTTGGCCATTAAAATAATCTTGAAGATAATCATTTATCCTTAAGCAATCAATACTAATTCATATTGGCATCAGTAATAAAGAGCAAAATTATGTGTAATACAGATTGTGGGGTCCAGGAGAACAGTGTCCTAAAAGAACAGTATTTCATTAAAACATTGCAGGCTTTTAAAATTACAGACTTCTTACCAGAGTAGATTGCACTTTTTATAATCTACCCCTAACGGGAATACGTACACTACTTTAACAAAGCAATAGGATAAAATCATTGAAATCAGGCATGCAGGTCACATGACATTCTGTAGGAATTCAATAGCAACAACAACAAAACCCATTTTATACAAACTAAGATGATTGCATTAGGTCATTTTCTAAATTAGGAGATTTTACTGGTTCAAAGTGTTCATAATTTCACTTTTCTACATTTTGCCAGGAACAGGCCCTAAATTTTGACATGTAGTATACTAATTCAGATCAGACTATATGAAAATGATTCAGAAATAGGAGTAGGAATTACAGAATAACTTAGATAAAATATTATATGTGAGTTTGTTCTCAGTCACCTTAGGTATGGCATCCCATCAGTGTATACTGGGCCTCAAGCTCATCTTCTCTGGAAATTCACACATTGATCCAGTCCAACCCAATTTACTTAATAGCTATGATGAGATCACAGCATAATCAGATCTATTAATATCCAAAACTCAGGCATCACAAATGATTTCAACCTAAAGAGTTCATAAAGTACTAAGTTAATACCAGTAAATTAGAACCCTTGGGTGTGGGCCCAAATGGTGGTAGCTGTAAAATCTCCCTCTGGGACCTTTATATGCAGCCAGGGGTGGTGGAGGGGGAAACACTGAACCGCAAGGGAGCCCAGCCTCTTCCAGCACTTAAGTTCTGTGGCTGGTCACTTGTGGACTTTCTGAGGACTTGAGAATTTGCCCAAATGTGCAGTGACAACTGTGGGGTCCCCTTGCAATCACAGTTCACCCTAAATGAATGTACCATTCATGTAAAAAAAAATTTTTAAGTCCACACTAAGCCAGAAACTGTGAATTTAATGCTGAATTAGGGCCTCATTCAACATGGATATCTATATTGTGCAGAAATATGAAACAACCAAGAATCAATGTAAGATAGTCATTCGAACTCACCTTTCTTTTAAACTGAATGAGACAATAAAGCAGTCAAACTATTTCATTTACATAAGCCACTGGAGAAATAGATTTCTGACCAGTCATATTCATATGTCTGCTTCATTCCCTAACTTGCCAGCCATGACTACATGGGAATTATCTTTTCTGATCACACTGATTTCAATATGAATAATAAGCAGGCCACAATTTACATTCAAGGTTGTCAAATACAAAGAATCACAAAGCTGACTTTACATTAATTTGAAATTGAATGTATACTCTTATATTTAGTGAACATTTATTTTCTAACAACTATTTCCATTTCTAAACTAATACATCTAAACTATGCATATAATTTCAAATTCAATTCTATTTTGATTTTGTGAAGAAGCTAAGTGACAGTATCAAAAATTTGCTTTGTCTCTGAAGAGCAGGAACAATTCAAATAAAACACCTGATCACCAGAAGAACTCTACCAGCATGGTTAGCTATCAATTGAGAATTAATAAGAGAAACTATAAGTTTTTAAGTTGAATACTTCGGAAATACCTATACATGGCAAATTTACCTTAGCATTTTTTTTACAGTCTGAGAAACAATATCACAGTCCCCCCACCGCTGTGAAATCTGTGTGGCTTGACACAAGGTCTTACCCGGTCGGAATGGCCGGTGGCTGAGGCCAGCAGTTTTCCCTTCCTCCAGTCCCAGATGCAGACTGTGTTTTTGGCATCCAATCCCACAGAGGCTAAACGCTAAGAATAAGAACAATAATATAATACAAGAAAGTGATGGGGAGGTTTCTATTATTTACGCCTTCTTGCCTTCTTCAGCAAGTAGTTATTGATTACATACTATGTGCCAGGCAATAAATTTCTTACGAACAAAGTGATTTCTCAAAATCGGTCTTAAACCCTAAATTAAAGATATCATAGTAGATGACTCCATTAGGATATGGTGAAATTTCAAAAACTCTAAAAGCTACAGCTCACTCACTCTTCTTAAACATAGGAAAGGTAAGTGCCAAACAAAATCAATGGAAATCATAGGAACAAACTTGAAATCAAGGGTTTAAATTTTTAACTTAAATTTCTTTAATTTAAAATTTTAATGTGATATTTAAGAGAGTCTAGAATTCTATAGTCTAAAAGCCTTTCCAAACTACTAAAATTAAAGGGTTTGACAAACTCATAGAAAAGAAACCATATAAATAAACATTTACTTTCTTTTCAATTTTCTGTAATTTTACAAACATTTACAGTAACTAAAGAAGGACATATAATTTTAGTAAAACTAATCAGGCACTTCACCTCCAGCCTAAAGTCTTTGGGTTGATATCAGAACTTGTCTTCAAAGGGAATAAAAATTCAATACATATGATTATACACAAAATTAAAAGTGTTAAAAACATATTAGGAACTACAAAAATGGAGGTTATTTAGCAGGATACCATTATAAAGAGACAGCACTGCGCAAAAGACAGAGGGCTGGACTGGGGGTAAGTAGATTGGGCTTCTCTTTTGACTTTATGAGTAGCTAGACATGAGACTCTGGGAAAATTAATCTCCTTAAAGACCAGTTTTCTCATCTGTAAATGGGTCTAAAAATATCCGTTCTGTCTACTTTGTAGTATTGTGGTGTGGATCAAGTGAAGTAACCTAAATCAAAATGTTCTAAAAATATATTACCCAAGAAAAAGAGTATCTGAACTTAAGTATCTCACCAAATATGTTTGCGTGTGTGAGTGTGTGTGTGTGTGTGACTGTGTGTGTGTGTGTACATGCATATGCTGTGTGTATGCAATGATAGGCACATGTGGCTAAATGTATATATTTGCTTTTATGCAGGTATTATTCAGATTCCTTCACTAAAGATGACTTCCATTAGGAATGTTTAGAATAAAAATTTATAGATGGAGATTTAAAACTATGCCTTTAAGAAAAGGAGTTTTTGCTGTAAGTTTAATTAAAGATTCCAGCAATGGAAATGATTAAAAGACATAGTTGTATTTTTATCTAAAAGTTTTTCCATATAAGAAAATTTGAAGTAGGTGAATTCCATTCAGCTTTTTCTTTCTTTCTTTTTTAATAGAAAAAGCAGTTGATATAAACATGGGCACTAAATTAAAACACACTTCTTGACTGAGGGAAAGCCAAAGGAAATCTATTTTGTTCATTTATGGTAACAGGCCCCATAGCTACCCAGAAAGCATTTCTATTGCTTTTTGTTTATTTTAAGGTGATGGGCCATTTGTCATTTCAAGAATATCACTCAATTCCAGTGAACTCTGCTGCGAGAATAAGGCAAACCTGAAGGTAACAACAAGCCATGAAATCCATGGCAAAGAAAAAGGAGGTGGTTTTTCTCAAGTGACAGTAAAAAGCCATGCAGTTCACCCCCATCTTGGCTCTTCAAAATGGAACCTAAAAGAGAATAGCTGGGATTCGGACACAAAATAACATGGGCAAAGAACTAAAAATTAAAGCTGAATTTCCCTCTGCTGAATTACATTTTCCTGTAACATATCAGAACAATTTTTTAAAAGAATGTTTGCTAGAACACACTCAGCTTAGAGAATGTGCATATGCATCTAAGTGCACATAGAAGCTTACATTTACACTTGTTCATGCATATGCATTCTGACATATTCAATTCGGTCAAGAAGCCGGAAGGCTGAACAAATGTCATTATCCAGCTGTTTCTATTTAGATGTATATACGTGCTATCCTGACTAAACTGGATGAAATTACAGGGTAATAAGATCAAACACATATATACCAGAAGTTTATATTCACATACGTAGTGAATCTGGTTCTAGCTAGAAAAATAGTTAGCAATCGTTATGCTCTCAAAATAGCAAAACACACAAGTAAATGTTAATTGTTAAGCACACACATACACACAAACTAGGCAACTCAAACCAGGTCAACTCCTATAAGTCACTGAATTTCCCAAAAACTCTCAGTTCAGTCACACCTACAGGAATCATCTCACAGATCTTTCCTAGGTACCGACTTACAGAATTAACTGTGAAATTTCCCAAAAATTGGATTGAAGGTATGAACTGGCAGAAATATGGAGGTTGAAAGAGACAGAGGAAGAGTGGAGTAGGAACACAAAGGCCAGTCAGGGAAGGGCAGGGCACTAGTGAGGAGTGAATGAAGTAGGGGTCCAGAGAGATCTCTCTCTGTTTCCACTCCCTTTTCTGTAATACATTAACATATCTTTTTGGCCAAGTGTTTCTGGAGGTCAAAAGAAGGAGAGAAAACTTTGTTAGGGGTTGGTAAGTCTTCATGAAGGCCTTTGAAGTGTTTTCAAAGAATGAGTCTCTTCAAAGGGCAGAGAGGAGAGTAAGGCACTTCAGATGGAAAAGATAACAGGAGAATGGGCACCGAGGGGCAAGAGCCCAAGGGCTGATGGGAGAAGCCCACTGTCCTGTTACACCAGACTGTTAGGTGGTAGTGGGGATAAAGAGAGAAAATCTGTTCAGCTCAGAATGCCCAGTTATAAAGTGTGGGCTTCATTCAATGGGTACCCCAAGCTTTTTCTGGTTTTAAACAGTGCTTTGACACTTTTTTTTTTTTTTCAGTTGGTGAAATATATCAAGAAGAAATTGACTGTGGGGAGACCAGTTAAGAAGTTAAGTTACTTAAACTGAGACATGGGACTAATTTGGAACTTAAAGGGCGGTGACAGAGAAAATGGAAAGGAGAGGATGAATGTTAGAGTTATTGTTAAGAAAATAATAATTGAACAGGAGCTGATGCCTGCTTAAATTGGGAGGGGAGGGGAGAAGAAGGAGTTAGAAGTGACCTCAAGGAAAAAATTCAAAGAGAATAGTTTCAGTAAATTATTACAAGGTATAGCAGTTTGGCATTGTTTATGGTTTCCAAAAATGGATATTGGATTATGTTTGTAAACTGGTCTGTTCCTCTAGGTGTATTAGATTGTATTAACTTAAGAGGTTTCACTTTTACTGGATTAATTTATGATTAGGGCTTTGATTGGGCCACATCAGTAGGATGTTGAGTCCCTGGCCATCAAGGGGGCAGGGACTCAGAGAAAATGACATGGTGGAGGAGGAGTTTGGAGTTTTGATCCTGGAGCCCTGGGAAGTAAACACACAGAGAAGCAGATACATGAGGAAAGAGAGAAGGCTCCATTAGACACGGCAGAGGCCCTGGGAAGAGAGACAAGTCGTTCGCCTGATAGATTATAGCTGGCCTTGTGGAGCGAGCAGAGCAGCTGAGCCTGGAGAGAATTGAGCCCCAGGGAAAGAGACAAATCCTTATGCCAGTCTAAGCTGAGATAGGAAGGAGCTGGGACCACAGAGCCTGAAGAGGAAGGCTGAACCCTTGCAGAGACGGCAGCCATCTTGCTCCAACACGTGGAAACAGACTTTGGTGAGGGAAGTAACTTATGCTTTATGGCCTTGTGATTGTAAGCCTCTACCCCAAATAAGTACCTTTATAAATGCCAAGAGATTTTTGGTAGTTTGCATTAGCACGCCTTTGGTTGACTAATACACAAGGTAATATTCTTTTCTGAAAGCTTAAGGACTGTGAAAAAGGTCCCACACAGCCCCTATTCCAAATAGAAAGTTAACAACGAATGACAGTGGAATTGCTGAGCAATGGTGGATCTGATCAGCATGTGTTTATGATTTCCCTTATGGTGGCTTTTTAACCAAATGGTTGAGACTGGGGAAACCAAAGGTGGGGCCTATCCAGAACTGGGTGCTTATCCTTCAAGCTTGGAAAAAGGTCAAGCAGGAGGGAAATTCTAGGAGGCTGACAAGAGGAGCCAGCTAGGAGTGATGGACAATCTGAGCCTATAGGTTGCTTGCATTATAATTTGAAGTCACTTCTGAGAAATCATTAAAACAACAACTGGATAACATTTTTTTAAAAATAGAAAAAGAGACACACCTGTCCATCTGAGTCGAAAGCCAGGCAGGCGACTCCATGTGTATGGACATCTTTAAGAATAGATACAGTTTGCACATTATAGGAATCCCATATGCATATATACGGTTCCTTCCCAACTTGGCCAGTTGCAACGAGAGTTTTATCTGGATGTAAGGCAAGGCTGAAAAAGAAAAAGGTCTCTTTTCACATCTTCCAGCTAAGCAAAGTTAACAAAAATATTGATCATATTATATGCAAATTTAGTTCTCATTTTAATTATCTAAACAATATCATCTCAAGAGAAAGAACTTCAACTGTTCCCAAAGTAATTATCTGATTGGTCTAAATTGAAATGTTCACCTTTGGCAAAGAAAGGTTTAGCAGAGTTTAACATTAAGAACATTTTGTCAGATCTTATTCACTTGGTTATCTTGAAAATCAGACATTATTATGATAATAATTCTGATTAGAAAATCTTTGATGTGGTTCTATAATTGCTTTATTTGATGATATTTACTTACTGATTGTGAAAATATTCAGCTTTCAAGCTAGCTTTTGGCTTTAATTTGGAAAAAAAAAAATGCTCTTGCTAGGAGAAAATTCTGTCCTCAGAATTAATTAAATCTGCTTATAGAAGCCTTGGACACTACACTCATTAGGATTTCAAAGAATGGAGGTGTCCCCCGAGTCAAGTACTGCTTCTGTCTGCTGCCATAGATTATGCATCTTAAATGAAAATTTCTATTTTACATAAATCACTGTTACACCAAGAGAAATGTTAATTACTATGCTTATGGTTTGTGTAGCAATTTTCATCTGTAGTCCAACCAAAATAAAACATTGTCAAATACCAACTAGTATTTCAAGCAGACTGTAGCAGTCAAGAGACAGAATTGTTATTATTCCTAGATGAGAAATCACTCTAATGTTTTAAGTCCATTGTGTAAAGAAGTTGTGCTTTGCTAAAGATAGGTGTTAGGAGTTTGTTTTTTTTGTTTTTTTTTTAAAAAGAGCACATCACTTAAGTGAAAAACTAGTAGATGACTCCATTTACCCAGTAAACAGAAGTAGGATTTTTTATTTCCTTTTCAATGTGCAGCAGGGTATTAATAAGAGTATATGCTCTGGAATCAGACAACTGGATTTATACATTGGCACCTTAATAGCCCTGGTTCCCTGGACACATTACTTGATCTGATTTGCGTCAGTTTCCTCATCTATAAAATGGGGATAATATATAAAAATAGCTAATATATTAAATATAGAGCATTTTAGCACAGTGTGTAAACACTCAATACAAGTTTTATCATCATCATCTGTGAACTGCCAGCATATAGATACTACCAACATATATATTTCTGTGTGGATACAGTATGCCCTTGAAAAACACAAACTACTTTAAATAACAGTGCTTGCTGGAAATATACCTTCAGGAATATTTATAAGAAAGTAATATAAAAAGATAACTCATATAAAAGGGAATTTTTTTTTAATAATAGGTAAGAGCTACAGGCTTTTAAACTTTTTAAGGCATGGAACACTTTAGCATTCAGAGTTAGTGTAGAAGTTAGAAATAACCAAAAAGATATCAAAGGACCCTCCCAATCTCAGTTTTGCTGGGATATACCTGGTATTTGATGATATCTTTTTTTTTTTTTTTTTTTTTTTTACCCCGGGAGGTCCCGGGGATCAAACCCGGGTCCCTCCATATGGCAGACGGACACCCAACCAGTTGAGCTACATCCGACCCCCTGATGATATCTTAATGTCTAAAATTACAAGAAGATTATGGAATGCCATGTTTGTTTCATTAAACTAGGTGGGCAGAAGTAGTCTGTGGAAACCCTACCTATGACAAACTATTATATTTAAGCTCATTCATTCATTCAACAAATCTTTTTTAAGGACCTATGATATGTCAGGTATAGTGCTGTAGATACATAAATAAAAAATACACTACCCCTCCTTCAAGGAGCTCTCCTTTAGAGGAGACCAAATATTAAGATGTATGCACAGTGAAAGATGTAGAAAGATGGGAATGGAGTGGTAGCTGCCTAGGAAATGAGGTCATGTGACTGACAAGATAGAAAAGGCATTCATAGAAAAGACAATGTTCACAGTTAAAGTCTTCCAGAGGAAGGCAGGAAAGGAGAAGGGTCAGGCAGGCAAGAGCAGCTCATGGAAGCCTTTTTAAACCAGGCTAAGAAGTTGGGGCACCACTAACAATTTTTGACAGGACACAATATGACCAGTTTTATATTTTATAAACTATTAAATATTTTATATTTTAAGCACAGTGGGAAGGAGAGATCGCTGAGGACTACAAAAGCAGACAGGAAGGCCAGGTGAGCAATAGTGTGGGCCTGACGTAGGGCAGGGGTACAGGGAATGGAGAGGGTGTGTCAAGGGAAATTTAAGGGAAAGAGGGAAAGGTTGTGGATGGTGGAAACTAAGGAAAGGCTTAGGCTTTTCTGTCATAATTGACAGAAGCTTTTGGCTTGACTACTTGGTTTATTACTCATAGAGTTTGGCAGCTTTAGAGTTTGAGGCCTGTGAGCCTTATCCAGGGAAAAGACGACCTTAACTTTTAGTGAGGAATTTTTACTGGGGAAACCAAGGCGCCTGCCTGGAGTCCCGAGGGCCTCAAGGAAGAGGGTTTGACTAGACTGTCTGCTCCATAAGGCAAGGCCTATCTTTCCATCACTCTATCTCCAGTTGCTGGAACACATGGCAGAATGAGCTTGCTGAAAAGGGAGTGAACAAAGCTAACAATAATCTAGCTGCCACATTGCCTCTTTTCCCACTGCTTTAGGCAACAGGTTCCACCCAGGGACTGGAAAATAAAAGAGAATGACCATTTTTTCTCTGATTGATCAAAGACACTTTCAGGAGACTTTTGATGTGATTACAGCTTCTATTCTAAAATCCTTGAGATTCTTGGTAGATTTCTGAGTTTCTGAAGCACCCAGTATAAAAAAAAACTGCTGTCCAACACAGCCATTCTTGCTCAATTTCATAATTCCTGACTTTTCTCAAATAATTCCTTGAATGAGGGGGTAAATGGAATAAGCAGCTTTAAACAAATCTTCAAAGAGGCCTTCAAAATAATCTATCAATCTAAATTACTCAATTAGTGGTATCACACTAAATCATATCATTGTGGATTTGAAATATTTCTTCTGTTTTTTTCTTGTATTGGTCTTTTTATTCACAATAAAGCCTACAAATTTCTTATATTCATAACAAAAGCTCACATTGGAATTTCTTTTTTCTTTCTTGCCAGAGTTCCTTTATACTGTTCCTTAAAGTATAAATATACTGTCCCAGTCTGTCATACCCTGTGTATCCAGGTTCCTCCTTTGCCATTGGAGTACATTAGGAAAGTTAGCTTTTCTCCTTTACCAGCCAAAGTCTCTCTGACCTCACTTCTCCGGCTTGCAAGCAACATGATTACTTAGAGTGACTCATCTTGCTACTATTTATCCACATCCACATCAAGAACAGGAAGCCTGGAGAACAACCTTTATTAACTTTGCCATTTGTTATTTTCCCACTGGCTTCCCAGAAACTCTACTTCTTCCATGTGGGTGACAGACTAATAGCATTCCTGTATCTTCCAGGGCACATCCAAGTGGCATTTAATTTTATTTTATATTTGTCTATCATTCCAACTTTTTCTTTTTTTTTTTTTTTTTTTTTTTTCTGAGGTACCAGGGGCCGGGGATTGAACCTAGGACCTCATATGTGGGAAGCTGGTGCTCAACCACCAAGCCATATTGGCTTCTCTGAGCTGGTTTTCTCATTTGTTTTTTGCTTGTTGTTCATTTTTGCTTTTTCAGGAGGCACCGGAAACCAAATCTGGGACCTCCCATGTGGGAGGTGGGAGCTCAATTGCTTGAGCCATATCCACTCCCCAACAGCAATTTTTAAACCTCCTAAGAGAAAAAATACAAAGTTTAAGTACTGGATTTGAAAGACCATAATATAAGGTATCAGTAATGGTGGCATTGCAGAAACATGTATTAATAAGCAAGGTTTTAAGCCACCGTCAAGTATCTATTCCCTTCTTCCCACATCTCTGCATTTAGGAATTCAAGAATTTCATGAAGAGTCATTCTGAGCAAAATCCACTTTCATCTAATCTCAAAACATCTTTGGAATTTTAGTTCAGAAGCATTTTAAATGACAGGTGCGTATATATGTATCTGTGTATTTTCCTCATATAAAACTAAATCCATCCTTTACTGCATTCTTCAAAATTGCTCTTTGGTCTTTCCACAGAGGGCTCCTGAGTCTAAGAAGCCACCCTTAGAGCAAATCCTTTAGACCAACCAGTGGATTAGAGGAGGTTAGGGCTCCTTATGCAAAGAAGGTCTGAGATGGAAAGAATCATGTCCCCTGAATTCCTGGGCTGCTTATAAGATTTCATCAGAAATAGCCAACTATTGTATTCTTCTATAGAGGAAATTACAGAATTGTTATCACCATTACACAAAATATTTGTTTTACCCTTGGCTTCCCATCATCTTCTTCACCACATTATATGGTGTGAGTCTTTCTGTGACTGGACGTACTGATGCCATTTACTTATATTTAAGTCCACCTGCCAGTTGAGTGTCCATAAATCCAACTCTTTGCTTTCCTAAGAAAACTTGCACTTTGCAGATTTTGCACATTATTATAGCTATAACAGCAATATCACAATATTAAAGCTTTTAAAATCAACTCCCTTTCAATGGGGTCTCAATTCGATGGAAGTTTCGTTCCATATATACATGAAAATGTTTGGTGCCATTTTATTTTCCCTTTGGTACTCAATTTATTGTATTTATTGTACTGTACACATTACAACAACAAGAAAGGGATCAAGCGTTTAAAGAACTGCTTTTCTCTGTGTTTATATAAACCTAGTTCCATCGGGAAATTCCCTCTTCTGTTACCATAGCAATAGAAAGCACCGTAGGGCAGGACTCTCATCACCCTATCTGGGAGAAGAAATTGATTTGTTTCTTCAGCATGCCAGGAGAGCAAAAGCATGTCTTCCTGAGATTAGATGAGATAAAGATGATTTCCAAATAGGTTGTGTAGAGAAGATGGGAATTAATAGGGTCGCAGAAAGAGGTAGCCATGTTTATGAGGTTAAACAAAAAAACCTCTAGTCAACAACATTCACTATTCTTGATTTAAGGCAAATCATTATATTTGAGTACTTGTTCCAAGTACAGAATTTTTAAAAAGTTCATGATTCTGACTTTACTTTTTAAAGTCTTATTTCATTTGTGCCCAGGCTGTGTCAGTGATTCTCTCAGTAAAACTTCATATATCAGTATCTTTTTTTAATGGTCTCATCAGATAAGCATGAAAGCCTTCTCTCTCCCTGGCCTGAAGATAACTTTGAGAAAAGTTTTCCACTTTGGGGGCAAAGGTGCACCAAGGTGATTAGGCTGGACTGCCTGAGGGAAGAGGGGAAGGCTGCTTTCTGGGTTGAAGGGAGAGTGGTCCAACCTCAGTGGATGATCTCCTAAGAGGCTGGAAAGGAAAGGAAGGTTTTATTTAAACATGGTGACCTGGAGGTCACGAGGCCTCAGAGGAGAATGGCTGTGAGGACTAGAAGTCAAGTGCTCCCGTCCTGGTCCCCTAGGGCTTCACCTTGCCCAGGAGTACCACCACCAGGGCCCGTGATCTCATCTATCAGCACGGAGAGGGCCCTGCCTCCAGATGACCTAGGCAGGACGAATAGAAGCCACAAGCAAGGTGGGCAGAAAACCAGGCCTGTCACCATTTTCCTGGACTCTGTAAGCTCCAGGGCTAAACAGGGGTCTCTCAAATTGGACTTCAACTCAACCTTGATGAGTAGGGCATCTAATGAGAATTAACATGATTTTAGAAAAATGAAGATATGCAACATCTTACATGCTGAGTGTTGCCATATCTGTATAGGTATGGAACTATATTCTATCAAATACCATACCCAAGAGTGGTTAAGTGCGTAGAGATTTGACTGGCTGGGTTCAAAGCATGAATAAATGTTAAAATTTAGCTATCTTGAGAACCAGTTGTTAAAAAACACAACCATTGTTAAAAATTTAAATTATATAAATTTATAATTAAACATTCTATTAAAGAGAAACTCATCACTTCCTAATTATTCTTATACATTTTACTATTATCTACACTCTTGAGGTTATTTATGCATATCATAGCTGTAAGATATTAATAGAAGTACTTTAGAGTGGTGTGCACATCTCTTCCCAACTGTTTTCAATGACATCACATTGGTGGCTTGAAATCAGCCATCGTGAGAGTATTTACATCACAGAAATCAACAAATACTACAAATCAGGGCTTGATTTATTGTTTTGTTGACTGTCTAGACTTAAACAGATGGATTAAATGTTAATGTAGGATAAACTTAAAAGCTTTTTAACACAAAAAATTAAGAAAGTCTTCCAGCATTCAAAGATGATTATATAGTTCAGCAAAGTAGTCACTTATGATTATAATTCTGATATACATCTTTATTATTTCACTCTTGTAGCAATTTGATATTATTAATTCCAAAAATAGAAATTGGATTTTGTTTGTAAATTGGTTTGTTCCTCTGGGCATATTAGATTGTATTAACTTCAAAAGTTTCACTTTGCTTGATTAAATTACGATTAGGTCTTTAATTGGGCCACGTCAGTAGGACACCCCCAAGGGGGCGGGGATTCATAGAGAAAATGACATGGCAGAGGAGAGAACTGGAGTTTTGATGCTGGAGCCCCAGGAAGTAAATACACAGGAGAAGAACAAAGAGGAATAGAGATGGCTCCTTAGACATGGTGGAGGCCCTGGGAAGAGAGAGAGCCTGATAGTCCACAGCTGACCTTGTGGATAGAACAGAGCAGTTAAGTCTGGGAAGAAACAAGCCCCAGGGAGAGAGAGACAAGTCTTATACCAGCCTACAGCTGAGACCAGAAGAAGCTGGGACCACGGAACCTAAAAAAGGAGGCTGAACCCTCACAAAGACTGGCAGCCATCTTACTCCAACACGTGGCAACAGACTTTGGTGAGGGAAGTAACTTACACTTTATGGCCTTGTGACTATAAGCTTCTACCCCAAATAAATATCCTTTATAAATGCCAACAGATTTCTGGTACTTTGCATCAGTACCCCTTTGGCCGACTAATACAACTCTCTTCTCATTCATTAATGTAAATGAAAAAAACAATATTCATGGCAGAACTTTACCCATTTATCAATGCTATGAGGAACTTCTTGTCTGAATCAGATAGTAATCAAGCATATATTCCTCATATGATTTTATCAAATCATAGTTGAACTGCAACCAATGGTTGATAACAGATTCAAGAGTTCAGCAAAAATCAATTAAAGCATTCTATGAAAATCAATTGGCTATATGAAATTTATAAGGAATATTATATATTCTATTATTATTTGTAAATTACATACTATACATCCTTTATATAAATAAAATAAACTTATGAACATGTATGAAGACATATTTTTCTCTTTGGGAGCTGGTTGTTAAACATTTACATAACAAATATTACAAAGTATATCACTGAAGTATGCCACCTCTACTTACTGACAAATAATAGTTTCCCATAAATCACCATAGGGAAGTTACTCAGCTTCTCTATGTCTCTATTTCCCATCCATAAAATAAGAGTAAGAATGCCTACTTCAAAAAGGGCAGGTATTACTGAGAAGATTTAATAAATCCTTAAACAGTGATTAAAATCATAGTTGCTTAAAACATAATAAGTACAGTACAGATGTTAGCTTTTTATTATTATTTACCACCATGTGATAAATTCTGTTCAAAACAAATGCACATGAAATCTACCTCTGGTCACCAGAAATTTACATTCTGAAGAAAGGGAGGCTCATGTGCAATCCTTATAGAGAGAGCTGTTATGAGCTATCCCCCAAAATTTTAGTAACACTACTTTCAGAGCTAAGCTGGTAAAAACCACTTAAAAGAGTTGAGACTAGTTATTTGTAGAAGACATCCTAAGGAGAAGTCTGAGAAGAAAGAGCAGGGCTTGGAAATCTAATCGTCATGACTGACAGTGAGAGCATCTAGACTGAACAGCTGAAATCAATAAATCTGAAAGTAAGCCTTTATAAAAAGGGGTCAGAAATAAACCAATATAATATTGCCATCAGGATAGCCATATAGACTAATGGAAAAGAATTGAGATAAAAAATAGAGCCACACGTACATGTCTATTGATTTCCAATGAAGGTGTTAAGGTAATTCAATTGGGAAAGGACAGTCTTTTCAACAACTGGTGCTAGAACAACTGCACATCCACATAGAGAAAAGTGAACCTCAACCTTTACTTCTCACTATACACAAAAATTATCTCAAAAGTACCAGAGACCCAAATAAACCTACACAACTGATAGAAGAAGCCACAGGAGGAAACTTTTGTGGCCTTTAAAAAGACACTAAAAGCATGGACCATAAAAGAAAAAAAAAAGATATATTGGACTTCAAATCAAAAACTTCTAAGAAAATGAAAAGGCAAGTCACAGACTGGGAAAAAGTTACAATAAATACACCTGACAAAGGACTTGACAAAGGACTTGTACCCAGAATATATAAAGAACGCTTACAATTCAATAACAAGACAAACAATGCAATTTAAAATATGGTCAAACTTGAACATACACTTTTCCAAGGAAAAGATACAGATGTTAAAGAAGCACATGGCAAGGTGCTCAACCTCAGTCATCAGGGTAATACAAATTAAAACCATAAGGAGGTATCGCTACACACCCACTAGGACAATAAAAGAATGATAATAGCAAGTGCTGCTAAGGATGTGGAGCCACTGGAATGCTTATATGTGGTTGACAGGAATGCACAAAGATAAATCACTTTGGAAAACAGTTTGGCTGTATCTTATAAAGTTAAACATACACTTACAATATGACTGAGTAATTCCACTGAGAGGTATTTACTCAAGAGAAATAAAAGGATATGTCTATACAAAGACTTGTACACAAATGTTCATAGCAGCTTGATTTATTATAGCCTAAAATAGGAAATAACGCAAATGTTCATCAACAGGTGAATGGATAAACAAATTGTGGTATATTCATATAATGAAATTGTTCTTAGTAATAAAGAGTATCAACCAATATATACAACATCATGAACTAATCTCAAAAACATAGTGAGTGAAGAAATCTGGAGGGTTCAGTGGAATAAGCAGGTCACTAATATCTTGATAACATAAAGTTGGGAGTCAAGAAATGCTCTCTACAGTTGATGTTCCAAAAATTAAAGGTATAAAAATGAAAATATAACTTATAGCTACAAAGGTAAGTGTTAGGGGAATTTAAAACATCAAAATAACTTTTGGGGGAGGAGAAGGAAAGATGTAAAGATGGTATATTTAACCTAAATCCCCATGTATCTTAAAAGGAAGTCAGTCATGTCTAAAGTGGATAAACCAAGAAATAGCAATTAATTATATTGTTTTGAGATATGGAGGTAACCACCAGAATGAACAATCGTCAGAGTTAAAAAGTGTCCTTTTGGAAATTGATTGGGGATGGGAAAGCGTAGGGCAAAGGCAGTAGCTTTTCATTATAAAGTCACCTGTGATTGTTGATTTGTGTGTCTGTATTGCTTTGATACAAATATCAAAGTTAACAAGAAAACAAAAATTGGTTATGGACAATAAAAATTGATAAATTTACACAAAAGGTACCTGGTAGTTTAGAAGTTTTTCACAGGCAAGAAATAGGAAGCAATGTGTGATGGCTGTCAGATTTATCAACCTCCAGATGTTCTCATCTGTATAACTGTCACTGATAAAATGAATTCGGTCACCATGACTGGTCTTAAAATTCATTCTTTGAAAAAGGAGAAATACAGTCCAAGATTGTAACAACAATTTGCTAATGAAAATGTTCACTAATGAGAGAGGTCTATATAAAATCCAGCCTTCTGGAGCTCTCATCTCTTTTTTCCCCTTTAAGCAAAGCACATGACTCAAGCATTGAGGGTTATAGCTGGAAGAAGTCCTGTTAATTTAGGATAATTAAATATGCCAGTCATGTGTTTCAGTAAGGTCTGATTAAATACTTTACAGAAGCCATTAGTGAATCCATCTGGTCTAGTGGCTTTGCCAGATGGTAAAATGTTATTACGTCTATCTGTTCTGCTCTTGGAATAGTCTAACTCTATAGTAGAAGAGCATGCAGTCATTTTCAGGGTAAAACTTAATTTGATGGTTTACATTATCAAGGAATTTGGAAAGTAGAAGGCAAGTTCTAACAACTGGGTTACATCATACCATCTGAACTACAAGATTCCAAGGCTATATTAAGTGACCTATCATTCTGCTGTTGAATTCATATTGCTTTCATCATTTCCATTTCCCTCAGAAAGTTCTACATCAAACATTACATGAAATTAAGACTCCAAGGTAAGGAGAACCCTGGAAGGACTTCTTCCATGTGTATGGTCACTTAAATGGAAGAGTGGCCAATTTTGCTATTTCAAAATTACAGAGTTGCACAGCTTTGTGAGAGTGGGGCTAAATGACAATCTTAAAGTTGTTTAGTTCTTTGACCATAAAGAGTGAATCTTTGACTTAACCCCCTAAACAGCTGGGTCAAAAGGCAAGGCATTCTCCAAAGCATTGACAATGGCAACTTGAATGCAATTACTTCACCAGTTGGTGTTTAAGGTAAATGCTTAAATCCAAATGATAACTGAGAACTTAAAGCTGCTTAAAGGAGGATCTGGGTGGCTTGAAAAAGGTGTGAGGTAGAGAGAAAGCCTAGAAAAGATCACAACATCTTACTGCCATGCCCAACTCTCAACCATGTTGACTTCTCAGCTAACGTAGTTGACTAAGTAAGCATTAGGTTGAACTGAAGCCCCATTCTTTCTTAATAAAGCCAGATTTATATATCTAATTGACTGGCTTAGTTGACTATGATCAAACACAATTTATATTCACGAAACTGTTTCTTCCAATGCCACCCCCAGATCATCTGAGAACTATGGATGCCACACTACACCAACTCTCACACTTAGAGCTTTGGATTTTATTTTGCTCTTGGTTACTAGCACTTCCTCTCATTTGCTTTCCCCTCATTTTTCTTTTGTTCCTTTTCTGTCTTTCCCTCCTGTGGTGGATTCAACCTGTAAGTTCCCCCAAAAACCATATTTTTACATTTAATCCATTCCTGTGAGTGTAAACTCCTAAGTAGAACTTTTTGATGAGGTTACTTCAGTTAAGAAAGTATAGCCCACCTCAATCAGGATAGGTCTTAATCCTATTACTGGAGTCCTTTATAAGTGTAGTGAAATTCAGGCAGACAGAGAGAAAGCGACAGAAAGCAAGAGCCTGGATATTGAGAGAACTCAAAAGAGAAGGGAAAGACCAGGACATGCTACCACGTGCCTTGCCATGTGACAAAGGAACCAAGGATTGCAGGTCTTTGGGAAGAAAGCATCATTTTGATGATGACTTGATTTGGACTTTTAGTCTCAAAACCATGAGCTAATAAATTCCCATTGTTTAACTCAACCCATTTCATGGTATTTGCTTGAGCAGCCCAGGAAGCTAAAACACCTCCTTTTCAAGTTTTGCTCTACCTTTACAGTGGTGTAATATAATTTATTTGACATTTCTACATGTATGGAGAAAAGTAGAGGTGGAAATGTGTGTCTATTACCTCAGTATCCTATGCTGCCTGAAGTAGAAATCCTTGTCTGACTCTTGTCCACTATCCTCAATGCTGAACAGTTTGGGTTCTATCACTGTGGTACTATCACTGTGATCTTGGCATAAATGACTAGTTAAAGCCTTTCTTTAAATTCCATATATGTAAGAGCATGTATATGTTTCCACTAAATAGATAACTGTAGAGTGTCCTACTCCCTCTCACCACCACCACCACTGCACACATCTTGAGTGCGATGTGGCCAATAGGCTGGGAAGATCAAAATGGGATCCAGGGTCATCCATCTTTGAACTACCTATACTCTCTGGTAAAGCAAGAATCTCTGTAACCAAGAGGATCAAGCAGAAGGGGCCAGGTGAGCAAACTGGTCTTTTCATGTAGGTCTGAAGTAGGGTGAGGAAGGGGTGATTTCCATAAGAAGTGCTAAGCAAGTGCCTTTCTTAGGAAACAAGTGCAGAAGGGTACTATCAAACCCCCTGGCTCTCAGGGCAATGATTAGTCCCAGCTGAGACTCTGCTGTTTTTAGAAGAGGAGAGAGGAAGAGTACCTTGAAGATGTCTGAGTTCTCAAAAAGACTGACATCTAATCTCTAACATGTCTCTTAGGCTGCCCCTTCCTTTGCTGTCCTTTTGACTGCTTGATCTATTGACTAGAGAGAGAAAGAAGTGCTACTATCTCCCAGTGTGATTATGAATAGGTCAACTTTTCTGTGTAGTTCTGCTGACTTTTGCTATATATATATATATGGCTTCCTTTTGGCTAGAATTTGCCTGGCCTTTCTTTCCTATCTTTACTTTCCACTTTCCTGTGTTCTTACATTTTAGGGGTTCTTAACTTGTGAAAAGGATAGAGGTGAATTATTTTTTTAAATCTCAACTGAAAATATGAACCTATTAACCAGAGAGCTCAGTCTATTTATATTTAATTATTGAAATGTTTGGATTTATTTCTACCACTTACATTATATATTATTTAACCTGTTTTTCTTTTCTAGTTTCTTTCTTGACTATTATGGGATTTTTTTCATCCTATTTTTCCACTCTACTAGTCTGAAAGTTGTTGATTTTTTTTTTTCTATTCTTTTAGTGATTACTCTAGAAATGTTAACATGTTCTTTAAAAATCTGGTTGATAAATAGCTGTACTTTCCTCCTTAACCATGTAAGAGCTTGAGAACACTTAAGCCTTTCCTTTCTGACTTACATGCTATTTCTACCATTACTTTAGTTCTATCTTTTTAAAATACAAGTTTGAGGCATAATTATTGTTTCATATAAATTTTTTTTTCTAATTATCCACACATTTACCAAATACTTTGCTGTCATTCCTCTTGCCTCTCAGAACTTTCACCTGTGATCATTTTCCTTTCACCTGAGTTATACCCTTTATATACCTTTCAGAGAGGTCTGAAAAATCCTTGTTTACCTGAAATATTCTTTATTTTGTCCCTGTTCTTATAATACAATCTCACCATATACAGAATTCTAATATACTTTTTCACACTAACTTCCATATTTTTAAACCACGGTGTCCTAGACAATTTATTCAGATATGCCTTCCAGTTCAGTAAGTCTTTCTTCAACTATTTTAATCTACAGTTTATCATGAAGCTCTGGTTGGTTCTTTTTCAAGTCAGTTATTTTTTAGTGTCTTCCTCCTAATTCCTATTTAACCAATTTTATTTCTTTAAGTGTATTAATCATACTCATTTCCAGCATCTAAAGTCTTTATGGGCCTGATTCTGTTGTCTCTTTTTTCCTGCTCTTATCTTATGTGTGTTGTGATTTTTTCTTGTAAGCTCATGTTCCTTAGAATTTTATCTGTGGGAATTCTTTGAGACTAAGTGTAAAAGTGCATTCTCCAGAGGATTTGCATTCACTTCTCAGGGTACCTGGGGGCATCATTGCCCTAGGATCATTGAATGAGATTTTGTGGGACCATATAGGTAGTGTAATTTGGGCTGCAAGCCTATTATAGCCAGCTTGTGATTATGAGTTTCCAGGTGAAAGATTTTTTATCCCCCTCTTCCTTACTATCCCCTTATGGGAGGTTATTTCCCCCCTGCTTCAGGATTTACAATGTGGTTTGGGGTCATTGGGATTCTAGCTATACCAACAACTACTATTAGATACGTTGTTTTATCTCCTGTCATCTACAACACATGAGGCCATCCAAATGGAAGCTCAAGAATCCCAGAGTTTAGCACAAGCCCCAGAGCAAAGATCATCTTGAATATTGGCTCATTTTTCTGGATTTCAACTTTCATTTCATCTTTGGATGCTAAGGATTCCCCGCCTTATCAGCTCAGAAATTAATTTTAAAAAATATTTTACATATTAAAATATTTTATCCAGCATTTTTAGTTGTTTTCAGTGGGAGAATTATTTAGGTTATCTGATCTTGCATACTACTAAAAGTGTCCTTCCTTTGCAATCCCACTTACCACTATTATAGTTTAGGCTCCTTCCTAGTGTTTAGAATTCATTTTGTTTATAATACCTGTACTGCACTTATCACAGTCTATCTAGAATAGGCCCATTTTGAACACGTTTTTTCTCATGTTGAGAGTTCTGTAAGGACAGTCTGATTCATTACTTTGCAATGCCACCATCCACCCACCCACAATACACACACTCACACACTCAAACCTACCCTGCACCCTCACCCACCCACACTGACTTACACACACACACACACATTTATACACACTTTCAATTACACGTGCTGCATAGCACTGTACTTTTCACATCAGGAAACACTTGGCACATGCTTAGTTGAATCAGATTATAATTTCATATCTTTAACTTCTGGTGTCTAATTTATATTTAGATCTTTGTTAGCATTCTGATATCGTGATTTGGTCATCATCTGGGCTCTTGTTCTTAATACATGTAATAATTTCACTGATTTCTGCTCTTGATCTATTACTGGCTGTTAATTTATACAATGGGTAAGAAGTTGGACTTTGAAGCCCTGCAGACCTGTGTTTTTTTTGAATCTCACTTCTACCATTTACTGACTATGGAAAGTTCAGAAATTAACTTCTCTCTGGGCCTCAATTTTCTCATCTGTCAAATGGTATAAATGTAAACACTTAGCACAGAGTCTGGGACACAGTGAATACTCAATAAATAGTAACTGTAAGTGACAAGGAACTTTACACAACTAAATTGATTACCAAATGTAATAAATTTAAAAACAAACATACTGGATAAGGTACTTATTTTGATTTTTAGATGTGGAAAATAAAAACTGAAATGATTATCTTTTACTTATTCCCTCTTTTGGGAGGAATTGTTAGTTCTAAATTTGCTATCGGTATTTTAAAAGAATGTTAGATACCAAAAAAAAAAAAAAAAAAAAGAAGAATGTTGTTAGCTATAAGAGGGCAGGGATGAAGAGTGGATATATCTCAAGTGGTTGAGAGCCTGCTTCCCATATACGAGGTCCCAGGTTAGATCCCTGATACCTCCTAAAAATAAAAATTAAAAAATTAAAAAAAAACAGCTCTCACTGGGGAGTCGATATAGCTTGGTGGTTGAGCACCTGCTTCCCACATATGAGGTCCTGGGTTCAATCTCTGGTACCTCCTTAAAAAAAAAAAAAGGGCAGGAATTTTAGTCTGATTTTTTTCCTCAATGACACTAAGAACACTACCGTGCCTGGCATATAGTAGAAACTTTATAAATACATATCGATGAGTAGATAAGTAAACTCACATAAGATATTTGAATAGGAGTAAAATGAATTAAAGAGCCCATTAAATAATATAATCACCCCTCATGCACACAATTCCCAACACAAACTCTGCAGACAAGAAAGATTTTTAAAAATGCCTTTTGTGCTCAATATTAATAGTTTTCCAAAAATATTTACTTAAATCTTTCCATAAGTGCAAAATCAAATTTTTTAAAAGTGCCATTCTGAGAAGTGATGGCATAACATAACATTATAATTCAGAAGGCCTCATACTCTTCTAACTAAATTAGGTACAAAATAAATAACTAGGTTTATGATACTGGTTTTGAAATACTGCATACTAGATTTCTTGCAATAGTGTGTACAGAAAAACTTTCAAATGGAAGTAAAGAAGGCTCTTCAAAAGTCAGGTACACTGCAAACAAGCCTAATCCAAGGTCACTGATTTTGTTTGTATTTTGTTTGTTCAGCACAAATTGTTTCACAGGGAAACAGAGCTTTATCCACATTCTGTTACTCCCCAAAAAGACAAGTGGCCCCTCTCAGAGCAGGGGCATGGAGTATGGTACAACCCCTGACATCGGGCTGGGGAGAGTCAAGCATGAATAACCCTATTTTAAAACAAGTGTCCCTCCAGTGATAGTAATTCACGTCAGCATCACTTTAGAGTGCAGGCTGACCTAGCCCACTTCAAATTACTTCATATTCCCAGATATGTCATAGGAAATGATTTTTAAAACTCAAATGAGAAACTTTTCAAGAGCTAAATAAATTCAAGGAAACAGTAAAAGAAGGATACATCCATTCCAGTCACTTCATCCCTAATGAAATGGGGGAAGGGAACCAAACCTTAATGGGAATCCTCTGTTTGCCAGCTCCTGTTCCAGAGGCTTTGTACATGTGATTAAATTTAATTGGTCTGGCTGGGCTGGAGTTGAGGATACAACATGTCTACCATGTAGAGGTAAATAAATGCCCTCTTCCTCCCCTTAACACCTCACAGATCTGTTGTCATCCATTGACTTACCTGAGGGTTACAAAGCTGCTGGGGGGACCAAGATGTTTCATCCACCTACCCATCCAAATATCTGATATACTGAGGCGTCAGAGTTGGGGGTACAAGGAACACAGGCCATGGTGAGGGACAACAGGAAGACCAGGAGAATTTACCATCCTGTAGGGCAGAGTTATGTACTTGTACCAGCTCTTAAGCTATGCTAGTTTCAAGAAAAACAATTAAAGCACCCATGTGATGGGGGATTGCTGAAGACAGTGATTATTTTAGGACATGTTTGAAGCTGAAAAATGTCCATATATTTAAGACAAGGACTTGAAAAATAACTGGCTAAAATATAACCCTTAATTCAAGCCTCATTGTGACGAAATAGTGGACAATGCTATTAACATCTAAGTCCTGAGTTATTTGATCCTCTCAGAAAGGCAGTTCATCTACTCTGATACACCCAGATCAAATATGAAGACACCAAGGCATGGAACAGTGTCCAGCCCAGAATCTTCCAGGTAGTATCAGAGCTAACAAAATTCAGGTCTCGACCTCTAGACCTGCCTTGTTGCTAGCATATTACCCTGAAAGGGCTGGATATGAAATGAGCAACATATTCTCTGGAGAAAGGTACCACGTAAATAAACAGGTTGTAAGCAGGGGATCTGAGCCAGCAACAGTAACGATCATTGTTATTGCCAATCTTCACCATAACCTTGAATGATAGTTGTTATTCCCACTTTACAGCTGGGAAAAGTAAGACTTAGGCTAGGTAACTTGCCTAAACTCAGTCTATAGATGCAAGTTATCCAAATGTCACTAACATAAACTTGGAAAAAATAAATAGATGCTCAAATACTCTGGGCTAATATAAACCAGCATTTTGACCCGAGAAGAAAAGAAACAATTAAGTCCTCACTATGTGCCAACCAGTTTGCTAGGCCCTTTCACATTCACTGTCCTTTTTAATAATTTCTACAACACTGTGAGGTGTATATTATTATCTCCATTCTACAGCTGAATAAGCTGAAGGTCAGAGAGCTGTTTAGTGAGGAGTTGAGAAAGGATTCATATTGAGATTTGGGCCTGATTCTGAAAATTTTGAGCAAAGTAAATGTACCTCTCTAATGTCAGCTTCTTTTCAGCAAACTTTGTCTGTAAAGGGTAAGATAGTAAATATTTTAGTAATTGAGGGTCATACTGTCTCTGGCATAACTTCTCAATTCTGTCATTATAGTGCAAAAGTACTCAGACAATACATAAATAAGTGATGATGCACATCTGTGTTCCAGTAAAACTTGGTTTATGGAGGGAGAAATTTAAATTTCATAAAATTTTCATGAGTCACAAACTATATTATTCTTTGTATTTTTTTGTTTAAAATGAACTTAAAATATAAAAGCCATTTTCAGCTAATGGGCCATACAAAAACAGGTGATGGGGTGGATTTGGCCTGTGGTCACAGTTTGCTGATTCCTAAGTTATACTTAGGAATCATTATTATTCATTATAGTATCTACCTGATGCCAACAATCAATTGAAAAGTTATCCTAACCCAGTTTGTTACTTTCATGATTTTGACATTGAACACATGGCTTATAAGAGATAATAGCTTTTTGCTTTTTTATTATAAAATATTTGAAACATGGAAATATAAACATACAAATTATGTATATGTATATACATACATACATATATGTAATGTGTATATATAAGGCATAAAGAAAAATAAAATGAAGCCCCATGGACCCATCACCCAAGTCATTGGTTGGAATGTCATTTCCAACCAATGACATTCCTGCATGCCCCTCCCCAGTCACATCCTCCTCCTTCCCCCCATCAAGACACCATATCATGAATTTTGCATCTATATTCCCTAATACTTTTGTTTTATTGTATGTATGTAGGTAAGTAGGTAGGTTTGTGTTTGGTGTTCATTTAAATGGTGTGTGACTGTACGCATTCTTCAAGGACTTGCTTTCTTTTACTCACCATTATATTGTAAGATTGTATCTTTGGTGCGGCTGTATCAAAACTACAAAAAAAAGAAAGGGATCAATATGTCTCTCAATAGAAGAACAGATAATGACATGGAATATTACACAGGAGTGAATATAAATGAAATAAAGGCAATAAGTTTCTAACTAAAAATATAAATAGTTTCTAGTAAAGAATCTATTGATGTTTAAAAATAAATACCAAAATCCTTTGAACAAAAATATTTTTTCTGAAGAGAATAGATATCACTAATATCTACATATGTATACAAATAGGTTTCATTGACAGAGAGAGAGAGAGAGTATGCATGCGAGAAAGAGAAGCTTCGAGTAAATCCCTACAGAGAGTGTAATGCTGGGAGTGGGGGTTGGGGAAAGATTTTCAGTCTGACAGTTTTTCTTTTCCTGGATAAATGGACTCACACAGCTGTGCTATGGAGACCAATATCTAGTTGCTCAGAAGGTACATCAGTGATCACAGACATGACTGACTGAGAAAGTCAAGTGATATAAACCATTAGTCATCTTTTCACATCAGTAAAATGAATGGTTCTATTAGTGCTATTGAAACTGCACATTTATCTAATTGAAGTGACTTGGGTCCTTTGCCTTTATTTAAAAAATTACCTCTATAAATTAATGTTAAAACAGACATCTCTCATATCTAGAAAAAATGTATCTATACAACAATGCTTCAGCAATTCATACTAATGACTCAAAATTCACTGCAAATCATTGATGGACTTATGAATGGGAAATGTACTTAAAAATAAAAAAGAGAATGAAATATGACAGATATGAAATATGACAGATATATCTTATAACTTCATGAAAAAATACTTTAGGATAAAACTAAACTTCAAGTGCTTTTCTAGTACATGTTTGCCAATGTTAAAAAGCACAAAGCTGACATTCCCCACTGTTACTGCTGATGAGGCAACCTGCCTCTGTGACAGAGTTAATCTATCTCCATGCTTCACCCTGCAGCTTATCCTCTCTTCCTCAAACTTCTTCCTTCTAAGATCCTGAAGTCAGATATTTACTACAACATGTAGTTTTTTAAAAAACAATACTCACTCCTGGCTCTCACTGGCTTTCTCCAGTGCTCTAGGAAATTCAAGTAAAATTATTTTGAGAACCTATTAGATGCAGATACATTAGATATGAGCATGGGTATAAAATAGTTATTTTAAAGGCACTTATAATCCAGTGAGGAGGAAGACATGCATGTAAACAACTGTTTAAGACAAGCTAGGTTATGCTGCAGTAACCAAGAACCCCCAAACCCCAGTGACTGGAAATCACAACCATTTATTCCTTCCTCATACAACCAGTCCACTGTGGATCGGCAGAGGGCTTTCTCTGGGACCCAGATGGGTAGGACAGGCACAGTCTTGAATATGTCTGAGGAAAAAGTAAGCATGGTGAAGTATGTACTAGTTTTAAAAGCTTAAGCAGGGGAGCAGATATGGCTTAAGCGGTTGAGCACCTGCTTTCCACATGGGAGGTCCAGGGTTTGGTTCCCGGTGCCTCCTAAAAAAACAAACAAGCAAACAAATGAAACAAAATAAAATAAACAACTCAGGGGAGCCGATGTGGCTCAGTGGTTGAGCACCAGCTTCCCACATACAAGGTACTGGGTTTATTTCCCGGCCCCCAGTACCTGAAAAAAAATACATATATATAGTACAAAACAGAATATAACCATTTTGTTGACTTTTACCACTCCATTTGTTGATAAAAGGTAGTTAAAGCTTAAGCAACACATTACTTCAACTCACATCTCACTGGTTAAAGCAAGTCACATGGCCATATCTAACTCTAAGCAAGCTGAGAAGTGTGATTCCACCATGTGCCAGGAAGGAGAGAGCACTGGCATATTTGTGAATAGCCTCCCTGGTAACACAAGAATGAATTACTGCACAATAAAAGGAAAAAGAAAGTTCTGAATGGTGCTGGAGAATAGAAGAATGATTAGAAGAATGATTAAATCTAAGTGGGTTACGGGGTCTTCAAGACGACCCAGAAGGATAGTGCTAGGTGAAGGATGTGTGGGAAGACAATCTAGGCTCAGAAGCAAGATAAGCAAAGGTGCTGAGGCATGCGCCTGAAGGGGATGTCCAGGAAATGGGAACCAGGAAGTTTAGAGAAAGCCCAGAAGGACATAAGACAGAGAGGAAGGTAAATAGTAATTTGGAGTCAAACAATGTAGAGCTGTAAATACCACATTAACAAATTTCAATTTAGAAAGCAGGAGGTCACATTAAAGATTTTTTGGGCGTTAATAACATTTAAACAGCTTGATAATGTTTTGAGCAATGTCATCTACATTTAATACTCACACCAAACTTTACAAGGCTCAGTGTTGTTACATCCACTATAAATATGAGTAATTAAGGCTTAGATCACAGCACAGGGAAGGCGAGAGCTTGAATTCAAATCTCAAGCTCTATTCATTAAGTCACATTAACAAGTGTTACAGGTTGAGTCATGTCTCTCACGTTCAAGTCCTAACCCCTGGACCTGAGGATATGAACCCATTTGCAAATAGGATCATTAAAGATGTTATTCATTAAGGGGAGGTTAAATTTAATCAGGGTGAGCCTTAATCCAGTATGACTAGGGTCCTTATAAGCAGAGGAAATTTGGACAGGCAGTGGGAGACAATCAGGTCCATGTGACAGAAGCAGAGATTGAATTGTGGATTGCCAGCAAGCCATCACCAGAATGCTTCAGCCTCCAGAGAAAAAGCATGGTCCTGTTGACAACTTGATTTGGGACTGCTAATCTCCAAAACTCTGAGACCATAAATTCCTGTTGTTTAAGCCAACTAGTCTGTGGTACGTGTTGTAACAGCCCTGACAAACTAAGACACCAAGGCATGCCCCAAGTAGAGTTTTATTATTCAGTCACTCTTTTTGTCATTCACTCAACAAATACTTACTGAATGCTACTGTGGTAGATGCTGGGGATATACTGATAAATAAATACAGTCTATAATCCTAGGTGGTATAAAGTATCCTTGAGGAGACAAACAAGCAAATACAATGAGTTTTGTGAAGCATGTATTATCAAAGAGTAAGCAAAACAGAGGGAAGGAATAGACAGAACATGCTGGGACATTTCAGGAAGCTATTGGGAAGCCACGGAACCACAGCAATATTAGAAGGGATGCAAAGGAGAGGATGGGTAGGGAGATAAACCAAGGAGATGGGGTCAGTTCTACTGACTAGATGGGAGGCAGGCCTAGGACGGAACCCTGGAAGAGAATCCAGTGGGGAGAAAAGATGAACTGTTGGCTTGTTGAGGGCAGGGACCATGTCTCTTGTGCTCACAGTATCTGATGAGTAATTAGTCAATTGACAAATACTTGCATTTTAGATGTGCTGAGTTTTAGGTAGCTGCAGATGTTGTTAGGAATTAAATCGTGTACCCACAAAAGATATCTTCAAGTCTTAACCTATGTTCCTTGGGCATGAAGCCATTTGTAAATAGGGCCTTTGAAAATATTATTAGTTAAGTTATGGCCAAACTGAATGGCCAAACTAATAATCCAATATTATTGTAAGTCCTTACAAGGCAGAGGAAATCCTAACACCATCAGTCATAGGAAGCCAGGAGTCAGTAGAAGCTAGAAGTCCGTGGAAATCAGAAAGATAGACATGCCATGTGACAGAGGACTGCCAGAACACTACAGATTGCAAGAGAAAGCAAGCCTGGCCAATACCTTGATGTTGGACTTCGATGCATCCAAACCATAAGACAATATATTCTGTGTTCATTAAGCCAACCCATTGTATGGTATTTGTCATAGCAGACCTGGAAAACTAAGACAGATATCTAGCAAGGATGGAAATTTCACTCTAATGCTCTGGAGAGAGGTCAGGACTGGAGACACGGATTTGGAAGTTACATAATGAAAGTTTGGCCACCTTCATGCCAAACTTAAAGGGCCGGTCTTCATTCTCATCAACCTTGCCTTCCTGGTTATAGCACTAAGTGACCTCAGTGTTTCTGGGTTTGCTTCTCTCCTTTTGGTCATCCTTAAAGTATTTCCTCAGCTATTCCATATTAAATATCCTCCTCCTGATTGTAGGTGACCCTCAGGTCTTTCAATCCATATACTTTCACTACACATCAAGGCATTCTAGCTCTAGTGTGTCCTTTCTCACTAATCCAGGAAGACTATGATATGTTATGAAATGAAAATGGTGTCTTTTTCCTCCACTAATGAACATTTATGGACTAATAAATTCTCACCAATTAACTCAGGGTTATTATCACCTCAAATGTTTATGAGCATGTGTTTACTGCAATAGTGAATTTGATAAAACTAGTTAAGAGTTAAATAATGCTTAGAGAGAATATTTTATTACACTAACAAAACCTACATGAAATACTCTTTATGAAAAGGCATTTATCACCCATTAAAAATCCCCGAGAGAGAGCTTTACATCACATAATAAAGCAAACTAAAATAAGCCATATTTTATTACCTCTTTTGGATACAGGGACTAGAAGCTTATACATCTGAATATATTCACAGAGTAAATTCTAACATGAATGAAAATATTATACAGAATCAATCTAAATAATGTGAAATATTTGCAATATTATTTTAACTTTATCAAAGAATGCTATTAGATTTCAAAATTCTAAAGCTGTGTAAACCATTTGGAACAATCATTTCTTGGGATGTGGCAAAGCATTGCCATTTACTTAAAGCAAGAAAGGCTGTAGGGCAGAAAGGTGTGGGGCAGCCCTGGACTTCCTCCTGGGATGTGGGGCCCAGACAAGCAGGCAGGGAAAAGGAAACAAAGGTTCTCTGATTGATGCTACCTGGCAGGTAGGAAGATAGATAAGGAACAGCCAGGCATGATAATCCTGAATCAAGGAGTGCAGTCAGGGCTGAGGAAGAATAATCTGTGTTTATCAAGGTACTAGGCAATGCTCAGGAGCAAGACCCTAGAATTGGGGACAGTGACTAGAAAGGACATGACTAAGTCCACAGCTCTCCAGAGACCTGATTGGTCTTAAGGGAACTTCAAAATGGAGTGCACAGTAGCAATCTCGATAGAACAGCGCATGGGCCTACGGTCAGCATGGAGACAACAAGTGGAAGAGGAAAAAGCAGAGGATCAAAGAGCTTGGGGAAAGGGCTAGAACAGCCAACACAATTCCCACCTCTATCATTGTTGCAGGACCTAAGCCAGATCAAAGTCAGCAGATAGAGAATGCAGAGGATTCAGATATGGGCTGTGACCTGGGTGCTGCAAAGGCAGAGTGGGGAGGAAGAGCTGACAGGAACTCACAGAATGATGGCTTCCAGATTAAAGATTGACACAATAATTAACTTTAAAAAGTAAACTCAAGATATTCGTTTAAGCAAACATTCATGCTAATGGAAAAGATTAATCATTTCTCACACTGATTCACATAGAAACCTTATGAAATATAAAGTCTAATATTGGGCCAAATTTCTTATTCACTGCATTTTCCCAAAAGTTACATTCTCATTCATGGTCCCTTTGCAGAAAAAGAAAACATGTAGAAATACTGTATAATTATCATGGAGAATTTTTTTTCACTCATTCCAATTTTATCTTTACATATGAAAGAAAAACCTACCTTTTCTTTCTGGTAGACAAATCTATCAGAAACCCAAAGATCTCTCCAAAGTTGTAAATTTTCAGAGCTACCTAAATGTTAAATCCTGGCAAGCAAAAATAATGGAAAATATAGGAATACATTGCCCTTAAAATGGCTGCTTCAACTTACACCAACCAGTGGGAACGAAGTGATAAAGACAAAAGCAGAAATCAATGAAAGATTTGACAGAGATGTTGAAAAATACAGAAAATTAACAGAGCAAGAAGTTGGTTCTTTGAAAAGGTTAATAAAAATGACAAATCATGAGCAATGCTTTGAGAGAGAGAGAAAGAATAGAAATTACATCAAGAATGAATGTTTAAATTGATAAGCTGATTCGGACTTTATATGGAAATGCAAAGTTCTAGAATAGCCAAAACAATCTTTAAAAAGAAGACCAAACAGGACTCACATTACCAACTTCAAGATTTACTATAAAACTACAGTAATTAAGGGAATGACATCAACATGGTGATGTAAGACATCCTCTGGAAAAGTCTCCCCTCAGAAACAACTAATAAAAGACAAACCCCACTTGCTTGGGACTCTGGAGGACAATAGAGACTGAATTGTAGGAAAAGAAAAAAAAAATTTTTTTAAGAGATCCATAATTCAGACATGGCAGTCCAGACCTATTCCCTTCACTCGGTCTTGTACAGGGGCGTCCTGTGGCAGATGCGGACCATAGGACCACTCACAGCATCAAGTCAGAACCCCACGCATATCTAAGGACAGGTATCCAAGTCTGCAGAGATGTGGGGGTAGGGGGAGAACACAAGAGGCTGACTAGCACATACTAAAAAGCCACCAGGAAATAAAAGAGACTGCAGCAGATCTCTTGGCAAGAAGTGTACACACTCAGCCTAGTCTCTGATTGCTAGATTACCTAAATGAAAAATGGACCTTTCTGGATTAACCCTATATGGTTCCCCAGGGTGGATACCTTAATGGGGAAGTAACCAGAGGCAGAAAAACTCATGGAAAAAAAGAGGAGGAAACTGAACTTCTGTATGGCAGGATGGGTCCCAGAACTGTAAAGTATAATAAAAAGGGAGCACTGAGTGAGGGAGAGAAGTTAAACAAATCATAAAAGCTGGGGAGAAAATTCTGCACAAAAACAAGCAGAGCAGTTAAGGATTCCTGGAGAAGGAATAGATGAAAGGAAGTTTTCTCCTGAAGATGAAACAATTACACATAAAAGGGTAATCTTAAAAGTTGTACCACACATCCAGGGCAAGAATCAGGTGCAGAAGAATTAAGAAAACCTGAATAAACGTGGGCTACCCTAAAAGTCCAGTATAAGTTGGACCAAGTAAATAAGAACTTTAACACAAAGCCAAGGAGCAATAAAAGCAAAGAGCAAGAGGGAGAAACTGACCTTCAGAGTTAGCAAATAAAAATAATCAGGTACCTAGACATCAGTAAAAAGTTACAAGCCATTCTAACAAACAGGAAAATATAGCTCTGTCAAGGAAACAAATTAAAACTTCAGAGGATACATAGACTTTATAATAGCTAATCAAAGAAGTTCAAATAAACCTCCTAAATCAGCTCAAGTAGATGAAGGAAAACATAATAGATATAAACTAATGGTAGATAAAGAGCTAAAGGATATTAAGAAGACAATGTGTGAGCATAAAGAAGAATTTGAATGTTTAAAAAGAAACAGAGGGAAGCGGCTGTGGCTCAATCAGTAGGGCTCCCGTTTACCATATGGGAGGCCCCGGGTTCGGTTCCCGGGCCTCCTGGTGAAGGCAAGCCCGCCACCACGGCGTGGTTAGCTGACCCAGCGAGCACAAGCAGCAAGGGGGGGATAAATGAATAAATAAATAAAATCTTTAAAAAAAAAAAAAAAAGAAAGAAACAGAGATTATGAGGATAAAAATACAATGACAGAGATTTAAAATATTCTAGAGGCATACAACAGCAGATTTGAATAGGCAGAAGAAAGAATCAGCAAACTAGAAAACAGGACAATCAAAATCATACGGCCCGAAGAACAGATAGAGAAAAGAATAGAAAAAATTGAGCAGTGTCTGAGGGACCTGAGTGACAGCATGAAGCATACCAACACATGTAAAATGGGTGTCTCAGAAGGAGGGACAGGACGGGACGGGACGGGACAAGACGGGACGAGACGGCAGAAAGAATATTTGAGGAAATAATGTCTGAAAACTTCAGCTCTTATGAAAGACAAATCTACAAGACCAAGCAGCACAACATACTCCTAACAGGATAAACCTTAATAGACCTACACTGAGACACATACTAATCACAATGTCAACTGCCAAAAATAAAGAACTCTGAAAACAGCAGGAGAAAAGTGATTCATCACATACAAGGGATCCTCAATAAGATTAAGTGCCAAATGTCTCATCAGAAACCATGAAGGCTAGAAGACTTGGAAGAAAAAAGCTGCCAACCAAAAATTCTTTATCTGTCAAAACTGTCCTTCAGGGAAGTGGATGTGGCTCAAGTGTTTGGGCTCCTGTCTACCATATAGGAGCTCAGGGTTTGATTCCTGGGGCCCTCTGGTGAAAAGCAAGCTGGCCCATGCAGTGAGCTGGCCTGAGCGGCGAGCTGGCCCGAGCGGCGAGCTGGCCTGCGCAGGAGTGGTGATGCGGTAAGATGATGCAACAAAAAGAGACACAGAAGAGAGACAATAAGAGATGCAGCAGATCAGGGAGCTGAGGTGGTGAAAGAGATTGGGCAGCCTCTCTCCACACTCTGGAAGGTCCCTGGATTGGTCCCTGATTATGTCTAAAGAGAAGACAAGCAGACACAGAAGAACACACAGAGAGCAGGCAGCAAGTACAAAACAGTGGGGGTAGGGGTGGGGGATAAATAAATAAATGTTAAAAAAAAAAAAAAAAAAAACAAAACCTGTTCTTCAAAAATGAGGAAGAGTTTAAAACATTCACAAATAAAGAGAAACTTAGAGAGTTCATCACCAAAAGACCTGCCCTGCAAGGATTGCTAAAGGGAGCTCTTCAGGTTGAAAGGAAAAGACAAGATAGAGTGGCTTAGAACAGTGAGAAAAAGTGAAGATCTTCAGTAAAGGTAACTAAATGGATAAACGCAAAACCCAATAGTACTGTACTCACAATATATAACACTACTCTTTCATTCATATGAGTTAGAATACAATTGAATATGAAATAATCATATTTCCTGATAACAGACTGGCAAAATAAAAAGAGGCAATGTGGGGGAAAATAACAATATAAAGAGGGGAAATTGAGGGATATGAGAGCAGAGAACATGTATGCTTTTGAAGTTAGTGTCTTTTCAATTTAGTAGGTTATAAACTTAGGTGTGTAATACAAACCCCAGGGTAACCACAAAGAAAGTTTTTTTTGTTTTTTTTAAAGATTTATTTATTTTTATTTATTCCCCACTCCCCTCCTCATTGTTCACAGTCGCTGTCTGCGCTCTGTCCATCTGCTGTCTGCTCGTCCTGTCTTCAGGAGGCGCCGGGAACCGAACCTGGGACCTTCCACATAGGAAAGAGATGTCCAATCACTTGAGCCACCTCAGCTCCCTGTTTTGTTCTGTCTCTTATTGCCCCTCCCCCTTGTCTTTCTGTTGCATCACCTTGCTGTGCCAACCTGCCGCATCTGCCAGTCAGGCCAGCTTGCCTTTCTCCAGGAGGCACAGGGAACTGAACCCGGGACCCCCCATGTGATAGGCAGGAATCCAATCGCTTGAGCCACATCCTCTTCCCACAAAGAAAGTATTTTAAAAATATACAGAAACAGAAATGATCAACAGAAAAGATCAACTATACATAAAATGAGGCTGCAATAGAGGAAGAGAGAGACAAAAAAAGATATAAGATATATAAAAACCAAAGGACAAAATGGCTGAAGTAAATACTGCCTTTACAGTAACAATCCTGAATAATTAATGGATTAAACTCCCCAGTCAAAAGACACAGATTGGCAGAATGGATAAAAAAGTATGACCCAACTATCTGTTGTTTACAAAAGACCCACCTTAGACCCAAAGACACAAACAGGTTGAAAGTGAAAGGATGGAAAAAGATAATCCATTAAAATAGTAACCAAATGAGAGCTGAGGTAGCTATACTAAGACTGGACAAAATAGCCCTTAAGTCAAAAGCTGTTCTAAGAGAGAAAGAACAACACTATATATATTAATAAAAGGGCCAACCAACCACCAACAAGAAATAATCATAAATTTTATGTACCTAACTACAGTACTCCAAAATACATGAGGCAAACACTGGTAAATATGAAGGGAGAAATAGACACCTCTAAGCTAATAGTTAGAGACTTCAATGTACTGCTTTCAACAACAGACAGAACATTTAGACAGAAGATCAATAAGGAGAAAGAGAATTTGAATAATATGATAAATGAGCTAGACCTAACAGATATACACAAAACATTGCACCCCAAACAGCAGGATATACATTCTTATCAAGGGCACATGGATCCTTCTCCAAGACAGACCATACGTTGAGTCACAAAACAAGTCCCAATACATTTAAAAGGATTAAAATTATACAAAGCACTTTCTCTGACCATAATGGAATGAAGCTGGAAATCAAGAACAGGTGGAGAACTAGAAAATTCACAAATATATGGAAGTTAAATAACACAATCTTAATGAATGGGTCAAAGAAGAAATCACAAGGGAAATCAGTATCTTGAGAACATATATCAAAACTTATGGTATGCAGCCCTATTTGCTTACATTAAAAAAAGAAAAAAGAACAGCAATCAAAGACCTAATTGCATACCTGGGGGAAGCAGAAAAAGAATGGCACACTAAACTCCAAAGCAAGAAATAGAGATTAGAGAAGAAATAAATGAAATAGAGAATAAAAATCCAAAAGCATTAACAAAACCAAAAGTTGATTTTCTGAGAAGATCCATAAAATTAACAAACCTTTAGCTAGAATGACAAAGAAAAAAAAAAGATTAAATATAAGAACCAGGAAAATAAAACTCCTGGAAGAAATCCTAGGGAAGCATCTTCAGGATCTTGTGTTAGGCAATGATATCTTTGGCTTTACACCCAAAGCAAAAGAAATGAAAGTAAAAAAATAGGTAAGTGGAACCTACTCAAATTAAAAACATTTGTACGTCAAAGTACTTTATCATGAAAATGAAAAAGACAATCTACTCAATGGAAGAAAATATTTGGAAACCACCTATCTGATGAAGTTTTAACATCCAGAATATATTTTAAAAACCTACAACTAAACAATAAAATGACAACCCAATTAACAAATGGACAAAAGGCTTGAATAGGCATTTCTCCAAAGAGTTAGACAAATGGCTAAAAAGCACATGAAAAGATGTTCAACATCATTAGATATTGCAGAAATGCAAATCAAAACACAATGATACCATTTCACACCCATGGAATGTTTTTTTTGTTTTTTTTAATTGAAAATTACGAGTGTTAGAGAGGATTGAGAGAAATAAGAACACTCGTTCATTGCTGGTGGGAATGTAAAATTAGGTGCAGTTGCTGTGGAAGACAGTTTGGCAGTTTCTCAGAAAGCTAAGTATAGAATTACCACATGACCCAACAATCCCACTTCTAAGTATATGCCTAAGAGAATTGAAAGCAGGGACTTGAACAGATATTTGCATACCGATGTTAATAACAACACTATTCACAATTGGCAAAAGATAGAAGAAACCATCTTTTGGTTGTCCATCAACTGATGGTTAAAAAAACGTGGTATATACATACATCATTCTTTTTTTATTTATTTATTTATTTTTTTTATTTTACCAGGAGGTCCCAGGGATTGAACCCAGGTCCCTCCATATGGGAGACGGATGCCCAACCAGTTGAGCCATATCCACCCCCCATCATTCCTTTTTTATAGCTGAATAATATTCTGAAGTTCTAATACATGCAACCACATGGATGAAACGTGAATACATCATACTGAGTGAAAAAAGCCAGACATGAAAGGTCAAATATTGTATGACCACTAATATGAAATAATTAGAAGCAGCAAACTCAGAGTCAGAAACTAGAATATAGGTTACCAGAGGCCAGGGTGGGGTTTGAAAATGGGGAGTTAATGCTCTGTACAGCTTCTCTTTGGGTTGTTTGTAAAGTTTTGGTAATGGATGGTGGTGATGGTAGTACAAAATTATGTATGTAATTAACAGCACTGAATTATATATGTGAATGTGGTTAAAGGGGAAATTTAGGTTGTATGTATGTTACTAGAATAAAAATTTTTTAAAAACATAGAACTGTACAGTGAATCCTATTGAAAATGATGGACTATGGTTAACAGTACAATTATAAAAAAATGTTCTTTGATGAATTGTAACAAATATACCATACTAAAGCAAAATGTTAATAATAGGGTGGTTATGGGAACTCTGATTTTATGTATTTTATGCATAACTTTTCTGTAAACCTACAACTTCTCTAGTAATTAAAAAAAACTACAGTAATTAAGACAACATGGAATTGACATAAGAATAAATAAATCAATGGAACAGAATAAAGAAACTAATAAACAGTTAGTTGACTTTTTACAAAACCCCCAAGGTAAAGTGTAAAGGAAAGTCTTTTCCATAAGTGTGATAGAATAACTGGATAAACACATGGGAAAACATGAACTTCAACCACTACATCATACCAAAAATATTTGAAATGGATTATAGATCAAAGGTAAAAAAAAAAAAAAAGATAAAATCAGAACTTTCCAGGAGAATATATAGGAAATTATTCTCACAATCTTGTATAGGCAAAAATTTCTTAGGGAGGATACAAAAAGCGCAAAATGTGAAAGAAAACAATGATAAATTAGACGTCATGATAACTAAAATCTTCTCTCATCAAAAGACTGTTAGGAAAATGAAAAGGGAAGTAAGTCACAGATAGGGAAAAAATATTCACAATACATATATTTGACAATGAACTTGTATTCAAAATATATATAGAATTCTTACAAATCAATAAAGAACCCAATTTAAAACTGTGCAAAATAGGAAACCACTTCACAAAAGAAAATATACAAATATACAATGAGGACATGCATTACTTATCAGGGAAATGCAAATTAAAACCACAACGTGATACCATTTCATATCTAGTATTATGCTGAAGTTAAAATGACTCGCAACACCTAATACTGCGACTCTCATACATTGCTGGTGGGAGTATAAAATGGCCTAACTATTTTGGAAAAATGTTGGCAATATCTTATAAACTTAAACATATGTCTAACTTGTGACCCAGCAGCAATTCCACCCTTAGATATTTACCAAATATAAATTAATACGTATGTCCACAAGCTACAAAACTGTATATATTAGATTCATTCATAATAGATTAAATCTGGAAGAAACTCAAACTTCCATCAACAGAAGAATAGATAAGCAATCTGTGGTACAATCTTATAGTGGAATACGACTCAGCAATTAAAAAAATAAATAAATAAAAAATAAACCACTGATAGACACGACAACATGGATAAATCTCTAAAACATTGTTGAGCAAAAAAAGCCAGACATAAAGAGGGGGACATATTGTATGAGTCTATTTATATGAGGTTCAAAATTAGGAAAAACTAATCTGATGATGAAAATCAAGTAAGTGGTTGCTTCAGCAGAGGCACTGACTGTAAGGGGGCACAAGGGGATAGTTTCTGAGACGATGGAAATGTTCTATATCTTAATTAGATTGTTGGCTATAAGGTATGCACCTGTGTCAAAGTTCATCAACTGTATACTTAATGTCAGCAACACTTAAAAATTGATAAAGCATAAATGGCTCTGAGAAAAGGATGAAAGAACAACAGACCAGGAAATACGTTAAGGAGCACATGCAGCGTGGTGACAATCCCTATTCACCAGTCATAACGTTGTGAGTAGGAAAACCGCAAATGGAAATCTTCTCGACAAAATTTCACACACTTACATGTGCACATGACCACTGGAAGTTTTTTTTTAAAATTATATATCTATTTTATTTTACATATAACATTGCCTCACATCATTTCTCCATTGTTTCCATTAGACTTTTTTTTTTTTAATGTTTTACTAAATATGTTGGATATTTAATTTATTCATTTAAGAGATCATCAATAAATAAAATCTTTAAAAAAAAAAAAAAGAGATCATGACAGTAATCACAGTACAGAGTTTGGAAAACAAATGAAAAATTTCATCATTCATTCCTCACACAACCAGGATCACTTCAGCATATTATTTTCTAGTCATTTTTCAGATGCATGTTTAGGATTTTTTTAAAACAATTTATTGAAGTATATCATTCATACATGAACATACATAAACTATAAGTGTTAAGTAAACACTGTAAACTTACAAAACAAACATGCATAACATCATACAGGGCTCCCATATATCACGCCCCCACACACAAATACTTTGCATTGTTGTGAAACACTTGGTAACAAATTATGAAAGAGCATCGTCAAAAATATTACTAACTATAATCTGTACCTTATTTCCCTATATTTTTAAAAAGGATTTATTTATTTATTTACTTTTATCCATCCCCGCCCACACCCCACTGCACCCCAGTTTTTGCTGTTTCTGTGTTCATTCACTGGGCAACTCTCTGTGTCCATTTCCTGCCCTCTCTTCTCATCCTTCTCCTCCTGTCTTCAGTGGGATTTGATCCTCGGAATCTCCGATGTGGGAGAGAGGCATCCTACCACCTGTGCCACCTTAGTTCCTAGTTTTTGGGTGCATCTCCTCTTTGGCTCTCTCTTGTGTCACTCTCCTGTTACATCATCATCCTTGCCGTGTGGCTCGCGGGGCCTGGCAGCGTACTTGCTCACAGGGCCTCGTGGCTCACCTGTGCACATGACCTGGTGGGACATGCACCTTCTATAATTTTCCCTTTTAATTTTTACCAGGAGGTCCCAGGGATTGAATCCAGGTCCCTCCATATGGAAGACAGACACCCAACCACCCGAGTCACATCCGTCCCCCTGCTATATCTCTTAAGGTTGACCAAAGATACCCAAAGTTACAGTCTTTTCCCATACAGGTTGGTCATATAACAAATCAGCCTTAGTTTATCACCAGCATTCTAAAAACCAGACCTAGGGAGAAAAAATAGGTCTGGGGACACACGCATGGTTTCTAACATAGCGAATGTTTAGCCTACCCTGATTACCACAAAATCAGGACAGCGAGAATATCATAATAACTGGAAGTTTTAAACCACTCATTAAGAGACTCATTTGCCCATTCAATGAGTGCTAATTCAGAGCCTACTATGCGCCCAGCTCAGGAATAAGACTAGCTCACCTTTCCGTTTTCTTTGTACCAGTTCTCTTTTAAGCACTTGTTTGTCCTAAAGTACTTAATTCAACCCCATGAGGTACAGAGTACAGAGAGGTTAAGGAACTTGCTCCAGGTCACGATGCTGATAAGTGGAGATGGGATTTGTACTCCAGCATCAGGTTCTGGAGCTTGTGCTCATCACCACCCTGCAGACCGCCTCTCCACAACACAGCCACACTAAAACCACTGGCTTCCCACAGACCACTTCCTATTAACAGTCTGAAAATGATGATGATGGTGGTGGTGATAACAGCACCATTTATTAAGCACCTACTACATGTCAGGCATTATTTTAACCACTTTATTTATACCAAACCTCACAACAATCAAAACAAAAACAGCTGTTATTATCCCAGCTTTACAGATGAGAAAACTGAGGCTGAGGGAAAATAAGTGGCTTGTCCAAGGACACGCCATGTATAGCAGAGTCAGGATTTGAACTCAGGCCTGCTTGATTCCAGAGCCAACTATAATAAGCAGATGGACCAGGTAATAGGATATAGAACAATCACTAAAATGTGTAAAGCATTTACAATTTATGAAATTCTTTTCACACACACATATGCAAATAAGATGAGTTATGCATGGTGAGAATGTGTTTATGGTTGCCTTTACTTGATATTCTTAGTTTTCATACCCTTGCTACATTACTGTAAAGATCAATGCTATGCTTTGATTTAAAATGACAAATATTTTTAAAGCACTAGCCCCCCAGAAAGAAAGAGTGAACACAAAAAACGAAAACCTTAAGGCACTTATAAAAGGGCATGGTAGTGTGCCAGCTGGGCCCTGAGCCTCAACGGAGCAGCAATAACAACTCTCATATAATAATAACTGGCCTCACCCAGTTCATTGGCCTCACAAGGAGATGATGATGGACAACTATCATAACAAGGAACCGAGAGCGTCTACAACTACAAGCAAGAGAGTCCCATCCATCGGCCGTACGGGACTGAAGCCCCCTCTCAATTAGAGTGGAGTGGACATCACCATCCCAGAATCCTCAGGATTGGGGAATGAACGATGGACTAGAGTAGACTTATTGGTATTCTAGTATAAACTTATTGTGATTCTGGCAATGAAAGAACTTATATCATTGATCTGGAGGCAGTGGCCGTGGGAGATTCTGAGGGGAGGGAGAGGGAAAAACAAGTGTAATATGGGGACATTTTCAGGACTTGGGAATTGTCCTGAATGACATTGCAATGACAGATACAGGCCATTATATATCTTGCCATAACCTACAGAATTGAGTGGGAAAGAGTATAAACTACAATGTAAACTTTGATCCATGCTTAGTGGCAATGCTCCAAAATGTGTTCATCAATTGCAATGAATGTACCACATTAAGGAAGGATGTTGTTAATGTGGATAATTGTGGGTGGTGTGGGGAGCAGGGCAAATGGGAATCCCCTATATTTTTTATGTAACATTTATGTACTCTAAATCTTTTTTAAAAAATTAAAAATTAAATAAGTAAATAAATGAAATCATCTAATGCAAAAAAAAACAAAAAAAAAAACAGCATGGTGGGGAGCAGATGTAGCTCAAGTGGTTGAGCACCTGCCTCCCATATACAAGGTCTGGGGTTTGATCCTCAGTACCTCCTAAAAAAAAACAAACAAAAAATGGCATGTTGCAAATATTCTTGTTGTCCTGATTTTGTGATAATCAGGGTAGGCTAAACATTCGCTATATTAGAAACCATGCATGTGTCCCCAGACCTAGTTTTTCTCCCTAGGTCTGGTTTTTAGAATGCTGGTGATAAACTAAGGCTGATTTATTATATGAACATCCTGTATGGGAAAAGACTGTAACTTTGGGTATCTTTCGTCAACCTTGGGAGATGTAGCAGGGGGACGGATGGCTCAAATGGTTGGGCATCCGTCTCCCATATGGAGGGACCTGGGTTCGATCCCCAGTACCTCCCAGTAAAAATTAGAAAAAGAAAAATACAGAAGGTGGGTGTGCCGTCAGGCCCCGCGAGCCACATAGCAAGATGATGCGTAACAGGAGAGTGACACAAGGGAGAGCCAAGATGAGACACACCAAAAAAACAGGAACTAAGATGGCACAGGCGGTAGGATGCCTCTCTCCCACATTGGAGATTCTGAGGATCAAATCCCAGTGAAGACAGGAGGAGAAGGATGAGAGGGGAGAACAGGAAACAGATACAGAGAATTGCCCAGCAAATGCACACAAAAGCAGCAAAAATGGGGGCGGGTGTAAAAATGGATAAAAGTAAATAAATAAATCCTTTTAAAAAAAGTATAGGGGAGTAAGATACCGATTATAGTTAGTAGTAATACTTTGACGATGTTCTTTCATAATTTGTTAACAAGTGTTTCACAACAATGCAAAGTATTTGTGGTGAGGTGATGTGTGGGAGCCCTGCATGATGTATGCATGTTTGTTTTGTAAGTTTACAATGTTTACTGAACACTTATATAGTTTATGTATGTATGTTCATGTATGAATGATATAATTCAATAAATTGTTTGGGAAAAAAAAAAAAAAAAAAAAACGGGCATGGTCCCCACTAAGTCAACAGCATCCCACCTGAACTACTCCCCAGGTGGAGTGAAGCAGTTTCACTTTCATTAATATTACTCCAGGCCCATATTGTTCAAACTTTTTTAATGTGACCCATCGTGAAATGCCAATAGGGACCATTTAAATGGATTTCCCTGGCCACTAAGGGATTTTAACCAGCAGCTTGAAAAACACTTCCCAAGACAACGATGTTCAATGCTATCATCAAAGGTGAATACGATCACAAATCCTTGAGGCAGTGGCTAAGAAACTTCAGAACACTGACAACCAGCCTCTAGAGCAACTCTCAAGAACATTCTAAGGCACTAAATGATTTCCTGTAAACTTAAATATCTCAATTCTGGTTTCATTACATAAACAAGGTACCTCAAATCTATTAGTTGTGTTATGTGATGTACAAATGTTGATTTTAAATGACTGGAAATATTTTCAGAAGATAGAGAAATCAAATAAATGCCATTCTTTTCCAGAAAGTCAAGTGTAGTACAAATGTAGAAAATTTAACTTGGAATTTAAATTTAACTGAAGTTTACTGCTTTTTTTATCTGATTTATATTTGCACCAAACCTTTAAAAAAAAAATCATTTTACACAGGTGTTACTAGCTTTTGACTAAAACTATTGCAAAGATTTTCCCAAAATCTGCCCTCCACATTCCGTTTAATGGATTCCTCCTAAAAATCAAAAATACACACTGTGGCATATGTGTGAGTGTCTGAGTCTACCAGGCCTATGACAAAAACCACACACTGGTTGGCTTAAACAATAAGAATGTGTCTTACAGTTTTGAAGGACAGAAGTCCAGAATCAAGCCATCACCAGTCCATGCTTTCCTCCAGAGTCTGTAGTGCTCTGACAGTGGCTCAGCCTCTGCCTCCCTCACAAAGGATCTATCTCTTTCCATCTCCTCCTTTGGTTTCTACTTCCATGTCCAATTTCCTTTGCTTATAAGGACCTCAGCCATATTGGATTAAAGTCCACTCACATTCGGTTTGCTCACACCATATCTAGCCAACATGTTCAAAGATCCTCTTTACAAATGGGTTCACACCCACAGGATGGGAATTAGGACTTGAACATGTCTTGTGTGGGCGACGTGGGAGACATGATTCGATCCCCAACAGTAGTATGCGTGTGTGTATGTATGTATGTACACATCACATAAACACACATTTTCCAAGGAGGCAATTTTAAGCACGATTACTCATATTATTAAGGTAAGGTTAGAGAGAATCCCCATGCCAGACCATATTCATTTCTCTCTTCTTTGAACTCCTTCAGTTGTCTATTGCAGCCCCTTGCTTCTCAAAGTGTGGTCCTCAAAACAGCAGCAGGTAGGGCTTATTAGAAATGCAGAGTCTCAGGGCCCGCTTGGACCTACAGGATCAGAGCTTACCTTTTATAAAAAGTCCTCCTGTCACTCTGGTTACAGGCTGAGAAGCACTGATCTGAGTCACTCCTGCAGTTAATCCTACATGGCCCGGTGGCTGCTCTGAAATGGTTTGTTCTAAGCATTCACTTCAAGCCACCACAACAGAACTGAAGTTTTCTGTTAAGTAGGGCTTGTGTCAATCCCAAAAGCCTTTTTTGGGTGCCTAGTATGCTAAAACCTGTTCCTCTGTCTTTTGGTTACTCTGTCTTTTGGCTTATAACAGCCACTTAAATATTTGTGTATACATTTGTATATGTTTAATATACTCAATTTTCATTACAAAATGATTTAAATTTCCTTTAAATTCATGACCTCTTAAAGCATATTTAAGGTAGGATTAGATTTACAAAAGCCCACAAAAACAAAACCTTCAGTTTACTCAATGCTCTTCAAAAAGACAAATCACATACATGTAAATTCTACTTGAAATGGGACTGTTGCATTTTTCCTTTAAGAAATAGACTTTCTAAAGAAATAGGTCATTTAACTTCTTTATGCTCCTATGTGTTACTTTGAGTGTAATAAGTAAGGCTTGAATAGAATAGGGAAATTCAGGAGGAGATATTTTCTCTGTGTCATTTTTAGAAACCATTAATCAGACTGATTCCCAAGGGAATTTCTTTTGTTAAGAGGGAAAGGGAAAAGAGGGGGAAGGGGGTGAGAGTATTTCATATATATATATATATATGAAATCCCGGAGATTTTATTTATACACTAGATGGACTTTGTATCATACCTGCCTTTTTCCCTTCAGAATCTTTTGAAATCCTTGTCTCCCTAAACTTCCTCATACAGGAATATTTTATAATATAATTTTATCTAGTGCACAATATTTTTAATAAATTTAGAAGATGAAAGCATCTGTATCTAAGTCTTAGAGCTGGCATTTTATTGTTAACAGTTGCAGCCCACTGATAAGTATTTTCATGAAATAGAAATTATGCACATTCTACAGAAGCAGCTCCTTTTTAAACCTGATGAGTAACATTTGTCTTAAATTCTTAACCTGCTCCTCTGTGGCTCATCGCTTTTTTCATCAGAGATCAGGGAACCTGGCTCACTCAACTATCAAGTATTGAATATAGGGGTGTTATGGCAGAGGTTAGATTCTAAAGTGTGAGTCCCCTAACTCACCCTCAGGGACAGCGCAGGGTATGCGGTTTTGTGTACATGACTCTATGGCACTGAGGTTCACTGAGGAAACTACAGATTCCCTCAGGGGTGAATGCAGGGAGCTTTTTGGATCATACATGAGGTAAATGGATGTCTGAGATTCATCATATTCTGTGCCCTCATTAAGCTTACAACTGAAGGAAAACTCACCTATAGAAATAACTGACAATGTCAAGTAGTAAAGAAAGGATTAATAAATTCTGAGGTAAAGGCCATAAATGAGAAAGGAATTTAAAGAAAAGTAGGGAAGTGGGAGCTGTGTGGTCAGAGTAGAGTCAACAAATGATTCCTCCTTAACAGGATTAGTATCCTGAAAATGTTTATTTGCTGTCATATAAACAAGGTACCAGAACCTACTGAAGCTGCAAATCCATCTCTAATGGCTCTCCTCCAGGCATTTACTAAACACAACAAATACTATACTTGTCACATAAGAATGCTTAGAACCTTTTTACTACTGAAGTTAATCCCTGGGCTCACTAAACGTTTATAAATGCCTGGGGCTTTATTCTACTTAAAGGAAAGGAGGGCAATATACATGGGCTGTTGGGCACTAAGCAGCTTTTATGGAGACATCAAGCAAAGAGGATCTTAGGGGGCATCTGGACCAGTCAGCTGAGGAAGCCCAAAAGGGCTTGGTGGGATGGCTTAGAATAAAGGGGAATGAGTTGACCCTTGCGAATCCCTATCCCCACCCCACACGTACTCCCAGATATTTCTGCCAAAGAGGATTGAGCACTGATGTTTTAGTAATAAAATCATATCGTCAGCAAGTGGTCAAAATAAGACTTTTGCTACAAAAAAATTGCAATCTATATGTATAATGTACCATTATGATCTTCGAAAACAGGGTGAGGTGACCTATGATGGTGAACTGGTGTCTTTAATATATTAATATATTTAGGTGATCTGAAGTAACGTGGGTTTGAGCGAGGATGGATGGGCAGCATGGCATAACGGCACAGTCTGGAAGTAAAGAGGCCTGGCTTAAAATCACAGCTCCTGCATTGTGTGGTCCAGCAGCAGGGCTAGCTATGTAATCTATACTAGCTTTTTGGTTTCTTTATCTATGAAATGTAGGAAATGACAGTACTTACAGGGATGTGAGATTCATATGCGATAAGGAACGTGCTTAGTGCATTGACTGGTAGGTAGGAAACATTCATTAAGGATCAGCTATTTTCTTCATGTTGACTGGACCAGACAAGTCAAGGGAGCGGACCAGAGACCAGTGAGGAGGACTGCTCCATCCACTGTTAAGAAAAGACTGTTCTCTTAGTGGAGAGAGGAAACTGTCTCTTGGTGGGATACTGGGGATACGGAGAAGGAGAGGAGAACTGACCTAAACTGGAGCTCCAGCCATCATGCCTACATTCCAGGCAGCAGGAAGCAGGAGTAAAGGTCCCCACTCAGCTCTTCACCCTAGCTCAGTCAGCTCCCTTTAAATGCTTTCCTGGAAATCCACACACCACCACTGCATATGCAGTCACTCAGCCACACCTGACTCCAATAAAGGTTGGGAAATGTTGTCTTTTACGGGCCTACTGATTCTGAGAAAAACTGGAGTTCTGTTGCTAGGGAAGAAGGGGGAAATCGATATTTGGTAGACAACTGGCAATCTCTTCCACAGCCTGTGATAATTGCCTGTGTTGGATATATGTGAGGAAATTCAACAGGATTTAGTGTTTACAATAATAATTGAAAATTACATATATAATGAAAATGTTCTTTGAGATGGAGATATTCAGAAGTAGTTTTTATTGTATGAGAAGACCAAAAATCAATTCATAAATAATTGCCTTGTACCTTTAAGAAAACAAGGTCAATCTGTATTATTACTTGGTTCATCTCCCCTGTCCTGCCCCACTGAAAGATCAAATATTTAAACCAACATTTTTAAAAAGCCATAACTTTAAAAATTATTTCTATCTTGAGTGATTTTCCCCTTTTTTATAACCCTATTTTTATTTCAGTTGTCTGCCAACAAAAAAAATGACTACATCCAATAATCTTTGTGTCCTAATAATACACCTTTAAAAAATAAATCCTAAATTTCAATCTCCTCAAAGAGTACAAGTTCCTCATGAACAATGTCTTATACTTCTATAATATCATTTTTATTTTATTACAAAGTGCCTAACAGAGTATTAAGTATAAAAAGCTCAATAAGCATTTGATGTTTTTTTCCCAGATCTTTTTAATAGTAATTTTTTCCATTTTTAATTGAAGTATAATTTAATTCATACAGGAAAATTCACCCTTTTTAGTGTATAGTTCTGTGAGTTGACAAACATATATAACCATGTAGCTACCATCACCACCACCAAAAAACAAGATATACCACAGTTCCTTTGCTGAAAAAAGAAAAAGAAAAAAAAAAAATACCCTGTGCCCTTTTGTATTTGGTAATTACACATAAAGCCACAATAAATATTTGCACACAAGTTTGTGGACACAAGTTTTCATTTCACTTGGGTAAATACCTAGGGGTAGGATCACTGGATCACCAGGTACTTATTCAAATCAATAAAGATGGTCCAACTATCCAGTTTTTATCAAGGATTTTGACAGCTATCCCCAGAGATCTGTACAATAATTTACTAAAAAGAGAAACTGGCACCAATTCTATGGGAGACAGCCTAAGTAGGCTAGAAGCGAAGGGACAAATTACAAAGATCCATTTTTCATTTTGCCCCACACAATAAAAATAAGGGGAAGTGTTAGATGTTGAAAAGGCCAAAGAAATATATGGTTTTAAGATGAATGTTTTCCCATTATTGCTGTAATTTATATGCCCTTCTATTACTCCACTTACAAATCACATTTTTGAACTTTAAAAAAGATTATTAAAGAGAATAGGATGACTTTGGAATGTCCTTGTGCATTTTCAGTTCTGCTTACATGGAAGCCTCTATAGAATAGCTTGCTGTAATAAATGTTATGATACACTTCAACGAGATCTGTTGGGATTTTCTGAGTCAAACAAACCATATTATTCTTTCACTGAATCAGAGCTAAAAGGAAATCCAAATGTAATATAAGCCCACTCTCTCAATTCACAGATAATTTGAAAACAAAGGCTAGACAGGAGAAAGGAATTACTTAAGGACTCAAGGCACTTTGTGGAAGAATCCAGAGCTAGACTTCATGAAGGGAGGGCAAACTGAGGGGTGGACATTACTGAACCTCCAGCATGTTCTGTTACATAATTCTTCAATTCCCAATGATTCTAGCCTGCAGGCTAACATCATGGGAATAATGTCTAGTCGGGGTCATGGATAGAGAGGAACAAAAGGGGTAACTGTATGGCATTTTGTTTGTCTGTGGTAAATGTTTTATTACAGTATCTCAGCAATTTTCCTTCTAATTATAGAATGCACTGACTGGAACTAGAAGTGGAGATAAATCAATCAACTGCAGGGTTTATATTGGAGAACTCCATCAATGATGGATAATCTTGTATCACTGGTACAAAAGGGAGTAACACTGAGTTTTTTAATTTTGAAGGTTTATAGAGTCCCCCCAAAATCAAGACATATTCTCAGATCTTGGCAAAACACTAATGAAATCCATAACTCAAGAGAATGTAGGTGCCTCCCCGATAAACTATCCTGAAAGGAAACAAGAAAAAGACCCACTGAATGAACACATCAGTGGCACTATAACTGTGCCATTACTTCCTAATCAGGCATTTACTCATCACATCATCTGTGTTCCCAAAGACAACTGAGGAGGAAGGAAAGTTGGAGACTTTATAGCCCATTCTGAACTTCTCTACATCTATTATACTTTTGTAATCTTTATTCAAAGAAATGTTGGTAGTACTGCAGTAACTTAGGCCTGTTACTAATGCTTATGTTTTAAATTTTAAATTATAATTGTACGATTTTGCTTTTATGAACTGACTAAAATGAGCAAACCCATGAGTTAATAGCTAGAATATAAATCACCAGAAAATAGAATGAGATTAGAGAATGGAAAGCTGAGGTTTAATCTGTGCAGAATTGGTAAAAAGGTTGTTTGTAAAAGTCTGGAAATGAAGAGAAAAGGTGAAAGCACATCATAGTGTTTGTAAATAGCAGCGCTAATATATGGGTATGACAGTGATTGAAAGGGAAAGTCTAAGGACATATATATCACTAGAAGGAAAGCTAAACAAGGAAACATGGGACTGTATAGCATAGCAAACTCACTTCTGAAAAATAAGTATGGTTAATAGTGCATATGTAAGAATGTTTCCTCTGAAATAGAACAAATGTATGTTAATATTACAAGACATTAATATCAAGGTGATATTTGGGTAAAAATACAACCAAAGCAAACTATAGACAGCAGTATAAAGTAATATATTAATAATTTTCCATCAATGGTAAAAAAGGAAGCATACTAAATGAAAGAAACTAGACAAAAGTACTACATATTGTTTGACTCCATCTATACAAAATGTAAATAAAAATAAATTATAGAGAGAAATAGATTAGCAGTTATATATGGCAGGAGTAGGATAGAAAGATTGAGAGGTGACTACTAAGGGGTTTTATTTGGGGGGGGTTGCTTGTTTGGTTTTGGGGTTTTTGTTGTTATTTTCCTTTCTTTCCTCTTTTTTTTGTGGAGTAATGAAAATGCTCTCATATTGATTGAAGTGATGAATACACAACTCTGCTTAACCAAAAGCCATTGATTATACCCTTAGATGGATTGCATAGTTTATAAATATGTTTCAATAAAATTGATTTTAAAAATAAAATAAATTATAAACATCCATCACATATTTGGGGATCCTGACATTCACATGACTAACCAACCATGGGAAAGATTGGGGATACAGATTTTTAAAATATAACCAATTTTGATTTTGCTTTCAAGTCTATTAGAACTCAAGTCCTTGGCTCCCAAATGGTCATATCTGAATACCATTATGATACAAGTCAAGAATAGGCCCTCTAGCCTTGAAATGGGTGGTGACAACGAAGAGCATAAATGGTGGTGTAAACACAGATGGAGTGTGTAGCATGTGAATGTTATATATATATCCCATTTCAAAATGCTTAGAAATTTCTCCTATGATTCAGCTCCAAGTTCAAATTCCTTGTCTACTACTGATTAATTATAAGTCCGTGTCTCTGAGTCTTAGTTTGCTCATCTGTGAAGTGGGAATAATAGCAACAAGCCTTCATGTTGTCAGGAGGACTGAAATAAAGTGTAATCTGCAAACCACCTAAGAAATAATAGGGTAAGAAAAACCAAAGAAAATACCAAGAAAAATAATAAACCAAAGAAAATACTGAAGGAGAGCTGGTTACATACAGTCCACGTCTACTTTGGACAAAGCACATTCTTTCTATAGTTCACCATTAGCATCTGCTAAATATAAATTTGTTATTCTACCTTGTTTAGGCAAGTATTCTCCAAAAGCTATTTATTGGAAGACAACTGCAGGGCTGAGAGAACAAAATATATGAATGGGAAAATAAAAGGTGACAGATATAAGAATAAAAAACAAAAAGTTAACCAATCTGCCTAGTTTTATCAAGAAATGTAAGCAAATGTCAATGAGGGGAGAAAAAGGCTGATTTTAGCAGTATTAGAGAACTGCAACAGCCTTTCTTGGTTGCCTCTCTTCTTCTCATAACTCACTGTCAGTTTTTCTTAATGCCAGCACTGTACAATTAGAAGGTGACTCTCAAGATTCCATTTATTTGCAACCCTTGGTTATCTCTCCCTTCTTTACCAGATTCCAGCCAGATACAACTGTGAAAGGCTATGGTGAATTCATCACCCCAAAACAACCAAAAATAAATGATGGGAGGGAGTGATAAGCTGAATTATGTACCCCAGAAAAAAACATTCTTAATTTTCATCCCATTCTGGTGGGTATGAACCCATTGTAAACAGGATCTCTTGAAGATATATTAAATTAAGGTATGACCCAACTGAATGTGACTGGGTCTTAATGTGGTTTGCCGGAGTCCTTAAAAAGCAGAAGAAATTCAGAAAGAGAGAGAGAAAGTCATGGTGAGGAGCCAGAAGCTGGAAGTCAACAGTACCCAGAAGAGAAAGAAAAGGACGTTGTCATGTGATGGGAAAGCCAAGGAACCCCACAATAATAACCAGCCAGAATGCTACTGACTCCAGGTGAAAGCAAGCCTTCCTGCCTCCAAAATTGTGGGCCAATAAATTCCCATTGTTAAGCCAACCCATTGTGTGGTATCTGTTATAGTAGCCTCGAAACTGACAGAAGTGAGCTAGGAGATATCTTCTATAGAGTGAAGGATCTAAATGTACACTAGTGATTTAAAAAAATGCCTAGCCATAACAACCAAACATTTTCTTGATGGGGTATATTAAGGGCAAGAAATATCTCAAATTGAATATAAATCCTTCATAATACAAGGAACTCTATGGGTTAATGATCTTCAACCTGCATTCATTGGAATGGGTACTTTAATATGGAAGAGGATGAAGTCAGAAGCTAACTCAATTGCGGATTTATTCAACAGTTTTCAGACAGCATTAGTTGCCATTCAGAACAACTTTCACTTTTATTAGCTATGTGAAAAATGTAGACTAACACATTTTACGCTATGGAATTATTAAAACTTCAAGAGAAATTTTCAACTTCTGAAATAAATATTTTGAAAAGTTTAGAGCTATTTAAAAAGCCCTCAATTGATGTTCATTACCATTTCACAACAAAATGAGTGCAGAAATAATAGCTTTTGGAATTTCCAATAATACGACTGATCTACCAGTCTGGTAGGCCATGAATTAATAAAGTCACTCAAATAATCAGATAAGTTATTTTAAAATGTTGTTTGAGTATTTGCTTATTTTACTAAATTTCAAGGGCATTTGACCAAATTACATTTAAATATACAGGCTTAGCAAACATTCTTCTATAAATTCTGATTTAAAGAACATCAAGAAAGTTCCCCAGGCCAAAAGCCATCTCCACACATATGACTCTAAATCCCTCATTAGCAAGTTGCTCCACCTGATTAAAGATTGCATTAAATTCCACATTTATTAATCATTGGATGATTATTTGCTATTTAGATCTACTATGTGCTAGGTATTTTACACGTTATCTCATTTAATCCTCAAGAACAATCCATGAGATAATCCCTTCTTACAGACACACTCAGAGGTTACTTAACTCAGGCAATGTCACATAGCTGCTGAGTGGCAGACTCAGGATTCAGACTCAGATCTGTATTAGTTCAAGGGCTTTTCAACAAGCCTGTCTTCTTCTGGCTTCCTTTTAAAATAGAAATACTTTTAAAACACACAGAAAAATAACCTCTGATATCCAGGTACAAATTAAGTTCCATTCATTTATCTCTTTAATTCACAAGGTTCAGACCATGGGAAAAGTGAAGTTTTGTGCATAAAAGTTAGGATATTGATGGGGAAATGGGATTATTTGGTCAATTTGAGCACCACCAGCCCCTGAACGACCCCTCCCTACATCGCTCTACTACATTTTAACCCATACTGCATCACTCCTTGGAGTCCCCCCCCCCCGCCCCGAGCCTCCCTAGATAGCATCTGCCTTGTTTGAAGACAACACATATATCTTTCAAGGGGAACCCAAGTCTTCTCATGTCCCATCTTGTACCTTCTCTGTCTCCAGACCTACAGAGTCAGAGTCAGATCCCAGCTACATGGGGGCCAAATAAAGAGTTAAACCAGGGAGAAGGCTTACACACCAAAAGAACAGTGAGTTAAATATATTTGCAAACTTAAGATCAGAATATACTCAGGGAAGCAGAGTATGGATTTGGAGAAAGGGGAGGAACATGATTTTAACTCAGGCTTTATAGACTGTCTTAACAGAGCTCCTGGATTCAATATGGAAGTTGGACCAACTGGGAGTAGCTCTGATTGTTTGCTCCATTTCCTAATTGAAATCTGAACTCAATGGTGGCCTACACTATTTGCCAGAAATTAATCCAGTGACTTTGGGAATGTGTATTGTGTGTTTAACCTTGTATGAACTGATTGTCTATCCCCTAATTGGTCCCCTCAGAGGGCCTAGCAGACTCTTGCTTCAACACAACATGCTGCAAGGTCTGGGGGAGCAGCATCTGGGGTAGGAGTGGGAGTGGTGTGGTTGGGCACTGTTCTTGGCTACATGGTCTCAAAGTCCAACTCTCTGGCTCTCCCAGAGACCCTGTGAACATCCCAGTACTCTTTAATAAATTACTTTTCTACATATACTCCCTAGAGTAGATTCTGCCAAGAACTGACACATCTGCCCAAAGCATTCTCAGCTGCCCTAAAGTGTTTAAGGGAAGAGCAGCCTTAAAGGCCTCTTTGAAGACAGAAGAGAGAGAGATCTTCTAGGGAAGGAGAATTTTAGGGAATAAGAGGAGCAGCCATGGGTCCAGCCAACCTTGGGACATCTCAGTTTGATTATGAAAACAGAAAGCTCCTTGACAACAAATACTCTCAGGTTACTCCTTACTGTAGGGCTCTGGATAGCCACTTTACCTCCTCTTTCTTACTCCTAACCACACCCCTAGTCCTACCTTCTTTGCACCCCTCTGCCTGCTCCAAAAACCAACTCCCCTATCTTACTGATGCTCCTGGTCACCACCACCATGGCCTCTTTCTGGGAGCAAATGACCTATGTGGGCTAAGAGTGAATACAAATTATTTTATAAGGCCAAGGTTCCATGAATATTCATCCATGTTCTTCATTAACTCCTGGAATAAGATAGAGGATTTTATTAACCAGGATATTTGCTCTCCTTCTCCTTAGAGAAAAGCAGTTCAAGCTGGAGACCAGACTATACCTCCCAGGGGGCTCCACCCAGCAGGGAGGATCATGAGTCTATAGAGAGTCTCAAGGAATAGGAGGTAGAAGTTTAAGGGGAAAGGTAGGAAGGGAAGGAGGAAAGGAGTGAGGGAAGATGAATATGATATGAATGAATGTAAACGGTAAACAAATAATGGCAAGATATTTAGAGAAGAACTTTGGGAAGGTAGGTGAATGAACTGGAATTTTAGGATGTTTAGCTCAATGGTATGCTGTGTAAAACCCTGTGTAACCTCTAAGGAAAATTGACTAGGATTTACCTTAGTCCTAAAGACTTCTGGAGCTGGATTTGTTTTTGGAAGGGTGTTGATGAGGAAGAGGTTTAGACAGACCTAGAGGTAGAGGTTGGTTGCAAGTTCAAGAATTATTCTCAATTTATAACTCCAATAGCTTATTTTTCACAAATGACACAACTATGAAATCATCCTATCTACAATTTAATCATCTTAAACATGATGATCCAAAATGATTAAAAATCAATATAAAAAGCGCGATCGAAGGGCCTGGAGCAGACTCGCAGCCGGGGCTGAGGTGCGAGAGGTCGTGCTGAAGAATGTGCAGGCGAACATCTTGTCACTTACCTAGAGATGTGCTCGCCAGAGCTTGTGCCTATCGGGACCGGCAGGGCCAGCAGCGGCTCCCAGAGTGGAGAGACCCCGACAAGTACTACCCCTCTTACAACAAGAGCCCCCAGTCCAACAGTCCAGTGCTTCTGTCTCGACTGCACTTTGAGAAGGATGCAGACTTATCTGAGCGTATCATTGCTCCCATGCGATGGGGCCTGGTCCCATCTTGGTTCAAAGAAGATGATCCTTTCAAGCTGCAGTTCAACACTATCAACTGTCGTAGTGATACCATGATGGAGAAGCTGTCCTTCAAAGTGCCTCTGGGAAAGGGACGACGCTGTGTTGTTCTAGCAGATGGATTCTATGAGTGGCAGCGATGTCAGGGAACAAGCCAGACGCAGCCATACTTTATCTACTTCCCCCAAACCAAAACAGAAAAGGTATCTTCATTAACACTCACAGTAGTATTTGGAAATCTATGAAGCAGATTAATCCAAGGAAGCACATATTTTTCTTCCTTTATGAATTTTTTTTTTTTAATAACAACTTTGCTGAGATAAAAGTCACCCTTTTAAATTGTACAATTCATTGGTTTCTAGTTTATTCACAGAGTTGTGCAACTATCACCACTATCAAATTCCAGAACATTTTCATCATCTCAAAATGAAATTCTATACCCAAAACATTCTTTTACCATTTCCCTTTTCCCACAGTTCCTGGCAACCACTTATCTACTTTCTCTATATATAGATTTGCCTATTTTAGACATTTTATATAAATAGAATCATACCATAAAAAAAAAAAAAATAAAAAATCAATATAAAATCATAGAACACCCCTGAAGAAACTTGTCATCCTTTTATGATCTGAGTTTCTAAAAATGGGATTAAAATTGCATATATGGCATTAGTGTCTCACTTTATGAAAAGCAAAGTGATTAAGAATTGAACTTGGGAAGCAGATGTGGTTCAACCAGTTGGGCACCTGTCTATCACATGGGAGGTCCCAGGTTCGGGTCCCAGTGCCTCCTAAAAGATGATGAGCTAGACGCTGCTCCTGCCGCAATGAGCAGATGCCACAAGCAAGCAGACGTCACAGCCCACAGGGAGTGGATGTGGCTCAGGCCTTTGAGCACTCACCTCCCATGTGGGAGGTCCCAGGTTCAGTTCCCGGTGCCTCCTGGAAATGGCAAGCAAACAATGAGCAGACAGATGAGAAAACCATCTGGGAAATGAGGGATAAATAAAAGAAAAATAAAGTATTAAAAAAAAAAAAAAAAGAATTTACCTTTCAAACAAACCAGGCTAACCTCTTCATCTAACCTAAGGTACAATTAGTTACACCTGGTACAGTGCTTTCCCAAAGGTAAACTCTTGCCCTGCCCACCAAGTTTCATCTTCCTTTCTCATTTGGAGCAACCAAAGATGATGTGGCAATGGTTCTCCAGGTCATGGATGACCAGACCTTAATCCCTCATTCTTTTGAAGAAAGCTGCCATCTTTGACAGAAGAGTGAAAATGGAGTTTTGTCTATAAGATGCAAAATCATCTTGTTCTCTTCTGTCTGAATATACAAAAACTATAATAGAGCTAAAATAATGAAAAGGACCAGGATTCTGATTTACCAGGATATAGAAATAGAGTTCCAAAAGCAATGTTGAAATTTATAGTAAACTGACATAGTAGTCTCTGTGTGTTACAATTACACCCACCACCAGAACCAATATAGAGCAAAGGAAAACATGGAGAGTGCAGAAACAGTCCAGATAAATAAATAAATCTTTAAATTAAAAAAATGAAAGCAGTTACCAGTATACAACTGAATAAGAAATAATCATATTTCCTAATAATGACACAAAAATATAAAGAGGAAATGTGGGACAAAAATAGCAAAGAGGAGAAATGGAGGGATATGGGAGCAGAAAACATGTCTGCTGTTGAAGTTAAGGTGGTATCTGTAACAGTTTGAAGTTATTGTATGAATCCAAAAAAGAGAGAGATTATGTTTTTTAAAACTCAGCTATTCCTGTGGGTGTGATACCATTTGATTGCATTAAATTCAGGTGAGGATCCTTTGATTAAATTACTTGATTAGATGCTTTAGGGCTTTGGATTGGACTACATCAGTGAGGTGTGAGCCAGCTTGAGTCTCCACCCTCTGGCTGGGTCTGATATAAATGAAGACACAGAGAGTGTGTCAGACACAGACACAGGAAAATGAAGCTACCATATTTGAACCAGCCATGTGAGAGAAAGGAGAGCCTCAAAGAGCTGAGGCCCAGGGAGAAATGAGCCATATGCCTGATAGCTTACAGCTGAACTCAGGAAGAAAGTGGTGCTGCCAAGACAGAGAAGAGGCCCAGTAAAGGACAAACTCTATGCCAGATTTGCCTATAGCTGCAGAGAGGCGGAGAACTTGGCAGAGATCGGTGGCCATCTTCCTTCATCATGTGGCAGCTGACTTTGGTATAAAAGCATCTTTCATTGTACCTTTAGTTGGACTTTTCACAGCTTTGGAACTATAAACTTTTATCCCAAATAAATCCCCATTATAAAATGTACCCCTTTTCCAGAACTTTGTATCCACAGTCCTTTGGCAAACTAAAACAGTATCTTTTCAAATTAATAGGTTATAGACTTGGGTTGTATAACACAAACCCCAGAGAAACCACAAAGTATTTTAAAAATATACAGAAATAAATGAGAAAGGGATCAGATACATCACAAAAGATCAACTATACAGAAAAGGAGGCTGCAATAAGGGAAAAGAGACAAAAAAGATAAGAGAAAAAACAAAGGACAAGGGAGCGCAGGTGGCTCAAGTGATTGGATGCATCCCTCCCACATGGGAGGTCCCGGGTTCAGATCCCAGTGCCTCCTAAAAAAAGAAGACAAACAGAGAGGAGACAGCGAGCGCAAATGAGGGGGGAGAAATAAATAAATAAAGTTTATTAAAAAACAAATAAATAAAAGCCAAGATAGCTGAAGTACATACTGCTTTTACAGTAAAAGCATTGAATATTAATGGATTAAACTCCTAAGTCAAAAGACACATTGAAAGAATGGATAAAAAAGCATGATACAACTGTCTATTGTTTGAGACTCACCTTAGACTGAAAGACACAAATAATTTGAAAGTGAAAGGATGGAGAAAGATAATCTATGCAAATAGTAACCAAAAGACAACTGGGATAGCTATACTAATATTAGACAAAATAGACAAAGTCAAAAGCTGTTATGAGACAAAGAAGGACACAATATATTAATAAATGGGGCCGTCCACCAAGAAGAATAACAATTATAACTATTTTTGCACCTAAGTGCAGTGCCCGAGGCAATACATAAGGCAAACACTGCTAAAACTGAAAGCAGAAATAAACACCTCTAGAAATACAGTCAGAAACTTCAACACACCACTTACATCAATACATAGATCATATAGACAGAATATCAATAAGGAGAATGGGAACTTGAATAAAATGATAAATGGACTAGACTTAGACATACACAAAACATTATACCCCAAGACAGGGGGATATGCACTTTTCTCAATTCACATGAATCCTTTCTGGGATAGACCACATGTTGGATCACAAAACAAGTCTCAATAAATTGAACAAGATTGAAATTATACAGAGAATCTTCCCTAACCACAATGGAATGGAACTGGAAATCACTAACAGGGCAGAGAACAGGAAAATCCACACATATAGGGAAATTAAATAACACAAACAATGAGTCAAAGAAGAAATCAAAAGCAAAATCATTAAATTATGTTGAGAGAAATTAAAACAAAAGCACCACATATAAAAACCTTGGGATACAGCAAAGACAGTGCTCAGAAGGAAATGTACAGCCCCAAATTCTTACATTAAAAAATAAGAGCTCAAATCAAAGACCTAACTGCACATCTGCACATTTCTGGAAATAGAAAAAAAACAACAGCAAACTAAACCCAAAGCAAGCAGAAGGAAAGAAAGAGGAGACTCAAAAGTAAATAGAAAATTAAAAACAATAGAGAGCATTGCCAAAACCAAAGTTTCTTTTAAGCGGCTGGCCATGACAAAGGACTTGGCCAGCTAACATATAGCTCTGAAGAGGGTGATAGTGTTGGGTAAGCAATTCATCCAAAGAGACAAGAGTAGTAAAATCAACACAGGGCAGGTACTTATATTTCCCACCAATAAAATCACAGCATCTTTAAATGCCATTTTACTCTCTTGAATTGCAAAAATATATAATACCCAATGCTGGCAAAGTATATTCCCTATTGATGGTTTAGTAAAATATTATTCTACTTTTGGAAATACAGGAATATATAGTAAAAGCTTGATTCATACTTATACTCTTTTACCCAGTAATTCTAAATTAAGAAGCAGAAAATTTACCCAGAAGGCCAAAGTAATTAACATATATTCAATGGATATATTTCAGTTGGCTCTAGAAGCAAGAAGAACAGGCTCTATGAAAGTAATAGCAAAGCCTTGAATAAGATCAAGAAAAACTAAAATAACACCATTTTCAAAATATCATATTTCTTTCAGATACCTTAACAAATGTTTCTAATATTTGAAAATATTACACCAATTATTCTAAAATCTAATTTTCATCATGCTTCAAGGCAAATTTGACTTTAAAAACATAAAATAACATTTTAAAGCTTTTATTTTCTATTAGGGAATGGAACTAACCCATTCAAATAAGAATAACAATGAAGAAAAATTTAATATTTGAAGCAAAATTCAACATATGTACAGAAAGATACTTATTAGGTAGTACAGAAACTTAAAATATAACTTGGTGAGAGCATAAACATTAAAAATTTTGTTTTATGTCTGATTTCTATATAAAATAGAATTCAATTTGGTTTGCATAGAAGATGTAAACTTGTTACATGTAAATAAAAGTAGCAAAGATAATATAAATCAATTTTAAAAATTAAGATATATTTGTAAATTTATACATATACTTCACTGTAGAACTTGTATGCTTTTTACTATGAAATATAAACTCTAAAACATATTCAAGATTCTCTAACTTCAATAATTTACCAATACTGTCCAGATACAATTATATTTCAAAGTTTTTGGTAATTTGAAGTGGAGGAAACTGCAATAATTTAGACAAGTATCTCAGACCCACATTAGTTAGTTTAAATATGCTGACATATTTCAGGTCCTATGTGAGTCAATTATCTGAAAATGAAAAGGTTCCCATTTCACAGCCACAAGCTATATCATCTTACCTACACCAACTTTTTCAAAATCTTGTGCCATTCACTGGTCACAGATGGGCCTGGACAAGAATGTGAATGGATGCCTGGCTCAGTGCAAGTCTGTCACCACTACCAGAAAAATCACTCAACACATATGCCAGTCCTGCCACTCACTAGCTGTGTGTCACTGGGCAAGATACCCTTTGTGTGGATCATGTGAAAAGTGGGGATAATATGTTTATCTGGGTGAGTTACTAGGATCATTTGAGTAGTGCTTAAAGCTCTTAGAGCAGTGCCAGGCATTTAAGGGTTCAATAGAGGTAAATTGTAGTTACTTTTATTATTCAATAGTATATCCTCATACACAAAAAGGCACATATTGTAATATTTTTAAAATTTTTATATACAAACCCATGATCCCATAGCTAATAATTCCTTTCCTACTGCCTAAATAAGAATAAATAAGGACAGTATTTTAACTTTCATAATTAAATAGCATGTCAAATACTTAGTGCAAGAATGAGTCATCATACTCTGGCAACAATTCCAATATTCATAAAATGCAAATTATTCACATGACACACAAGCAACAATGAAGTTTATTCTTTTTTTTTTTTTTTAAAGATTTATTTATTTACTTTATCCATTTTAAAGCCCCCCTTCCCCATTTGCTGTTTTGTGTCCATTTGCTGGACAATTCTCTGTGTCTGTTTCCTCCCATCTTTTCTCATCCTTCTCTTCCAGTCTTCGATCCTGAAGACCTCTGATGTAGGAGAGAGGTATTCTGCTACCTGCGCCACCTAGATTCCTGGTTTTCAGAGCTTTCAGGGCATCTCGTCTTGACTCTCCTGTTACGTCATCATCTTGCTGCATGGCTCCTGGGGCCTGGCAGCTCCCTGGCACACAGAGCCTGGCAACCCATGCGCCTTCTCTATATATATTTATTTTATTTTACCGTGAGGTCCCGGGGATCGAACCCAGGTCCCTCCATATGGCAGACGGATGCCCAACCATTTGAGCCACATCCGCCCCCCTGAAGTTTATTCTTAAGTACCATGCTTTTGCCATCTTTTAATGATGGATGATTATTCAGGTCATCATTCCATATTTACAGCCAGATTGCAATTTTCTAATGGAAAATTGGGTAGTAAGTACATTTAAGGTACTTCCCTAAAGGATTATATTACACCTCATCTTAAACAATGACATAACCACTGTATATTTGTTCTTTAACCTTGAATTCTCCAGATTTCCAACAATGACAGTTTATATATTGATGACTGTACTTTTGAACATTTTACTTTTGAAATTTTGAAATTGAAACTCAGCCTAGTATTGGTACCTAGTGGTACCAAAGAGTTGTCTCCTGAGAGCCTCCTTGTTGCTCAAATGTGGCCTCTCTCTAACCCAAACTCAGGATATAAATGCATTACCTTCCCCCCAGTGTGGGACAGGACTCTTAAGGATGAGCCTTCCTGGCACTGGAGAATTACTACCAGCACCAACTAGCAATTCAACTGGAAAAAGATGTTGATCAAAAAGGGAAAAGGGTAAAGACAAATGAGTTTATATGGCTGAGACTTCAAAGTGAGTTGGGAGGTTATGCTTATGCTCATCTCATTAGGATCTCATTGACTGCCACAGTAAATATTGCCTCAAATAGCAGAGACATCCAGACACTATAGGCTGACAGTGGCGCCCTACCAGTAGACCCTACTTGGGAATTTATGCTCCCCAGTGTGACAGAGTTAGACTTAGGTGTGGTTTTCCTACACATGGCTCTTCTGCCCCTTCTATTTGAACCTAACTAGTGCTACAGTTGATAAGTGTATGTCCAAGAGACTTAAATCTTTAGGCTGTCCATTTGCCAGCTGGGCCCTGAATCTCAACAGAGTTGCAATACCTTCTCTTCACTTCATTAGACTCACCCAGAACAACTAACAAGGAGATGATGGTGGACAACAACTATCCCAAGGAACAGAGAGAGTCTGCAACTGCAAGCAAGAGAGTCTCATCCATCTGACCCATGGGATATAAGCCCCCTCTCAATTAGAGGTGGAGTGGACATCACCATCCTAGAATCTTCAGGATTGGGGAATGAAGATGGACTAGAGTAGACTTACTGGTATTGTAGTATAGACTTACTGTGATTCTAGCAATGGAAGAAATTTTATCATTGATGGTAGTGGCCACTGGAGGTTCTGAGGGGAGGGAGAGGGAAAAACAGGTGTAATATGAGGACATCTTCAGGACTTGGGAATTGCCCTAAATGACATTGCAATGACAGATACAAGTCATTATATATCTCATCATAACTTATAAAATTGTGCGGGAGAGAGTGTAAACTACAATGTAAACTATAATCCACACTTAGTGGCAATGCTCCAAAATGTGTTCATCAATTGTAACAAATGTGCGACACTAATGAAGGGTGTTGTTAATGTGGGAAAATGTGGGAGGGATTTGGAGCGGGGCATATGGGAATCCCCTATATTTTTTATGTAACATATATGTAATGTAAGTATCTTTAAAAAAATTTTTTAAGTATATTAAAAAAAAATAAAGACAGTGTCCTTATTTGCTGGGACAATGAATAGAAAGGAGGGTACAGGAAGAAATAAGAGACTTTATGAGCCACTTACCCCAGGGCAGTCCCTGCTGGAAGGCAGGCACATGCAAGGACGGCACTACATGACAAAGTCAATTATTTCCCCAGACAGCCAATCATCTAACTGTGCAAGTGTAAAGCCACAAGCAACATTTTTGTCAATGCATTCCAAAAGCTAAGTAATATTAAATAACCCTGGTTTTTTAAAAAGTTAATAGTTCGGGTTTTTTGTGTTTTTTTTTGGGGGGGGGTATATTTCAGTTTGTTTGTTTGTTTTTATGGAAGTTGTGAGTTTACAATCCAGTCATACATAAAATAGATTCCCATATACCACCCCACCACCAATACCTTGTATTAGTGTAGAACATCTGTTACCAGTGATGATAGCACTTTTTAAAAATAATTATAGTACTATTTAACAATATTTATGTTACAATTGGGGAAAGATTAAAATAGTTCTATTATCCATTATTTACATTAGGTGTATATTTTTTTCCCATTTGCCACCCTATTATTACCACCTTGTATTAGTATCATACATTTATTGCAATTCATGAACATTCTTATACTTGGAATATTAACTATAGTCCTTCCTCTACAACAGGGTTTGCTGTGTGTACAGTCCTATGCTTTATCCTTCAATTTTTTTTCTAGTAACACACACATCCTAAAGTTTCTTCTTTTAACCACATTCATCTATAGAGCTCGGTGCTATTGATGACACTCACAATAATGTGCCACCCTCACCACCATCCATTTCCAAACCTTTACCCTCAGCCTATATAGAAAATCTGTACAATTTAAGCATCAACTCCACATTCCCTAATCCCAATCTATCTCCTGGTAATTTATATTCTAGATTCTAACTCCATGAGTTTGTCTATTATATTTAGTTCATAACAGGGAAATCACACAATACTTGTCTTTTTGTGTCTGGCTTATTTCTCTCAACATAATGTCAAGGTCCACCCATGTTGTCGCATGCATAGGATTTCATTCCTTTTTACAGCTGAATAATATTCCATCTTATTTATATATGACATTTTGTTTATCCATTTATCGACAGATGGACACTTGGGTTGCTTCCATCTTTTGGCAATTGTGAATAATGCTGCTGTGAATATATATCACTGTGCAAATGTCTGTTTGAGTCCCTGCTTTCAGTTCTTCTGGGTATATACCTAGTAGCAGGATGGCCGAATCATATGGTAATTCTATATTAAGTTTCATGAGGAACCACCAAACTGTCTTCCACAGTGGCTGCACCATTTTACATTCCCACCAGCAATGAATGAGTGTTCCTATTTCTCCACATCCTCTCTAACACTTGTAGTTCTGTGGGGGTTTTTTTTTGTTTGTTTGTTTTTACTACTGGTCATTCTAGTAGGTATGAAATGATATCTCATTGTGGGTTTGATTTGTATTTCCCTAGCACCTAGTGATGTTGAGCATCTTTTCACATGTTCTTTAGCCATTTGTATTTCCTCTTTGGAGAAATGTCTATTCAAGTCTTTTGGCCATTTGTTAATAAGGTTGTTGTTATTTTTTACTTGTAGGATTTCTTTATATATATTCTGGATATTAAATCCTGATTGGATCTGGTTTCCAAATATTTTCCCCCATTGAAAAGGTTGTCTTTTCACTTTCGTGACAAAGTCCTTTGATGTACAAAAGTTATTGAGGATTCCCATTTACCTATTTTTTCTTTTGTTGTTTGTGCTTTGGGTGCAAAGTCTAAGATATCATTGCCTAACACAAGATCCTGAAGAAGCATCCCTACAATTTCTTCTAGGAGTTTTATAGTCCTGGTTCTTTTATTGAGGTCTTTGATCCATTTGAGTTAATTTTTGTATGTGGTGGAGACAGAGGTCCTCTTTCATTCTTTTGCATATAGATAACCAGTTCTCCCAGGACTATTTGTTGAAGAGACTATTCTGCCCATTTCTTTTTCTTGCTTAACTGCTCTGACTAGAATTTCTAGCACAATATTGAATAACATTGGTGATATTGGGCATCACTGTCTTGTTCCAGATCTTAAGGGAACGCTTTCAGTCTTTCACCATTGAGTGTGTTGTTAGCTGTGGGTTTTTCACATATGCGTTTTATCATGTTGAAGTAGTTTCCTTCTACTCCTATTTTTCAAAGTGTTTTTAATCAAGAAAATATGCTGGATTTTGTCAAATGCCTTTTCTGCATCAATGGAGATGATCATGTGTTTTTTTTCCCTTTCGATTTGTTAATGTGGTATATTATATTAATTGAGTTTCTTATGTTGAACCACCCTTACAAACCTGGGATAAAACCCACCTGATCATGGCTTCTAACTCTTTTAACATCTGTTGGATTAGATTTGTAAGTATTCAGTGAGGGTTTTTTCATCTATATTCATTAGGGAAATTGGTCTGTAATTTTCTTTTCTTGTAGTATCTTTATCTGGCTTTGGTATGTTGGCCTCATAGAAAGAGTTAGGTAGTGTTCCCTCCTCTTCATTTTTGGAAGAGTTTGAGGATTGGTAGAATTCTTCTTGGAATAACTGATAGAATTCACCTGTGAAGTCATTTAGTCCTGGGCTTTTCTTTGTTGGGAGGTTTGTGATGACTAATTCAATCTTTTTACTTATAATTGGTCTGTTGAGGTGTTCTATTTCTTCTAGAGTCAGGGAGGTTGTTCCTGTGTTTCTAGGAATTTGTCCATTTCATCTCAGTTGTCTAACTGGTTAGCATACAGTTGTTCATAGTATCCTTTTATCCTTTTCATTTCTGTGAGATCAGTAGTAATGTCTCCCCTCTTATTTCTGATTTATTTTCATCTTCTGTGATTTTTTTTTCCTTCATCAGTCTAGCTAAGGGTTTGTCAATTTTATTGATCTTCTCAAAGAACCAACTTTGTTTTTCTTGAACTTCTCTATTTTTTTTTCCATTCTCAATTTCATTTCTTTCTGCTCTAATCTTTATTTTGTTCTTTCTGCTTGCTTTGGGATTAGTTTGCTGTTCTTTTTCTAGTTCTTCCAGGTATGCAGTTAGGTTTTTTTATTTTAGCTCTTTCTTCTTTTTTAATGTAAGCATTCAGGGTTATAAACTTCCCTCTTAGCACGGCCTTCACAAAATCCCATAAGTTTTGATATATTGTGTTCTTGTTTTCATTCATCTCGATATATTTACTGATTTCTCTTGCAATTTCTGATGCACTGATTGTTTAAGAGTGTGTTAACTCTTCCAGATATTTATAGAATTTTACAGTTTTCTGCCTCTTACTGATTTCCAGCTTCTTTCCATTATCACCTGAGAAAGTACATTGTGTAAAAAAAGACTAGCTTATTGCATTATTACTTGTAATACAGAAGAATTTTATACTTGATCTTAGCCAAAAGGCCGAGAAGCCATACAGAAGAATTTTAAACTACTAAATGTGTCTCTGTTGGTTAAATGTGTATATGTTGGCATCTACATAGCTGAATGCCTGTAAGGATAACACTAAATGGTTAATAGTAGTGACCTGTAGAAAATAGGATTAGGAAGTAGGGCCGTGTCTCCTTCTACATTGTACTATTTGAAGATTTTACAATCATCTTGTTCCACTTTTTAAACTTTTGTAACAAATTTTAAAAAGATATTCTAAAACAAAGAGCTAATGCCACATCAGAGAGTTTTACGAGAAAAAGATGTCAAAAATCTTAGATTCTCTTCTCCAATTCTACCACTGACAAGTTTATGGGACTGTGACAAAATGGCTTTTCTCTTCCTATTGGCTCTTTCCTTCAAAATACTTAATCGGATTTCATTAATACTGTACTTAAATGAATCCAATTCTCATTTCTCAGGGGAAAGTATGAAATATTAATTCATTATTACTATCACAATTATGAAGAGTGTAAGAAAAATATTTATGGGTTAGTGTATATTAATTTTAACAATGCACTTCCAAACAATGCATTTCTAAGTACAGTTTGCTTCTTTCTCTTTCTCATTAGAAGAAAAATGTGGGACCTGACTTTGTGCATGGCTTCAGTATTTCAAGTAGAGTGATAAAACGGATTATCATAATAATCATTTGGAAATGTAGTAGACTTTTAGAGGTCATAATTATAGTTCAGCTCTAAATCAGGGGTGGGGGGAAAGGCGGTGTGGGGAAAGAACTTTCTCATCTTCCCAGAGTGGGAAGAAAATTGTTGTATGGCCCCTCTACCTCTCCATTCCTCTTTTCCAAATCTCTCTCTTTAGCAAAAACTTCAGAGCCTTCTTTAGTATTATTTTTTTGCATTTAATAAGCTTTACTGGAATCTAGTACAAATCTTTCCTCTATCATTTTAACTCTGTATTTGCATACTCTAACATAATCCCAAACAAACCAAATGTTTGTATATTCACAGGTACATGTAAGTGGAAAATAACTCTTACTCCAATATGTCGAAATGACCCCAATCAGAAAAAGCACAAAGTTCAATCAAGTTGATATTTCTAATCTTCAAATGTTTCAGTGATAAACACCTAGATTATATTTTTCCATTTTAATTTAGATATTAAGTCTTGACAAGCTTAGATTTGAAGACAGAACTACTATCATTTGTATACATGTAAATATTTCCTGATGATTTAATTAAATTCATTTTTAAAGTCTATTTTGAAGGCAGTAGAAATCTGCTATAAATAAGATTATAAAATAATTTGTTTAAAAACACTTTACTTTAGAAAATGTGAGTACTTTCAAACTGTCATTAATATAACATTTCATGCCAAGAAATTTCCAACATGAAAAGGGATTCTCCTATGACAGGAAACACTGAGCTGAAAACGGTTCCTCACTGTCAGGGTACAGGAAGGATCCTAGCGTTCTGCAATCTCTCCCCAAAGGCCAGTTACAACACACAGAAGGCACTTTTAGGTTACCCCAAGACAATAATCATGTTTCTGGTTTCCAGAACTTTTTCCACGCTGTCAAGATCACACTGCAGTTTTGTCCCATAAAAAATTAAGTACTGAGAAAGGGTGCTGGTAGGCAACCAAAACTGAAGTATATCTCGAATATAGAAAGCAAAGGGCTCAAATTCACACAGGGCCCAAAGCAAAACAACCACAATCTAAAAATGGGCATAACAGTTCAAACGCAGAGTCAAATAAATATAGGAAGCAGGAACAGTCTTGAAGTCACCAGGATGATCAATTAAGTGGTCTACTGCAGAACAGCTGGGCCAATTATAGGCTCCTTTCCATTATCCAACATCACATCTTTAACCCCTCCCCCCAGAGTAACTGGCTGGCAGTGAAAAGGCATTTGGCTCTATGCTATGGCCTTAAGAAGTGCATCAGATGACGTACTTTGGGGCTGGGGACATCCCTTCTATAAGTGTTGAGGTCAGTGAGAGGCAGGTTGGTCTGTGGTAAGTCCAGGCCTCCACAGGGTGGGGATGGAGGTGGGCAGCAGCTATGCCCGGGAGCAAAGCCTGCCTTACTTCGGCAATTGTGTGAAAACACTCCAATGATACAGAGAGCAAAACAACAAGGTAGAATTGATTAATAAAATCAAATGTGGTTTTTAGAAATAACCAATAAAGCAGACAAGTCTTTGGCAATCTTGATTAAGACCAATGAAAGAAAACAAAAACCAAAAATAAGCAATATTTGGAATGACAAAGGGGACACAAACATAGATACAAAGATTTTTAGAAGCCTGCTATTTATAATATATTTGAAAATCTAGATAAATGAAAGTTTTAGAAAATATAAATTATAGAAATTGACCCAAGGAAAGGGAAATAATTTAATAGACCTGTAGAATGGGTTGTTACAATAGAGCATTATAGAAACTTTCAGCAAATAATCCCTTTATTACACAAAATAAAGAGTCCAGAAAGGACAAATAATCTCCTTGTCACTTACTCAGCACAAAGAGTCCAAAAAAGCAACGAAATCCCATCAAATCTGCTCTCCAGGGACTGCTCCTGGCCAGGGTGGACAGATAGCAGCTCCGCACACCCCACTCCGCATTGGAAAAGAGAGATCAAGGTATACTGTTCGACTGTGGTTTTCATCACCTGGGGAGTATGGGTGGGGCCTGCTATTGAGAATGCCTGTTCTGATAAGCATCTGGGGCTACTTGATGTTCGTGATTTCCAGATTTAACTTCTTCCCCAGGTTGTAGAATGGCAAACAATAGACCCACTTAACAGATGTCTGCAATTTTCCCTAGAGAAGCCGGTGCACTGTGATGGTTAGGTTAATGTGTCAACTCGGCCAGGTAATTGTGTCCAGGTGTTTGGTCCAGCAAGCACTGGGCTAATTGTAATACAAGAGCATTTATAGACTTCGATCACCAGTGAGTTTACTGCCCACATGGCTGATTACATCTGCATCAATCAGGGAGATTGCATCACCGGATTGCATCATCAGTGGGTGACGCTTTTATCCAATCAGTTGAATGCCTTAAAAGGGGAAGTGATTTCAACATTCAAAGAGAATTTCCCAGCTCGTTGTTGGACAGCCAAATTCTCCCAGAAACTCATCAAGGACCTTTCATCGGAGCCCCTGGTTTGTAGCCTGCCTGCGGAACCTGGACTTGTACATCCCCACGGTCGCATGAAAGACTCTTATAAAATCTCATATTATTGACAGATATCTCCTGTTGATTGTTTCCTGAGAGAAGCCTGACTAAAACAGCTTGGTACCAGGAGTGGGCTGAGATATGGCGACTTAACAGATGTCTGTGATTTCCCTAACAAGACCAATAATCTTAAGAAAATTATAAAGACAATCAAACTCCTACCGAACATCAAGGTACCAAGCCCAGGCAGCCATATAGGCAAATTCTACCAAACTATATTAAACAAGATTTAAAGTGTTCCAGATCACAGAAATAGGCCTATGGCATTCCAGTTCCTCCTATGAGACTATCATAACCCTGATACCAAAGCTGGATAAGTACTACAGAGAACTACGGACCATTCTCACTTGCTAATACTAAATAAGATACAAAAGAACAAATTGAATCTTAAGAACAGTATATTGGAAGAATAGTATTATCATGACCAAGTAAGGTTTTCATAGTGCAAAGGTCGTTCAACATTAGAAACTCTATTAGGATTATTTATCACAATCACATTAAAAAAAAGAAAATCCTATCATTTTTATTACACCTTCTGGTGGAATAGGCTTAGTTGTAGGCTATACATCCCATGAGGGCAGGACCTCTGACTGTCTTATTGATTACTCTAGTCCCAGCAACTAGCATAGTCACTCCGTCACTTACAAATATTTACTGAGTGTCTGCTTGGTACCACACCCTTCTGGAGTTAACTGATCTTCTAGTCTGGTTGCGGGGAGAGACAATGAGCAATAAACAAATAGCACAGTGTCAGGTAGTAATAAGTGGTATGAATAAAAATAAAGTAGGGTGAGAGAGGGAGGACGTACAAGGGATGCCACCTTGGATAGAGGGGTCAGGAAAGGCTTCTCTGATGAGGTGATGGGGCACAGAGATCAGAGTGAAGTGCAGAAGCGAGCCAAGCACAAATCTAGGGGAAGAGAGTTCCAGGTACGGAGAAGAACAAGTGCAGAAGACCTGCGTCAGGAAGTTGCTTGGATTGAGAAACAGCAAAGAGGCCAGTGTGGCTGGAGCAAGTGACTGGAATGGAAATGAGGTCGGAGGAGTGGCCAGGGGCCAGATCATGCAGGGCTTGGCAAGGCACAGCAAGGACGTGGGATTTTACAGTGAACACACTGGGAAGCTAGTGGAAGGCTAAGGGTAAGGGAACAGTAACACGGATTAAAAATTGCTTAAAGGATCCCTCTGGCTGCTCCCTGGGGAATAAACTGTGGAGAGGGCAAAGTGGAAACAGGGACACCAGTGAGGAGACTAAGGAGAGGCACAGGTGAGAAAGGCTGGCTTGGATTAGGTGGGTTCGTGCCACCCACAAAGAAAGTGCTCAGCAAGGTTTTTTTAATGAAATTTTTTTCATTTCTTGATCCTTTTTTCAGGAAATCTCTATATGTCACATTGTTAACAGAAGTAATGAATATAATAACAGAATCTTATATACAGAAAGCATGTTCTGTATTTTCACTTTGTTGTAAACTAACGGCAAAAGCAAAGTCAACACTATCTTTTTAAATGCAAACCACTTAAAGAGACGGGCTTAACCAAACATCAACTAAAGAGATGTAGACATTAAAGATTTATGACAAAATATTTCCCAAATTTGATCATGGGGCTAGGGATGGCCAACTCTTTTAGTCCTACAAGATGCTCTGGAAGAAAAAAATCCTGTTCAAATAACGTTGAACAATGCTAATACCACAGCTAAGAATTCCTGGGTGCCTACCATAAGCCAGGCCCTCTATAAAAGTCCTCTGTTCTATTTTCTTTGATCTTCACAACCACACTACAATGTAGTGTAGCAGAGATGCCCCCAATTCTTCCTGCAGTAGATGCTCAGATGAGCCACACTGAACCTTCCTTCACTGCTGATCGTGTTGTCAGTCCCTTTAGGGTCCTCTCAGCTGCCAAGAGATGCCTTGCCCAAGGTCATGCCCCTTCCCAGGCCAGCACTTTCCAAAAGACTGCTCAGTGTAGGAATAGGAAGGCCTGGCCATCTCAGCCTCCAGAGTGACTTGTGGGGGTTGCTGAGGCGGTCACGGCCTGCACTGCAGCTTGACATCTCCCCCTGTCCTCCCTTACATAGCTATTGATCTCAAGAGCACTCCTTAATAAACGTCCTAGAAGCTAAATTTTATCTCAGAGTTTGCTTCCTGGGGAACCCATCCTACTATACTCCTTTCTCAGAATAGAACTTCCAAATATCAGCCAAGCACATGAATAAACGCCAAGAATAAAGACTGCGTTCCTTGGAGCTAGTCAGGTGTGGCCCTGTAACCAAGCTCTGGTCAATGTGATGAAAATGGGAAAAGTGTGTGCAACTTCCAGGACCTGTTCTTAATTAAAGGGAGGAGAAGTGCTTTCCTGTGCCCCCTTCTCCTTCCAGCCGGCTGGAATGCAGATATGAAGGCTAGAGAGGGAGCAGCCGTCTTTTGGGGGATAGCAAAGCAATAAGATAAATGTCTCTGTGCCTGTCATGGAAAGGGGGCATTTTACACTTAATCCTGTGAAATAGGTACTATTGTCCCTGTTTACAGATGAAGAAACAGACGCAGGGTAAAACAGCATGCCCAAAGTCAAACTGGGATGGTTAGCAGCCGAATCAGATTCGAATCTAGATCTGACTCCTACCTTTACGCTCGTTTCACCACATGGAGCTGCCCATGGAAATAATTTTGCTTAGGAGAAGTGTAAATTATTATCCTTCTCTTCGGAATGCAGAACAAAGAGATACAGACATTCAAATAGAGTAACTAGACCTAAGATTAGCTGTAAAAAAAAAAAATAGGTCTCAGTTGTAAATATTGTAGGAGGTTAGAGAAGAGAGGATAGAAAGATATAGCTCCTTCTATAGAGACCTGAAAGACTAGACAATGGGAAATGGGAAATAATTAGCTAGTGATGTTTTGCCTACAGATAAAGATGTAGACAACTGATGAGCTCCCGAATCTCCTCCTAAGCCTGCAATTACTTTCTAAATACAAACATCGCCTTTTCTGTCGAGCAGTGAGGGAGGAGGAAATCTCGGCCCTTGGGCTTCATCATACTGAAGGGGCAAGGAGTGGTGGTCATCCCCTGCTCTACGGTGGCCCAGGAGAGGAAGCCTGGGCTCACTTACGGATCTGGGATAATCAATTTGACAGCCTGTCTGAGGATGCTGACAAAAGAGGTGGGCACACAAGAAGCCCTTGAGGAAAGCAGTTTTGAAGCTTGTTTGAAACATCTTGTCCCAGCTTCAAGCTACATACTAAGCCTCATTCCCAAGTGGTGCCTTCTGAGCCTAAAGGACTAAGGTCACCTACTGTTGCTTTGGTTCTTCCTGAGAGAAAACATTTCTCCTCAGTAGCCAGGAGACTTCAACGGCAATACCTCAGGGGAGAGGCACAGCCTCTAATCAGATAGGCAGCTCAGCCAGGCCACCCGCATACTGCCCACGCCTGGGATCCTCAAGGGACCATCTACTCTCCTGAGCATCTGGGCCTCATTCTCCGTGATTCAGGGACCCTCTGACACGGAGCAGAGCAGCCTAAGCAGCACTAAGCTCCCAGCTCACTGAGCCAACAAAATATTGAAAAATACATGCTTCCAAGACATAGCATTTGGTTAAATTAATCCCAAAGAGTACAGCTGGATTCTGCTGATGTCATCACCTTCATCAACCAGCAGTTATAGTTGAAACAACAGATGAAACAAGAGAGGGGCAGCATGCTGGCGGGGAGGGAGTGTGACTTCTGAAGTCCGGCAGACCTGGATGTGGAGTCCAGCTCTGCTCTTTACCAGTTATATGACCTTGGGCAAGCCTCTTGACCTCTCCCATCTAAATTAAATTAATAATATTACCTACATTGCAGAGCTGCTGTAATGAACAGTATCAGGGAATTTATGTAAGACAGCCATCATGTCATAGGTATTCAGTAAGTGTTCACCTTTATCATAAGAAAAGGGTAAGCTTGGTTCAGGGAAAATTTTATTTTGGAATAAAATTATCAAATCTCCTTAAAGGCAAAACACCTAGTTACAATTAAAATTGAATGAGCCCCATTATACGAAATGTTGTGTGATTTCCACAGTTGAGGACGAAATGCTTTCCATAAAATGGTAACCATTTTGTAAAATAGAAAGCATTTTGTTCTCTGCTTGGTGAAATCCATCAAGGTCCACGTCTACTGTCATCTATTTCCTAAGGCTTACTCAAACCAATCAGACAAAATTAGTCATCTCTCTATGCATATTTCCACAGCACTTCACTCACATTGCTAACAAAGTCACTTTAAGCTCAGTTTTATGGGTAGCTATTTCTCCCATTATATTGGAAGCTCTTTGATGACAAGAACCATAAACTATTCATCCTTTATCCTAATTGCTTGGCATAATACCTGGCACAGAGTAAGAATTCCATAAATACTTGGCAAAATTGCACAGAATTTAACAAATACTCTGGCTTCTGTGGATTTTAGGAAAACAGCTCTCAGTTCCATATAATCCTGATGGCAGCTGTGATCGTGGAGCACAGAGCACTTCAGAGACTACTTAGTGCCAGTACATTTCACTGGAGAGAATATCATTTTAATGAGAGACTGTCAATTTAGTTTGTATAGCCCACGGGGTCCTAGTTAATACTGAGTAGGAGAGATCCCATTTTTTCATTACAAATCTGAAATTAATTCAATTTTCAGCTTTGCTGCCTACTCAAGTTAATTCTAATCCTCATCTTGAAGAGGTAACACAAATGAAACCACCAGAGTAGAAAAATAGGCTGCAGCTTTGCTGCCCAGTGTATAGTCATTTTATGCCTCAAAGAAACTGTTGACACTACATCAGTCAACAGATTATTGGACAAATGTGAGGAATATCAGCCCCAACAATGTGTGTGTTTGTGTGTGTACACACATATACACTGTCCACACACACACATATGTGATGGCTACCATTTTACAGAAAGCATTTTGAAGCAGACATTATCAGGATTCGTTTTCAAACAAAGGCATTCACTGCCAGAATTTCCTGCATTTGCATTCATTTATGCAATTAGCAATAGAAATGCAGCTGATAAACAGTTGATGAAGACTAGTTGGGGCAGAAAAGCTCTATAATTTAAAGACTGACATTTGAATCACTGCTGACAGAGCTGGAGAGATCAACAATTAATCTATCAGCTCTAGCATGAGTAAGGAATGCTTGCCAGGGGCATTACAGGTGACATGGTGACCCAGAAAATGACACGGAATGAACATGATGAGAAAGAAAGGGTTGAAACAGAAACCTAAGGGGCACTTAATCTAGATAGCCCAGGTTATGACTTACAGAGAAGATCTGTTAAGAATGTAGTGCTGGCTACACAAACTGTAATTATAACTGCAAAAGTTTGTAGCATGTCATTAAGATTAACTGCACAGTAAATCATATAGGCTGGACTACAGGACTCAGTTCTTTCTGACTAATTCTTCTGTCATTTCCACAAAGCACCAAGTTAAAGGAATCTCTTTAGAAATCACAAGAGGAGTTAGGGAATCCATTTTTGAAGTCATTATCTGGGTGCTTAGATTAGTTTAACCCAGCAAGTAGCACTGAATGGTCCCTTAACACATGGGCCACACTCCACATAAATACTGTGAGGAAAGAAATGATTTGGTGATAAGGGAGAGCATGTAGAAAGCTTATGAAGGCCTGAAGCAGAAAGACCATGCAGAGCTGAGCAGGAGAGACAGGAGACAGAGAGAAAGAACAATAAACAGCATGGCCAGTCTGAGCTCGTATAGGTATTGAAATGAAAACAGGCTATCATGTTGTCAGACAGCTGCCTGGGAGATAAGCTATCCTGAATCAGGGTGACCAGTGTTTATTCATTCAACAAACATCAAGTGCCTAACAAGCATCAGGAACCATTCTATGTGTCAAAACATGAAAGTAAACAAAACAGACATGATCCCTACCCACGAGAAGTTTACATTCTAGTAGGCAAGTGAGGAGGGTGATTACAATAAACATATATACTCTAAAGAAAGTAAACTAATGGCATAAACAGTGATTTGGAGGAGGCTAAATGCTTCTATCTAAAGTCAGGAAAGGTTTCTATGAAGAGACCAAATTGGGCTGAAAACTGAATGAGAAGGAACCAGTCATGCAAAGAGCCAGGCAGAGGAACTAGCAAGTACACCCAGCACAGGTGAGTTTGGTGGGTCTGAGACCAATAAAGTCAGAGAGTGGCCAGAACCCAGCAAATCAGAGAGAAGCAGAAGAGGCTAAGAAGAGAGCCAGACAGTCATGCAAGGAGTTTGGACTTTTTTTCTAACTACAGTGCAATGCCATAAGCAGAAACGTGATTTTTAAAAGTTCACTGACTGCTATGTAGAAAATGGGCTGCAGGGAGGTGGGATTCAGGCCGACTTGTTAGAAGATTATTGAAAAGTTCAGGCCAGAGGTGGTGGTGGTGGATTAGACTAGAGGGATGGCTGTGGAGCGAACAGATATGGAATATAATTTGGAGATAGCATTGGCAAGACTTGCTGGGAAGAAGGAAGGGATGGGAATGGAAGGAATCAAAGATGATTCCAGGGTTTGGGACCTGAGCAAGTGGGTGGATGGTGGTGTCATTTACTGAGATGGAAAGACCAGGAGAGAAGCAGATTGATTAAAGGCTCTGTTTTGACCATGTTGAGTTTAGCATGCCTATTAGATTCCCAGATGAAAGGGTGAAGGGGGCGATTAGATACATGAGTCTTGAGCTTAGTGGAGGAATTAGTACTCAAGATATAAATATGGGAGTTAACAAGAAGATGGTATTATAGCCACAAAACTGAGACTGTGGATAGAGAAGAGCTCTGGGGCACTTCAACACTGAGAGATCAAGCAGAGGAGAATGATCCAGCAGATGACACTGAGAAGGAGAGGCCAGAAAGGGGGGAGAAGCTAGAAGAGGGTGGGATCACAAAAATAAGGAGAACATGTTCTAAGAAGGAAGGAATGATCAACTGTATCAAACAAGAACAGAGATGTGACCACCCCTGGATTTATGAACATGGAAGTCATTAATGACATTAACAAGAGCAGGTATGGAGGAGTGGTGGCAAGAGATGCCCAGTTGGAGCAGTTTGAGGAGAGAACAGGGGGTAAGAAGTAGAAAAGAGGGATTCTAGTTGAGTACAGAGGTAAGAAACTTAAAAGAGTCTGAGCTCTGGGTGCTAAGAGGTTTCCCTAATAATTATTGTAGATTCCTTACTAGAGAAACCAAAGAGCAAGAAAGGCATCAGTTATCAATTAGTTTAGGGTCAATGCCCAGACACATTAGAGTTCATGGCCATGTCATCCAACAGGAACCACAACCATGGAACAGAACAGAGAAGCAAGTGGTCCCCAGTGGGCTGATGTCAACTTTTATAGCATGAGTGACCATAAGTCTGGATGATCCCAGTTTATACCTGTTATCCCAGTGTAATTATTAAGGACTCTCGAAAGTGCCCAGTTTGGATTATAAGTTACACTGTTACCTTCTGTATAGTTTACCATCTTCTTTACCCAGGACTAGACAAGTCTTCTATCACTTAGGTGAAGCTGAGATCACTATTTAAGTTAGAAAATGGACCAAGACTGGTCCAGAGCAAGAAGCTAAGGGCAAATAACTGGGTATATTGGTAGGCTATCAATTTATTTGGAAAATATTAAAGGGTCTTGTCATACCATTTCATAGAATGCACATATTAAATCCTAAATAATAATACAATGTAACAGCTGTGAAATCATAGTATATAAAAATCATGATGTATTTAGAAAAAGGTCTAGAAAGATCCACATCAAACTGTTTATCGTGGTTTTCCTTAGGAAGTGAGAGTTTGGGTGGACAGAGATGAGGCCTCTTTTATTTTATATATATCTGCATTTTTCAAGGTTTTATTTTATAGTGAATAGGTATTACTTCTATTATTTTTAATGTTTAATGCATTTAAACATCATTATTCATTTTTTGAAAAGAGAAATCTATCATCAATCAGGTGCATAGTATTCAATTCTATTTCTCTAGGACTGGTCCCTGTAGTACCCAATTCTGCTGGCTGTGACAGATAAATTGAAGTGAAACCAGATGTCCTCTGTAGCATCCTCTATGGCAGTATTCAAGCCTAGAATTATGGTGAAGTCTCCTGACATCACTACTAATTCATCAAAGCCTCCTGACAACTCCACCAGGTGCACGCTGCAGCCAGACTGGCTCATATAAATCTTTGCCAGTGTATTTACAAAGTCCCGTCAGATCCAGGTGTCTCAACCAGCTCATCTGTACAATGTAGTATGATTAATTAAAATAAATCCTTTCCCAGCTTCTTAGACAGTGTGATTTTTAGCTGCCCAGTTTCCGGCTTAAAGCTGAAACCAACATGGCCAAAATCTTTTGTGAACAAAGTCTCAGCAGCTCTTACTAACAAGAAAGGTTGTCCCAACCCCAGCTCTGTGATGCAGAAGCCAAGAATCCTAAGGTAGCCATGTGAGCCCTGTTCATACAAAAACCATCCCATATCTCTTCAAGTAATGCTGAAATTCTGAAAGTCATCATTATGTATATGTGTTGGCACTATGTAGTTATGAATATGAGGTATTTTGACTGGAACCATCAAATCATAGATTTGGATTTATAATTTTTTGTGTGTGATTTTCATCTACATAGAAATCAAAATCTCAATATTTTCTTTTTTTTAAAAAAAGGAATAATTTTGAGTAGAACTAATTACATACAATTACATATATTGAACTAGAAAAGTTTAAGAGCTATAAGAATCCTTAGAGATGATCTAATCTCTCTCTTTTGACAAATGAGAAAACTGATTCAGAGGAGCTAGTGGCTTGCCCAAGATCACTCAAAAAGTTTATAGATGTTGGGGCAGAATCTGGTCTTCTGACTCTTAGCCCCTCCACCATGTTGCCTGTCACCAACAAAGTAAATTACCATGGACAGGCCACGGAGAGATAGGCATGCAAGTTGACATAGGATGACAAAGGACTATCTACCAGATGTAAATAAACTATTTACAAGTATTGCCAGTCACCCTAAAAACTTCACAAAAGAGTCAATTCAGAATTCTGTTGACATTGGGAAGAAGAGCAGTGGGACAAACTAGGAAAGGTTCTTAAATGTAATCCTTGAGACACTGTATTCGTCAGTAGCTTTGAGCAAAAAGAAGCCAAAGCACTGCTAAATCAGTTTGATTCTCTGAAAGTTGCTGCATCCTTCTAATTAAAAAATAAATAAATGAGTGGCATCTCTGAGATCAGCTAAGGATGAAACAAAATGTTTTCCTTATTCTTAAAGATCAGTGAATCAGCACAAAAATGTTATTCTGATCTGTTGAGAAACTATGAGAATGAGAACTGAAACAGAATCCCACCAATCAGGAAGGGGTCTTCGAATATGATCTCTTCTGCAGTGCTACTTTTCAGTAGGCCCACACCTGAGCCAAGGTAAAAAGTGACCTAGAAGACAATGCCACAAACTCTGCAGAGCCTGCGGATGACTATGCAGAGGATGTTTCCATGCAGATGCCTGCAAGTAGAATTTAAAATTAAAATTATTTCTACCAATTTTTTTCAAAAGTTAAAATGAATGAAATCATCTAGATAGATAGATATACTATATACATATGTATATACATATGTGTATATATATCCTCTTTTCATATAACCCAATTAATTACTACACTGGTCCAGGGAGGCTGCTCAATAAATGTGTTGTACACATCTGAATTAAAATAGGTACAGTAGAAATAAAATAATCTCCATGTGAAATATCTTTCTAGACTGTAGACTAGAAGTATAAGCTTGGGCTTTTTTAATTAAATAAAATATACTATCTAGTCTTGATAAAAAAAATACCTATTTAACATGTTATATATTTTTATCTGGAATATCATACTTTATCACCATATAAGACCGCAAAACCATCTCTGTATGGATGATCTGTGAAAATCTTCAGTTCTTTTGCATTGATGCAGCATCCTGAGCAGATTAGGGATTGTCAAACTGTCATGTCAACACTGAGTTAAATTGTGTTTATGCTGCACCAGTTAATACTCTGTCATGACAATAGTGTCAAAAGAGTATTCAAGATTCTCCACAAAAACCTACCTTGATTGCCTCACTAAAGGAGAGTAATTTTGACAAAAAATACTCTATGACTAGACATTATGTGTTTTTCCTAAAATGATGCTAAAATATCCTATTCTTTAAAGTGATATTTAATATATTAAGTTCTACTTTCAGCTATAATTACAAATAAAGCACATATCATCATTAAAAAGTATTTGTTACGTAGTTATTTAAATGAAATAAATAGCTGGTAGTGCACAAATAGAATAAGGCATAGTTTCCACTTTTAGAAACTTCAATCTAAGAGAATTCTGAAGCCAATCAAAGGTCATTTATATTGAAAATTAAAGTAGAAATTAGAAAATCACCATTTGGCCACCATTATAGAAATAACTTATCCTCAAACTCATGGGTGAAAGTTTGATGAGAAACAGATATTTACATAGACTCAAAGTATCCTCCCACAAGAGTCTCATTAATTACAAAGGAAAAATAATAATTTTACAATAGAGAAATCTTGTAGATGCCACCTTAACCAAATGACCACAGTTAAAACCACCAATAATAAGACAAATCAACATCATGTGCCTCCTGATATTAGATACTGAGAAGAATATATCACTTACATTCTTGTCAAAAACTCATAACCCAAATCAAGAGGAGACATCAGAAAAACCCATATTCTACAAAATAATATAGGTTCAAAAATATCAAGGTTATGAAAGACAAAAACTGAGAAAATGTTCTAGCTAAAAGGAGATTAAAGAGACTTGAAAAATAAATCCAATATGTGATCTGGGATTTTCTTCTGCTCTAATGGACATTACTGGGACAGTTGCTCAATTACAAACCAGGTCTGTAGTTTAGAGAATAGTACTGTTTTAATGTTCATTTACTGATTTTAAGAATTGCGTTGTGGTTAAACAACAGAATTCCAAACACTGAAGCATTTATGGGTAAAAAGCCATCGAGTCTGCAACTTACTTTCAAATGGTTCAAGAAAAAAAAAAATCTAAATATATATTCATGTGTATATGTACATGTATATGTACGTATGTGTATAAAGAGAAAGAGGTTGACAGAAGAAGAAAGCGAAGAAGGGAAGAAAGGAAGGAAGAGGAAAGAAGCGAGAAAGCGAGAGAAAATATTAAAGCAAATGTGGTAAAAAATTAACATTTGAGGAATCTATATGAAGAATATATGGGCATTCTTTCTACTAGTCTTGGAACTTTTATATAAGTCTGAAATTATTTCAAAATCAAACATAAAAGAAAAAAGAAAAAGAAAGCATAATTAGGTAGGTAAGGAATTGTAAAAAATATTTACTAAAAATTAAAAAATAATAATTGACCATTTAGCAAGTACCTATTATGTGACAGAAATAGTGTTCAGTGATGTTGGGACAACAATAAGTAGTACATTTGAGATTCTTTTTCCTCTTAAGCTTATTAGAGGGAAGAAGACTAATACAATAAAACAATCAGAGACCAAGCCCAAAGAGCAGATATATAATTAAATGCTAAAGATTATAGGTGTGCGTAATTAATTCATTGTAACAATTTTGAGCCATTATTTAAGAAGATTTTTTTAAAAAGGTAAATCATACCAAAAATATAAGCTCTATCAGCATTTCTGTTCTTACAAATGCCCTTGTAAATAGTTTGTAAAGATCTGCTTATGTGTCCACATGCAAGAATTTAGAGACTGAATATAATAAAATATTTATTGTTTCTAAAACTTCTACAATCACTTGGATTTGAAATGTAGGCAATTTTTCCCTCAATATAAGATATCCAGAAAATATGTTATTATAAAATTGTGGAAAATAGTGAAAAAGATTCTAATGAACGTAAGAGAGGGAGAGAGAGAGAGAAGAAACAAATACCAAAAGTAAAAACATTAGTTAACTATTCATATATGTGACTTATCCCACTAATCAAATGTCAAAAATTCCAGGTGAAGATAACCTACTAAAAGCTTTAATGGAGGTGCTCCTGGATAAAATTTAGCATAAGCAATTTTGTAAACAGTAGAGGTTAAAGAGGAGAGTCTGGCGTCTCCTACGCTCATTCACTGAATAGAATTAAGTGAAGAAGTCACCTTGGCCTTTTCCTGCCACACTTCCCCAACCTGGTCAGGGTATTACTTAAATAGTCACTGCAGTGGTAAGACAGATGATATTCTTAAAAATCAAATTCACCTTTCAAACCAGTTGCATATTTATTGATGAGAGCAGAATTTAATTTTGTATCTCCCAGAGTTAAAGCCAGAGGATATTACTTTAGCCATTGAATAACTAAGCACTAATGTTAAGGGATGCAAATAAGCCTGCATAAGCAACAAGAGGCAAACAAGTGCAATTGGAGGTTGATGCACCTTGGATTCCTTATAGACGTGGACTGCCCCAGGGTTTCACCAGTAATGGAGAAAAGGAATTTATTTTACTTTGGGCGATCAGATGTTGAGTTAATCATCAGCTGAATTTTTTTCCTTTTGGTCTAATCTCATTAATTCCATATTTATTTGTATTGGCTCTTATTTGAATTTTCTGATTTCATAATGTGTGACTAATAATACTTCCACTATGTCCACTTTATGCCAGTTTGTTTTATATTAGGAAATTATGTGAACTCAATCTTATTTTACATGCAGACACACACCCAGTATACATGGCTGCTCTCTACAATATTTCTAAAATGGCATAATAAACAGAATTAGACAGCTTGGGGTTTGACCTTGTCCAAGATCACAGAACCTCTCTGCTATTTTTGCCAATCTAAAGAAAATAAAACATTGACTAGAAAGCAAGAAAATAAGAGCAAATGAGAGAACACCAGAGACTAGTGCGTGTCTGAGACTACCCCCATCTCTAAACTGCCACCCCGCCCCTGGTTAAAAACCCTAAGAGAGGGCACTGTCCCACAAGAGAGGTTTGGGAGGCCTCCAGGGCTGGGGATTCTGAGCCTCACTCCTAGCTTCACCCTGACAGGGTAGGGAGCCTGAAGACAGTATCTAAACCAATGTTCCCTGGTGTCATGCAGAGAAAACACTATCACCTTCCTGAGCGCCCCCCCCCCGCAAGTCGGCTGAGACTTTTCCCCAAGGAACTTAATAACATTCCCAATCTATGCTCAACCATTTTGAACTACATTCACTCTTTTAGGTTCTTGGTATAGGGAAAAAAACTATTTCACTTCCAAATTGTGACAGTTTGAAGCTTTTTGTGGATCCCAGAAAAGATCATGCTCTTGAAACTAATCCATTCCTGTGGGTATGGGACCCTTTGATTGAATTGGATTCGGTTGGGATCTTTGATTGGCTTACTTCAGTGAGGCATGACCCAGGGTGGGTCTTGGTCCTCTTGCTGGAGTCCTTTATAAACGGAGGACTGAAAGCAGCAGACACACAGAGAAAAAGCTGCAGAAACCGAGAGAAGGAATCCAGGAGCTCAGAGAGGAACCTGGGAGAGAGGAGCCACAAATGTTGCAGCCAGAAACTGAAGCAACAAGATCCAGAAGAGAAGCAGATGCTTCCGTGTGCCTTACCATCTGAGAGAGGAGTCCAGGATCACCAGCAGCCGACCTTCAGTGAGACAGCATCTCTGATCATGCCTTGATTTGGACATTTTCATAGCTCAGAACTGTAAGCTTTTAACCTAATAAATTCCCATTTCTGCTATATGGTTCCCAGCAGTTTTTAGCAAACTAAAACACATATTTTTTCAGTGACCCAAAAGACAGACACCTACATTCTCCAACCACCTACCCATCTAAAAAACAACCTTTTACACATCCAGTCATGCATTATGTTTAATTTAAATTGTTTAAAATATTACAATCATAATTCTACCAATGAGGTAAGGCAGGCTGAAGTCTGGCCAGCAGGCATAGCCGCGCCCAGTGGGGGATATGCGCAGCCCACCACTCGGGTGTAGGGCGGCTGGAACGGGCGTACTGCCCTCAGCCATGGAATGGGCGCACTGCCCTCAGCCTCGCCCAGGCAGCCAACATCTGCTTGCTGATAACCAGAAGAAGCCTGCCCACACTCACCCTCCCCCCTCCCCACACAGCTAGGGAGAGCTGCACCGCCAAGGCCACACCTTAGAAGGTGTGGAAACTGCTCCCGGCCTATCACGGCCAGCCCTGCTCTCCTTTCCCGCCCACAACCCTATATAAGCATCTGTACTTCCCTTAATAAATTAGACCTGCGTGCTTACCTCGTCTCCGCGGTGGTTCCTTCCGCCGTGCGCCCTCCACGCCTGCGAGCCCCCGTAGGAGCCTAGGCCTCTCCTACCCCGACCAGACAGGACGCACCCCCGGCCGCATACCAATATTCTTTAAAGTCAGATTACTAACTTAAAAATAAAATAAAAAGAGTTTGTAATACTTCTCTGGGAATATCTTTTTTGAAATCTTGTTGTTTTCTACATATGCAAAAAATAAAAATAAATCAATAAGGACGGGGGTAACCCTGAAACTGAATGTAAATCAAAATAATGAACCTAGCTGTATTTAAAATGAATAATATATACACTGAAGAAAAAAAATAATCCAAGTAATTTTTGAATATAGAACTTTGAGTATTTATCCTCAGTGTAAAGCAAAAGAAAAGGACTGCAAATAAATCTTGAACTCTTTTCAGTAAATTTGTTTTTCATAGTCATTGAGTATAGGAATCCTGAAATTATTTTGTGTACATTGTAAGATTCATCCAATGAGTAAATGTTTTGCTATTTCTGTGTGCAGAGCTTTTTCTCTCTGGAAGAAGAAGGAGATAGAAATAAGGAAAGGGGGAAGGCAAGGAAGAAATCAGGTTGGGGAGCTACGTTAGAATGGGGGGGGGGCCATCAGTATAAACTCATGATTTTTAAATATGTCTCCATTTCTTTAGCTCTATTTATGAGTGTGTGTAAGTACATGTAATTCCAAGCTCTGCCTTCTGAAAAGGCAAGAAGCAATGACATTCAAGAATATAATGATCACAGATTTTGATTTTTTTAAATACCAGTCCCCACTAAAAGAACCAGAGCTCCTTGGAGAATTGGTTGATTCTGGGGCTGGGGCAGAGAAAGTATAAGATGAACCTGGAACAACTAATAGTACCAAAGAGTAATAAAATGCTAAAAAAAAAAAAAAAAAAAGTGTAAGGACGCATCAAAAGAGCACTTTTCAAAGTGTCTCATACTGGCCCCTCCAAATTGGGATAAATTTGAACATCAAAATAATAAGGCAGGAAGAGGCTTGTTATGGCAGAGTTCCAATTCATAAATATAGAATAATAGTTTAAAAATCAACCTTATGGAGTTGGTAGGTATACATCCAAGAGACTTGAATCTTTGGACTGTCCATGTGCCAGTTGAGCCCTGAGCCTCAACTGAGTTGCAGTACCTACTCTCCAGTTCATTGGACTCGCCCAGGACAACTAACAAGGAGGTGATGATGGACAAACACCATAACAAGGAACTGAGAGAGCCTACAACTGCAAGCAATAGAGTCCCATCAATCGGCCGTATGGGACTGAAGCCCCCTCTCAATTAGAGGTGGAGTGAGCATCACCATCCCAGAATCCTCAGGATTTGGGAATGAAAGATGGACTAGAGTGGACTTACTGGTATTCTACTATAGAGTTATTGTGATTCTAGCAATAAAAGAACTTAAATCATTGTTGTGGAGGCAGTCGCTGCTGGAGGTTCTGAGGTCAGGGAGAGGGAAAACAGGTGTAACACAGAGGCATTTTCAGGACTTGGGAATTGTCCTGAATGACATTGCAACAACTGATACAGGCAATTATATATCTTGCCGTAACCTACAGAATTGTGTGAGAGAGTGTAAACTACAATGTAAACTATAATCCATGCTTAGTGGCAATGCTCCAAAATGTGTTCATCAATTGCAATGAATGTAACACACTAATGAAGAATGTTGTTAATGGGGGTAAATGTGGGTGATGTGGGAAGCAGGGCATATGGGAATCCCCTATATTTTTTATGTAACATTTATGTAATCTAAATATCTTTTTTTTTAATTAAAAATTTAAAAAAATCAACCTTAGAAAAATCAATCAGCAAAAATATGAAAAAATATATATATAATATAGATTCTGACATAAATTAGCAATGAATACTAAATTTAGGGGGAAACGGATGTGGCTCAAGAGGTTCGGCATCCGTCTACCATATGGAGAGACCGGGGTTCGGTTCCCAGTACCTCCCGGTAAAAAAAAAATACTAAATTTAGGGATGGGAGAAGCTTGATGAGAAAAAAGATATTTATACAGTCTCAAAAATATCTCCACAAATTACTTATTAATTACAAAAGGAAAACTAGTAACCAGTGATGGAAGCACAGAGTACCTTAGCCAAATGAACAAATTTAATAGCACCAATAATAGGGGAATAGACATCTTGTTCCATCCAATATGATGCTTTGAGAAGGGTACACTTCCAAGGTACTCTTGCCAAAAATGTACACTCCGAGCATTATCATGAGGAAACATCAGATAAACCCAAGTTAAGGGACATTCTACAATATAAGAGGCCTGTAATCTTCAAAAATATCGATGTCATAAAAGACAAAGAAAGGCTGAGATTAAAGGAGACTAGAGAGACTGACAACTAAGTGCAATACATGAGCCTGGGCTGGATCCCGTACTGGAAAGAAAATTGTCCAAAAGGCAATTATTGGGACAACTGACTACATTAGAATATAGACTAGATAATAGCATTATGTCAATATTAAACTTCATGAATTTTAATAACTCTATTGTGGTTATGTAAGAGAATATTCTTTGTTCTTAAAAAAATTACATATTTTAGTAGTGAAGGTAAAGATGGCTAATATATGCAGCCTATATTTTCAAATGATTCAGGAAAAAAGCAATATTAACTTGTATCTTTAAAGAGGGAGAATGAAAAGGCAAATGTGTCAAAATATTAGAAACAAAATCTGTGTGCTAATCTTGCAACTTTTCTGTAAATTTGGTATTAGTCAGAAAAAAATCATTAAAAAAGAGTTTGTATTTTGAATTTAAAGTATAGGAACCAAAAACTAGCATTTTTTTTTTTAACCACTTTAAATGCCTCTAGGGAGGCGGCTGTGGCTCAATCAGTGGGGCTCCCGTTTACCATATGGGGGGCCCCGGGTTCGTTTCCCGGGGCCTCCTGGTGGGGGCGGGCCCGCCCGCACGGCGTGGTTGGCTGGCCCAGCGAGCACGGGCAGCAAGGGGGGGGATAAATGAATAAATAAATAAAATCTTAAAAAAAAAAAAAATAAATAAATAAATAAATAAATAAATGTCTCTATATTATAATTCAGATAAATTAAAGTCAAGCTATATCCACAAATTTATGTTACTGATTTATGTTCATGAAACAAGCCCTTTCAATGTGATTCATAAAATGTCTCCTTTTATGCCTTTGTGGTCTCTAATATGACGAAACAAATATTTTATTTTATTTTTTTTTTTAAAGATTTTATTTATTTATTCATTTATCCCCCCCTTGCTGCTTGTGCTCACTGGGTCAGCTAACCACGCCATGCGGGCGGGCTTGCCTTCACCAGGAGGCCCCGGGAACCGAACCCGGGGCCTCCCATATGGTAAACGGGAGCCCTACTGATTGAGCCACAGCTGCTTCCCGAAACAAATATTTTATACTTTAATTACACACATATATTAAAGCATACTTTAGATAAAACTAGGAAACTCCTTTGAAAATGGAAAATATCTTATTCTACTTTCTAGTTAGTAATTATAAACATGGAGATACCAAAGTTTGTTTAATCCCCGATATTTCCCCCAAGATTAATGGAAACAAGAACCCTCAATTATGCTTTTTTTCAATTATGCATTCATAAAAAGCAAAGCAGAGCTCAATGATTGTTTACTGCTCTACTTCCCAATTGTTTTTCCACAAAACAATGCAAAATTCAAGTTTATAACATTGAACAAGTCTACTCCACAAACTGGGAATATTGTGACATTTGTAATCCACTTAAAATCATAGTCTCAGATGAAATAACTGTGTGGAAAACAATTTCTAAGTTGTGATGAGAAGCACTGTCAGTCAGCTGCATAACTATTCAGAATAAAGAAGGAATTAACATCATAAAGCAGGGAGGATGAAAATCTAGAGTTTAAATATGCTTTGGGATTAACTTCACTAGCATAAACCTCAAAGACACTGATTACTGAACTCAGCGTTTCCCAGATTAATAAAAGTATCACTGATCACCATTCATGATCCTCATCCTTTCTTTATTCTGGAGGTTTGTATTTCTAGGACCCCCCAAACACAGAGGGTAACCTCCATTCTTCCATCTGTCACAGATTCTTCTTCTAATAAACATTCTCCCTTAATTTCAAAGTAGTGGAGGAAAAAAAAAATAGGTCTCAAGTGCAACCCCACAAGATCATCTGTGATATCTTCTAAACTCTAGGGAAAGAGGAGCAGTTAACTGTCAAGGTTTGCTTGTGTGAGGAAAAGAAGAAATAGTCACAATCTTATTTCTTATTAAAAAAGAAAAAAAAGAAATCCAGACAGAATCACATTTGGCAAAAAAAAAAAAGAAATGTGATAATGTCATTTACTTGCACTATCACATCTGGGTGTGGGAAATCAGGAACTCTCAAAGCCTGCTACCTCTTGGGAGTGCAATTTCACAGAATATTTTAATACTGAAAATGGGCATGTCCTGGTGTATATAATAAATCCTACTGACACACAGAGGGAGTTAGCTCTCTTATGTCCTCATCTACACACAAACATTAAACATACACACATACAAACCATTCTACTACAGAGACTGTGAGGATGTAACTCTAGAGAGTTGAAAACTTCAAATATTTTTCAATAGGGGATGTGGTAACAACTGAGTCTAAAGAAATCTATGAAAATTTAGGATATCTACAAAGAATACACAGAATATTGTCTTACGTGTGTGATTTTTCTTTATTTTACATAAATTCCCCAACTGATAGTTAGTAAAATGAAGGAACACATTTCTTTTTAACAATTTCCACTGAGAGAAGATGGATACATTTATTTGCACTTTGCTCTGAACTTAATTAGTAAAATTTAAGGAACCATTCTCTCATATATGTACATCTATTTCTTTAAATGTGAAAGAAAGTAGCAGTAGCAACAGACTAGATAGGTGTCTATGTTGGCAAATTTTATTTCTTCTATAAAGGATGAGAGGTTTATTACTCCATTTATTTCATATATTAGTTTGGAAGTTCTTTGGGTAGTTAATTGTAAAAGCTTAATGTTAAATGATACCTTTATTCTCTTCCCAGAAAAAAACTTAGAGCACTTTAGCTCCATTTAGCAATCTTCCAACTTAAATTCTGTTGTTGTTATACATGTTTAAAATTTAATACATATTTTAACACATATTTTAGTATTGTTTTATATAGTCAATGTTCATTTATCCATGTATTTACCACTAGTCTTTGCTGCATCTCTGACTTTCCATTTGGGATTATTTTTCTTCTGCCTAAGTAATATACTCTAGGACTTCTTTTACTGCAGATCTGCTGGTGGCAAATTCTCTCCATTTTTGTTCATTTGAAAATGTCTTTATTTTCCCATCTTTCTTCCATTGTCCTGTTGAAAAGTTAGCTATAAGTCAAACTGTCTCCTATGAAGGTAATCTATATTCTTTCTCTGGCTGCTTTTCAGGTTTATGCTTCATCATTGATTATCTGCAGTTTCACTATTATATGTCTAGGTGTGAATTTCTTTTCAATTATTCTGATTGGAATTCTTTGGGCTTCTTAAATATGAGGGTTGATGTCTTCCATCAGTTTTGGAAATTTTTCTCTATCTTTTCTCTGGGTCACCAAATGAATGTGTGGTAGGCATTTCTGCCAATTTTTTTGTCCCTTTTGTTTTGTCTACTCATATGCCTAATTGTGACTGGACATTGTATTTGAAAAGTCTCATCCCCATTAATTACTTACTATCTCATTATATCTTTTTTTTTTTTAATTGTGGGTAAAAATCAAAATTTTCACAATACATACCAACATTTGCAAAATGATATATAAATATATATGCATATATGTGCATTTGCTTACAAAAATGTTATTTATGTATATATATAAATATATTTTAAGAGGTGCTTAGATACCCAAAATATTACATGGAACCCACTGGGATTCCCATGTTGCCCACCTCCCACACCTCCCACCACATCCCACACAAACATCTCCCACAAGTGTGGCCCACCACCCTCAATGGACTTACACATCCTGGGGCCTTGCCAACAACCATAGACCACAGTTCACACCATAGACCACACTCTCTCCCACATAGTTCTGAGTGGTGTGTGCTGATTTAAAATGGCCTACATCCGTTGCCACAAAGGCACTCAGGACAACCTCCAAATCCCAAAGAAGCCCCTGTATTTCAACTGCTCGTCCCCTCCCTGCCCCAAAAGTGTCTAGAGACCACTGGCTCCACCTCATTGTTATAATTTCTTCCATTGCTAGAATCACCATATGTGAACAACAGAATACCATCAAGTCCACTCTAGTCCATAGTTCTTCCCCCAATCCTGAGGGGACTGGGATGGTGATGTCCACTCCACCTCCAAGTGAGAGAGGGCTTATATCCCATGGATATGGTGGGTGGGATGATCCTGCCTGCAGATGTAGGCCCTCTCCATTCCCTGGGATGGTCGCTGCCCATCGTTGTCTCCTCGCCAGGTGACTTGGATGAGTCCATTGAGCTGTAGGGTAGGAGTTGCAGCCCGCTGAGATTCCACGCACACCTGGCACATAGGTAGGCCAGAGGCTCCAGTCTCTGGAAGTATACCTAAAAACTCCAGCATCACATATAGGTTTGAATAGAAGGGACTGATGAACCATGTGCAGGGAGGACTTATTTGAGTCCAATTCTGTCACTCTAAGGAGCACAGATTCCAAAATAGAGCCCACTGATAAGGCATCAGTCTCTGGGTCTACCCCCACTTATATAGGACCTGGGTGTCTCCAGAGCTCTCAGGAGCCCCTCTGTGTGGGGCGATAGGCACTTAGATGTTCTATGAGCTCCTACTGAGGTGTGCGTAAGAGTTACCTCTGGGATGACCTCCCGACTCTCTTTGAAGTCTCTTAGCCACTTGAACTCATTTGTCTTTACCTTTTCCCCCTTTAATTCAAGGTCTTTTTCCAGTTGTGTTGCCAGTTGGCACTTGGTATTAATCCCTCATTGTCAGGGAGGCTCATCCCCGGGAGTCATGTCCCACGTTGGGGGGAAGGTAATGCAATCATATGCTGAGTTTGGCTTAGAGAGAGGCCACATTTGAGCAACAAGGAGGCTCCCAGGTGGCAACCCTTAGGCACCCCACAACTGCAGGCTAAGTCTCAGTTACAAGAGCAAAGACTCACAAGGGTAGTCATCAATAAAAAGAACACATCAGTGGGTCATCCTCTTTTGACAGACACTGTCCCTGCACTCAGAGGACTATTGCTGCTCCCTTGGAGACTGTGGCAGAGCTCTCCAGGCTAGGAATTCAGATTCCCTCATTTATTGTGTGATTGTCCACCCATTGTGACCATGCCCCATCTTTTGATCTTTTGAACGATTTTGTATATCTTTCATGTATATTCGGATGAACTAATTCCCATGAAACCCCCCTCCCAGACACCCCCCACCAATAATCCCCTGCAGTACCCATTGTAACCCTTCTGTGATCCAAATCCTCCATGAACATGTAGTCCATAAAATAATCAAATACACTTACTAGGAAAAAGAAACAAGTATGATAAGCTTACATGCAGGAGACAAACATAAGGAAACTCAGGGGAAAAAAGAAAAGAAAAGAGAAGGAAAAAAAAATCAAACAAAAAACAAAACAATATAAAATATAATTAGTGGATTGGGACATTCAAAAAATGGGCAAAAAGGCAAAGGAAATGCCTTTAAAAAAAAAATATATATATATATATATATATTCATTTTTTTTTCCTTTCTCTTTTTTTTTCTTTCCTTCCTTTTATCACTGTGTTATCGGATGTCTGGTGTGCCGTGACACCTTCCCCCTCTCAATCCCCATTGTCTCCCAATTTTTCATTTGATTTTCAAAAAAGTTTTAGGTCACAGCAAAGTCACATACGGAGTGCCGGAGACTCCCAGATACCAAACCACCCCCCCTTCCCCACCCCATATTAACCCCCCCCCTTTTTTTGAATGCAGGCTTTGAGCCATCACCCATATGGACATAATCTATGGTAAAGGGATAGAGTGTGGTTGCATGATGGGGGATGGGGCAGATGAGTGGTGGTGTTCCTGGGTTTGGTGGTGCAGCACTGGCAGGTGGGTGGATTAGGAAGGGCAGGTTCAAATCCCCAGGGCATGTAACTGTGAATCTTAACATTCCATGGGTAGGGAGAGGGTGGTATCATGGGCCGTGGGGGGCTGGGGGGAAGGGAACAGTCAAGATCTAATGGGGTGTTTGGTGGTCATGGGGAAGGTTTTTCATTACCTTACAGTAATGGACACAGGACATGGTAAATATCATCAAAATTATTAAACTGTATCATCTAAATTGTAAACTATACTGTAAATTATTGACAATGTTTAGTTGCTATATTTTGCTATCTGTATAACAGTTATAACAATGCTAACACTCATTACATCTTTGATGCTTTTTAGAAGATTTGTTGTTTTGTTTTGTTTTTTTTAAAGATTTTATTTATTTATTCATTTATCCCCCCCTTGCTGCTTGTGCTCGCTGGGTCAGCTAACCACGCTGTGCAGGCAGGCTTGCCTTCACCAGGAGGCCCCGGGAACTGAACCCGGTGCCTCCCATATGGTAAACGGGAGCCCTACTGATTGAGCCACAGCCGCTTCCCAAGAAGATTTGTTTTTTATACTTCATTCTACTTCTTTAGTTGTCTTTAGTTGGGAAAACACATCCAGATTACCTAGTCTGCAATTACTGGAAGCTTAAAAGGAAGATTACTCAAAAACAGTCAGTGAATTACCACAGTAATTAGCAAAGCCTAACATTTGGATTTTATTTATTAAAATATATCCTATTTCAGAACAAATTCTGAATGCCCTTTCCTGAACATTCACCTAAAATCCTGATGATGAAGATTTACTGATGTACATCCAACTTCTATTTAGATTTAAATGAGTTGATACATGTAAAGTTTTTAGAAGAGTACCTGGCACATAGTGCAAATTCAGTAAATTATAGCAATTATTATTATTGATATTTCCAAAATAAGTGAATCTTTACAGTATCCCACACAATCTTATAAAATCACCACTACTAATCTTCATTCTAGTGTTACTATAAGAAATACTCCAGAAAACCAAAGTCACTTATTCATTTAGCTACAAGAAATACCAGTCAAAGCACTGTAAACTGTGGGCCTAATTATCGGATATGCACATTATAGAGTCCTATTTTTACTATTTATTCAATATGAACTTGCCATTTCTTACTACTTGAAAAGGGGGCACCATAAATTCAACAACAGATTGTTACACAGCTCTTCTATAGTCACACGGTTCACAAATGAAAAATGGAATTGAAAACATTCACTTTATAAAAGCTGCTTCATTGTGTGTAAGAGAAAGCCACATGGATGCCAAACATTCCATCACAATTTTTTGTTTTCAAACTTGTGATCCATTTACATATTGTACACAAAAGAGATGGCTTGAACCTAGATGGCTTGAAAAGGCAACTTATGGACGCTAATTGATGAATGTGGTAGTATGAAGCTATACGTATCACAGAAAAGCATAATCTATTCCTGTGGTATGAACCCACTGTAAGCGGGACATTTTGATGAGGTTACTTCAGTTAAGATGTGCCCCACCTCAATCAGGATGGGTCTTAATTCTATTACTGGAGTCTTTTATAAGATCATGAAATTCAGACAAAGAGAAAGAAAGCCACAGGAAGCAAGAAGCTGTCATGGAACCTGGAAGATGAGGAAGAGACAGGAAGACACCACTATGTGCCTTGCCATGTGAAAAGCTAAGGACCAAGGGTTGCCAGCAGCCAGCCTCAGAATGCCACAGTCTTGGAGAGAAAGCATCACTTTATGATGTCTTGATCTGGACATTTTCCTGACCTCAAAACCACAAGCTAATAAATTCCCATTGTTTAAGCCTAACCATTTGGTGGTATTTGCTTAAGCAGTGTAGGAAACTAAAACAGATTTTGGTACTGAGAGTGGAGTGCTGCAATTGCAAATACCAAAAATGTGGACACAACTTTGGAATTGGGTAATGGGTAGAGGCTGGAAGAGTTGTGAGTTACTTGACAGAAAAATCCCAGATTGCTTTGAAGAGGTAATCGGTAGAAATATGGATGCTAAAGTTACTTCCAATGAGGCCTTAGACAGAAATGATGATTGTGTTATTAGAAATTGGAGGAAAGGCAATCCTTGTTTTAAAGTGGCAGAGAACTTGGCAAAATTGAGTTCTGATGCCGGATGGAAGGCAGAACTTGAGAGTGATGAACTTGGATATTTATCTGAGGAGATTTCCAAGCTAATTGTGGAAAGCACAGCCTGGTTTCTCCTTGCAGCTTATAGTTAAATGTGAGAAGAAAGGGTTGGGCTGAGAACTGAACTCCTGGGCGAGCGCATGCGCGCGCGCGCGCACACACACACACACACACACACACACACAAAAAAAAAAAAACCCAGAAATTGATGGTTTGGAAAAGTCTGCGCTTCCAGAAAGTGAGTCCCTAGAAAATAGTGTTCCATATGAGGGTTTAACTGAACATGGAACCAGTCAGCCATTTCAGGAGATGTCAGAATTGGAAATGCAGTTATCCAGGAAGGATTTGTGGAAAGTTCTTTTGTCTGAAGGTTTACAACCTATGTTCTACATACAAAAATCAGCAAGGTTTTTTTGCATAATCTCATTGAACTTGGAACACTGCCAGCCTGGACTAAAAGGGGCAGATAAGGGGCAGATTGAAGGAAAAATCACTTCAAAGGCAGAACCATGGAAACTGAGGTCTGGACCAAAGACATTTTCTTGGTCCAAGAGAGCAGGCCCACACAATGTGTACAGAAAGGGAGAGTCTGCCCAGTTGTTTAGGAAGAATGCTGCCACCCCAATGATCAGAAAGGGAGGAGCCTGTGCCATAGGGATTGTGGAGAGTCCGGCTGCCATTTCATGGTATTTGCTTAAGCAGCCTAGAAACTAAAACAATGAATCATCCACTGGAGAGTGGTATCCCTGCATTACCCTACATTGCTCTATGAGGGAGTATCACCAGGGGTACAGCAAAACCAAGACTGAGAACAATGCTCCCAGACGATTGTGTAATCCATCCTGCAAAGACTCATAAAATAAGATATAGCATTATACTCATTCAGAAAATATTTACTGACACTTGGTTTGGGCCAGGTACTGTGGTAGGTACTAGGTACTTAATAGTGAACAAGATAAACATGATCTTGACCTACCAGAGTTTAGTCTAGTCATATAAAAGACACAGACAAATAAGAGTAATAAGCATTATGATGGAGGGGGTAAATTTAGGGAATGGGGAATCAGGAAAAGTATCCCAGAGAAAATCACTTCTAAACTGAGATCTGAGAGAGGAGTAGAAGACAGCCAAGAAAAGATGAGAAAAGAACATTCCAGCAACCTGATGAATAGTGGCCCCAAAACAAGAGAAACTATAAAGGACATTCTGCCCAAGCAGAAGCAAAGGCAAACCCTACTCTGTAAGCATGACTCCACATGAAGGGCACACAGGACTCCCAAAGAAAACAATATTACGTACAACAAAGGAAAACAAATCATCAAAAGAAAGAGTCAGGAGACACAACAAACAAGAGAATTAGCACTCCTCCCCCAACATATGAAAATAATAGAACAATTTGAAATATCTTAAATATATTTAAAATCAATAAAAAGATTTTTTTAAAAAAGAAGGTTTAGATTCAATTGGTAAGAATAATGCAGATAAAATCAAATAGAACTTGTGGAAATGAAAGGTATAGTCATTGATATTCAAAACCCAATGCAAGATTGGCAGTTTATCTATGCTTTTCCCCAAACCAAAATAAAAACATAGTGATTGTAAAAACAAAAACCAACAAAGACAAATAAACAGGAGAGGAGAAAGCATACGAGAGAAAAAAAGAGCTGGAAAGCAAGTGAGTAAGAGGTTACTGATTATAGTAGCCCAGAGAAAACTGAAATCCAAGCCTAGCAATGTAGGGATGGAAGGCGGGGGAGAAGGAAGCCAGAAAGAAGCAGCCAGTTTACAGCCAGAAACATGGCAAGGCCCAGGGCCTGGGTCACTGGATAATTAGGGTTAGGGTTAGGGTTGGGGTTGGGGTTGGGGTTGGGGTTGGGGTTGGGGTTGGGGTTGGGGTTGGGGTT
>JAKSZT010054030.1:32724945-32768417 GCA_026826555.1 Tolypeutes matacus
GGGTTGGGGTTGGGGTTGGGGTTGGGGTTGGGGTTGGGGTTGGGGTTAGGGTTAGGGTTAGGGTTAGGGTTAGGGTTAGTCAGGGTTTGAGGGTGGGGGTGAAAGAAGGAGGACTAGGAGAGAGTTTGTATAAAGAGAAGTTAGTCCTCCAGATACCCTCTCCCACCTCAGCACAAGTCTTTGGGGTTTACTCTTTGGCAAGGCTGTCCAGCTGAGTAGAGGGAGGAGGTTCATTCAGGGGGTTAGGTCAATGTCTGAAATCTGAACCATAAGCCCCTTTACCTTTGGCCCCAAGATCCCTGGCAGCCAGGCTTACACCCCCCCCCCCCCCGGCAAGAGATGGGAGGATTCCTTTCTGGCGAAACTGGCTAACAGAAGAAAAACACCTATCAATTCTGACATTTTGGCAACCTTCAGTGAAAAAATCTTAGCACCCTACAGTGAAGCCACTCAACAATCCCTGTCCTCTCACACAGAACTTCCAATCAGCTTTTGGGTTCTTGCTTTTAAATATTAACAAATACCATACAATGGTTACTATCCCATTAAACAATGTAAATTTATTGGCTCATAGTTTTGAGACTAGAAATCCAACTTGAGACATCAGCAAGGCAATGCTTTTCCCCCCGAAGATTGTGGCATTCCAGGGCTTGCTGCTGGCGATCCTTGATCGGCTTTTCTGCCACATGGCAATGCATATGGCAATCTTCTCCTTTCTCTTCTGAGTTCCACTGATTTCCAGTTTCTGGATGCTCCCTGTAGCTTCTCTCTCTTGTCCAATTTCCTTGGTTTATAAGGTCTTCAGCCATATTGGAAAAAGCCCACCCTCATTCAGTCTGGGCACACCTTAACTAACAACGTCTTCAAAGGTCCTGTTTACAAAAGGGTTCATACCCACAAGACCCAGGGATTGGGACCCAAACATGTTTTTTGTGGAGGATCTGAGTCATTCCCCAACACCAACAGATAGTCAAAGGCTGCCCAGCATTTGATGAAAGCCTTGAACCTGAAAAATGGACACAAGTATAAATATATAGGGAAATTAAAGAATGCTGAGGTAGTAGAGAAAATGAAAATGATAGAGGAAATTAAACACCATAATTAATATCCTCAAAGAAATAAGGGAAAATATTGCAATATATTGAAACTAGAACAAGAAGCTATAAAAAGAAAGATTCAGTATTAAATTTAAATTAAATTCTTTAAAACTAAGAGCTTTTCAAAATATGAAATATGATAATGGAAATTAAAATTTTTCAAAAGAAAGCCAACACATCTGGAAGAAGAACAAAGTAGAGGACTCACACTTCCAGATTTCAAAATTTATTACCAAGCTAATCAAAAGAGAGTGGTACTGGCACAAGGACAGACATATGAACCAATCGAATATAACTGAGAACACAGAAATAAACCCTCATATCTATAGCCAATTGATTTATGACAAGGGAGTCGAGTGCAGTCAATGGGGGAAAGAACAGTTTCTTCAACAAATGGTGCTGGGAAAACTGGATATCCACATGCAAAAGAATAAAAGTGAATGCCTGCCTTACATCATATACAAAAATTAACACAAAATAGATCAGCAACCTAAATATAAAGAGTTAAAACTATAAAACTTTTAGAAGAAACAATCAGGCAATATTTTCAAGACCTTATATTAGGCAATGGATTTTTATGCTCTTACCAAAATCACAAGCAACAAAAGAAAAAATAGATAAATCAGACTTACTCAAAATAATAAACTTTTATGCAACAAAAGACATTATATCAAGAAAGTGAAAAGACAGCCAAGACAGTGGAAAATATTTGGTAATAATATATCTGAGAAGGGTTTAATATTAAGAATATATAAAGAACTTCTACAACTCATCAGCAAAAAGACAACCCAATTTTAAAAAAGGCAAAGGACTTGAATAGACATTCTCCAAAGAAGATATACAAATGGCCATGAAGCACATGAAAAGATGCTCAACATCATTAGACATTGTAGAAGTTTGATATTATTTATGAATTCCAAAAAGGAATATGTTTGTAAACAGGTAGGTTCCTCTGGTATGATAACCCTTTGATTGTATTAGATTCAGCTGAGATGTCTGATTGAATTATGTTAAGTTAGGGCTCTGATCCAACCATGTGATTACACTATGACTCAGCATAGAGTCCCAGCCCCCTTGGGGATAAAAGAGATGCTCACATGGAAGTAAAAACACAGAGAAGAACACAGAGGAAGAGAGATAGCTCATTAGATGTGGCAGTGGCCCCAGGAAGAAAGATGAGCCTGATAGTCTACAGCTGACCTTGTGAGGTAAACAGAGCAGCTGAGCCTGGAAAGAAACAAGCACTGGGGAGAGAGGCAAGCCTTATACTAGCCTACAGCTGAGAGTGAAAGAAGCTAGGCCCATGGAGCCTTAAGAGGGAGAAGGAAGGCTGAACCCTTGCAGACATCAGCAGACATCTTGCTCCAACAAGTGGCAACAGACTTTGGTGAGGGAAGTAACTTACACTTTATGGCCTGGTAACTATAAGCTTCTACTCCAAATAAATACCCTTTATAAAAGCCAACAGATTTCTGGTACTTTGCATCAGCACCCCTTTGACTGACTAATATATCCATTAAGAAATGTAAATCAAAACCACAATGAGGTACTACATCACACACACCAGAATGGCTATTGCTTATAAAACATTAAATAACAAATGTCAAGGATGCTTAGAAATAGGAACCTTCATACATTGTTGTCAGGAATGTAAAATGATGCAGCTTCTGTGAAAAACAATTTGGTGATTCCTCAAAAAGTTAAACATAGAACTACCTTATGACCTGGTAATACCACTTCTAGGTATATACCCAAAATAACTGAAAGCAGGGACTTGGACAGATATCTGTAAACCAATGTTCATAGAATCATTATTCACAATAGCCAAAAGGCAGAAGCAACCCAGATGTTCATCAGTGGATGAATGGATAAACAAAATGTGGTATATAACATACCATGGAGTATTATTCAGCCGTAAAAATGAAGTTCTGATACATACTACAACATGGATGAAGACATCATGTTGAGTGAAATAAGCCATACACAAAAGGACACATATTGTATGATCTCAATATATGAAATAACTAGAATGCACAATTCATAGAGACAGAAAATAGAGTACAGGTTAGTAGGGGTAGGAGGGGGCGGAATACAGAGTAATGCATAATGGGTTTAGGGTTTCTGTTTGGGGTGATGGGAAAGTGCAACATGGATGGTGGTAAGGGTAGTGCAACATTGTGAAAGTGATTAATCCCATGGAATGGTATGCTTAGGAGTAGTGGAAATGGGAATATTTACATTGTATATATATTTTCAGAATTTTTTTAAAAGCCACAAAAGAGATAACAATAATTAAATGCAATCATTATCCTGGACTGGAACTAATAATGAAGGAGAAATGGCCCCAAAGGGCATTATTAGGATTTAGAAAAACTAGAATACAGACTAAGCTTTGTATCAATCTTAAAATGCTTGAACTTGATAACTGTACTTAAGCTGGTTACATAAGTGAATATCTCTGTTCTCAAGTAATGTACATGAAAGTAGTAAGTGTTGAAGAAACATAATGTATACAATCTACTCTCAAATGTTTAAAAAATAGATAGATAGGCAGATAGAAAAAAGATAAAAGAAAGGAAGTAAGGAGGGAGGGAGGGGGGAGGAAGAAATGAAAATAATTACTGATAGATATCACAAATGTGGTTAAGTGTTAAAAATTGGAAGATCTGTGTATCTAGTTAGGGGTATGTTGTACTTCTCTCCTTGGGTTTTGTGCTATTTTTTTTTAAAACTGTCCTGCTTGTAAGTTTGAAATTATTTCAAAACAAATATTTTAAATTAAATAGAAGGTTTGGGGTTAAAATTCAAAATCAACCAGAAAAAAAGGAAAAAATTACAAAGATATGGAAAATAGGAATATAATTACAGATCAACCCAGAAGGTCCAGAAACTACTAAAAGGACTTTCAAAGAGAAAGAGCAGAAGGTATGGAGAGGAAGACGTTATCACAGCAACAATGCAAGAAAACTTTCAAGTACTGAGGCTCATGGGTTTACAGATTGAAAGATCTCCAAAAGGCTAGAACAATGGATGAAAAGAGACCCAAACTAAGGCACATCATTGTTAAACGTCAGCATGCCAAGAATAAAGAGTAGTTCTTAAAACAAAAAAAGCAGCAATAAAAAGAAATTAATAGTACCACTATTTAAGAAAATAATGCTAAATCCAAAAAAGGGGGGCTTTTTGTAGAAAAATACTTATTTGAGCATTATTTATGAAAAGGAAAATAAATGAAATTCTCTAATGTCCAGCTAGAAGGGGAATGATTACAGAAACTATGTTGTATAAAACAGTATAAAATCAGAAACCACACATGTCTAAATAGCATGTATGTGGTAATAAAAACATAAGCATATTAAAAGAATCTTTTAAAAAATCCACTAAAATGTTAACAGAGAAAGACATTCCTATCATATTTTTCAAAGCAGATTTTGTCATACTAACTCTTCCATCGAAAACAACTGTAAAAGTAAATAAAACAAACAAACAAACAAAAGCCAACAAGCAAAGTCACTTGAAGGCACTGAAGACAAATCAAGACGGGCAGAACATGATGGGCCAAGATCCTGGATAAAAGGGACATGCATTGAGCATTTGGCAGGTCCTATATTTGTATCCAATTTCCCTCCTTGGGGCATTTACTGATTTGCAGAGCATAGCACAGAGGGTAAGCAGAAAGCCTAGCACTTGTGGCACTTTCCCTGGACTGGAGAAACAAAACTTAGAATTTAGGGTTTCCAAAGCAGTATGAACTTGAGGGGCCAAGATCCAGAGAAAATGGAACCACAGAGAGGAAACCTTGATCTTCTGCACACTATTTCATCTTGAAGCAGTTACTGATTCCTAACCAGTATATACATGGAGCAAGAAACCAAGGACCAAGCAGAAAGTAGCTGCTAAGAGGTTAAAAAATCTAAGCAAAGATTTCAGCAGTCTCACAGTGGTGGAGAGACAAAAATTCAGGGCCCACCAAAGAGGAGGGCTGTGGTAAACTCCCAGGCCCTCTGTTAAGTCCCCTGAAGGGCGGTTCCCTTAGGGATTGCAGCAAACTGCAAACACACCAGCCAGAAATCTAGCCCCAGATGATCTCAATTACTGACTGAATCAAGGTGATCCGTTTCTTACTATGAATGCCTGCCAGAAGAAATTTAAATCCGTTTTGGAGGGAGATAGCACCATCCATATCCTTAATCATATTTCTGGCATGATGTCAGGTTTTTGATAAAAAATTACCAGGCACACACTGGTATATGAATAGACAAACAGACAAATGTAATAGAATAGAAAGTATAGAAAAAGACCCAAGTATATATGAAAACTGATAATGTATGGTAAAGTAGTATTTCAAAGTACTGGGGCAAAAGGAGGACTTTTTAATAAATGGTGTCAGGACAGTGGGATAGCCATTAAAATATAAAATTGATTCTATTCCTCACACAATGCACAATTATAAACTGTAAGTGAATCAAAGATCTAAATGTAAAGCTGAAACTATACAAGCACTGGAAGAAAACATGAGTAAATTCCTTTATAATCTAGGTATGGGAAAATGATTTCTAACTATGATTTAAAATGTAGATAAAATAAGCAAAATCAAGAGATAAAGGACAGACTGGAAGAAAATAAATGTCTGGCATATATCCTAGAAAAAGGGCAGATACCAGTCATATATAAAGAAAAAAATCTTAAAAATCAAGAAAAAAGATTGAAAACCTAACAGAAAATTGTGCAAAAAAGACGAGCAGACAGTTCTCTAAAAAATATGTAAAAAGTCTCCTAAATATGAAAACATTTTCAATTTAATAAGAGAAATACTAATTGAAACTATACTGAGCTATCATTTCTCACCTATCAGATTTGCAAAAATTCAATTCTATTCACAAAGCCCTGGGAAAACAAGAACTCTCATATATTGCTGGAGGGCATAAAAAATGGTACAATCCCTATTGAGAGGAATTTGGCAACATCTAACAAAACTACATGTTCACTTACGGTTTAACCGAGAATTCTCACTCCTAGTCATTTACTTGAAAATACAACTAAGAATTTACTGGAAGAAAAACCTCCAAAATAAAAAAGTACTTATGCATAAAGTTATCCACTGTAGTGGTATTTGTAACTACAAAATATTGGAAATATTGGATGAATAAACTATGGTACTTACACACAATGGAGTACTATGAAGCTGTAAAAAAAAGAATGAGAGAAATCCCTATGAAATGATATACAGTGATTTCCAAGATATACTACAAATGAACAAAACAAAATAAAAATGTATATTTTGTATGCTCACTTTCATGTAAAAAAGAAGGGTAAATAAGAATACAGCTACATTCGTGGTTTTAAAAAAAACTGTCAGCAAATTAAGAATAGAAGGAAACATCCTTACCTTAATGTCATAAAGGTTTTTTTTACACAAAATCTACAGTAAACATCATATTTAATTGGAATTACCAAAAGCTTTCCATCTGAGATTGGGGAGAAGAAGAAATGTCTGCTGTCATTACTTATAGTCAACATTATGCTGATGCATTATACATGCCTGTGCAATTAGGCAAAAAAAAGAAATATAAAGTTTTAACAACTAAAAAGGAATAAATAAAACTGCCATTATCTGTGGTTTACATGATTGTATACACAGAAAATCCAGAGCTCTACAGATAAACCATTATAATTATTAAGTGTACTAAGCAAGGTTGTTGGATTAAGTAAATATACAAGCATCAACTGTATTTCCAAATACTGGAAAAACAATTAGAAAATGAAAATTTAAAACAATTACCATTTACACTAGTATCAAAACCCATCAATTATCTAGGAATAAATGTAATAAAAGATGGGCAAGACATACCTAGAAAACTCTAAACCATTACTAAGAAAACTAAATAAATATAGGGATATACCATTTTCATGGATTGGAATTTTCAGTACTGTAACGATGTTAATTATTTCCAACTTTATAAAATCAATGTAATCCAAATAAAAATCCCAGCAGGTTTTTTGTGGAAATTGACAGTCAATTCTAAAATTGATATGGAAATACAAAGGATCTAGAATAGCCAAAATAATTTTGAAGAAGTAGAAAGAATCTGGGGAAATTATGCTACCAGATTTCAAGTTAGTAATGAAAACACTTTGGTATCAGTATGAGGATAATGACCAATGCAACAAAATAGAGAGTACAGAAACAGACCTATACTTGGTCACCTGATTTATGACAAGGGTGCCACTAGTGAAGTGGGTAAAAAATGGGCTTTTCATAATGGATCTGGGTCAAATATATTATTTGCATATAAAAAAAAGAATCTTGAATTATGCCACTACCTCATAAAATTAATTCCAGTGGATCATAGAACTAAAAAAGTAAAACAATAAAGTTTCTAGAACTATGTTGTCCATTATGGTAGCTACTAACTATATATGACTATTCACATTTACCTTTAAATTAATTAAAATGTAACAAAATTTAAAATTCAGTTTGCATTAGACACATTTCAAGTGGCAGAGAGCCACACCTGGTTAGTGAGCTATCATATCGGAAGGTACAGATATAGAACTATTGGACAGCATTGGTCTAGAAGATAACATAAGAAAATATCTTCATGACCTTAACATAGGCAAAGATATTATCCATAGGACACAGAAAACACTAACCAGAAAATAAAAGATTGATAAAGATAAATCAGACTTCACTAAATTAAGAACTTCTGATCACCAAAAGGCATTATAAAGAATGAAAATGCAAGCTACAGAGTGGGAGAAGATACTTGTAATATACATTTGACAAATGACTCATATCCAGAGTATAGAAATAACTTCTACATATCAATAAGAAAAAGACAGACAACCCAGTTATTTTATTTTATTTTATTTTATTTTTTTAAAACCCAGTTATTTTAAATGGTCAAAGACCTGAATAAGCACTTCACAAAAGAGGATATCCAAATGGTCAATAAACATATGAAAAGGTGCTTGTATTAGTTTCCTTTTGCTGCTGTAAAAGAAAATTACTACAAACTGACTGGTATAAAACAACACAAAATTGTTATCTTACATGTCTGTAGATTCAAAAGGGTCTCAATGTGCAAGAAACCAAGGTGTTGGCAGGGCTGCATTCCTTCCAGAGGCTCCAGGGGAGAATCTGTTTCCTTGTCTTTTCCAGCTTCTAGAGGCTGCCCACATTCCTTGGTTTGTGGCTCCCTTCCATCTTCAAAGCCAGCAATGGCCAGTTGAGTCTTCCTCATCCTGCATCACTCTTACATTGCTTCCATCAAGTCATCTTCTTCTCTGACTCTCCTGCCTCCCTTTTTCACTCATAACGACTCTTATGATTACATTGGACCCATCAGTATAATTCAGAATATCCTCTCCATTTTATGATCCTTTACTTAATCACATCTGTAAAATCTCTTTTGCCATGTAAGGTAATATATTCACAGGTTTCAGGGATTAGGATGTGGACATCTTTGGAAGGCTATTATTCTGCCTACCACAGTGCTTAACTTTACTGATCATTTGAGAATAACAAATAAAAAGCACAATATGTTACTATTGGGGGGCGGATGTGGCTCAAATGGTTGGGCATCCGTCTGCCATATGGAGGGACCTGGGTTCGATCCCCAGGACCTCCCAGTAAAATAAAATATATATATATAGAAGGCGCATGGGCTGCCAGGCTCTGTGTGCCGGTGAGCCACCAGGCCCCGGGAGCCATGCAGCAGGATGATGACGTAACAGGAGAGAGACTCAGGGGAGAGACAAGACGAGATGCTCTGAAAGCTCCGAAAACCAGGAACTGAGGTGGCGCAGGTGGCAGAACACCTCTCTCCTACATCGGAGGTCTCCAGGATCGAATCTTGGTGAAGACTGGAGGAGGAGGATGAGAAGAGATGGCAGGAAACAGACACAGAGAATTGCCCAGCAAATGGACACAAAATAGCAAATGGGTAAGGGGGGGTTTAAAATGGATAAAGTAAGTAAATAAATCTTTAAAATTAAAAAAAAATATGTTACTATTCACCAGAATAGCTAAAACCGAAAGACAGATAATACAAAGTGTTGGTAAGAATGTGGAGGAACTAGAACTCTCATACTCTGCTTGTAGATGTGTAAATTGGTACAACCCCTTGGGAAAACTGGCAGTACATCTCTTAAAGCTAAACATATGCATCCCCTATGATCTAGGTACATACCCAACAGAAAAGCATATATACATATACCAAAAGACATGTACCAGAATGTTCAGAGAAGCATTATTTATAGTAGCCTCCAACTGGAAGCAGGCCAAATGTCCAACAATAAACAAAATAAAGTATATTCACACAATGAATACTATACAGCATTCAGAGAATGTTGAGCAAATCAAGCACCACACCAAAGAGTACATACCGTATGATTCAATTTATATAAATTTCAACAGTAGATAAAACTACATGACAGGGGTGAGAATAATGATTATCTTTGAGAGGACACAGTAACTGGGAGGTAGGAATTGGGGTGCTTTTGGGGTGCAGTAATGTTCTATTTCTTGATCCATGGGACAATTATAACAACTAAAAAGGAATAAATAAAATTGCCATTATCTGTGGTTTACATGATTGTATTCATAGAAAATCTAAAATTTCATCAAGCCAAACATTGACAATTTATGCCCTTTACTTTGTATGTCATACTTCAATTAAAAAGTTTACAAAAATGTAAACAGGCCTGTTTTGGTATGCAACAATTGATAAGTTTTTTCTTTCTAGTCTTATTTTTAAAATTTTGCTTAATGAGCATATATAGGTATTATAGTGAAAAGAAAACAACTTTTAAAAAATAGCAGAACTGAGATTCTGTGAGGTTCCCAACAACTCTAAGTACAATGTGTAATTTAAACCCAGTGTAACTGAAAAATGTTGGGTTGCTAGACATGCTGAAAATGATGACCTAGAATGAACTCTCCTTAGTTGGGGAAGAAGAGTTTTGGAAGCCTAAATCACAAATGGAAGATGTTAGAGTTTATTTCCAAAATGCTTAAGCATATAAAATACAATTTTTAAAGTATTCCAGGTATCATTATGAAAGGCACAGTTCTATTGCCTTTATTTTTTTAAACTTGATTACAAAAGTGTCATCCTGTTTGTGTTACTTTCTTACTGCTCTGATTTTCAGAAAGCAAATTGAAGGTACTTTATTACCAGAAAGCAGCAATAAATAGCATAATACATTCTGTACAACAAATCTTGCATGGCCAACCAAGAAAACTTTAAACTATTATGGGCCAACTTGAAATAACATTTTCTGTACGGCCCGCAAAGTAAATTTTATACGGAAGCCCAGAAAATAGCCTCAGTGATTTTTAAAAAAAGAATCTAAAGTTTAATAAGGATTTTTTGTGGGGTAGGGAGGATGTTACTGTGTGTTGCAAAGCATTTGTCCTTCCTTTTGTAAATGTTTCTTTCTCTAATTGTAATCCTATTTTTTTTCTTTTCTAGAAGTAGCAGCTCTAATTTAATTCACTCTGTTCCACTTGGTTTGCATAAAATAACTAAAGTTCCTTGTGAACATTTTGCTCTGTATTCTAAAGGGAATCTTCTATTCAGAAGCTTCTGCTTATCTATACTCCTGCTAGGGCCCTCCACGGTGAAAACAAACTCATGCCAAACTCCCTCACCTTTGTATGTTTCTCAGAAATTAAACCAAGGAAATGATCCCTGCCCTCCACACCAGTAATCCAAGAAGCAGGCTTCATATTTGCTATTTAACATGCCTCATGTCATTCATTCCAGAGCCCAAGTAAGTTGTCTTTGTCATCGTAAAAATGGCTCTGATTCTCAGACAAAAAGATATTGGAGAGATGACCAACTTCCCCTTCAAAATGATAACAAACAGGGATCTATTGTTTGCCTGGATTCATGCATTCTCTGAATGATTCTTCAAGCTCAATGTTCTATCATCTTAGAGGCTTTCTTGTGACTACCACTTTGAAAATATCTGTTATTTTATTAAGCCCGACATTTCTTCTCCCTTCTGCTATAAAAATTTTCCCCCTTTTAGGAATTAACCTTTCCCCATTCCACGTGGCTCTGGGAAGACAGCTAATCATAACACCTTGCACTGGCTAAGCAACCATGATACACAATTCTTGGCCACAGTGATTGGTCCAACAGATGAGAATATGATCCATGCTAAGCCAAGATGTCCTTTTCTGTAATTTTATAAGCTGATGTTGGAAAAGTCCCTCTGTCTCCGTGGTCATTAACTGAAAGGCTGGAAACCTACAGCCTTTCTTGGCCATGGCATGGCCATGATCCCCCGCCCCATGGCTAGAAAGAAATCTAGCAGCAAAAGGAAAAAATGAGGCGAATGTCCAGAGAGAATTACAGCCAAGACAAAGAGAAAGAAAGGGTCTAAGAAAGTAATGTCATCAATTGAGCCCCTGTAGGCCCTAATGTTAGTATCAATCCAGAACATTCCAGTGACATGAGCCACTAAATTCCCTCTTTTCCTCAGGCCAACTTGGGATAGGTTCTGTTACCCTGAATCAAAAGTCTTAAAACACTAAAAAGCATTGCAGTAGTGGCCATGCCAATGGCTAGCTGCCTTCACTGACACCTCACGGCTTGCCAGAGGAGCAAGTGCCTCACACTATAGACTGACTGGTACATAAGTGGCCGTGGAGCCATTCTGAATGGCAGATTTCTAGATCTAACACCTGAATCCAGCTTTTGATTCAGGATTTGAGGATTATCAATCTGCATATCACTTCTGATTTCTTTCTTAGACACATCCAAAAGCCAGACACCAAGCTCTCAGGCTGTGCAGCCGGTCTGAAGGGAAGCTGTGTGCAGTGAGCCGCGGACAGTCTTGAAGCTCACCATGGCAGGGCCCTCCCTGCTCTGTGCTGAAACATGCAGTGCTCCTATCCTAAACAAGGCCTTTCCAGGGCAAAGTAATTGATCTCCCCTTATTCACGAGACTGGCCATGGGGACGGTTACCTCTGCTTTCAGCAAATCCATGAAAGTTGGTCTGGACCTAGAACCAAGCAGAAGTTCTTAGGAGAAGAGGCCTAGTTTTTTCAACACAGACCCCTGTGCCACGAGTGGATATACTTTGATAGATATCCACATTAGACTCATGTTAATATTTTTCTCAGGAAATATCCCGGATTCTCCCCATCAGATGACAATAACTGAGAGAAAGAAACAGGCCAGGCACTTAGGTAAATAAGGCAACTCAGGTTTAGAGTGAGAAAAGCCTGAGTTTGATTCCCAGCTTGATAGTTATAAGCCGGGTATCCTTGGGAAAACTACTTAAATTCTCTAGGCCTCATTTATCTCAAGGATATTTTGAGGATTAAATAAGATAATGTATGCAAAATGCTCAGCAAAGTGCTTAGTACATAAAAATATATTAACTGATGAGTTAATCATACAAAATATTAATTTTATCTTCTTTCCATATCAACATCTCCTATTACTGGTAGAACTATTCTACAGACGATATCATAAAATAAAACCTCATTTATGATAATATTATGATAGCAATTAAACCATCACATATGTAATCATCAAGCTCAAGAGTCTCCAGCTAAAACAAGATATTTGAATATTTTATTATTTAATATTTAATAAAATCTATTTCTGTGAGTCTCCACAGACTCACATCGCCCTTAAAGGGATCAAACAAAAAAAAAGAAGAAACTTTGAATTTGTTTTCATCCACAGATGCCTCACTTTCTTATATTATTAAATTTCCACATTTCTTCTGACTTTAGGGGAGTTAAAATTTATCTGATGCAAGAGCAGCAAAAGCTGAAAGGGAACCGTCATTCTCCTCTATGTACATTGGCACCTCTCTTTTTGGAAGGTTGTTTGTCAGTACCTATCATGATACAAAATATACACATTCTTTGACCCTGATCACTGGTCATTCTACGTCGAGAAACACCTGCTGCACAAACACACAGGTACTCAAAGAAATCATACAGACGGATGACCATTCAAGAATTGTTTGCCACAGTGAACAATCTAAGTTTCCACCAATAGATGCTAGCTACAAAACAGATTGAGTTGATGAACTAAAAGTCCAAGGGTTCTTCCTGTAGCCACAGTGTAGGCAAATGCTGGCCTCAGAGTCAATTCAAGTCAGCAAAAATGTATGGAGTGTCTTCCCCATGCCAGGCCACAACAATGGTAAAGACAGACTCCAGTCCTTTAGCCAGAAGGAGGAAAACTCAAACCCAGATCCAGATTCTCCCAATCCAGGTAGGTTCTTATAAGATTGTTATCAATAACACTCATGATTTTAACTTCTAACTTAAGCTAAAATTCACATAAAAATCGTGCCCGCAATCTTTCAAAAAAGCATGGAGTCAAACTTTTGTGTGAAAAGGAAATAAATCTTTACTGAGTTTTTCACTGAGATACAATCATAGTTTTGATAATTTCCCATGTCATCTTGTTATTTATTTCTCCTGAGTTTTCTGTCAAATAACTGTAATTTCTTTTTAGTAGCTTGCCAAAAATCAATAAATAATTTTACCCTTTACAACTTTTGCAATTAGCTGAACTAACAGGAGTTTCTTCTAGAATTACTGGAACACCTTGGACATTTTAAAGTACAAGAGACCTAAAAATTTAAGAAACCTATAAATTACAAAAAACATAACCAGCCACAATATTAAGATGAGTAATAATGACTCAGTTCCATAATCTAAGTATTAATATAAAGTAATAATCCTATATAAATTTCTATAACGTAGTTACAAATAAACTAATTAGGAATAGAAAGAACTGTTTAACTTTTTCCCATATATATTTCAAGACATTTTTTCATAATTTCACATATGTCAAGTATAAATAACATGCCATAAAATCAATCATGCTAATTAGTATAATATTTTTACTTAGGGCTGAAATAAAACAAAGAGTCTGAAATAAATTTATTGAGTTCTAATTCCCTTTACAATTACCACTTTTATTGCCATTTTATTCTTAAGTGAGAATTAAGTTTATTATTATGTGTGCTGGTTTCTCCTAGCCTAGTGACATAGAAGAGTATAGCAGAAATGTACAGAGAGATAATGGTTATGTTTTCTGTCATATCATAAACATTTATACATTTATTTAGTTCCAGTATCAGGATTTTTAGAACCTTCAAAAAAAGACAATTTTTTTTAAAGTTTTACAATCTCATTATTCACCTCCCATATTTTGAATTTCTGGGATCTTGTCCTGTTGTAGTGTACTTTCTGGCTATCTATGTTCATCCGCCACCACGTAGGCATCAGTCTAGTCGATGTATTACCTTATTACCTGAAAAGCACACGTGGCATGAAAAGTTGCTTCCTTTGTGGTTAAGAAAGGTGAAGTGGGGAAGCGGATGTGGCTCAAGCGATTGGACTCCCGTCTACCATATGGAGGGTCCTGGGTTTGGTTCCCAGGGCCTCTTGGTGAAAGTGAGCTGGCCTGCGCAGAGAGCTGGCCTGCGCGGAGAGCTGACGCAACAAGATGATGCAACAAAAAAGAGACACAGAGGAGAGACAGGGAGAGACACAACAAACCAGGGAGCTAAGGTGGCTCAAGTGATTCAGCGCCTCTCTCCCACGTTGGAAGGTTCCAGGATCGGTTCCTGGTGCCTCCTACTGAGAAGATGAGAAAAGAAGATGAGCAGACACAGAAGAACACGCAACAAATGGACATAGAGAGCAGACAACGAGTGGAGGGGGGAGGGGAATAAATAAATAAAATAAATCTTAAAAAAAAAATAGAAAGGTGAAGTGACCTGCTCTGCAAATGTGAACACCTTAGATTCCCAGGTCACTCACTGTATAGGGTGGTCTAATGAAGAAAACAAGGAGAGCATTTTACCTACCAGAGTGGTGAGTAGTGGACACATTTGGTGAGGTTTCAAATGTCTAAAATTCCTTAATTATTATTTATACTTTGGACACATTTACAGATATAGTGTATATCTCCTTGGTGCTTAATAAAAGCAGTTTTTCAGTCCTATAGTTAAAATTCCTATGAACACTTAAGGGCAAATGAGGATTTGTTCACTTCAAATACACATAGTCTGTAGAAAATGCAGTGTCCAGATTGCAGTCCCTCCGAAATGAGTACAGTATGGGGAAAGGAACTTAGACATCCAGTAACTGCCATCCAGTAACAGCTTCGGGGATGTCTAAGTAATTGCTTCCATACTGTGATTGCTCATGGCATGCTATTGCTCAATAGTTTCATTGATTTATTGTTGGAAATATGATTTCCTCTTTTTGTGGCACCCAGAAGGAAAAATAGCTGCTGAATTAGATTATGAAATTTGAGAGAAACAAACGAAAATGAGGATATGTGTGGAATTAAATATACCTATAAATCATTCTCCACCTATAAAAATTATCATATAAAAAGACAGGCTGCTCTTGGGGGACAAAAATAAGCTCTAAATTATCTGAAATTCAATCCTATAATTAAGTCTTTGCAGTGTGACATACTATAAGTATTAAAAATAAACAAAAAAAAAGGTGTATATAAGTCTTGAAAAGAAATAATAAATCACTATAAAACCAGATGAAATCACAAGCCTGTGCCCTAGGAAGGCAATGTATGGATTTTCAAACCTCTGATTTGTGGCTCCCTAAGACACATATGCCCTCTTGGTTAATGACCGTTTGGGGAAGAAGAGATGCAGCTGATGGCCAACTTGCACCTCCATTCAGTATTCCCTACTGAAACAGATGACATCTTGGGGGTGCTTAAGCTCCCAGCACAGGTGCCTATGAGCAAGATGACTCTTAATTCCTCCAGATACCTGGGAACGTTTTGCCTGTGTATGTGGAAATGGCCCTAATTAGGCTACACTTGCCTCCACATCCTTGTTCTTACTGCTCTAGCAATCTGGGTTCTTCCTGCGCAGCACTCTAATGAAACTGCTCTTCCCACGGCTTCTCTTGAGTCCCAATCCTGATCCACTTGTTTGCAGGCTCCACAGCTGTCCCCTCCACCACCAGCCCCACCAACACTCCCACAGAGACCTTTGTTCCTCCTTTTTTTCCAACATGTTGCACTCCCCCAACTCTTCCCATGCCTCCCTGAGCCTTCTCAGACCCCTTCAGGGTATTCACCTCTCCTCATTCCTTAAAGGTAAGGTGTGTCCCTGGGCTCTGTCTTAAGCCCTTGTCCCTTCTCACTTCTTGGGTTATCTCCTGGGATCCAACACATAGGGCAATCACTATATCTCTGGGCAGGCTCTCAATAAATTTCTGTGAGAGCGGTTCTCACTCCCACCCATAAAAGACTATCTAATCGGAATCTCCATCTATCTCCCTTTCTGAGGATCAGACAAGCAATTATGACTACTTACCTGCTCCCTCCTCAGGAAATTACCCTTAAAGGATTAGCTTGCCTCAAGATTAATTTACTTCAAAACTGAATTCAATGTTCCTGTAACATCTTCCTTCCCCCTCAAAAAACAAATAAAACAAAAACCAGCAGCACGAACTCATCCAGGTGTCAGAAGCAGGGGAGCCCTCCTAATTCCTGTGTACCTGGAGTACATCCCTTCCGGCATCACTCCTCTTGTAAAGCCTTCCCAAACTCCGTGTGCAGGCGGCACAGCCTTCTCTCTGCACCCACATTGCCTCAATTCCCTCACTCTCATCGGGAGTGCCACAAGGGTAGGGAATGTGTGTGTGTGTGTGTGTGTGTGTGTGTGAAAGAGAGAGAGAGAGAGAGAGAGAGAGAGAGACTAGATAGAACTGTATCTATATGCCTATCAGAAATATATTGGAATATATATGCTCATATATGTACATATACAGGTACATGTATGACATTATATACACACACATATTCCCATCCCTCTATTTAGCACCTAGCACAGTGCTAGCACTTGAAAATCTCTCAGAAAGTGTTGCTGTCTAAAGGAATTGTTAAGGTCTGTTCTGAGAACTTCTAATTGCCATGGACAAATTTCCAAAAGGCACCTCAAGCTCAGTAAGTCTGAAACAGTGCATCACCCCCTACCAGCCCACGCCTCCTCCTGTGCTCTCTCCCCTAGCAGGGTCACCATCTTCCTAGTCATTCGGTGCACCTCCCACACACACACATGGCCCTACCCCATTAACGCTCCCCTTGCCTGCCTCCACTATCTCCCTCCCACTCCCCAGCCAGGAAGCAGGACCTCATTCCCTCACCCTGGTCTCCCTGATTCTGCCTACCTCCACCCCCAATTTAGCTATGCCACACTTTTTTTATACTTCTATTTTTCTGAAAAATGCATCTGATCACAGTCACTGACTTGTTGAAACCTTTGATAGCAGCTCCCCTTTGCATTTGGATTATTATTCTATCCAAATGTTGAGAAAACATCTACATGCTTCTGCAAATTTGTCCCTTAGAGTCGCTTTGCTGTCCAAGGACATTCTCCCGGGTTTACGATCCTTTTTCTGGGCCCTTGATTTCAGAGGTGTAGTCACAAAGCTAGTAACTGACACACCCAGCTTTGAACCCATTTCTGACTCCAAAGTCTTGCTCAAGTGAGTGATGGATCACCAGCCATTATAGCACCTTCTTCTTCCCTAAAAGACTCATAATATAAAGCAGTCCCTCTAGCTCAGAAGGCCAAAATCTCAGCTTGGCAATCTATACCATATAATTTTCCAGTTTTCTCTCACTATTCTCCACAGATCCCATTATTATTATTCAGTGAACATACCCTGAACTGCCCACTGCATTGCCTTCATTGGAACTCTGACCTCTACCTGTAATGCTTTCCCCATTACATCTGCCAGGTAAATTCCTAACATCCTTCTAGACACAAGGCAAATGCCCTCTCTTCCAGAATGGGTTTTTCCAAATTTCCACTGGTCAAAATTACCTCCCTTCCCTCTATGCTCTAATACAGAGGTTTTTAAAAGTGAAGCACAAGATGTAGGTAAGAACACATTATAATTTATATTTAAATTACTATTTTATACATGTTTTATAATACAAACAATATGTTAGCATGTTAGTAGAAGCATATAATTTATAAATAACTTATAAATATAAAATGCAAATATTCATGAATTGGAAGGTGCTCAAAATTATTTTACCGTGAGAGGTATAGGATCAACAAAGTTTGGAGATTTGCAGGTCTCCACAAAACAGAAAGAGCAAGACTTTGGAGTCAGACAGAAATGGGTTCAAAGCTGGGTGTGTCAGTTACTAGCTTTGTGACTACACCTCTGAATTTTTGTAGGATTATAGGAGAAAATGTATACAAGTAAAACATCTGTATGTATATATAAAAATGTCTTACTCAAGGGCTAGTGAGGTTTCTTTCTCTTTCATGTCATTCATTAAGTTACTTTGCCAAGCCCTATACATGCTTTAACCGAATTCTCACAATAATTCTATGAGGTCAGTCTACTAGTCCCCCATTTAAGAGAGGAAGCAGCTGAGTCTGGCTGGGTGTGGTAGGCTCCCCAAGGATAACAGATCCTAATCCTTTGAACCTGTAAATGTTACCATATTTGGAAAAAGGGTCTTTGCAGATGTGATTAAGGGTCGTGAGATACTGAGATTATTCTGGATTTTCTGGGCGGGCCCTAAATGCAATCCCATGTATCCTTATAAGAGGGTGGCAGAGGGAGATCTGACATACTGATGCAGAGAAGATGATGTGAAGACAGAGGCAGAGACCGGTGTGATGAGGTGACAGGCCAAAGAATTCCAGCAGCCACCAGGAGCTGAAAGAGGCAAGGAACAGGTTCTCCCCTAGAGCCTTGGAGGGAGTGCGGCCCTGCTGACACTATGATATCAGCCCCATAAGGCTCATGTCAGACTTCTGGACGCTAGAATTGTGGGAGAATACACTTCTGTTGTTTTAAGCCAGCCTCAGGAAATTAATACATTGGGTAACAACTGGTAAATGGCAGAATCAGAGACAAGCCCAGGTCTGACTGGCTCTGAAGGCCTCACTCTTTCCACTACAGAAAGTTTCTCCAGGACAGAGGGTGGGGGGAGTGGGGAGACAAAAGTGGAAGATTATGGCATAATAGGAAGAGTGAAGTAAGAGAAGAAGAGAGAAACTGCACGGGGTGTACAGAGCAAAGAGACGTTGATTCTGCCTCAAGAAAGTAAGGAGGGATTCCCAGAGACAGCGTGCTGGCGTTGTCTTGGCTGGCACGAATCTGCCCCACAGAGAGACCAGGAAGGGCAATCTCAGCAGCAGGGCGGCAGGCAGTGACCTGAGAGAGGGAAACCGCTTGAGTGACTGCAAGAAGTAGGGGGTGTTGAAAGCAAAGGTGGGAGAGAGTGGGGAACAGAGTAGCAGTAGAATATGATGGCAAAAAGGTAGGCTGTGGCCATGCTGAAGGGTTTGGACCTGTATCCAGAGGCAATAATTTTTAGGCAGAGCAACAGTAGATCAACAGCGTGATAGCAATAGAGATTTTTGGCTGGGCAGGGATAGATGTCCTTTAAAATGCTAATCCCAGTACAGGGATTCCAGAACCCAGAACCATTTAGGGAACACGTTTTTGTTTTTGTTTTTTAAGACTTGGTTTGTATTTATCACATTATTGTGATATTAACTTCGATCATTTAGTTAAGGTAGTGTCTGCCAGGTTTCTCCACTGTAGCTATTTTTCCTTTGTAATTAATAAGTATCTTAGAGCAAAGTACTCTGCGACTATGTAAACATCCTGTTCATCACTTTCATCACTAGGTATAACATCCATTGATAATTTTCTAACTCCATCATTCCATCTATATATAAATAGTTAGCTTTCTATTCAAGAAAGAGCTTTTCCTCTTCCCCATTTTGTTTATTATTTATTTATGTCACTATGGGTGAATAGATTTTTATTTTATTCATCAATCAAATTTATTATTGATCAAATTATAATCAATGGATTGTAAGTAATGTTCAAATTGTCCCAGATGTGACCCATGGAAGTCCCTTCAAGCTGACTCCTGTGCCATTTTTATGCGGCCCCTTATTCTCTGAGCATTGTCATACTTTCTGGCACAAAAAGAGATTCCAGATTCATCTTGTACTTTCCATGCCCCAGGCTTGGAATTAGTTTCTTCTCTAAGGAGTTCTGGTCCCTTTTGTGGAGAATGACATTAAGACACCAAAATCTTAGTGCTCGTTGCATCCTTGCTACTGGTGTGTGTCATAGCTCATAGAGTCTCTCAGTGGATAGAGTGAGGAAATATGTGGGAGGGGACACATTTATATACACCTATATTCCTTTGTAATACTTGTAGAAATACAGATTTCTGTGCCTTACCCCCAGAATTATGAATCAGAATTTTTGGGAGTGGGCTCATAGATCTGTATTTTTCAAAAGTTTAGCCAGGATTGGGAATAGAGGATGGGCTAGGAGAGTGGCAGCAGAGGCAGGGAGACTAGCCCCAAGGCTAGAGGAAAGCTGATGGGGTGTGGGCGAGGGAGGAAACCCAAAGACAGAGAGGGCACGATCAAGTGTACGTGGGACTGACTGCATAACGGAGGGAGAATGGACCTGAGAGAGGAGTGGAGTGACCAGGCACCCTGTGCTTCCTGCTTGGAGAGCTGCCATTTTTTGTGGCCTTCACAATGTCATTTAAACAGTAAGCAGTGAGCACATGTTCGTTTAATTAAACTATCCTCTTACTTTCCTCCTATAGATTGTATAAAAATCCAAGTGATATTCTGTAAAGAAAATAACTATAAAACATTCCATAATGGATATCTCTTCCACTATATTTTTGTCATAAGGACTAGAAACTGAGTTTTACTCCAGGCGAGAAAGCTAACTTGTGAACTCATTGCCAGGCAAGGCTCTCACATAGATAATATGGCCCGGCCAAACAATGGCTTCATGTCTACCAGGCAGAATAATAGACCTGGAAGGCCTTTTACCAAGAAGCAACGTCTGTAACAATATCTTTTATTGTCAAAAAAAAAAAAAAAAGGGTGAGAGTCTGCTCCAGATTCATTAAGCTGAGATGACTGCTTACTACCACTACAGCATAAAAATCACTGGAGCATGATCAAAATATATAAAAGAGATGTAAGAAGAAAAGCAAAGCTAAAAGGATATGACCCTTGAACATTCTAAAACGCAGATGAAAGTACAATCCAGAGAAAAATAATCATTTCTGGTGTTTATGTAGTAAAAGGAACTCATCAATGACCTCCTTTTTGCTAAATCCATGAGGCACTTACCTTATTCTAATCTACCAATACTGCTGAAGGTCAATACCCTCTGCCCTTGGCTTCCAGGGCACTCTACTTTCTTGGTTTTCCTCCTACCTGTCTTAGAAGTTGATCTTCCTCAAAGTCCTGATCCTTGCCTCTTCTCTTTTCTCCTTATGCCAGTTGGGCATCTCACACAACCTACATATACACTGCAACTCCCACAGCTCTCTGCTGAGCCATAGACATATATATATGTATTTTATATTATATATTTATATTATATATATATAAAATATCAGCTCTTAGTTGTCTCACAGACACCTCAATCTAAACATGTTCAAATATTCAAAGATGAACTCATCATCTCTCTCCCTTGAACCCGCTCCTCATTCTATTGCAGTGATTGATAGCCACTTTCCAACCAGTTGACCACGTCAGAAACTTGACCATCCCTTTACACCTTCCTTCTCCCTCACCACTAATATCCAATCAATCATCAAGAATCTAGACTTTCCAGAATAAATCCATTGCTTTCTTTCAATACTAACATAATTATCTCACACTTAAATTACTTCAGGTGCCTGCAGACTTTCTCTTCTCCAATCCATTATCCACACTACAGCCAGAGTGGTCCATCCAGAGCCTAACTACAATGATGACCTTTCTCCAGAAAACCTGATTACCCTCCCCTGTCCCATGAACGGTTTAGGGGTCGGTTCTTAGGCTCCCAAACACCCTGGGCTAACTCACTCCTAAGATAGCAGAATGATATTTATTTATCATTTACATATTTTATTTATTTTTAAGTATTGTCCCCTCATGATTATAAGTTCCTTGAAAGAAAGAGATGCATATTGTTGTTTACTGTTGGGTCCCCAATCCTGGCACAATGTCTGCTATACAGTAAGCACTCAAGAAATTTTGTTGCAAGTTTAAAAAAAAAAAAAAAAAAAGATTTATTTATTTCGCTCCCCTGTCCCCTCGTTGTCTGCTCTCTGTGTCCATTCGCTATGTGTTCTTCTGTGTCTGCTTGTCTTCTCTTTAGGCGGCACCAGGAATCAATCCTGGGACCTTCCAGAGTGGGAGAGAGGCACTCAATCTCTTGCGCCACCTCAGTTCCCTGGTCTGTTGCGTTTTTTATTGTCTCTCTTCTATTTCTCTTTTTGTTGCATCATCTTGCTGCGCCTGCACTCCGCACGGACCAGCTCTCCACTTGGGCTGGCTCTCTGCTCAGGCCAGCTCTCCACTTGGGCCAGCATGCCACATGTGCCAGCTTGCCTTCACCAGGAGGCCCCAGGAATCAAACCCTGGACCTCCTATATGGTAGACAGGAGCCCAGTCGCTTGAGCCACATCTGCTTCCCTGCAAGTTATTTTTGTTTCTCTAAGAGTTCTTAACCTGGTGTCAATGTACTCCTTAAAAGAATTCAGGAGTCGGGGGAAGCAGATATAGCTTAGTGGTTGAGTGTCTGCTTCCCATGTATGATGTACTGGGTTGAATCCCCAGTACCTCCTTAAGGAAAAATACAGGGAGTCATAAACTTGGATGGACTAAAAATGACACATTATTTTTACTAACTTGTAGCAGAAATTTAGTATTTCCTACCTTTCGGAGTATAGGCAACAAGCCACAAGAGAATTAGCAGCACCTGTGATCTTGTGACCACTAGAAATCACAGATATTTTCCTATCACATTACAGTCGTTGCAGGTATCTCAAAGCATCAGCTATACTCATCACCACTTTGAAATAATGGTGATTAGATCTGCTAGACTTTTTAACTGTGCATGTTAATATAATAAAGAAGGACATATAATACTATGTCACAACATTTTAAAATACTTTTATAACTATTTTACAAAATAAGTAGTTTTCTTCGTAATACTATATATGTATTTTGCTTTATGCACTAGAAAACATTATTCTGTGATGGTGGTAGTGTAAATACATATAACCACTTTAGAAGACCGCATAACAGTTCCTAGCAAAGCTGGTCGTATGTGTGCCCTATGACCCAGGAATACCACTCCCAGATGAAATTGCACATACATGTTCACCTGTTCTAGAATGTTTAAAGCAGCCGAAGAAACTGGAAACCAATCAAATGCAAATGAGACTATATAAAGTGCAACCTTAGGCAAAACTAATTTATGCTGTTAAAAGTCAGGACAGATGTTAACTTTGCAGGGGGTTTGTGATGGGAAGGGGCTCAGGAGGGGACTTCTGTGGTGCTGGTGAGGTTCTAGATCTTGACCTGGTGAGGGTTACACAAGTGTGCTTGGTTTGTGGGATCTGATCAAGTTGTGTGTTTATGATAAGTGCCATTTTCTCTTTGTATCTTATACTTCAATAAAAAGTTAAAACGGAACAAATATGCAAGCCTATTATTCTGAGATGGAGTCCATAGGCTTTACAGCATGTCCAAGAGGGCCCCCAAAAGAGGAATTTCCAAAAGAAATCAGAAGAATTTCTACACAGAAATTTCAAGAGGATCATCTTAAAACAAATAAAAGTCAACAAGGACAAGTCATTCATTCATTCACTCCACAAATACTTCTGAAGCACCTTCTGCCTGCCAGGCACCGTTCTGGGTGCTGTGGCCATGGCAGTGAGCAAAACAGCCCTGCCTTCATAAGAGCTAAGGAGAAAAATGAAACAGGGGTGAGGAGTGAGGAATGTGTTAGGTCAGGGTCTGAACTGTACAGGGTGGTCAGAGAAGGCCTCAGTGAGAAGGGGACATTAAGCAGAGACCTGAGACAGGTGAGGACAAGTCATGTAGAGGCCTGTGGGAAGAAGGATCCAGGTGGAAGGAATAGCAAGTGCAAAGGACCTAAGGCAGGAGAGTGCCTGGGTATTCAAAGCAGCAACTAATAGGCCAGAGTGGCTGCAGAGTAAACAGGAGGCCAGGTCCTATAGGGGTTTAGAGGCCATTCTAGGGACTTTGACTTTTACTCTGAGCAAAGAACTGAAGTGACCTGGCTTAGGTTGTAATCATATCACTCTGGCTGCTGAGTTGTGACTACAATAGAAGGACAAGGATGGAAGCAAAAAGGAGGCAGTGGGAAAGAGCCTGGGATAAGAAGAGAAAGTGAGACTAGATGCCTGGAGGAATATGAACACACACAAACACATTTTAACTTCTTATTTTGAAAAAATCCCAAACCTACAGAAAAGGTGCTAGAAATTGGACAATGAACTCCCATAAACCCTTCACTTAAATTCACCTATTGTTAACATTTTGCCACACCTGCTTTCCCGCTCTCCCTCCATAAACACACACGCGCGCGCGCGCACACACACACACACACACATCTGCTGCTGGGGCTGCTGGAGCTGTTATTAACCATTAGAGAACAATTTGGAGACACCATTGAGTTCTCACTCCTCAATATTTCAGGACACATCTCCCAAGAAAGCAAGTCCATTCCCTTCCATAACTGCACTGCGATGATCAAATGCAAAAAAAAAATTAGCACTAATACAATGCTATTGTCTAGTATATAGTCTCATATTCAAATTCCACCAGTTGTACCAATACTGTCCCTTATCACAATCCCTCCCCTCCTCAATCCAGGAAGTAATCCAGGGTCACACATTGCATTGAGGTATTTCTTTTTAGTCTCCTTCAATCTTGAACAATTCTTCAATCTGTTTCTGTCTCTTAGGAGAATAAAATTTATTCTCATTTATTATTATTATTATTATTATTATTATTATTATTATTATTATTATATTATTCTGCAAAGCACAGGTCGCTTGTGCTGTAGAATGTCCCTCAATTTGCATTTGTCTGTTTGTTTTCTCATGATTAAATTCCTAATAAGTGATGCTGAGAAGTCCCCATACGTAAGAGGTAGGCCAAGGAAGAGGAGACAGACAAAGACCAGTCGGGGAGGTAAGAAAACACCAGGGGCCTACACCAAGGAAAGAAGAGGAAGTAAAAAGTGATCAACTGTACCCAATGCTGTGAAAACATTAAGCAGAACGCAGCCCCGTTTAGCATTGGAGGTCACTGGAGACACTCTATAGACTGATTTCAGTGGCATGGCTGATGGAGCAGAAACCAGTTCATTAAGTTGAAAAGCGGATGAGAGAGGAAAGCTTTGGAGGAAGTGAACAGTATCAACTCAGGATCTCAGCACTTTAATTTAGAAAGGACCTTAGAAGGATCTGAGAGATCACATATACTGTCTTCATCTCATTTCTAGATGAGGAAACTGAGGCCCAGAAAAGTTAAGGCCATGCCCAAAGTCAGACGTCTGGTTAGAGACAGAGCCAGTGCAGTGCTAAACCCCACGGGGCCCATCCCCAGTCGCAGTGCCATGCCGCCTCTTCTGAGAAGGTTGGCACTGAAGGAAAAGAGAAGAGGGGGAAGGAATGTTAAGGAAAGGTTAATATAAAGTGGAACTCCTCTGCCTCCAAAGATCTTTCTACAATGTACACTGGGCATAGGCTGGCCCTCACTGGGCCCCCATAACTTGTGGGATTTGACTTATAAATCCTTGAGCCCTTAGTGAGCTAGTCCCAGCTACATCTCCCACAATACCTCCCACATCTCATCCTTCACTCCAGCAATACTGAGCTACTTCCCCTTTTGTCAGAAAATCCTGCTATCTTAAGTCCTCAAGCCTTTGCACAAACTATTCCCTCCCTGGTGTTCTCTTTTTCCCCTATTCCCCATCCACCTGCCAACCAAACTTCTCTTCATCTTTCAAAAGTCACTTCTTCCAGGAGGTCTGCTTTTAAACCCTTAGTTCTGAATCTTGGGGTGAAATTCCTTCTGGACCAGGAAAAACTTAACATCTGGGCTTTATTTCCATCTTACAAACATTCCATCATACTTTTAAAGGTTGCTTTAAAAGATCACCATGTTTCCAAAAATCTAAAGGGATCCAAATCAAGATTTTCTTTATAATACAGTCAAAAATTCCCAAGCATAAGGCATTCAGAAAGAATGTTTCATTCACTGTAAGATCCATGGACATATTTTTCAAAAACATATGTCTTCAATGGCTGTATTTTCCATATAGACCAAGGGAGCAGAAGAAGGAAGAAGCCAAATAAAAGTTGGTATCTAACTCAAGAGCTATACAGTCATTGGTCATTATCTGCCACCTGTGATAGGATGAATTATGTATCCCAATGAAATACATGTTCTTAATCTTAATACATATCCCTGTGGGTGTTAACTCATTGTAAAGAGGACCTTTTGAAGATGTTATTTTTAAAGTGTGGCCCAGCTGAATCAGGGTGGGTCTTAATCCTTATTACTGGAAGTCTTATAAAGAGAAGAGACCAGAAGTCAGAAGGCAGAGAGAGCCACAGGGAGGAGCCAGAAGGCAGAAGGCAGTGGAAACCCAGTGGAAACCAGAAGAGCAGATACTAGGAGAGAGAGATTGTTACGTGATGGGAGGCAGAGATGCAAGGCAAGGAACCCCAATGATTGTGGCAAGCCAGCACCAGAACGCTACAGATTTGGGGGAGAAGAACTGATCTTCCCTTGATTTTGGACTTCTAGCCTCCAAAGCCACAAAACAATTCTTGCTGTTGTTTAAGCCAATGTATTGAGGGTATTTGCATAGCAGGCTGGCAAACTAAGATGCCATCCAAGATTATTTTTCATAAAAGATTCTGAAATCTGTCTCTCAGTGCCAGCTAAGAATACATTTTCAGGATTTTCTCCTCACGAAGTGTATATAGAATGAATTCTATAGAAACCTCACTTCCATTTTACAACTCACTCCTTCCAAATAAATCTGAGATATGAAGACAAGAATAAACAACATATAAAAATGTACTAAGCACCAACTATAACCAAAACAAGGTGATACTTGGAGATCCTCCCATGGAACTCATATGAGGTGGGGAGATGGGTAAGTTAACAAATGCAACACAATGTGATGATTCCATAAGGAGGTACTTATATGGTGGCACAGAGAAAGGAGGGCCTAAAATTGTCTTGAGTTGTAAGGGAAGGCTTCCCAGTGTGGAGATGACATATGCATTGTGATCAAAAGAAGAGAAAGTCTGTGCAAGTAGAGAATTGAGACATCATTTCAAGCAGCCAGAATGGCATGTGCAAGGATGGGGATGCACAGTATAGGATGCTGGGTTCAGAGAACTGCAAGGAATTTGATGTGGCTGAAGGATGTTAGAAGAAAAGGGAGGGTCATCAGATTGGAGGAGGAGCCAAGGAGCAGATCAGAGTAAGCCTCAGAGATCACAATGAAGGAGCTTGAACCTTCTCCTAAAAGCAATGGAAGGCCTTAGGAAGGTTTAAAGCTGGGCCTTAGGAATATTTCTCTTCAAAACCTGGTAGATGGCCAAGCTCACTAAATCATCCAAGGGTTCACTCATGCAGCCTTTTCACTCATAGCCATGGCTAGTATTCACCAAGTATGCACTAGTATCTATGCCAGTCAAAGTAACAAAATATGTTTCCACCAGCTGGCAAATAGCTACTGCCCCCAAATCCCCACATCCATCACCTTGGCAGGCCAACCCACCCTCAGGAAGCCCCCTGTCAGTGCCATAAGATGACCTCCCTGGTGCCTGCCAGAATCAGCCCCCATTCCCATGTGCTCTCCTTTGTCCCCTACCTCCGCCACCAGAACCCAGCAGAACAGACAGCACCCTTAGTGGGAGCACTTGCACCCCAGCGGACAAATACTTGATGACCACCTGGCCCCCAAGGCTGTGGCCACCAGTCACTGGCCGGTACTCCCCAAAGCCACTCTTGCCATAGCCTCTTATGAGAACTGCAAATTCCAGGATATATCACATCACTTGTATTGAATACAACTCCTGTTCATAGCCCTTTCCTTACCTTTTCTAGTCCTCAATTCAGTATTTCTCATTGCTGTCTTCCTCTTTTCTATCCATCAAGAAATCCTTAGCCTCTCTTCTTCTAATCTCACTCCCCTAGTAGAGTTTCCATTCATTCCTTCTTTAGCTCATACCCCTTATTAGACAATCTTCCCTAGAAAGGGCAACCCTTTGAAACATGGTCCCACCCTTCAGCATAAAGCTGATTGTACTATTGGATGGACATCCTGACCCATTTTAGAACAAGTAGATTCTCCTTTCTGGGAATCTGGAATTAAGACTCAAAACACTGTATCAGGAATTAAGACTCAAAACACTTTATCAGTTGGTTATGGAGGGCCAAGCTGGAAGTCATGTACACTGAGGGGCTAAGGTGGCTTTTTTGGGAGGTAGCTATGTGCAAAATGGATCTTTGAGTCAAGAGGCCAGTCTGCAGCCAGAGAAAATCAAAGCATGTGTTATCCAGAGAGAAGGAGAGATGTGGGACCCTGCAATATGTGGGGATACTTGCAAGAGAAAGAGGTAGAGACAGACTAGCTGCCTGGTGACCATACAGTGCCTGAGAGACCTGCCATACTCCCTGTAATCAAGTTCTGAAAGATTCTCTTGCCATCTATTAATCCCCTCCTTAATTTTGCTTTCTTTCAGTTTCTTGCAATGATTCCTAACTTAGAAGATACATCATCATTCATGGTGTTGTTTTATCTTAAGCACACAGTCAATTCACAAGTGCAGAATAATATTTTAATGACTTTAGTAAGGAGCTAAACTAAACAAGAAGGCCTGAACTGTGGGTAACTTCAACAGCCTTAGAATAATTCTCTAACCAGCCTATTTATGTACCTACCATAGAGTTTCTTTCACCTCAAAGAGGTAGAGCTGGCATGCTGCTCCCCTCCTCCCTGCTGGACATGAAAGGAAATGGTGGAGAACTGATTGGCAATTGGCAATTCAGGAATCCCTCACTTCTGGGTTGAGGCCCTCCAGGTGTCTGCCTTCCAGTGGGAGAAGAAAAAGAATGAACATATAAGGGGTAGAGGCCAAAGGGTATCTTCTCTGACCACTCCCTCTGTTTTCCATACCTCTCATTCCAGCTTTTAAGATTTATTTATTTATTTCTCCCCCCACTTCCTCCCCATTGTTTGTGCTTGCTGTCTGTGCCCATCTGCTGTGCACTTTCAGTGTCTGCTCGTCTTCTCTTTAGGAGGCACTGGGAACTGAACCCAGGACCTCCCATGTGGGAGAGAGATGCTCAAGCGATTGAGCCACCTCCACCCCCTCAACAGACTTCTGTGGTTCCTCCACCAGGAAGGCCCAAGGCTACAAGTTCATATTTAAAAAGCAAGAATCTGTGCAAGATAATTAATTGGGGGGAAGAATAGTCTTTTCAACAGATGGTGCTGAGACAACTAGATATCCAGAAGCAAAAAAAAAAAAAGAATTTGGACCCCTACCTCACACACCATATGCAAAAATTAACTCAAAATAGATTAAATACTTAAACATAAGAATAAATTTCAAAACACTTAGAAGATAATAAGGTATAAGTCCAATCATGTATAAACTTGCACATGACTATTCAGAGCTGCATTATTTATAATAGCCAAAAGGCAGAAACAACCCAAATGTCCACCAACCAATGAATAAACAAAATATGGTATATCCATACCATGGAATATTATTCAGCAATATAAAGAAATGAAGCACCGATGCATGATACAACCTGGGTGAACCTTCAAAACATTATGCTAAGTCAAAGAAGCCAGTCACAAAGGCCACATATTTGTATGATTCCATTTATATAAAACGCCCAGAATAGGGAAATCTATAGAGTCAGAAAGTGAATTAGTGGTTAGCTAGGGATAGGGTAGGGGTAGGGTTGGGAAGTGATGGCTAAGAGAGTTGAGGTTTCTTTTGCAGAAATGAAAATGTTTTAAATTGTGGTTATGGACTCATACCAAAAGCCATTAAATTGTACACGTTAAATGGGGGAATTGTATAGCATGTGCATTTTATCTCAATGATGCTGTTTCTTTTTTTAAAAAAAGCTAGCACCTTTGGAAGTGAACAAAGCCTATGTATAAACTGTTGCTGATCCCTAAACCAGCAGTTCAGCAGTTAGTAAACACACTAAATACTACACTGGCTCCTCAAAGTATAAATCATTCCATATTCATTCTCTGTGTGTGTGTGTTTCTGTTTCTCTCTCTCTCCCCTCCCCACCCTCTTTCATCTCTAAGAAAGGATAGCTTCCAACTTCTAGGTTAATCTTTTAATGTTTTCTTCAGTTTCTGGGTTCCCAAATGTTCATCATCTTCTGTGTGGGAGGAATGGGCCCCCTGCCAAAGGAATGCAAAGGCTTTGAACATCCAAGACAATTCAATGGGGCAACAATTGTCTTTTCAACAAATGAGGTTGGACTATAAATATAAATATCCACATACAAAAGAATGAAGTTGGACCCCTACTTCATACAATAATCAAAACTTAACTCAAATGGATCAAAGATCTAAGTTAAGAATAAAAAACTCTCTGAAGAAAACATAGAAATCAATCTCCATGATGTTGGATTAGGCACTGATTTCTTATATATGACACCAAAAGCATAGGTGACAAAGGAAAAATAGATAAATTGGACTTGAACAAAACTTAAAATTTTTTGATTCAAAGGACACCATCAAGAAAGCAAAAAGAGAGACCGACCCTCGACTTCGCCGAGGCAGTGCCGTTCCTCTGGGTGCTTCCTCCTCGGCTTCCCCGGCTTCTCAGTCCTCTTCCTCGGTCTCCTTACCCTCCGCGGGGCCCAGAGACCCTGGTGTATGCCCCAGCCCTGACCCCACCAAAGACATGTCCACCCCGGCTCGGCGGCGCCTCATGCGGGACTTCAAGAGGTTGCAGGAGGATCCTCCGGCTGGAGTCAGCCGGGCCTCATCCGAGAACATCATGGTTTGGAACGCAGTCATTTTCGGGCCGTAAGGGACCCCGTTTGAGGATGGAACATTTAAGCTTACAATAGAATTCACTGAAGAATATCCGAATAAACCACCTACAGTTAGATTTGTCTCTAAGATGTTTCATCCAAATGTCTATGCAGATGGTAGTATATGTCTGGACATACTTCAGAACCGCTGGAGTCCAACCTATGATGTGTCTTCCATTTTAACATCCATACAGTCTCTATTGGATGAACCTAATCCCAATAGTCCAGCAAACAGCCAGGCTGCTCAGCTGTACCAGGAGAACAAGCGGGAATATGAAAAGCGTGTTTCTGCAATAGTAGAACAGAGCTGGCGTGACTGTTGACCCCGGTGCAGCAAAAGAAGAGGCTGGTCATAAGAAAAATTATATATGATGTGTTTGTTACCTTCCTATTCCTCAGTATCGTTACATTACTTTATTAAAAACAAAATAGCTGTTGTACTGTTTCCATCTTCCCTTGCCAAGCTTTCCTACCCCTTCTACCCTCTCCTTGAACATCAGAAAACATCCTCTATGAATTCAAATGTACTGTACCTGGGTTACTTGCAAAAATTGCTAACATTTAATTCCTTTTCTGTGGTATTTCACCTCCAGTCTTAGGGCAGTATTATGTTATACTGTACTTTACACTAAGCTTTTAAAATGAATTGTTACACAAGTGGTGCTTATGCATATCTTGATGACCAGAATGTTATTTTTTAACAAGACGATGGCTGAAGTGTTTCATCCTGGCTGGTCCTTCACTTGTATTGGATTTCCAAGTGAATGTGTGTGGAATACACCTTTCAGAGAATAGGGAAGCAAATCCATATACACATCCAGTTTGGAAGGGCAACGGAGGCTAAAACTCTTATGGTACTAAGATATAGCCAATATAAATTTTAAGATGGTGTTTACTGGTAGGAAGGACTCCGCAAAAGGAGTGCAGCAATTGTAGTTAACAGTCACATTCTCTCCTTGTCAGATATTGACTGGACATACCCATGCTAAAAGTTTCAGAATACTGAAGTCTTCTGGGTTTTTGCTTTTTACAGAGGTGTGGGAGCAGAGGAATGGAAACAAAATCGTTAGATTTTAAGCTAGGGAAAGGTGGAGATCCTTTACTCTTTTTAAAGGAGCAGTGCTGCCCTAGAAAAATAAGCTTTCAGTCCCATCTTTTTTCCGTGTTTTAATTAATCCAAGGAAGGGAGTGTATCTGTGGCAAACTATTTTCCACTCAAATCCTGAGTTCACGCTGCATGCTTTAGTTAGTTTCTTCTCTTTCAGCATTACAAAGACCTTAAAGTTAACGTCTGCAATCTTTCTTTGGGTATTTATACTTTTAGATATACAGTACCTTTAAGTAGCAGTGTGGGATGAGGCTTGTAAATGTTTTTGTTTAATGTTCTGTTGTTATTTTTTGTGCGTTTCTCACTCTTTTAAATCTAACTTTGCACAAGTAACCCATGTAAAAAATGTACATTTTTCAAAAATTGTAAATAAAAATAACATTAAAAAAAAAAGAAAGCAAAAAGAGGGAGGCGGCTGTGGCTCAGTCAGTGGGGCTCCCGTTTGCCATATGGGAGTTCCCGGGGCCTCCTGGTGAAGGCAAAGCCCGCCGGATCGGCGTGGTTGGCTGACCCAGCGAGCGGAAGCGGCAAGGGGGGGATAAATGAGTGAGTAAATAAAATCTTTAAAAAAAAAAAAAAAGAAAGCAAAAAGACAACCTACAGAGTGGAAGAAAATATCTGAAATACATCAGATAAGGGACTTGTATCTCAAATAAAGAGCTCTTCCAACCCAACAATAAAAAGACAAACCAATTTAAAAATGAGCAAAGGGCTTGGATACTTCTCCAAAGAAAGATAGACAAGTGGCCAATAAGTGTATGAAAATATGATCAACACCAATAAGTTATTAGGGAAATACAAAGTAAAACCGCGAGGTACGACTTCGCACCCGCTGGGATCACTATGATCAAAAATAACAGGCGCGTGGCGCCGAGTAAGACGCAGAAATGGCGGCCCCCATGATCTACGGACGGCTCTTGGACACAGCCGCCCTGAGGAGCCACCGGCCCCAGACGGTGCTGACGCCACCGCCCAGGTTCTAGGAGGTTCTGGATTGTTTAACAACCATGGACTCCAAGTACAGCAGCAACAGCAAAGGGCCTCTCACTACATGAATACCTGAGCATGGAATTGTTGCAAGAAGCTGGTGTCGCCCTTCCCAATGGACAAGTGGCAATGTCACCAGATGCTTATGCAAATTGCCAAAAAAATTAGGCTCAAAAGATGTTGTGATAAAGGCACAGGTTTTATCTGGTGGTAGACATAAAGAGACTTTTGGAAGTGGCCTCAAAGGTGGAGTGAAGATAGTTTTCTCTCCTGAACAAAGGCTGTTTCCTTCACAAATGATTGGGGAAAAGCTGAATACCAAACAAACAGGAGGAAAGGACAGAATATGCCATCAAGTATTGGTCTGTGAGCGAAGTTATCCCAGGAGAGAATACTACTTTGCAGTAACAATGGAAAGGTCATTTTAAGGTCCTGTCTGAATAGGAAGTTCTCAAGGTGGTGTCAACATTGAAGATGCTGCTGAGACTCAAGAGGGGATAAAGAACCTATTGATATTGTAGAGGCATCAAAAAAGAACAAGCTGTGAGGCTTGCACAGAAGATGGGATTTCCACCTAATGTGGATTCTGCAGCAGAAAACATGATCAAGCTTTACAACCTTTTTCTGAAATATGATGCAACCATGGTAGAAATAAATCCAATGGTAGAAGATGCAAATGGAGGTGAACATTGTATATTCCTTAAAGATAATTTGCGAAGTGCCAAGAAATATCAACAGTGCTGTGTATGGATGCAAAGATCAATTTTTATTCTAATTCAGGCTATTACCAAAAGAGAATCTTTGACCTACGCGACTGGACCCAAGAAGATAAAAGGGATAAAGATGCAGCTAAGGCAGATCTCAACAACATTGGCCTAAGTGGAAATATAGGCTGTTTAGTATATGGTGCTGGTTTGACTATGGCCACAGTAAATACAATAAAACTTCATGGAGGGACTCCAGCCAACTTTCTTGATGGTGATGGTGCCACAGTTGAACAAGTAATGAAAGCATTTAAGCTTATCACTGCAGATAAAAAGGTACAGACTATTCTGCTCAACATTTCTGGAAGAATCATGCAGTGTGATATTACTGCATAGGGTATAGTCACAGCAGTAAAGGATCTGGAAATTAAAATACCTATTATGGTACGGTTACAAGGTACATGAGGTGATGATGCTAAGACTCTGATAATGGACAATGGACTTAACATTCTTGCTGGTGATGACTTGGACAAAGCTGCTAAAATGATTGTAAAACTCTCTGAAATAGTGACCTTAGCCAAACAATCCCAGATGGATGTGAAATTTCAGTTGCCAGTCTGATCTGAGAACTCAGTGGATGGCTGAAGGTGTTAAATGTGTTATAATGGTTAAAAATACTGTGTTCTGTATTATTGTTCCTTTTCTTTTTACTGTGGGGAGCTTGTAATTGCCATCTAGGTGCATAAACTTTGAATTTGATCTGCATTTAATTCTACTGTTCAGAATGGGCTGTATGTGTAAAGAATGTATAATGCAGTTATCTAGTTTCTTTTGTTGAAGCTTTTTACTTTTCCTACAGAATGTCACTCACAATATGCCTGTTTATTATTGTTGGATACAAAGTTCTTCACTGATAAGAATTCTATGAATAAAATAAACATGAAGATAAAGCTTTATTCTTTAGTCTAAGAAATAATCTAATAACTAGCTTTGGTAGTAGAGTAATGTATTAAAACAATGTTTTCTATAAGAAGTTTTTACCTTTAACACCAAATAAATACTAAATATATCAATCATTATTTATAAACAGAACTTTCAAACCCTCCCTAAAATATTCTTTTAAGTATTTCAGTGAAGTTGTTAAATTACTTGAACATAATTTTAATCACTACAAAACACTGATAACTGCAAGTCTTCATGATTCTGTGGTATTCTTAAGAAGCAACTGTAGGTTTATATGAAATAAAGGCATATTTACTAAGGACTTGGCAGATAAAATAAAGAATGTCAATTTAAGTTAATAAAAATCTCCCAATTAAAAAAACAAACAAACAAATGTTGGAGAGGATGTGGACAAATTGGAACCTCTATAAATGGCTGGTGGGATTATAAAATGGTGCAGCCACTTTGAAAAACGGTTTGGTAATTTTTTCAAAAATCTTAAACAAAGAGTAACCATATGACCTAGCAAATCCACTACTAGGTTTACACCCATGAGAAACATATGTCCACACAAAGGCTTTGGACACAATCTTCCACTGTCCACATCAACTCCAGGGACAGGCTTATCATCTTTTTTTTCTGGTACCTTGGATGTGAGAAGCCAGCACTCAACCACTGAACCGCACTGGCTTCCCTGAGTTGGTTATATCACTTGTCTTGCTTGTTGTTTGTTGTTTTTTCAGGAAGCACCGAACCCAGGACTTCCCATGTGGGAGGCAGGCACCCAACTGTCTGAGCCACATCCATTCCTTCTTACCATCTTTTTTTTTTTTTTTTTTTTTAAAGATTTTTATTTATTTATTCATTTATCCCCCCCTTGCTGCTTGTGCTCGCTGGGTCAGCTAACCACGCCATGCAGGCGGGCTTGCCTTCACCAGGAGGCCCCGGGAACCGAACCCGGGGCCTCCCATATGGTAAACGGGTGCCCTACTGATTGAGCCACAGCCGCTTCCCCTTACCATCTTTTTTAACTTGTCCCAGCTATTGTCTACTAGGTTTCTTCTAGGGAAGAAAGCACACTAGCAGATGCCCAGGTGACTCCTCTGTACAATGTTGTTTGAGAAGCATAGCTTGCTCTACAACACTGTAATTGCATCTAAGACCAACCTATACATGACAAACTTGAGTTAAACCTACAAGAGAAGCCCTGCTGCTGAAGGTGTATAGACCACTAGCTACACATGGCTCCGCAGGCTCCAATTGATTGGGGGAAGAGACAGTCTCAGAAGCAGAACCAGGAAGTCAGCATTCCCAGCAGTTTCCGTTTTCTTTCTTGGTTGCAAAAACATCACTGACATTGCAAAGCTGTTCTCTTCCACATGCATGGGGATAACAGAGGCCCTAGGGCAACCCTGCTTAGAGATGCTCCCATGGGAACGGTATTTCACTTTACCACAGTCTAACCTACATGTCTCATTGACCATTATTGGTGAGGTTAATATCATTCTTTATAGGATAATACAGTGCAGAGCAATGTTTTCCAAGTAGTGGCCCATTACATGGTAACCATATTTTCCACATAAAATGTGGCTGTATTTTCTGGATTAAAAATTAAGACTGTGGTATGACAATACCAGGTACACCCATGGCAATTAATGAATGGAATGTTTGTGACTCTCCTGGGAAATCTAGAACATATGGTGCCAAAACTCACAAGGCACTAATGATAGAATGAGAATAATGATGACCTAGTTCTTTCGCTGAGTATGTACACCAGAATTCTGGGCATACCAGCTCCACTCTCCTGGAGTCTTCACACATAACCTCTCCTCTGCCGCCAAATCTTCATCATCTCTGCCTGCCCCTCCATCCTTCATGCCCCAGCTTAAATGTCATCTCCCTAGAGAGCTGCTCTGGAAACCTTATTTATAGTAGCCCCCACACCCCCACCCAACCCGGGTCCTCTCCATGATTATTTCCTTCTTGGCACTTATTACAATCTGTATTCATCTTGTTTTCTTGTCCATTTGTTGTCAGCCTCCCCCAGCAGAATGTGAGCTTTAAGGACACAGGAACTTTGCCATGTTCACTGCCACACCTGTGCACCTCATACACTGTAGATATTAAATAAGTTTCTGATGAATAAACAAATGAGAAAGATTAAAATATAGCCAACTTAGAGAATAAATAAATCTTAAGAAAAATCACCAGCAAATAGACCATAGTTTATTGATAAATAAGATCATTTATGAATAGACCTTAAGATTCCATCAAAACCTTTTGCTTTATGCCCTCGCAATGAAGAGAGTAAGTGGACTCCAACGAACAGTGAGATTGTCCCACTGAGTGACTTTGCTTCAATCTCTTTCCCTCTCAGAGCCATAGCTATAAAATGAGAAGACTATCTCTCAGGACTGGGAGATGTCAATAAAATGACATATATATAAAATTTCTGGTACAGAACAGGCACTCAACTCACTATGGGTTTGATTCTTGATAGTTTCCTCGTGTTTCCCTTATTCAACCTGGACACATCTCCAGCCCTTCATGTGCACCTACTTACCCGACGCTCTGCCCAACCAGGGCTGTAAGACACCTCCTCTTCAAATTCAACAAGTTCAACAGTATTTGCAGCAACGGCTTATTTTAGCTGTGTCACAATTTAGACGTTTTTAAAATATTGTTTTGTAATTAAACATATCCAGTCAATCATTGCTTCAGGTCATTGTTTCAAAGCTGGTGATGTGCCTAAAATGAACCTGAATATTGTTCCATTTCTAGACTGAGTTCTAGCAATCTGCTTCAAAACTCTTGACTAAAGCACAAGATTTATAGCCCTAGAGATGATAAACAGAGTTACAAAGTCCTACAGGCTTACTAAATTCTGCTTAGGAACTGGGCACAAGAGTAGGACCACAGTGACTGAGAAAAATAAAGGAGCCCTTAAAGCAATGAAGGAGCGGCTTGGGGCTTTGACATCAGACTAACTTGGGTTCGAATTCCCATGCTAGTCTGCTAGCTGGTGACCTTGGGAAAGATCCTTAACCCTTCTATGCCTCGGTTTCCTCACCAGTAAACTGGGGCTGACAGTACCTACCTCATGGGGCTGATGAGAGGGTGACTGAGGTAAACCTGTATGCACATTTAACTGAGCCTGGCACTCGGGAAATGTTTTCTCTGGTTAGGCTAAGATTCATTCTCGACTTCAAGGACCTTACATACACTTAGAAACAGCAATGTCCAGAATGAAATAGCACAAAATGATATGTATTAAATGAGCAGCATTGGTCACAAAGGATGCAAAACTTCAGGAGCTCAAGGCACCCCATCCCCCGAGGATGGTAAAGGCTACCATGGGAGCAATGAGATGGAAGCAGACAGGGCTATGCAGGACGTAGAAAAAACAGGCCTCTACAGTGGGCTCTTACTATTTGCCAAACACTGTGGGGCACCTCTTGACTAATCTCTACAACAAACTACAAGGTTAGATACCTTGAAAGCCCCATTTTATAAATCACAAGTGTTTTACTGCTGATATAGCTGAGACTCAGAGAGGTTCCGGAATTTGCCCAGATCATTCAGCTGGTATGTGGCAGAACTGGATTCAACCCCTCAGATCTTTTTGACCACAAAGTCTGTGCTCCTGCCAATATGCCATGGGGATCGAGGGAGGGAAGATAAATCATCCCAGTATGAAGCAGGGAAGAACATGGCCATCTTACACGGCAAGGGTGAAGCAAATGATTCATGATTTTTTAAAAAGGGAAAATAAGAGTAGAAAGGTGGGTTAGGGCCAAAAAGAATAGAAGGCTATGGAGTTTGGACTTCAGCCTATGGGCAATGAGGAATCACTGTTCGGCTTTTGCCTTTTATTATTAGTAGTATTAAATATGACTACTACCATTGAGGGTGGTGGGCCACACTTGTGGGAGATGTTTGTGTGGGACATGGTGGGAGGTGTGGGGGGTGGGCAACATGGGAGTCCCAGGGGGTTCTGTGTAATATTTTCGGTAATCTAAGCACCTCTTAAAATATATTTTTATATATATAAATAAAAAAAAAAGAAGTGGAAACAGAGGAAAAAATATATATATATGACTACTACCACTATGAAGAACATTTATTGAGTACCAGCCAAAGGCCAGCCCCCGGGCTCTATAAACCCTTTACATACATTATTTCTAATAGTTGCAACTCTGCAAATTAAGTGTTGTCATCCCTACTTCACAAATAACTAAGGTCCTGAGAGGTTACCCCTGTCATGCAGATGCTCTAGTAAATGGCAGAGGAAGGTTCTTACCCCAGTGTGTGTGAGGTCAAAGTCAGTGCTCTTTCCCCTAAAACAGTTTTGCAGGAAAATCTCCCTTGCGATACAGAGCCAATAAATAAATAAATAAAACAAGAGAAAAGAAAATTGAGACAGGGAATTAGTCAGAAGCAAAATAGGGAAGGAGAGTGAGGCAATAAAATAAAAATAAATTAAAAAGAGGTGACAGAGTGAATGTGCACAGGACATTTTCTTTCCTTTACTCTGCCACCTGAAGTAGAAACCAAGCTAGCAATTATGCCAGTCTCTAATATTGCTCTTGCACTACTGTTAGCCCAACAGCGAATTCTCCTTCAAATATTTACTTGTCCCTTCACAGTGTTATCAGGGCTAAAATATGGCATCAACCTCTAATCTGTTATCTGTATTGAAGGGCAATCATTCAAGAGACTAAAACTAAGCCTCCACATCCAATAAATCGTATGATGCCTCACCTACTAACATTTTTAAAAATCTGACTTAAACACATAGCCTGTCAAAGCAGGAGGACACATATGCTGAGCTCTAACGAGCTCTGTCAAATCCTACTTTATTATTAAGGTTCATTGTGATCTCAGAGATCAGATGGTTTTATAAAATGTGTGTTATCAATTTTTGTTAGGCTGCGTTCTAGTTAATATTCTAAGCAAGGGAGCACAAAAATTAAAGCAGTAGGAAACGTATGCATTATGAATCTATCTTTCAAACGAATGCAAAAGCTAAGTACCAAGTGGGCGATTATTTACATTATAGTATTTAATGGAATAGAAAGTTAGAAGTTTTAATATTTATGTAATGATTCCAAAAAATCCAAAGTATTTTCACACTAAAACCTTAGCTATAGTCTTCCCCATTCAATGAAAATCTTCAATGTTTCAAGTGGAAAAACAGTCGTCTACTGGGATACATAAAAATGAGGTGAAATTCTTAAAGATAAAAGAGTACAATTTCCTGCCTACAAATACAGTTAATACATAAATATTTCCAACATTTTACAGTATTAATTGCAAACATCTAATATATTTCTGAAAATAAAATTATGAAAGAAATGGCACTTTTGATCCCCATAGATTAGGATAAATATAAATATGGTTTGTGCACTGCCATCACCAGAAAGACATTTACATTTATAAAATTAAGCAAATTAACAGCATAAACATTCTAATTTTACAGCCCTAAATTGTACAAAGTACTGTGGTTTGTGATTTTTAATCCATTGGGCTTTATTGTATTCCTATGTGCAAATACATATGTGGATATTAAAGAATTCTGTTTACCTGTATATATTCAGAACCAACCAAATACTATGGAGAATTTAGCAATAAAGCCCTTTCGCTGAAGGCAGATTTTCTACTGTCATTACTCAGCATAAAGAGACAACTACCTTAATAAATAGACCAGAAGCTAAAGAGTCTTTTTTGCTTCTTTTCATCAATTGAGGCTCCCTGCAAAGCCAGGTATACAAATAACTTCATTCATCTTTTCTTAAATCTGAGTGTTTCTTTAAAGCTCAAAGCCAGATCTCATCACATCCCCATGAGTCCAGCTGCCTGTCATAACAAAGGTTTACTGCAACTCCACCCCTTTCCCACCTTCAGTTTCAACATTGCATTTATTGTCTCCCTATTAGAGAAAGAATTAGGATTTCAAATCCACAAAGTAGTTCCGTGAATTGTCACTTTAAATTATTTAACCACAGGGAATTTTCTGTTTAATTGCCACTCTCTCCCTTCCCCCAAAGGACTACATCTTATTTTGATGTTGTAATGGAAAGCACTGCATTAAGGCAGACAGAACAAAAACATAATGGGTTTAAATTTTTAAACATCTAACCTTTTCACAAGTCACTGTTAATCATTTGCACCTGCAACTTTAATAATCAGCCTGGCAATTAGAGAAGCAAAATCTCCGGGACAGAACTAGGTAAAGATGTCCCAAACACAACCATTATCGTATCAGGGAGGGAAGAACAGCTATTTTGTCATATGTGACATGAATAAGGTTTTGCATTTCAGTTACCCAAATACTGAGAACAGTAGAGTTCCTAGTACTTAACATCTTCATCTTTTAAAAGTCGAGATTTAAAAATTTATTTTACTGTATCCTCAAATATTAACTTTTTGCCTTAATACAATTTTTCAATTTTAGCTCTCAGTAAAAAAAAAAAAAAAAAAAAAGGCTTGGGAATATAAGCACAGCACTAGATAGAAAAAAAAAAACTAGTGTTTTCAATCATTTTCCCCACTGAGAAAGTAGAACCACTGACATATCACCACTTAATCATTTATTTCTTTGAGAAAGGCAAACCTAGAGCAAAAGTCACAATATTCTGAAAATATGATCAAAGTTGTTCTACATCAATGAAACCCACGTTTGGAAGGTACAAACATGGTCTCTTTCAGTTGTCGTTTATCCCGGACAAGTCATTTTCCCTGTGAGCTGAGGTTCCCATATCATTGAAATCTTCCTTAGCTGCCAAAGCTGGAAGAGATTTCCTGTGAACATATCTGGACCACACCTTGTTTGGTCACACATAAGAAGCTGAGAAGGGCTGGAGGAAAACGTGTCTGGTCCACAGATGAGAGGATAGAGCTAAGAATTGAAATAACCCCCCCTTCAGTGCAATGGGGAGGGTCTAAAATGGCTATTCATCCAATTGTGTTCTACCAGTCCTGGTCACCCGCCACCAGAAAGATGTTGGTTGTTTGTGGGCTGGCTGGTGGGATTTTGTGGTCCAGCAGTTGCCAGCTGTTTATATATAACCTCCTTGATATTGTGGAAGCATCAATTTCATGTATAAATATACTTTCTGGTATTAAAGCACTGCCAAGTGAAATACTGCAGAACAAACTCCTCATTCACTGCAGAAATTTCCCACATTCAAAACATCTTGGGATGAAGATTCCAAATTACCTGTAGCAAAATTGGAATTTTGTTTCATCCAAATTTGCTTATTGAGGAACCCAGGAGGAAGCTCCTAAAGATGATAACCACAGTTCACGTTATTGGCCCTACATTTACTAGCTAGGGAGGTAACGGGGCAGTGTTTGTTAGTTACTCAGGACCGTTCCACTTGTAGCAAGAATGAACGCCAAAAAGCATCGGGACACTCAGCTCCTCTGGGATTTAAAAGCCTTCCGGGAGGAAGAAGAGACATCTCCTCTACCTGCACCCCTCACCCTTATCTTTAGACTCAGCAGTCCTTCTGTCATTTCATGCGGTCCAAAGAGAATCCTTTATTCCCTGGGGCTTCCGAATCTGACCCGGGAAAGCCCGGTCCGTCACCCTTCTCCCTTCTCCCCCCCCGCCCCGCCCTTTCCAACCAACACACCCACCTCCCCCCCACCGCCCCAGCGCACCCCCTTACCTGATAATGTCGTCGTTGTGCCCCAGGAAGAATTTCTGACTGTGCTCACGGGTGTTGTAAACCACCCCGACCCCGGCCACAAAGTAGACCACCTCCTTGCCGGCCGTGTAGTACAGGTTGTTGCGGCACTGGTGACCGCGGTACCCGTACACCCACTCCAGCCGGAGCTGGCAGCTGGGAGCTGTCCGATCCGCCATGATAAGCCGACCCCACTCGCGCCCCCGCCCGGGTCCCCCGCGCGCGGGTCCGCGGCCCCTGCGCGCCGGGTCTGTCCTCGCCAAGGCTCGGGCTGCGGCGGACCCGCAAGGGCTCAGTGGGCAGCGCCCGGCGCTGATTTCCGCGGCGACGCACTAGCACAGCCCCGCGCGCCGGCCGCCACCATCATCCGCCGCCGCCGGTGCGTGGCCGCCAGACCCCGCCGGGCGCCGGGGCTCCCTCTCTCCCCGCGAGGCGGCTTCGGGGGCGCCAGCACCCGTGCGCGCACACGCCTCACTGCACCTGCGGGCTTCGGTCCCCGGGAGAGGTTCTTGGGGGGGTCACCCCGCCTTTTGAGTCAAGGATCTGCATATCCAAACACTGATTACCCAGTTCGCGCACTGAAGTTTGCAGCGCGCGGGGGCTTTGCAGCAGGCAGCGGGATTTATTCTGTGACAGCTTTGATTTTACAGAGAACCTGGGTAAGCTTTGCCATCACCGTCCTTGGATTCGAAACTGACGGTCTGTATCCAGGATGCAAGAGAGAGGAAGAAAGAAACAGATTTTTGCATAAGTCACCTGGTGCAAGAAAATGGTCCCCAAACTAAATCAAGTTTTTAAAAATTAAGTCATTCCCTATGTTCCTCTCCAGACCCACCTCCTTAATGATGTGAAATGTGCCCCCAATGCTGCCAGCTATTGGTTGCTGATATGAATCGAAAGAATATTTGCTGTTTCCCGATAAAGCCAAGGCGGATATGCAATGGTCTTTTTTTTTTTTTTTTTTTTTTTTTTTTTTTTTTTTTT
>JAKSZT010054030.1:32768517-33026793 GCA_026826555.1 Tolypeutes matacus
TTTTTTTTTTTTTTTTTTTTTTTTTTTTTTTTTTTTTTTTTAGATGCTCCATTAGTTTTCGTGTATGTTTTTAAAATTCATAACCTCCTCCTTCGTGGCCCTCTCTTCACCGAGAAGTGTTTAAAGAACTTAGCCAACCAGCAATTCTAATCTCAAGCTTCATAAAAGATTTCCTGAATCGGAGGAAACGAGGCACGAGTGCAGTTGGAGGGAGAAGAGAGCGCACTACCGACTAAAGCTCCCAGTGCGGGAGAAATTAAATAATTAACAAGTGGCAAAAATCACGTGCCTCTCCCTAGGAAGGTCTGCACTAGCTAGGGGATCCCGTCGGTCCTGCCTTTAAGCCCACCGTGGGGAAAGGGAGAGCTCGCCGGACGCTGGAGGACAGGAACCCCCGCACCCCGGGCACTGGCCGTGCCGGGTCCCGGGGATGCCCACCCCCAGGGACACCCTGGCCCGCGCGCACCGACGCCCCGGCCGTGTCTCGCGCTCCTCCCACCCCAGATGCAGCATCGCCCGCGGAGCATCCCGCTCTCGCTGCCTCTAACCTCTTCTCCGAAAGGGCGCCGCCAGCGCTCCGGGGTCCGCACCGCCGGGCGAAATCCTCCGCCTGCCCGCGCCTCCTCGCCTCCGGCCCTGGGGCTTAGTCACTGGAGCGCCGCGGGACACCGCTTCTTCCTCGGGCCCGGGCTCCAGGGGCGGGGCCACAGCCCGGCGTTCGGGAATCCTGGCCGCGGGTTACTAGGTGAGATCGCGGCGCTTGGAAACGGCGACGCCCCAACGGCTGGGGCCGCCCCTTTCCTCTCGCTGCCCAGGTTGCCCCCTTCCCGAGGCATTCTGGGAATCGTAGTCCGCTCCGCGCCGGCTCGTGTGAAGAGTGCTCCGAGCGCTCGGAATGGGACCACAAGTCCCAGGAATCCGCGCGGCCGGAGGTCGTAGATCGGCGGTTACCGGCGTTGGCAGAGCCGCGGTTCTCCGGGTGAGGGGACGCGGGTTTACCAAGGGCAACCGAATGCCGGCGCCCGGCGCGCCCTAGCAACTGAGGAGGGCGTCCTGCGTGCGTGTGTCTCCGTGGAGAAGAGCGGTAGAGTTCGAGTGGAGACGATCTCTACCCGCCAACCTGAGACTTTGTCCTGCACCAACCCCCTGAGGAGGACCGTGGTCGACATCCTCAGTAGGATCACTGAAGCTCAAGTTTGTTTCCTACTTCAGTCAAGTTTAGGAAAACGTTATACTGGTTTCTCTCACTCTGCCCAATGTAAGAACCATTGCTTACCCCTTTCCTTCCCCTGACCTGTCTCCTAAGTTAAAGGCTGAGTATTTAAGGACAAGATTTTGCAAGTGGAAAGGTGCTCACGCAAGGAACAACCACCCTTGGCCCTCAAAGGAGATATAAGGCAGAAGCCTGTAGCATTTCTCCGAAAACTGCCCGAATTGAACTAAGAATCCCACTGTGTTCTGAAGTAGCCTGTTTTCAAATTGGAGCCACAGCTGGCCTTTGGGAAGAGATTTCAAAATCCTAGTGTCTTAGAAGCTGCAAAAGGGTGTTGGATTAGACGTTTGGAATACGTGCTTTACTTTCTATCCTCCCAACGTTATTGCTGCTTGAATTCTTACACTGTCTCAAGCCTTAATACCGACCTCTGACCTGGTGGCCTCCAGAAGATTAGAAGTGTGAGAGTGTGGATGAGCAGTTGCTGCTTGCAGCAAAGCTACCAACAGACTAATGAAAGAGGATGTGAATTGGTCTCATTTTTCTTTTTAAGGAAACAAGAATCTACAAGTTTGTGAGGTAGCACTGTGCTAGGCAGTAAGGACACTACCAAAAATAAAACATTGCCTAAAAAGATTTGTTACATAAGCAAATATATAGATGAACAACAATTCCATGGCATAAAACAGTGCCAAGTGAAATATAGAGAGAGAATAGGTTCTCAGAAGAGGAAGAAGTTTTCCAGCTATAATAAATCAGGAAAGACTTCATGGAAGAAATAGAAACTTATAGGTAGAAGTGAGATAAGTAAAGGGAAGTTGAAAAAGCATTATAGGTGGTTCTATGGAATAAACTGAAAGGTACATATAGAAAAACATAGATTTAGAGAACACTTAACAAACTAACCCAGTTTGCAAGAGAGAATTCATGTAAGATAAGAAGGGAGAGATGAGGCTGAAAGGTTAGTTTGGGTATAGAGCTGATCCTGGAGGTTTGGACTATATCCTTAATCAATGGAGAGCCATTAATTTTTATTTATTTTTTTGGAAGAGGGTAATAAAAACAGTAGCAGTTAAGGCATTAGGCCAGAAAGGAAGGGACATTTTCCAGAGAAAATACAAAAGTATGTTGACAAAAAGAAATGGATGAGGGAAGCAGCTGTGGCTCAATCAGTGGGGCTCCCGTTTATCATATGGGAGGCCCCGGGTTCGGTTCCTGGGGCCTCCTGGTGAAGGCAAGCCCGCCCGCATGGCGTGGTTGGCTGACCCAGCGAGCGCGAACAGCAAGGGGGGGATAAATGATTAAATAAATAAAATCTTTAAAAAAAAAAAAAAAAAAAAAAGAAATGGATGCAACATGCCTTGTTCATTTCCTAAGTGATCTTTAATGTCATAACTAATGATCATTATGCTATACCAGATTGTACCTTCAGTAAAAAGAGTTGAAGGACTAAGACTGGTTCTGTCACTTACAAGTAACCTTAGGCAAATCACTAAATCCTCTGATCCTTAGTCTCTTCATTTAATAAAATAATACTCATCTCACAGGATAACTGTGAGAATGAAGCAAAATAATATACATATGGAAAAGGTTAATTTGTAAGACATTATATAAATGTTAATTATTGTTATATGAAAGTATATGTTAACAATTATACCTGTGTGTTTTTGTTTTTGTTTTTGAAGATAGTATGAAATAAGGCTTGGTAATGTCATTTGGAAATGAACAAGTCTAGTAAAGCAAGAATAAAACTGATATAACACTATTATGTTGTAGTAATAAATAGCACTTACTATGTTTTACCACTGTAAATGATGCTTTACATGTATTAAATCATTTACTCCTCATCCCAATAATAATCCTATGAAGTAGTTACTCTTATTTCCTCATTTTACAGATGAGTAAACTAAGGCAAATGAAGTTTAAGTAGCTTGCCCAGGGATGCACAGTAGTAGTGACAGGGTTTGGATTTGAACCATTACCTTGGATCTTCAGCAGAAATAGAAAGTTTCACCAGAGCTTGCCATTATCACAGCACTGTGCTGACTGGAAATAAGCCAGTCCATTGGCTACATGGAAAGGGCTCTGGACACTTCACAGGATCTCAAGAGAAAGCAAAGCCCTGCCCTTTAGCAAGAGCTATACTCAGTGCTAACAGAAGTCACCCTTCTCCCTACTCTAGCAATCTTGGGCTACAGAAAAGTGGGAAGAAAGCAATACCTAGCCACCAAAATGTAGCTCTGAAAAGATCACCTTATTCCCAGATAAGGTGGGAAGAATATCAAGAATGAATACACAGTGTATCGAGATAAATGATCTACTGCCCCTATCAAACATGAGAAAGATAAAAAGAAAGGACATAGCAAAAGCAAAACAAAATCCTGAAAAACAAATTATATGCAAAAGATAGAGGAAGAAGCCAGCCTGGAAGAAAATTTAAGTCAAAGAAACATTATCTACCACAGAATTTAGTTACAATATGAATTCATAGTATCAAGAGCTTGAAGATGGATGATAAAAATAAAATCCAAGCTAAGTAAATAATTCAAAAATATATAAACAATTAGAGATCTAATATATAAATGTAAAACAATAGAAAAAACTGGAAATCAAATTTCCAGCAGGAAGGAAACACTGGAAATTATCACAAGTGACACAGAGGAAAAAGACAAGGAGATTAAAGTCAATAGAGAGATGATAGAGAATAAAGCTAACCCAATATACAGATCATTAAATTAGAGAAGCCAACAAATGGAACAAAAAAGTATTTAGAAATAGAGGGATATAATAAAGAACTGCATCTGCACATTAAAGGGACACATTGTAAACCAGAAAAAAAAATTATATAGACTTCATTGAGGCATATCCCGAATAAATGATTTAAATTCAGGGCTAAATAATGTTTTTTAAATCATTTGCCAGCTTTAGCAGGGGCTAGCACACCAACTCCTCTGCCAATTAGTAATTAAAGGAAAATATTCAAGAATTTTCCCTCTCTTTTTGGAGAAACTAAAGTTTATCCCAGTTGATGAAGGAAAGCTATTTTACCTAAGAATGCTAGTTAATAAATGTAGAAAATAATCTCAAAGTAATTGTTTCAGTCAAGGATCATCAAATATATACTAAAATGATTAGATGAAAGGGTATTCCCTTGATGTTAAAGAAACACCTCACAAATTATGTACCTTTAAAGGGAGATATCTGGAGGTCACCATCTCAATCAAATTAGCAAATGTATTTAATAATAGCACTAGTAGAGGAACAGCCTCACATTACCTGATGTGACTCAGTCTGAAATAATTTTTGCCAAATAGTTCTAACCCAAGTCTAGTCAAACCTTTAGAACTATCTTTCAATTTACAGAAAAAAAATGGGGTAGGCAAGCAGGTTAATTGACACCACAAGTGAGCAATCAGGTAGCACTAGAAGGTAGGACAATATACAGCACAACTGGTCTGGCTTCTTCAAAAAGTAAATAATGAAACAATGAAAACTATAACAACAAAATATAGGTTATCCTTGGTTAAAAGAGAATGAAGAGCTGTAACAACCACATGTAATGTGTGAATCCTGATAGTTTGTTTTTCAAACACCCCAAAAGTCAATGGTGGGGACGGGGAGCAATTGGAAAATTTTGAATATGGACTGGATACTAAAGGATACTAGAGAATTGCTGTTAATTTTCTTAGTTATGATAATATTCTACATAGGGGAAAGTCTTAGTCTTAGAAATGCATCCTGAAGTATTTAGGAGTAAAACATATCTGCAAATGATTCAGGAAGAAATGTATACACACAAATATATAGGGAGAGAGAAAGAAAAAATGGCAAATTATTAGCAATTGCTGGATATAGGTAATTTTCGACTGTTTTTGGATGTTTGAAATTTTTCATTATAAAAAGACTGGGGAAAGTTTTTCAGGGATCTAGAGAACAACAAAAATGGAGGGTGAGGGTGGGAATCAGGCTGGCCTCCGTCATCTACAGTCAACCAATTCCAGAAGAAAATAGAGCAGTGTCTTTAAGTTTTGAGAGAGAAGGAAAGTTTATCATCAGAATTAATACACCTAAATTGATGTTTAAGTATAAGCACAACTGACAGGCATTCTCATACATTGAAAAACATAAGGTCATTTTATAGCACTTTTGACAGTTATAATGAACTTTAACTGCAAATGACTGAAGATCCCAAATAAGGCTTTAAATTTAAAGAAGGTAGAAATATCTCTTTCACATAAAATGTCTGGAGGTAGGCAGTTCAGGCCATGTAAAGCAGCTTTAAGAAATTGTCAAATACCCAGAATTCTACCTTGTTGCTATAATATTTTCACCACATATCTGCCACTTCATGGTCCCAGCTGACTGCTCAAACTTTGAGCAGTTCATTTGCATTCTAGCTAGTGGGGAAAAGAAGATGGGCATACCTCCTCCCTTTAAGAATATTTCCTGTAAATTTCAAGCAACACTTTTGCTTTCATCCCATTGGCCAGAACGTAGTTAATGGGATGCATCTAACAGCAAGGGAAACTGGGGTTGTACCCTATATTACTGGGGGCGCTGTGTACATTTAAAATCAAGAGTTTTGTTTTTTTTTACTAAGAAAGGAAAAAGTAATGTTGGTGTTAACCAGAAGTTTCTGCTACAACACTCATGAACTCTTCTTGAAAAAAACAAAAATACAAAACTACTTGACAATAATATTCAGCCCCCCAAGAAATGAATCAAAAGAATCAAATGGAGAAGTCATGATAAAGAGATGGAAGGGGGCCACTGAATCAATTTAATGTGGAAGCAAATTATCTCTAGTTCATTCATTCTTCAGTTTCACTTTTTTAAAAATCAAGTAAAATTAGGTGAGACTTATTATCTTTTAAAAGTGGGTATAATATCCCATTCTCACAAATTTATTTCTATTCGCTCAATCTTTCTGTCTACACATCCAACTGTAGCTACGCATAGGGCTATTGAAACGTAGTTCACCTCATTGTCTATGTAAAGTAGCCAACCTCATTGTCTCTGGTGCAGTGAGATTGGGGAAGATTTGTTGTTTTCTCCTTTGTATCTTTCTGATAGTTCAGAAATGTTGGGAATGAGCATGTGCCATTTTTTTATTAAAACAGTAAGTCATTGCTCTTAAAATATCTATTGATGATAAATTATATATTTTTTGAAATAATATTTGGAGTCATTAGGATATACCCTTTGGTTGATCCATCCACACTCTGTCCAAATCAAGAATCTATCAGATCATTGAACAGAATTAAGGCATATGAGTGCAACTGTTTAACTATAATTTTCCCTGTACAAAGCTAACCAGTTTGTTTGGAGCTAGAGCTTATGACCTTCAACCCACTAGCACCATGCCTGAGATTCTAATGAATTGTTCAAAATTGGCAATGATATTTTACCAGCTATCAGCTCTCAGGGTTAGCATTCACAGTTTTAACCAAGAAAAAAGACTGAGAAATAAAAACAGCATATGAAAAGATGCTCAATCTCATCCATTAGGGAATTACAAGTCAAAACTACCATTTCACATCCAGTTAATCAAAAAGACATGAGTAGGGGAACAGGTATAGCTCAGTGGTTGTGCACCTGCTTCCCATGTACAAGGTCCTGGGTTCAATCCCCAGTACCTCCATTAAAAAAAAAAAAAAAAAAAAAAGAAAGAAATTTAAAAAGACATGAGTGTTGCCAAAGATGTGGAAAAATTTGAACCCTCATATATTGCTGGTGGGAATGTAAAAGAGTGCAGCTGCTTTGAAAACAATCTGGCAGTTCCTCAAAAAGTTAAGCATAGAGTTACCATAGGTCCTAGTAATTCTACTTCTAGGCATGTACCCAAGAAAATTATATCTGTCCATGTAAAACTTGTGCATGAATGTTCATAGAAACATTATTCATAAGATCTCCAAATGTCTGTTAACTGATGAATAGAAAATGTGTAAATCCATGCAATAGAATATTGTTGTGTAATACAAGGATTGAAGTTCTGATACGTACTACAATATAGAACCATGAAAACATTAGTCTAGGTGAAAGAAGCCAGTCACATACTACATGATGCCATTTCCAGATGGAATATCCAGAATAGGCAACTCTATAGAGACAGAAAGTAGATTATTGGTTATCAAGGGCTGAGGGGGTAGGTAAGTGGGGGAATAGAGTTTTCTGAGGAGGGTGGTGAAAATGTTCTAAAATTAGATTTTATGGTGGTTGTACAACTCTGTGAATATACTAAAAACCATTAAATTTTACACTTTAAATGGGTACGTTGTATGGTATGTAAATTACATCTCAATAAAGCTTTCAAATAAAATATAAGCAATGTTTGACACATTTTTACTTGGTTATTACATATTGATTTCCTGTATATCATACATACTCATCATTTCTAACTATTTAGTTCCTGAAATGCCAGTCACTTTAGAACAAATGATTTCTTATTCATAGAGGAAAAGATGGATTTTTAAATTAAAGTTCATGGTTTTAATTTATCATCCAGAACTTATCCTGGGTTTAATGTTTTTATAGGAATATTATTCATTTTGGGTAAACTTTGTAAGTCATGTTAGAAGATATAAAAATGCTATGGCTAATGGGAATGAGCATGTATCAGTCATTTGTGGAGAAAGCAACCTTTTTTTTTTTTTGGCCTGTTACTTTTCAAACATTATTTGTAACAGAGGATAAATAGGCTCTATCTATTGAGGTGTGGTAAGTACTACAGTCCAAGAGAAGATCAAATCTCTGAAAAGTTTCCATGATTTTTATTGAAGGTGGGGTTCCTTTGTATTCTCTATTCAATGGTGTATTAGCCAAAGGGGTGCTGATGCAAAATACCAGAAATTGGTTGATTTTTATAAAGGGTATTTATTTGGGGTAGAAGCTTACAGTTACCATGCCATAAAGCATAAGTTACTTCCCTCACCAAAGTCTGTCACCACGTGTTAGACCAAGATGGCTGCCAACGTCTGCAAGGGTTCTGTTTCCTGAGTTCCTCTCTTCCCCAGGGCTCAGCTGCTCTGCTTTCTCCACAAGGCCAGCTGTAGACTATCAGGCAAATAGCTCAACTCTCTTCCCAGGGCCTCTGCCATGTCTAATCGAGCCTTGTCTCTGCTCCTCTGTGTCCTTACTTCCCAGGCTCCAGCATTCAAAACGCCCAACTCTGTCCTTTGCCATGTCTTTTCTCTGTGAGTCCCCACCAGGGACTCAATGCCCTACTGATGTGGCCCAATCAAAGTCCTAATCATAATTTAATCAATTAAAAGTGATACTCTGACAGACCAGTTTACAAACATAATCCAATAACTATTTTTGGAATTCATAAACAATGCCAAACTGCTACAAATGGAGATAACATAAAAGAACCAAGTCTGATGAGAGAAAAGCCTTCTTTAATCCATGCTTGAGAAAGACCTATTCTAAAAAGCATTCCTAGATAACCTAGAAAGAGCTTGTCTTTCAAATTTTAACAAACTATGACTAAGTAGTCTAGTTTACCTGAAGACCAACTTGCAATGTACAGACATCTTCAACTTCAGCACGTTATTTGCTATTTCTTAATTCAGTCATTAGCCCTGGTAATAATTCTTTATTTCTTCTCCTGGTAATAATTCAGTCATATTGTTCCTTCCTAATAAAGCCCCAGTTGAAACACTTGTGTGAGATCCCTAATCTCAGAGAATGTAAAAAATTTGTCATACAATAAACAACATGATATATTTTCAATATGTGTTTTAGGTCGTTTATAACAGTAGTAACATTTAGTTGTTAGATTTGGACCACTGAGTCTGACTTCATTACAATCCCCCTCCCCCCAGGTGACCCTGCAGGCTAATTAATGTGCCTTCTAAAATCTATACAAAGAATACTTTAATTGCATTATTACAATATTAGACTATTTATGGTAATTCCTTCTAGGTATATTACATTTCCTATTACACTAAGATACACTACATTTCCTCCAATTTTCACTCCTTTCTTGGTAAAGTTTCTCCAGTGTTTGATAGTAAGAACAATCAGAGTTTCCTATAGAAGGTGTTAATTTGTGTCTCAAAACTTTAAAGATGTGCAACAATCTCACTGTTAAGTAGGTTCCTATACCAGTTGTTATTAATTTTGTGCTGCCTACAGATATATTTTCTGGAACATTGTTCAAGCTTACACTGAAAGGGAAGTTGTAATAATCTCCACCCAGGAATCATAGGATTCTGGAGCTGGAAACTATCTTAGAGATACCTTAATTTTCCTACTAAAGGATGACTCATTGGTTACCAAGAATGAAGAGTGTTCATCACAACTACTTTATTGAGTGTTTGTATATTCAGACAGGTAATACCTGAGAACTGCTGTGGGGAGGGATTAATAATGCTGCACAGAAAGTACCATGGAATAGTGCAATGAGGGAGCCCTTTCAGCTCAGAAGACAAGCCTCTGGAGGCAGACTGCCTAAATTGTAATCCTTATTCTTCTATTTGGTAGTCTTGTAGCCCTGGGCAATTTACCTAATCTCTCTTAAGCCTCAGTTTCCTCAACTGTGAAATGGACATAATAGTATTGTTATGGATGAATTATGTCCCCCCACAAAGACACGCTCAAGTCCTAACCCCTGGTCCTGTGGATGTGAACACATTTGAAAAAGGGTCTTTGAACATTCTATAGTAAAGATGAGGCCAAACTCCTACCTTGAAAAGTGGTGAAAACAAATTAGAATCAGAGCTATTTACTCCCAATGTATGGCTCTTCTGAAAAGACTGGGCTAACCCTATGAATATACTCAAATCAACTGAACTATATACTTTAAAATGTGAATTTTATAGTATGTGAATTATAGTTCAATAAAATTTTCTATTAAAAAAGAGACTGTACTTATCCTCCAGGGTGTATATTTGTGGACTAAAGAAACTTGAATATTGACAAAGTGTGCAAACTTTAGATAACCGAGCTAAGAAAATTTGGATGGCAAATTTAGCTAGGCCAACAGTGAGACCTACCTGTCCCTTCTGAGCGTGGGGCCCAGGTGACTAGACCAGTTCACATGCACAAGAAGGCAGCCCTATTGACTGCGCAGTTAATATTTTCTAGGTCCAAGGCTAAACACTTCACAGACCACTCATTTAATTCTCACCACAACCTTGCAAAAGGAATATTATCATCCATGTTCTATGAAAGAGGAAATAAAAGCTTATAGAGATTAAAGAATGTGCCCACATTCCCTGAGCCTGTAAATGATGGCGCTGGACTTCAAGCTCAGGCCTGACTCCAAAGTCCATGTTTGAACCACCAGTCTTCAAATTTATTAGTAAAGTTTTTGAGTGAACACCCCAATGTACGTGTAAATACATAACAATAAATTTTATACATGTACTACTGTATTAATATGTACCTTATAAACCACACAAAAAGACAAAGACATTTTAAAGATGCCATAAATAGAAATGCTAACATTTTCTTATACACTCCACCCAATCACCTTTCACAACCCTTCCAGGATTCCTGCAGAGACCACTGCCCTTATCCCAGACAAATGTATAGTTAACAGCACACAAGATGTTAATTTTCCCAGATTCCTAAAAGAGTGACACTTATTATAAGGTGAGTTGCCCATAGTGGAATTTCAAGCCCTGTGAAAAACAAGGGGCATTTTTTTGTTTTGATTTTTAAATTCCTGGAATTGGCTTACTTTGGAGAAAGTTCATTTCATTCACTGATAAGACAAACTGGCTGGGCCTAACTAAAACTTTTGGTTTAATCTAGGTTATCTCCAAAGTTATACAGTAAGGGTTGATTTGTTATGGAATATATGAAGGAAAGCATTCACTTGACAAGTGTTATTGAGTACCTAAAATGGGTCAGAAACCCTGCTGGGTGCTGGGGATAATGCAGTGAGCAAGACAGACAGGGTCTGTCTGCGCCCTCAAAGAGCAAACCTTAACTCTGCCAATCCCATGCCACACCTCAAAGTTAAGTTACGCAGGCGGCAAGAGGGAATTCCACGGCAACAGAAAGAACCTCAGAAGGAAATAAGCTACAGTTGTCCTCTCCTTTTTGAACATAAACCTTTAGAAACAAGGACCAAGCTTACAGGTATATTTTACAAAGAAATAGTTCAATAAATTAGAACGTGATGAAGATATCAAACTTTTGTAAAATAAAACAAAAAGAACCATCTTTTTGTGTATCTTACTCATAGTCTAGTTTTTAGACTCTCTTGAAAGAATGGGCTGTTACAGAGTACATTGTGGTAGACTGAACTATGTACCCCAACCGAGACATATTCTTAAAATTAATGCCCACATTCCTGTGGATGTGAATGCATTGTACATAGGACCTCTTGAAGATGTCAGTTTTAGGTAAAGTGTGGCCCAGCTGAATGAGGGGGGGCCTTTATCTGGATTACTTGGAGGCCTTATCATGAGAACCTGGCAGTCACAGAAGCAAGAAAGGAAAGGACATCCCCATGTGACTGGCGGCAAAGGTAAAAGCCAGGGAACCCCAAGGATTGCTGGCAGCCAACACCAGAATACTACCGATTTCGGGGAGAAAGCAAGGCTTGCTAATATCTTGATATTGGACTTCTAGGTTCAAAACTGTGAGCCAATATATTCCCATTGTTTAATACAACCCATTGTGTGTCAGAGAAGTCTGGTAAATTAAAACATATACAAAGAAATTTGTTTTTGAATTCTGCTTTTTCTCTCTTTGAACATAATCTTTGGTTGAATCATGAAGGTGCTAAACCTGGATAGCACAAGATAAAAAGAGGAGATTTTTGTGTCTCTTCCTGAAGATGGCGACAAGAGACCAGGACTTTAAAACAGGGACTCCCTCTGGACCAAGTGGCCAAACGAATCTACGAGAAAAATGTGTAAATAAACAATATCTAGAAGACTAGAATTCTCTAGACTTCTGTTAGTTTGGGGGCAGATTATTTGGATAGTTTATTTGCCTTTTAATAACAATAGCAAAAAAAAAAAAAAAGGATATACTAGTAGAATGAGGAAAATTAGGGTAGCAGAATATACAATGAGCTCAGTATGTCAACAATTCTTCATTTTTCTTTCGTTGGTTGCTATGGTTACTCCCGGGTTTATTTATTTCCTGCTCTTGTTTTACTACAGCTCAGAAACCGGTAGCATGTTGAAGTGGCAGTCGTACTGCCTGGTTCAAATCTCATCTCTGCCATTTACCAAACATGTGACTCTGAACAAATTATTTAACACCTACCCCTGTGTCTTAGTTTCCTCATCTGTAAAATGAGGGTAATGGTGAACAGAAAATAAGTATGTAAAGTACATAGAAAAGTGCCCCAGTATGCATTCAATCAATGGTAGCTCTCATCACCAAGCCACCACAATGACTATAGCTACATGCTCTCAGAAGAGTCATCAAAACACTTCTTTCAGCATATCTCTTAGGAAGAGATACAGTTCTCAATATAGGCCAATCCCAGAGAAGGGAAAAATACTTTTCAGGTTAACCAGTATAATTTTATTTGAATATCTTTGACTCATTGCTTAAAATGTCAGACTGTTCAGTTTTTCATTTTGATGCAATCGAATGATTTGATCCATGAATCCCTCTACCTGTTTTATTGCCATTTAGAATCTTTATCGTTTTTTCTGGAATTAAAATTTACATAAAGCAAATTATCTAAATTTATTCAAAAGGCCACATTTTGACCAATCTATTTCTTCTTTTGAATAGATTTTTGTGCACATTTGAAGACCCAACCATATTTCTATTCCAGCACTTATTCTATAAATATTAGGGGGAAAAATAGAATAAAAATAAGCACTATTTTGCAAAATACACATTAATGAGCAAGTTTAATCTAGTACTTGTGGGACATGCTTGATATTATTTTACTGCTATCCTCTTTTCACCCTTACTTCTTTTTTTTTTTTTTTTTTTTTTTTTTTAATTTTTATTTTGTGCAAGACTTAAAAAAAAAAAAAAATTAGGAATGGTTGCTTTCAACAGTTTTTCAGGTTGCGATAGAGCTACCCCAGTTACCAGAAACCGGGTTCTAGGCTGGGTCAGTGGAACAAATACAGCCCCGCCGAGGGCGGACCCAGCTGGCCTGTCCCCACGCCCCGCTTCTCCTCCTCTAGCTTCTCGGCAGGCTAGGGCGTTGTCAGTGCTGCAATCCAGGCGAAAAAGCAGAGTGTCCTTTCGGCTTTTTCTCTGCCCCATAGGAGTAAAGTCTGTCTCGAGGCCTGCGGGGCTCCAAGCGTCCCCGCCCCACGCCAGCGCCCCCGGCCGCCACCCTGACCCCGCTTGCCCGCTCCTGCACCACACTCTCTCCCTTCCTTCTTGATATTGTTAATTATCTTAGGTCTAAGCGCTTCTTTCAACATTCATCCCTTTAACCGTCATCAATTTTTAAAAACTGTCAAAATAACTTTCCATATTAGCAGCCAATATGCCTTCTCCCAGCTGGTGTCGATTCAGTTAGTTTGTTGATTTGGTTTATTTTTCCACCTAATAAATCCCGTTTTTCTTGCTAGCATCCCTTACCTAATTAAACTCTCCAACTAGAGCTGTCTTTTGAATTTGAATGCTTTGCTTCTGATGGAATCATTTCTTATTTTGGTCTACCTACTATTAGCGAGACTCAAACTCTTGGGCAGTAATGGTGGCCTACATTGTCACATCCATGTGGTCACACTCACACCCCTCTGCTTTGGATTAAGTTTAAGAACACCTGTTTGGTTACATAAGTCAAAAGACTCCCCTTTTTGCCCAAGCTACTTCAAATTGTGTTTCTGTCACTTGCAACTAAAAGAGTCAACTGTTTCCTTTTTTCATTAAAAATGCATATCATTTAGCTCATTATGAATATAAAGCTATGAAAAAAATTCACCTATAGAAAAAGTATGGACATTAACAAGGGACTGGTTGAATAAATGACATTATATTAACACAGTGAATACTATGTTACTATTAAAAGATGAGCAATTTCTCTAGGTACTGTTATGGAGAGGGCTCCTAGATTTATTATTAAATGAAAAAATTAAGTTGCAGAACTGTGTATTGTGCGCTACCTTTTGTGTTAAGAGGGAGGGAAGAATCTAGATCTGTATTTGCATGTATGCATACAGTATTTAAAAATCTAAGAACAGGAGTGGGAAACTGACACATGGAAAATAAGTAAGAGAAGGAGATTTTTCACTCTACACTGTTTTATACTTTCTGGTTTTAAAACCATTTGAATGTACTACTTATTCAAATTATTAAATAAGTTTGGAAATGTGAACTAAACTATGAATACTGATTGTCTCTGGGTGGTAGAATCTCACTTTTTTTTTCTTTTGGGATTTAAAAAAAAATTTTTTTTTCTGCAAAAAATTCACTTTACTTATATCATTTAAAAATCAATATTCACCACCATTCAATCCAACCACTGTTATTCTTTTTCTATGCATAAGCTTTGTAATCAAATATATACAATCTGGTATCTCTTATCTGGATTTACCAAAGGTTCCGTAACCATTTCCCTGTAGCTGAACACATTTTTAAAAATCCTTTTATAAGTAATGAGACAATAAATCTATTTGTACAAAAAGTTTTTAAATATTTCAAAAAAGATTCTATAGCATTTTATTGGAAAATTTTCTGATCTATAACTTAGTTTGAGTAGAAATTGTTTCTTTAAAATATCCCCCCTTCCAAAAGGAATATGGTCTTGTTTCCATTTTGTCAAGATTTCTTGTGTCTCACTGTTTTAGTCTCCTGGGCTGCTTAAAGCAAATGACATGAAATGGTTTGGCTTGAACAGTGGGAATTTATTAGCCAAGAAAATGTCCAAATCAAGGCATCATCTAGGTGATGCTTTCTTCCTGAAGACTGGCTGCTGGCCATCTTTGGCTCCTTTGCCACATGGCAAGACACATGGCGGCATCTGGTGGTCTCTTCCTTTGCTTCCAGGTTTTACTGATTTCAGCTTCTTGCTTCTGTGGCTTTTTCTCACTCTCTTTGTATTCATTCCATTTATAAAGGACTCCATTAATAGGATTAAGTTCCATCCCATCCTACCTTAACTGAAGTAGCCTCATCAAAAGATTCTACTCAACACTGGGTTTAAACCCACAGGAATGGATTTGATTTAAGGACATGTTTTTCTGGGATACAAACAGCTTCAACCCACCACACTCACCACCAGCATTTTTGTTTGTTTGTTCATTTGGTTGGTTCTTAGTTGGTTCATTGATTTTCTTCTTGAAGGTCATACATCTTTCACATAAAAGTATTCTGTGGGGGACGGATGTGGCTCAAATGGTTGGGCGTCTGTCTCCCATATGGAGGGACCCGGGTTCGATACCCGGGACCTCCCGGTAAAAAATAAATAAATAAATAAAATAAAATAAAATAAAAGTATTCTGTGGTACTTCATTGGTTTTGTTTCTTTTATAAATAGGATCTTTATTTTATTTTTATATTATATTTTTTTATTTTGTAGTATTTTTATTATATTTTCCTAACTGGTAATTGCTGACATGGAGGAACACCAGTAATTGCATATTTACCTAGAATCCAACCCTTTAGGTGGTTCTATTATTATAGTGGAAAACTGCTTCCAATTGATTTTTTTTTTTTTAAGATTTATTTATTTATTTATTCCTCCCCTTCCCCCCTTGTTGTCTTGCGCTTGCTATCTGCTCTCTGTATCTCTTCTGTGTCTGCTCATCCTCTCTTCAGGCAGCACCAGGAACCGATCCTGGGACCTTCCAGAGTAGAGAGAGGAGCTGAATTTCTTGCGCCACCTCTGCTCCCTGGTCTGCTGCATCTCCCATTGTCTCTCCTCTGTGTTTCTTTTTGTTGCGTCATCTTGCTGCACCAGCTCTCTGCATGCTGAAATCACTTCCCTTTTTAAGGTATTCAACTGATTGGATAAAGCATCACTCATTGCTGACAGCAATCTCCCTGACTGACGTAGATGTAATCAGCCATCTACAAAGTAAACTCACTAGTGTTTAAACTCCATAATTGTCCTTGTATCACAATTAGCCCAGTGCTTGCTTGACCAAACAACTAGGCACAAGTACCTGGCCGGGTTGACACATTAGTCTAACCATCACAATGACCCCGGCCCTGACAATCGGGGTCAGGATGCACAGAGGCACATCTCTCAGAAGAGAAACCCAATCATCTGCATAGCTTAGGGTCTGGAAGGCCAGAGGACAGGGATTCAGTTGCTTTTCTTCTGTATTCTTCCTTTCTGACCCAGAGGCTTGTGCACTTTAGAAGTTTCCCTTCCTCCCTCAGGTGGCTGCTGTCTTTGTGGCTTGCTCTGGTATAAAATCAGCCTGAATCGTCATTCCCTGTTACCTGGGGGAGAAGTACAGCGCTCAAACCAGTATCCTATCCTGGCAAGTCTGTTCTTCCCCCAGGGTTTGAGCAAACTCTAACCACCCTGCATTTGGGGCTGCATGGACCCCCATCTACCCTGGGGAAAGGCCTCGTTGGCCTTGTTCATCACGACACCCACAGCATGACACAGTGCTCAGCGCCATTAGACACATGCACAGTAAGTATGCTGAATGAAGGCCTATACCATACTATATTTTAGACTTTGAAACTGCTCATATCTGCTGCTCCACAGGACCTTCTCTCCTTCAGGCCATTGTTTCAGACCTGGGGTTCCCTACAGAGGAAAAAGAGATTTTTTTTTTTTTCCCTTTCACCTTAGATACCTTTGAGTCTCTGCTATCTTTGGCAACACTAAAATCATACTTTTTCTTGAGAAAATTGATCCCCTTGTTTCCTAAATTTGAGGAGAACAAAAGCTGTGCCTTAAGGGTGTCGATGAATTTGTGTTAAAAGCTGCTCCTGTGTGTTACCTGTGACAGACATTGTTAAGTATTTGTTTATAGTCTTTGTTTAACAAACCATGCATATAAGTTTAAGAGAAACCAACAAAAAGGAAATAGGTGTATGGATGTGTGATTTTGAGATTAAAATAAGTCTTAAAATGTAAATAAAATGTGGAAAGTGTCCTCAGAGACAATGCCATTTCTATTATATTAATGTAACATACTTATAGTACTTTGCAGGGGTAGCAAAATCAGAATTATTGTAGCTTTTCACCTATACAAACATTTTATTATTTAACCTATTTTGTATACTTTTTGTGAGTCTGAATTTTACAGAGTATTTCACAGAACAAGTTACCGAATTAGTTTAATTTCTTCTTAAGAGAAGGAGGAATCCCAGGTATTATATTTTGAACTTGACTTCACCAGAAATATTAAAAAGATGTTTGATTCTAGCAATTCTTATAAAACTATAGATTGCAAATTATCCACATATACATTCCATTTTTTCTTATAGCATTTTTAGTTCTTTTTTTTCTGTGAGATTACAGGAAGTTAATAGTTTGAACTAATTGATGACATTTCCTCCCAATTAATGCCTTTAACACTAACTAGGATTAATTTTATCCATCCTACTCAATCTCTGCTCTAGCAAATATGTAATTATGAAGTTGAAAGTTCATTATGTTTATATTTTTACCAAAGTGACTTGAAGCTTTAGGCCACTGTTTTTCACTTCAAAGGACTAGTTGTACTACTTTGTTGAAAATATTGTTTCATGTACATTCATTGAATAAAAAATAGAAAGGTGGTCAGTAAAGTCTCTTTTAATTAAAAAAAAAAAATCGGGATGCTGAAGGGCCTCAACTCTAGCCAAGCTTTGGGACCCCTCTAGCTAAGATAGAGCCCTAGGAATTCGGGGGTGGGGTGAGGAAGGGGTGGGGGAGTGGGAGTAGGGGGGTAGGGTAGGGTGGGGAAGAAGATGAATTTTTATCAGTTTTAGGCTTTCATTAATTTGACCTTTAACTCACAAAGGCAAGATTATTTGATTTCAAAATTTAATTCCTTTGGACATTGCCATCTTTGGATTTTAACTTGCAAGTAGGTTTAATCTTTATAAACTTTTATATCACCCTGAGAAGTCCGTAATAGGAAATGAATTATATTCAATCTTTATGACGTTTGCAGTTTACTTTTGGAGTATCTTAATTGTTACTGTCACTCTCGTTGTACAACCTCTGGAGGTAGTGCAACTTTTTCTTTTGATATAACTTTAAACTTTAGAAAAGTTTCAAGAACAATACAAGGAATTCTTAAATTCCTTTTACCCAGATTCACCAATTGCTTACATTTTGTTCTACTTGCTTTATCCACCTAAATGGGGAATGGATATAGAACAGTGAATTTTCACTGGAGCTAATTTAATAAATATGATGTTCTGACCCATTTCAAAGCCTTCTGGGGACAAAACCTAAACTGCCCAGCATATTTTGTGAGGCCTGAGCTTATATAATTTGTGGGGAGGGAGTGGTTTAAGAAAAAAGAACCAAAAATGATGAATACAAAATTAGGTTCAGGGCCTTGAAAGGGAACTGAGCAAGTGAGGGGTCATGAAGCTCTGGCCTCCTTACTGTGATAAACCCACCTCTGCTGGCCACCAGTAGTCAGAGGATACTATCAGAAACAGTGGCTAGTCAGTGCCTCATGAAGGCGGGAGCAGGACCTCCTGATGGGCTGCCGATCTCTCCCAGCAGACCCACCCGGGTTGACCATAGGCTTAATGGTTGTTACAAACTCATCTAACATGATTTGGTTAGTAACAGTAAACTCCTTTGGTAAATATCTATGGCCTCCATTGTAATCTCACTACCAGGTTATAATGAAAGTAACCCTTAGATTGAATTCTGCCATCCATGTAAATATTTATAAGTAAGCAGGTACAAAATCCTACAACTTGTTTTGGCAACCTGGTGAAGTCCCAGATCCTTCTTATGCATGAAAGGTTAACAATGCAAATATGACAATTTCCTGCTGGCAGGATATAATCAGATTCAGAGACAAGAATCTTCTCAGCCAATGTCTGACAGGACAGTTTTGGAATCAAGACTTGGAAGTAATTCCAAAGGGAAGAGGCTACTAGGCAGCTGACTAAAATTTTTAATAGTAATTTTGTTACTTTTACTGTATAGCATTTTTTCTCCTCTTGCAACTTTTTCTTTTGATATAATTTTAAACTTTAGAAAAGTTTCAAGAACAATACAAGAAATTCCTATATTCCTTTTACCAGATTCACCAATTGCTTACATTTTGTTCCACTTGCTTTATCATTCTCTCTCTCTCTATGCATATTTTTCCCAGAACCATTTGAATGCATGCTGAAGATATCATGTCCTTTTACCACTAAATATTTCAGTGTTTTTCCCAAGAGGACATTCTCTTACATAAGAACAGTACTTGAGGAGTGGATGTTGCTTAGGTGGTTTAGCACCTGCTTCCCACATGGGAGGTCCCAGGTTCAGTTCCTGGTGCCTCCTAAAAACAAACAAACAAACAAACAACAAGCAAACAAATGAAAAAAAAAACAAAAACAAAACACAACAACTCAAGGGTGCTATTGTGGCTCAGTGGTTGAGCATTGGCTTCCCACATACAAGGTCTTGGGTTCAATCCCCGCCCCTGGTACCTCAAAAAAAAAATAAATAAATAAAATAAAAGCATTAGCATGAATAAAGAAAGCAAAGATATATCTGACTATATGTAAAAATTTAAATTTTCTCTTGGTAAAGCCAAACAGATATTCAATCAAAGTGTACACACTGAAAAATGTTTAATGCCATTAAACTTATAGCTCAGTACAAAAAACGTTAACACCTAATTGGAAAATTGGCAAAGAACGTAAGTATATAATATGCAAAAGAAGAAATCTAAATGGCCAATAAATATATGAAAAATGTTCAACCTCATTAGAAGACATACAAAGACATGCAAACTAAAATGCCATTTTTTTTTCACCTTTAAATTGGCAAAGAAAAAAGGATGGTGCTCAATCTTGGAGTATATGGTGGAACAGGTCCTTCTGGACAGTGCTGGTGGGTGTGTAAATTATAATCATAATCTGGAAAGCATTTTGGAAATATGTGTCAAGGCCTTTAAAATCGTATACTCACTGACCTACTAATGCTATTTCCAGAAATCTATCATAAGTAAGAGAAATATGGACATCTATTTATGTTTAAGCATATTGCATCATTTTAATAGCAACATATGGCAAACAACTTAAATAGATAACAGTGGAATTGGTTAAATGGGCTATGTTCATCCATATGACAGATAATTATGCAGCAATGAAAATCATGTTTCTAAATAATATTAAATGATGTAGCAAAATTCTCATGACAATTGAAAGAAGGATTCAAGCTTTATATATATTAGCCCTAATTTCATTAAATTTTATGAATGTATAAGTAGGAAAAGAAATTGGAAGAAAATACATGAAAATTTTTATGAAAGTTATCCTTGGGTGATGGAATTACTGGTAATTTAAAATTTTGTATTTATTTTTGTCTATATTCCAAATTTACTATAATGCATACGTTGTACATTCCTACTCAGAAGAAAATGAAAAATTGTCACTTTAAAATTTTTGTGCAGTTTTTTAATGCACTATAATCATAATTCTAAAAATATGCCTAGAATAAAGATTAGTAGAAACTTTCATATTACACAGTGGCTGTTTCTGGATGATGAAGCAATGTTTTTTTCTCTCTTTTCTACTTTTCGGTATTGCCCCAAAATTATTAGTAATATATATTACTGTAATAATAAATATGCTTCATTTACAAATGGTAATTGTCCTTAAATGAAAACCATAAAAAAACACCACATGCCAAAACTGTCTTGAATTTACTTCAAAACTGACTGACCCCATATACCACCTGACAAGAAGAACACAGTAACAGGGAAGTAAACCATTAATATTTGTCATAAGAACAATTCAATCTCTACGTCCTCTCACATAACAAAATAAATTTCAGATAGATCAAATGTGGAACATTAAACATTTTCTAAAGGCTAGAAAAATGTAACATATATTGATATAACTTATGGATGATAGATGAGGATGTCCTCAGAGAAAAATATATTTAATAAATAATATTTTAAAACAATATTTATAAGCCAAATATGATAAAACAATATAAAAAGGAAGGGACTGTGAGGGAAAAAAAGACACACAGCAAGCATATGCTTATAACTTTTGCACAAGATAAAGAATTAGTACAAATATATAAAATAAATAGTCAAAAGAATACAAGACAGATAATCCAAAGAAATTGTCATAAGTAGAAACATAGGGGAGTAAATTGCTGAAAGAAAAAATGAACACTCTCTTTAGCAACTGAGAAATCTAAAGTTAAAACAAAGGTGCAATTGCATGAGCATCAGATTAGCCAAACCTCACTGTTGGCAGTTGAAAATTCAGCATACGCAGGGCTGAGGGGGCTTGGGGTGAGGATGGTATTGGCCAAGAGAAAGCTGGTGGTGGTATTCCAGAAACACTGCACAAGGCAGGAGAACTGAAGGATTTTTCCTGGCCCCATCTCCAGCCAGGGTGGCGGGTTCTCCAAGGAGCGGGCAAATAGGCTGGCCCTGGTCAGTGTCAAAGTCAAATTAGCCAGGAAGCAAAGCTGGCGACAGGGCTGGTGCCTAGCTATGTCTTCTCTCCTGCTTCTATAGTCTCCTTGCAGCCTGCTCTGGTCCTTGACACCCCCTGCAGGCTGTCCCCACCCATGTCTTGAGCTCATCCTGACCGATGATCTCTCTGACAGCCGTGCCCTGCCTTAGCAGCTGTGGCTTAGAATTAAGTCAGACTCTTGCCTCAGATATGTAACCTGATGCTCCCCATGGCCATGGGGCCAAAGCCTTTTTTGCAGCAGATCAAATCTGAGGCAGCAGGAGTGCCCCTGTGTTTTGGGTGCTCCTCAATCTGCCCGCTTAATTCCCAGGGTCCCCTGCAGTCTGGGACCAACTGGTACCCCTACTTTGCACCTGCCTTCCCAGCCCCAGGGCTGGATCTGATATAGAACCTGCCACTGGCCGGTCGGAAGTCAGCAGTGGATGGGGAAAACTCCTGGCGATACCTGGCTGTGACGTTAGGTCGCTGCTTTGCACACCTGTCTCCTGGCACTGACACCTGCCTGCATCACAGCAGAACCTTCTCACCCTCCTTACTCACTTGGATCTTCCCACAATCAGCACAGTCAGACCTTGGATGAAGGAAGGAATATTTATGGAGCTCTGTTTCTGAGTTAAGCACTGAGTTTTGTTTTGTTTTGTTTCTAATTGAGGTATAAAATAACTACAGGCAAGTACTCAAAGTAGTCTAATCTTAAAGGTACAGCTAAATGATTTTTATACACACACATATTATCACATCCATAAAACTACCACTTGGATCAAGAGATAAAATATCTCCAGCACTCTAGAAGGTTTCCTATGCACCCTCCCAGTCAGTTCCTTTTGCCAGAGGTAGCCACTATTTGATTCCATCACCACTGATTCGTTGTAGAGCACTGAGTTTGGTGGGAATGTTAAGAGGTCCAAGACATTGCCCTTGTCCTTGGGAAACTGAGTTTTGGAGACAGGATAGACACAAGGTATCACAATGTGGTGCATGAGCAAGGGCTACAACAGAAGCTCAAGCAATAATTGCTAAGAGTGCATGAGAGGCATTGCTCAGCACACTTGATCTCAGGTGGGCAGAGGTCTTACTTGTACACGTGAGTGCTGGGCCTGGCTGAGTAGCCTGCCTTATATCTAACTTTGGTCAGAGGTTGGCACAGAGCAGTTGCCAACTGCTCAATAAATATTTGCTGTGTTGGAGGATGGATAATTTCTTTTTCCCCTACCTCGTCTTCCTTGAGGCTGGTATCTCCTAAGGCTCAAGGGATAGCAAGGGGCTTCTTGTGATATATCTCAAGGTGAGAAAGAGGTGACAGGAGGTGACACTCTTGGGGCATAAGAAGGCAGAGGAGATAGGCAAACGAGGCCAATCTTACAGGATCAGGGGTCTGATTTGTTTTGTTTTGTTTTTTCCAAGTATTCTACCAGGATGTGTCTTTGCCTCTTCTCCTCCATCTTCTGGTTCCAAAGCATTTATTTCCTCCTCCTCTCTAGAGACAGAAACAGAGAATGAAAGGCAGTTCATGCTCAAGACCAGGCAGGGGAGGAGGCAGAACCTTGGAGGGGAGGGATAAAGGGATTTAAGGGTGGAGAGTTTATGGGGAAGAGGGACAGGCTAGAGGGCCAGAGGGAGAGCAGCTAGTGGGAGAATATGTCCACTGACTGGGGAGGTGGCCATACAGGATGCCCACAAACCTGGAACCAAAGTCTAATGTGTGCTTGTGAGTAGAACTGGCAAATAATTTTACCGAGCCACAGGCTCTACACCACAATTTCCATTGTTCTATGGACTCTCTGTGGGCTAGATGATGTCTAGGTTTGCCAGTCTGCTATGAAAAATGCCACAAAAAAGGACTGGTTTAAATAACAGGAATGTGTTGGCCACAGTTACGAGGCTAGGAGAAGCCCAAAGTCAAGGTGTCAGCAAGGTGATGCCTTCTCCCCAGAGTCAGTACGCTCCCGTGCTGGCTGTTGGTGATCCTTGGGTTTCCTTGGCTTGCATCTCTGCCTCCCGGCATCCCAGGACGATGTCCTCTCCTTCCTCACTTCTGTGACTTCCAGTTCCTTTTGACAAAAGGTCTCCACTAATCCAGCTTAAGACCCACCCCACTTCAGCTGGCCACAACTTTACTAAAGATAACATCTTCAGGAGGCCCTATTTACAATGAGTTTACACACAGTTTGCAGATTAAGATTAAGAAGATGTGTTTGTTGGGGTACAGAATTCAAATGACTACAGATGATATTGATTAAACATGAACGTAAGGACTAATCACAGGGCCTTTGAGATCCCACATATGTGCTGACCCAGCAAATGCTGGGTCTTCAAGGTTGAGCCATGTTGTTGCATGTATCAGCATGTATCCACCACTCCTCACATCCATGAAAGGGATAATGCCTGATTATATGGAGTTCATGAACAGTTGTTGACCCACAGCTCGAGAGCTAAAACTATTTAAGAGAATTTAAGTTGCTATTGTGTTAGAAGCTTTTTTTTTTTTTTTTCCAGGTGCTGGGGCCAGGGATTGAACCTGGGACCTTGTATGTGGGAAGCCAGCACTTAACCCTGAGCCACATCGGCTCCCCAAGAAGCTTTTAATGAAAGCTTTGAATGGATTATTAAAAGCATTCTAACATTCTTGTGCAAGGGATACATGGGGAATAAATAAGTATTTAGAAACAATTTCACTTCAAAATAAAAATCTTCCTGGGGAAAAATATCAGTGCTTACATTTTAAATCACTGTTTATTCTGCCACTACCTCATAAATTGCACCTTCTTGTGCAGAGTTTAAATTTGAGAGGGAAAGTCTATACTAGTAAACGGCCAGTGGGAAGTTAATCACCTGTGGCATTCGGGCGACTTTTTGCTAGGCGTTTTTTTCCTTCACAATAGTGACTGACATGAACTTCAGAATCAAAAACTCTGCCATGTATATCACAAACCCCACAAAGCACATGCCCAACCACCACCTCCACCGGCCCACCTGCCACCAGCATGTACTCCTGAAAACAGATATTTTTACTCCATAAAATGCTATATAAACAAGACAAAAACAAACAAACAAACAAACAAACAAAAAACCATATAAAATCCTTGGAATTACAAAATGATGATAAAAATTGTGATGCTGGTGGGGAATTAAAAAAAAGCTTTTACAATATAATAAGTTAGGAAACTAGAAATAGGACCCCAGATACAGAAAATGGGATCATAGGGCAGATTAGTCAAATCAACAAGAACTGATTCAAATATAAACTTGTGAATAACTTCTCATTCATTCATTCATTCATTCAATAAATGTTGAATGAGTGCCTGCTGTGTGCTCAGCTTAGGCGTTGGGCTAGGGACAGGATTCAATGGTGAACAAAACAGATATGAACCTATGTGCATCTTCTGTGGTTGCGAAGTAATGGCAACTGCACTGATCCTGGTGTTTAATAAATATAAAGTGTTCAATTTAAAAATCATATATTGGGAAGCGGCTGTGGCTCAATCAGTAGGGCTCCCGTTTACTATATGGGAGGCCCCGGGTTCGGTTCCCGGGGCCTCCTGGTGAAGGCAGGCCCGCCCGCACGGCGTGGTTGGCTGACCCAGCAAGCACAAGCAGCAAGGGGGGGATAAATTAATAAATAAATAAAATCTTAAAAAAAAAAATAAAAAAAAATAAAATAAAAAATAAAAAATAAAAATCATATATTAAAATTTTAATAGCGGAAACAGGTAAGGAAAGATTGCTTAGTAACAGTACTGGATTTAAAGAAAACATAGGACTGTGCAACACACATAATGAACCTTATTGTAAATGATGGACTATAGTTAATAGTACAATTATAAAACTGTTTGTTCATGAATTGTAACAAATGTACCACACACTTATGCAAGGTGTTAAAAATAAGGAGGTATATGGAAATTCTGTGAAAAAAACCCACAAAACTGTAATGGGATAACTGGCTAGAAAGGAAATGATTAAGTTAGAGGCACATATTATAAAGGGCACCAAAATAAATTCCAGAAAAGTGTATTTAAGTTTATGTTAAAATATATATATTAAAAAGCACAAAAACACAGACTATCTCTGAAAGAAAATTAATGTCCTCAGTTTTGAAGTAATAGTCATAAAGAAAAACAATGGATGGATTTTAATATTTAAACATTTAAAAATCCCATGCCATAATGAAACAACAGACAGGGAAAATATTTTCAATCTGTATAACAGGTAATGTGTAAAAATCTAGAAAAACACAGTTGCCAAAAGGTGGAAGGAACCCAAACGTCCATCAATGGATGAATGGCTAAACAAAATGTGACATATATATATACACAATGGAATATTACTCAGCCATTAAAAGAAATGAAGTTCTGATACATGCAACAACATGGCTCAACCTTGAAGACCTCATGTTAAGTGAAATAAGCCAGACACAGAAGGACAAGTATTGTATGATCTCACTGATATGAAATCATTAGAATATGCAAATTCACAGAGTCAGAAACTAGAATACAAGTTACCTGGAGGTTGGGGTGGGGCAGGGGAATGGGGAGTTGATACTTAATTGGCACAGAGTTTCTGTTCGGGTAATGGGAATGTTTTGGTAATAGTGGTGATGGTAGCCAAACATTGTGAATGTAATTACCACCACTGAATTATATTTGAATGTGGTTAAAAGGGGGAAATTTTAGGTTGCATATATGTTACTAGAATTAAAAAAATGAAAAAACCATAATACTCTTCCACACAGTGAGCCCTAATGTAAACTGTGGGCTATAGGTAATAGCATAATTATAATAACATTGTTTCATCAATTGTAACAAAGACACCACGCTAGTGCAATATATTAATAATAGGGAAAACTGTGTGTGTGTGAGCAGGGATATGAGAACTCTGTACTTTCTGCATGATTTTTCTGTATACCCACTATTGCTCTAATAAAAACTTTCAATCTAGAGAAAGCATTTCAATTTATAACCAAGTCATAATACTCCAATAAATACGTAAATTAAGGATGTTACAGTGGATATTTCTTCCTCTCCTCTCTTCTTTCTTTCCTTCCTCTTTTTTTTTTTTTGTCAACTGTGGTAGGCTCCCCAAAGATATCACATCCTAGTCCCCACAACCTATGAATATGTTACACTACATGGCAAATTAAGGTTGTAGATGGAAAAGGATGCTAATCAACTGACCTTAAAATAAGGGCGTTATCCTGGGTCCATGGGTGGGCTCAGTGTAATAGCAAAGGTCCTTAAAACTGGACAAGGAAGGCAGGGGCCTGAGTGATGTGACATGAGACCTCGGCAGCTGTTGCTGGCTTTGAAGATGGAGGAAGGGGCCACAAGCATGGAATGCAGGAGCATCTGGAAGCTGGAAACAGCACGGAATTGATTCTTCCCTAGAATCTCCAGAAAAGAATGCAGTCCTGAGGACACCTTGATTTTAGCCCAGTGAGACCTCCATGTTGGACTAACCTACAAAATTGTAAGATAATAACTTTGTGTTTTTTAAGCCACCAAGTCCATGGTAACTTGTTACAGCAGCCAAAGGAAACCAGTACAGCCCTCAGTTTTTAACACTCCTTCCTATGTTTGCAGAATCCGCCATCTCCTGTGGTAAGATGAGGAGTGCCTTTTCTCTAGAGAAGATGAGGGTGCCTTTTCTCAGCCTTCATGGCAGCAAGGGCACAGGCAACCGACCCAGGTCTGGCAATGGCATACACCTGCACGACTTTGAATTAGAAGTTGGCCACGTGAAGGGTCACAGCCTGCACAGAATCTGGTCTGTGATGGCAATAGCAGTGACAGCAGCAGCTGCAGCACGTTGTTTTTAAAGGCAGCAGGGACAGCGGTTCTGGTGGCAGGGTCTACGTGCAGCTGGGTGGAACAGTGGGGCACTTGGCAGTGTCTGTGCCCAGTAGGGAGCTTAAGGAGCCAGTCCTGTGGCAGGACATTGGGTCTCACCCCAAATGGCTGTAGAAACCCTAAGCCTAGTGCCGTGACCCTCCTGGAGACTCTGGGAGTCTTAATAAGTTCCTCTGCTGCTAAATTAGCAAAAGTTGGGTTTTGTGTCTCGCTCAAAAAAAAGGACCCTCAGTGAATCAGATTTGAACAATTCACTCAAAGGGAAAAACAAATGTCAAACATAGGAGCGAATGTTTAATCAAGTTAATAGCCAAAGAAACTCAAGGCAAACTTGACACTTACTAAAAATAGAAACAGTTTTTTGTGGCACTTGTTTATAGTTGGTAATTAAATCGATACACTTTGGAAAAACAGTATTAGGAATAGGAAGCAAAAACTGTAAAGATGTTCTTACTTTTTGACCAGCAAGTCACAAGAAAATGTGGTGGGTTAGTAATCATTTAATTATGAATCAATTATTTAGTTATTAACATTTATCTTTTAAAATATTAAATTATTTAATTAATATCTAATTCATTATGGGTGTGTTTGTATGAGGGCGAGAGATTACCGATGTGGGTGCAAAATGTGTTCAGCTGAAGGGAGTAAGTCCCAATCCCAGATCCCTGAAATGTAAAATTACTGACAGCTGTCAGGGTGGCCCAGGTCAAATCCCAGAAGCTGGGAAAGAAAAGGAATCTCTTGAGAAAACATTTCCACCGAGGTGGAAAGAGAAGGGCTTAAAAGGTGAGCATCCTGTGCAGAGGGTAGTGACTAAAGGCAAATAGTCTGTGAACTGGCCCGGCCAGGGCGGGGAGTTTATGCCTCCAGAAAAATGCAGTTGGAAAGAGACTAATGAGAGCTGGGACCGTGAGAACTCATGCCTGTTTGGTGGTGGTGGGGTGATCTTATGGCTAAATACCCAGCCTTTGGGGAATGTTTTAATAATATTCAACATGACCCAATAATGATTATCCCAATGGAAAACTGTATATAGCTCGTAGAAAGTATTTGTAGCAACATGGCAAAATGTTTGTGTTGTAAATGTCAGTGAAAATCCAGTACAGAGTAGATTCATATGACATTTGTGTAGGATTTTATGCATGTAGAGCCGAGGAATTTCTGGAGAGTTAAAAAATATCATTAAGCATGTTTTTAATACTGTCTTTCCTATTAAAAATACTGTATCTCTTACCAACATCTTTGTGCTGAAATTAGATTTCTTCCCAGGCGGATTTTGAAATGTTAATCACTGTAATCCATTTATTCACTCAGTAAATATAAACTGAACACCTGCTGGGTGTTCACCCTTCCGCACTGGCCCCTTCTGAAAAATGAGGGTCTAACCACGAGCGTGGAGGAGAGCCTTGTTATTACACATTTCCTTCCTGTCCCAACAGGGGACAGAGCTGTCCCTCCCGTTTTTTTACGTGGCACTTCAGCTTATAAAATGGAACTCAAAGAAAAAAAAAAAAGGAACTCAGAGGAAATGATGGCCCAGCACCCAGAGCTCAGCCTCCTGCTAGAAATGAAAGGATGTGGCTGATGGAGGTGGAGGGCGGGGCAGCTGTGGGGAAGGCCTGCAAGGGAGGAGCAGGCTCAGGTACCCACATGTGTCCAGGTCTCGCAAGAAGCTTCGCTGCAGTTCGAGCTTGGAGGAGACGGAGCTACAGGTGTCGAGGAGAGGATGGGCAAGGAGTGAGATGCATGGACAGTGGACAAAGTCAGAAATCAGAGGAAAGAGAGATGACAGAAGCCAGAGAAAAAAGGGCCGTGGTCAGCTCCGGGAGCTAGAATTAAAATCTCCTGTCTCAGCTGGGCCCATTGTTTCCTTTAGCTTGTCTTTATATAAGTGGGCCTGCTCTGCTAGCCCCGTGATCCTTGTCTGTGAAGATTTTAGAAAACCGTCTGTATTATTTCCCTCGGGCTGCCCTAACAAAGTACCGCAAACTGGGTGGCTTAAAATAAGAGAAATGTATTGCCTCAGAGTTCTGGAGGCCCAAAGTCTGAAATCAAGGCGTCTGCAGGGCCGTGGTCCCTAGGAAACCTGCAGGGGAGAGTCTTCCCTGGCCTCTCGTGCTGCTGGTGCTTGCCTACGGTCCTTGGTGTTCTCGGCTTGGAGATGCATCACTTCAGTCCCTGCCTCCACCTTCACATGGTCTTCTCCCTTGTGTGTCTCCATCTCCATGTCTCTTCTCCTCGTCTTATAGTGACATCAGCTGTATTGGATTAAGGGTCCACCCTACTCCAATATGACCTCATATAACTAATTACGTCTGCTTCTTCAATGACCCTATTTCCAAATAAGGTCAAATTCTGAGATACTGGGGGTTAGGACTTCAGCCTATCTTTTTGGGTATACAACATTCATAATACCATCCAGAGGCTGTGGGGTGAGCCTTAAATTTTTTTTCTTTATTAAAACACCAAACAAGGGTTTGGTTTTATGATGAGCCATGATTCATTATGCCACCTTTCAGAGGTTTCAGAGCACCCAGGCAAATAGGGGGAAACTACTATTCTTCCTTCCTTCCAATATTTATTGTGTCCCCACCATGCGCTCTTTAGCTGATCTCTACTTATCCCAAAAGGACTTCAGCACAGACTGACCGTCCAAATGTGGGCGGCCATAGATTAGTAAGGCTAGAGAATCAGGCATCAACCACCCTGCACATGCCTTTGAGAGCAGAACTTGGGGCTGACACAACTAAATTCTAGAGTAACGTGGGTGCTCAAGACATTAGTAAAAAGCTGTGACTTTGAGAACCCAGGCTGAGTGGACACGACACTGGCCATTATAGTCCTTTCCCTTAAAATCCAATATTGAGGAGATAGTTTACACACACATCACCTCCTTGGCTGGCACTCGTTCCATAATTGTTTTCCTCCCCACAGGGAAGTGCAGGATAAGAACTGAGGCAAGGAGATGTCAAGTAGACTATGATTTTAGTCAGACTGTGGTCTCTGGGGAGCTGTGGCAGTTGCTATTACATGCTGGGTGTGGCCTTCGACAAACACAACTCTCTAAGCCTTTGTTTCCTCCTCTGTACAACCAAGACAACATTGACTCATAACGTTGCTGTGAGGATTTGATGAGATAATGAAAGTCAAGTGCTTCGCACATGGCCTGGCACGTTATACCCAGGGTTAGCTATTATAGTTAGCAAGATAAACTCATTCCATGTGCAGGGAGACAAAAGGAGAAAACAAGTAAAACCAGTAGTTCAGAGTCCCATATCTAAATCCCGGATTGTTTTTTTTCCAACCAGTTATTTTGGCATGATCAGATCCAGCTTGTGCTCCTCATATCTCAGCAAAGACCCCTCTGCCTTTCCTATGGGGTGTGCTCACACTCACACACCCACTCAGCCGCCGCTGGGGGTGGTCGTGGAGGACGCCACTGGGGTCTTGGGCTAACAACCTTGTGTCACAACAGCAACACAGCTGGGCGGCGATGAGGCAGGGGGCAGCTCGGTCATGGAGCTGGCTAGATCTTGACAAAAGCTTCAGAACACACTGAGACACTGGGGCCTTGTTTCCTCCAGCTCTGGCTCGGCGCCACTCTCCTCTCCCCCCTGCAGCGACTGTTCTGATCTCAGCTGTAACAATTCCCCAGTGATAACAGTATTTGTCTCACAGGGTCGCTGTGAGGGTGAGATGCGCTGACACATGGCCTATACTTTAGATCAGGACGGCACCTGGTGCATACAGTAAGTGCTCAGCAAACACTGGCTATTAGCAACAGCCACTGCAGACCCCTCTTGGTGGGGCCTCCATCAGGTGGACCGCAGGCCCTCCGCCAGTCTCAGCTCCAACGACCTGAGACACAGCAGGGTGGTGTCCCCCGAGAGGAAACTGTGATGGAGAAATGATGGAAATGCCAAATGTCACAATTATGAAAGATAACACAGCACAGGCTCATCTTCGCAAACTGTTCTCTTGTGGAATTCAAATTCTTTTCCTCCCAAATGAGGAATGTCTGATGTTCCGCCTGCTCTCCTTTTCCAAAGAACAGCGCACTCTCTCCCGCCAAGCCCCGCACGGGGCGGCTGGCTCCTGCCCGCAGGCCTGCCAGCATCACCGCACCCGGGACCCACCGCGCAGCACGGGCACAGGGCCCGCCTTTGGCCGTTTAGTCATTAATCCTTGGGGTAATTTTACCTCCTGTCAGTGACGGACTTGGTCAGAAATAATGGCGCTGAGCGAGGGGACTGCGCCCCACGCATGCAGCCAGGCACCCAGCGAGGGTGCACACCCACTCTGTTTCCCGGCCAAAATCCTGTCCTGGGCACGAATCAGGCACTCAGGACTCCTCAAAGAAAGAGATGCCTGGCACCTTTTGGGGGGGCTTTATTTCAAAAGAAAAAATTCCAGGTCACAGGCAGGCATTTGGTTAATCTACGAAAGTCCCAGCTTCCCTATACCTGCTCTTCACTGCTGAAGGGAGCCCTGCAGGTGGTGGCTGGTGGGCTTGGACCCCAGGGGCCCTACCTATGCACCAACTTTGCGTCCGTACTCCGAAGGCTGTGCCCCAGACGCCAAGAAGAAAAACACAGGGCTGTGCTCAACATATACAAAGTCAGGGGGTAACGTGGAATACGTTAGCAAGTGAGCTGGAACAAAGAGAGGCTCCCGCCGGGCCCCGGGCGGCATATGATGGAGAAGGAACTGAGTTTTGGAGAACAGCATCCATCACCTCTTTCATTCAACCCTCTTTCAAGATAAGATCAAGGCTCGGAGGCAGCAGACAGTAAGCTCCACAAGGGTGGCTGCCATGTAGTAGGTGCTTTGTGAGGTGGTGGGGGTGCATGAGGCTGGAAGGTGGGGGACCCACACTCCAAACCAGTTTGGTCTCAGAGCCCAAGCTCTGTCCCCAGAGCCGAGCCAGATGAAGTAATCAAATTGCACGGACCCAGGAGAGACAAGGTTCCTAAATTCCAAGGGGAGAATGTGAAAGGTCTAACAGAGCAGGCGGGAAAGGGTGCGGCCTCTACACCAGCCGGCGCCAGCTCAGGTGCTTGTGCTTTATGGCCATTTAAACTAAAGCCATAGGACATTCCACTAAGATGGACGCCCCGGATGGGAGATTAAAACCTTGAGCAACTGTTCCCCTCACAAAATCCAAGCTTGAATAACAGCAACATTGGAAATAATTCATTGCTGGGCGTGGGGATGGCGACTGCAAATGAGCAGATTCTCCACGGAAAATGGTGTGAGCTGAGGCTTGGCGTCAGCTCCCCAGGTTCCCGCCCTCCCAGCCCAGAGTCTGGAATGCAGGATGCCCCACCCCATGGAGAAAGTCCCTGCTGGCTTACATAAGAGAAAATTCCCTTGCCCTTTAAGAGTCAGTTCCAGGAAACTCCATGCATGTCCCGCCTCCTCCATTCCTACTCCCAGACACAATGGGTCCCCAAAGTGTGATAAATATCCAAAGGGACATGTGAAGGCTGAGTGGAAACTTGCGCAAGTCCATAGGCCTCTCTGCCCCACCCCTCCCCTCCAGAACACGGGCTCTCCGCGGGGCAGCTGCTGGCCTGGTGCGCAGGGTGGGCAGAGGAGGGCCGAGGGGCCCTTCCAGCATCTCTGGGCCTCAGTTTGAGTCCAACGCCAATGTGTCTTCCCCCTGCTGTGCAGCTGGTCATGAGGTCTGGGAGGAACTGAGGCAGCTCAGGCAACCAACCCCATGAGCCTTAGGAAGCCTGGGCCGCCCTGGGGAAGCTTGTCCTCCAAGCTCTCCTGCAGAGAAAACTGTCAAAATGAAGTGAATTTCAAAAAACCTGGACTCTGTTTTATCCACTATCACTAACTCTCCCAAATCAGCCCAGTTCCTTCAACTTAAGTGAAAAATACCCTAAATAGCCTGTGAGAGAAGCATGGTGTCACACAACTTGATTCCTAATTTTATTTAAAGGGAAGTCATAGGTCTCTCTAGTTCTAACTCCCGACACCCTTCTTTGAGAAGGAAGCTGACCTTTTACCAAAAAAAACATTCAAAGCTCCAAACAGGATGTAACATTCTTTCTTCTCAGCCTGGTCAGTTGGGTTTTTTTCTTTTACAAGCTGAAAAACCTACTTTCTAGGGCGTCCTGCATTGTTTATATGTGGTTCAAACCTCAGAAAAACTTTTGAGGCTCACATTTATTTCTCCCTTGGGCCATCTTTAATCACTTCTGAAAAAAAACAGAAGAGCACTTCATTTTAAGTGCTTGATCCAGAGAACTGGCAAAAAAAAAAAAAAAAAAAAAAATTTTAAATTGTTTACCCAAAAAAATTGAAAAAAAAAAAAAAAAAAAAAAAAGGCTAAAGTGTCAAGGAAGAACTAATTAAAATACATATATACATATGAATATACACACTCATACAATCCAGGCTACGAGCTTCAGGCAAACAAAATGACTGGAAAACACCGACCTTAGGACTAGTGGTGAGCATTAAACAAGTAATTATTTGTAGAACTAAGACTAAGTGAGCATTCAGAGGGAGAGAGCAGCATAAGTAACAGCTATTTGTTCAGGCAGTGTGGATACAGTAAGGCTACCTGAAAGTGGTGGTAGAGGGGAAGAGTGGGGAGAGCATATATAACATATCTTTTAAAGCTGTTCTCAGCATTCCTGGGGATTTCTTTACCCCAGAGAAAAGATTTATGTTCACACAAACTGCACACGTGAATGTTTACAGCTCTATTTGTAATAGCCCCAAACTGGAAACCCAGACGTCCATCAATGAGTGAATGGTTAAACATACTGTGGCACATCCATGCCACGGAATATACTACTCTGCCAGGAAAAGGAATGGAGGACTGATACATGCAACAGCCTGGATGAATCTCGAGATTATGCTGCGTGAAAAAAGTCCATCCCAAAATGTTACATACTGTATCGATTCAATTTATTTAACATTCTGGAAAGGACAAAATTACTGAAAAGGAGAACAGTTTGGTGGTTGCCAGAGGTTACAGAGGAGGAGGGGGTGGCTATCGAAGGGCAACATGAGGGATCCTTGAGGTGACAGTGATGTTCTATATCTTAACTGTATCAACAGCAATATTCTGGTTGTGACTTGTACCGCTGGGAGAAACTGGGCAAAGGGTGTACGGGATTATTTTTTACAACTACATGGGAATCTACAATCATCTCAAAGTAAAAAGTTTAAATAAAAAAAACAAAAAACAAAAAAACTTGTTCTCAGTAATTATGATGGTGTTGTGTGTAATGCTAAAGCAAATGAGTAATCACGGAATATTATAATTCTACACCCCATTTAAGACCCCTGATTCTGAGTGGAAAGGAGATTCTGATGTAATATAAACATGTTAAGGCAAAAATCCTGCAGTCCTGAATGAGTATGAACTCATGTTGTTTTGATTTAGTACCGGGGATTGAACCGAGGACCTCATACACGGGAAGCAGGCACTTTTTTTCTCTAGCGCTATCCACTGCTATGGCTTAGAAACAAGAACCAAGGCAGTAGCAATGCACACTCCTAGCACTAAGGCTGTAGTCTTGAAGCACCATTTTCCACTAAAAGAAACCAGGGTTTCTTACGGGAAATGGCCAATTACAGGTCAGGGGCAAGATACGTACTAGACTAGTCTGGAAGCATCTTGTCATGCCTAGTATGAGAGACTATTATGATTATGACAAAAGGACTCAGAAGCCAACTTGAAGAGGTTGCCACCAGCCAAAGATGGGGCATTAAAATAATTCAAAAAGGATAATTTCACTTGAACAAAATCACCAAATGTTTAAATCCATGAATTCATGACATTAACAAATGAATCACTTAACTTCAGGGGATGACAGGAACTGAAGTCATTCTCTTGAATATTGGTAAATAAAGGGAAAGACTCATTTATTCTGCATTTCCTACTGAACTGTACCACTAGAGGAAGGGAAATATTTCTTTATATAAACATTCCAACAAGTGAAAAGAATGTATCCAGGGAAAAAAAGATAGGACTGCATACATAATCAATTTTAAAAGTGCAAAAGACTTGGTGAGAAAGACAGTGTGCCCAGTCTGAACATACTTCATCTGTTCTAAAATACCGTGGATTTTAAGATGCATTATTATCTAAGTGCCCCCCCCCAAACCACAGCCCATTCAGCTAGGACACAATATTAAGGTGCCATCAATTGAAGATGTACCCCAGCTTCAGAGATGTTAAATGTGAAAAAATGTCATCTTTACTCAGTCAAGGATGCCATTTCATACCCTGACAGTCTTATTTTACACTTTCCGCTCTTCAGACTTCTAGAGAGAGGCTGTTATTATCACCTATTTTATATTACTAAAAATTCAGGCAAAATAAGATTATAGCGATAAAATGGAATATGCATAATCCTCAAAATATTATATATTGTAGGGTTAAAAACAAAACCATCTACTCTTTCCTGACAGGATTGAAGATCATGATCCCACATGGCTTCTCACTTCTGGCAGTGACCACGTCTTCCTCAGGGTTTCCTCATTGACCCGTCGACATCATCTCCTGATGACCTATAGGAGCCAGTCTTCTCATGCTGCTTCTCCCCCGACGCCTGCCGTTTTCTATTTTCAGGCCTCAGCGGATCCTCAGCAAATGCAGCAAGAGACAGCAAGTAACACCAAACCCAGGCTTCGTAATCAGGAGTATGTGACTCTCTGAAATTATGGGTACAATTCCTTGACTACATTTTTTCTGGAATTCTGGGATTACTGGTTAGTTTTCTTTTGAGTGTGGTCTTCCTGCCATTTGCATGGCTTTGTCAAGAGAAAGCTGTAACTAATTGCAATTAATTCCAAGATGCTTTTGCTTAACTCAACATTTTGGTTAGAGGTTAACCTGTTGAAATTGAACAACTTGCTTCTATTCCTGAGTGAGGGCAAGGGCAAGAGAGTTTTAGGGTGAGATAAATGGTCTTCGGTGCATGCTGGAGGGGGAGGAGATGACTGAGGTTTCGGTTCACCTAGAGGGGACTAACACAGCTCTAGTGCCATTCAGTTGTAGATCTCAGAAGTGATGTGATGTGGTCGTCATGGAATAACTTACTGAAAATCTGAATAAACATACATTGCTGAGTGCCATTGCTGTATGCTATAGGAAAACCCACGAGTGGAAGGGATTTCCCCTCACCACAGTATACCCGGAAGATAGTGCTTATATTTTAGGACTGTGATTATCCTCTACCAAAATCGTCATAGGCCAAAGTACTGTTGGAATACTAAATTGTGACCTTGTTTACTTAAAAGGTTGCCACTTTACGTGCACAATTGTTATTGGTATTTTGTTACTGCACCAGTTGGAAATAAAATTTAAAAACTATCAAACCGCCCTCTCCCCATATAAGAAAACATGCAAGCGGTATGCGGTCAACCTGACCCCATTAAACAGGGCCAGTATATCACACAGATCTAACCTGCGACCCCATGAAAGGGGTCAACCATGACCCATGGGCCAAGTCTGGCCCATCACCTGTGTTTGCACAGCCCAAAAGCTAAATAAGAATAGTTTTTACATCTTTAAATGTTTGGAAAAAACAAACCAAGAGTAGTTTGTGGCACAAACAATTCAAAGTTGTGTCTGTAAATCAAGTTTTATTGGCACACAACCATAAGTGCCAGGTCATATATTCGCCAACGGCGGCTTCTGCGCTACAACGGCAGAGCTGCGTAACCGTGGCGGGGACCGCAAGGCCCGCAGAGACCCCGACATCTACTATCTGGACCATTACAGAAGAAGCTCGCCGACCCCTGCCTCGCAGCTCAGGTTCAGCAAGCTCTCCGATGAATTTTTCGTAAGTAAAAGTTAGATATGGATGTGTAACTGCAGAACCTGCCACATTGATCACTCTGTTTGCTGTAGTGTTCAAAGATATGCCAAACGGGAACCCAGACTGACCGTGTAAGGTTTCCTGCCGGCTGTTACTTGCATTGCAATCTCCCTTCTTGGCATTCACACAGGAGAGGAAAACGACAATTAGCCACTGTGCTAGGTTTAAAAGCATTTAATGACATAGCATATATTTCACAGATAGGGCACAAGTTGAGAGGTACAGGTCAGACGACTGGGCACCAGGCCTGAGTGACCACCTCCCTGTTCAGGCCCAGCCTCTGGAGTTCATTCCTATCAATGCCATTTTGATTGTGCAGTAAGATGAAAATTTGTCATTACAATAGTTACAGTGACAGAGAAATGCACACTATGTATCAAAGAGCAAGGTAATGAAGCAAATTATAACACAGTGTGGCAACGCACGAGCAAGTAACCATTAGAGTAACATTACTTTGTCCAGTAAATGCTTCAGTTCCACTTGTACACTTACCAATGATTTAAAGGGTTTATTATACATCTAGTTTTATTATACTTTGTACTAGAATTATCTCAAACATACAATATAATGTATTTCGGCAAAAAAAAAAAAATTGAAATTACAGATTATTTAAAACAGTATCAGTTTTCTACTCCTTCTTGTATACTGACATTCTTAACCGTCGCAGTTGATGCAGAGAAGCCTCATGTCATGGGGTAGTAAGTGATGCCAGATACAAATGGTTTGGTCTGTAGAGTTAACATGGAGCTGCACTACGGCTGCAGCGAGATTGTAATACACAATCTGTTAAATAGAGGTTAGAGCCATCGTCGGCGATTCAAATAGTCAAGACTCAAGGTAACCACCGGAAGTAAATGGAAGAGAATGGTGTCAGGAAATTGGTATGTTTTGTCTCTGGTGAGCACAGGAAATATTGTTTAAGCACCACTGCCTTGCATACCAACAGCACTAGAGGCGGGTTATTTCCAACACAGCCTCACAAAATTGAGGAACAGTTTAAATATTGAGATCTAATCTATATAATTTTGTTTAAAAAAAATCTGGTCTTCCCTCTGCACCTCAAACTTTTGTAACTTGGAGATAAAGTATTTAGGTGTTCCCCCCTCCCCCCCCAAGAAATGCTCTATAAATTAAAAAAAAAAAAAAAAAAAAACTTGACCACATTGAGGAACATGAGGCACAGAGAGTAATGTGTTGGTTCTGAGCTTGCATGCTGGAATTTCACTGAAAAGGAGAGAGAAGGGCAGGAGGTGGAAGGAAAGGAGTTCACTTCTTTTTGCCAAAAAGGCTGAACCGCTTCTCCTTGTCTTTCTCTTTGTCCTTCTCCCGCTTGCCGGGACTGGACTCGCTGGTGATGGTGACGACGCTGGTTGGTAGGGTCTGGGCCCGGCTGGATGCTGGCGTGCTCTGGGTGCTGGCAGACACCTCGTGCTTATCAGAGGAGATGGCGGAGGAGATGGCCTGGATCCACGTGTTCATTTCCTCCTGGACAAAGGAGGCGGCACAGGTGAGGCTCAACTGCGAGAAGTGGGTGTGAGGTGCCCTTGCCTCCCTGGATGCCGCCCACTCCTCCAGCAGGAGGAAGGCTCAGGAAGGGGCATGGGCTAGTAGAAGCGCCTGGCTAACCGAGGCCTAGGCTTGGTTACTGGCGCATTTTCCCAAACAACTTCCACTTTACTCAACACAATAGAGTGAACAGGGCTCGGCCTTTCACGGCAGCACAGCTTACGGTACCTGAAGGTCAGCCTCTAGTACTTGGCCCTGCCAGCGTGGAGCAGCTGGAAGACTCGTCGCCACCTATGGGGTGTCAGATCCCACCCTAGAAATTGCTGTTGCAAATTAAAGTGCTGCGCACGTGCTTTTCTTAAGGTGGAGCACAACTGTGGAATCGTGGGTTAAAGGGAGCCTGGTACAGCGGGGAGGGGCTCCTGACTGGGTGTCAGGATCCAATTCTGGTCCTATGACCACTTCACTGAGCCTCAGTCAGTAGGAGGAGGTGGGCAGGGATCAGTGGATCCCGCACTAGCTCTCCTCTCATGGCACAGAGGCAGTGAGAGGATGCTCATAGCCTCCCAGAGATATAAGAAGAACGGACAGCTTCCAAGGTTAGTGACTGTGGAGCCCAGATGCTCGGAACCACCACTGATCATTTCTGAAACCAGTAAAACAACGAGCAGAGCCTACCATGCCACAAACACTTGCCAACTTGTAAGTATATGAGAGAAAGGAATCTCAGAAACTTACATCGTCTTTGGCTTGGAAGAGGTACTCATTGCCATCACTTAGTCTGTAATTAGAAGGAAGAAAGAAAGAAAAACAATTTAACACACAAAAATTAACACCTCACCCCCCCATCCCATACCGTCTGTGGGCTATAAACCGGCTGCAGGAATCACATCAGAGCTCGGCATAATTACCAAGGACATCCGGGGACCCACAGAGGCCTGGCAATGGCCCTCTGGACATCAAACAGCTGTATAATTAGGCCAGTAAAATATACACAGGTAACCTGGAGCTTCTATCCTCAGGAAGGAGCAAAAAGCCCCGAACATATTAACGTTTGGCTTTGTTGTGGCAAAGACCACTTGGATACCTGATTATTGCTATCAATTGAATTCAAGAGACAAAGAGAAAGCTCCTTCTAAAAGATGAGCCCTTCTGAAATTCTGCCACTGAGTGTGTAATCCCCTACACTGACGAGCTCCAGAGTCTCTGTCCTAGGTGTCTTTTCATTTACATGCATCCCAGAATGAAAGAATCTGCCTGGTAAGGCCACTGCCATGGCACTGAGATGCCCCTCAGCCTGGAGAGTTCACTCTGCACTGTACTGTCACCAGGCGGAAGTGGGTAATGCCAGTGTAGACAAGGAGAGGGTAGGGCCCTTTACACATGCCCTGGCCCTCTGAAGCTGCACCCAGGGGGCACGAAGAGCAAGGCAGCCAAGGAGCCGAGCTGCCTGTGCCTTTTCTTTGGAGCTGCAGAGCGTTCCAAGTCCTGGCGAGCCTGCCTATAGCCGCTTATCCGCAGCGCTGAACAAACCATACCATTTGCAACTCTCACTTGTGGGCCTCGGCCTAATCTAACTTGCATGAAACACTCACACAACTAAAGACCAATGCTTTGAACAAAGCAACAGAGCAAATTAGTATTAAATTAAGTAACCCTAACCACTACAATGTTTACCTTTTTACATTTTTAATACAGAATTCTCGTCCCCCCCACCCCCCAACTCCATTTCCTCATGAGTGGAGCTTCTGACCTTGGACCCACTCTGCAGGGAAGTGTCTGTTCTACAAGGTAGAGGCATTTGGAATCAGATGGTTCCAGAGGCAGCTGAAACATCTGCTCAGGGAGTCAAGGCAGGATAGGGCTCAGGCCCCACGAAAGCATTTCCTGTTTGTCTCCATCCAGCTCCAGGGCGACTCATTTGACCCATCTCTGGATAACTCATGAGCAAAGAACTGCATCTCCTATGTCTGGACAAGCTGAAAAGAGGGAAACTACTTTTCTAAGCTTCCCATAACCTGTGCAATGTGAATAGCTCACCTTAAGTCTTAGGGAACAGTAAGTTCCAAGTTACGAAAACAAAAGCTCCTTTTCCCTCAATGCTCAGCTGCACCTTTAACCACAGGGAACACAAGTGAATCCAGCGATACCAACCAAGATGTGTGTCAAACCAGTTTTCTCTTTGTTGGGGATTTTTGAAATTACAGAGAAGAGGAACAAGGTGATCACAGCATATTTCTAAGAAAATCAACACCCAGAGAGCAAATAAACACAAATAACCTCTCTGGCAACCAGGAGGCACGGTAACTCTCACCTGAGCTTGAAAACATGTTTCTTCTTTTTGTAATCAACGGCCACCTCACAGACGGCTTCTTTCAAACTCACAGGGACCTCGCTGTGGTAAGGAATTCCGGAAGCAGCTGTCTTTGCATCTTTGTAGAAACCCATCTCTTGGTTATTTATGACACAATAAACATTGTGCCATGACCTAGGCATAAGGACAAGAAAGGAAGGTCAAGGTTCTACACCACAGTCCCTTAAAGAACCAAGAATTTGATTAATATGAAAATGGTACTCACACAACATGGTCAAGAAGACAGACAAAGAGGCATTATTCTAAAGTACCAAAGCTGGGAACCCCCTGGTTTTAAAAAACCTTCCAAAATTCTGAATTCTGCTAACGGCAAACAATGGAACAAAATTCCTCAGGGGAGAGGCCTGGGACAGGGTAGGTGCCGTGACCGTGGCAGGACTATGGGCTATCCAAGTCTGTCTCTGGATTTGGGGAAAAATGTGGTGCTCTCTTCTAATACCTAAAGGCACTCTTGGCTCTGATGGGAAAGGTTTTCGCTGGTGTTTGGTACTCTTCATAATAATGGGGGACAGGGCTCCTCATTTGAAATATGCCTCTCCTCCAGCCTCAGCTTCTCTCTTTGTATGGCTCAACAACCTGACAGGGAGGTGGACCCAGAGCCGCCATGTGCCCTCGTGGCACCTTCAGATGAGTTAGAATAAGGTGGCCCTTACCTCCATATATGGTAAACCATCATAACATACTGATTTTATTATAACAAGACAATTTACTGCCACGTGCCTGTATTAACATACACAGTTATGCTGCCCTCAAGGTGAATGGTGGCCCTTAGACAGAAGTACCATTGTGCAGTGTACAACCTGTACAACTGTATGTGGTGGTCCCAGGCAGATGGTTGAGCACACAGGCTTTGAAGTCAGATTTAAGTGTCACTTTAGCTTTACCATTTACTAGGTTTCTACAGAGAATGGGCTTTCTTAACTGCCAAGAGCCTTAGTTTCCTCATCGGTAAAATTGGAATAATAAAAATAGGGGTAAAAGGAAATAATGAATATAAAGACTGATCTGGAGTTAAGGCTAGGGAAAATGTTAAATGTCTTTAAAAATCCCACAAGAAGGAATCCCTAAAATGAAACCAATTTCACTTAAAGTAGTGACAACTCCTCAAGCTCAATCTAGCAAATTTCTTCTCAAGATGAATAAAGGCCCCTTCTGCTATTCTCATCCATACCTAACTTCTCCTTTTCTCTCGCTGATTAAGCAGCACTTTATTCCCGCGCTTTCCAACTCATTCCCTGGAAGAACGGGAGGCCCTCGGAAGCAGAGATGCTACCGAATGAACAACGAACGAACTACACAAGCGCTGCACACCACCCCCCGCCACCCCCAACTCAAGAGGTGCACGCCTGGCCCTCTAACAGCTCAGCTTCCCATGCTACTGCCTCAATGCTTGCTGCCATTACCTGCTCGAGGCTTTCTTGTTGTGGGCCTCCCACTCGTGCTTCCGATTCAGGAAGCCCTCCATCTGGGCCGAAGGCACCTCCTGGGTCCTGGCCGGCAAGGTGGCCGCGCTCTGGGCTGGAAGGCCAGTCTTAGCTTTGCGATCGGAGGTGGGGGAGGGGATGGGGCTGGACTCCTTTGAGCTCATCCTCTGCTCTGCAGCACCGTTGACCATTTCGCTTGTGTCCACCGTTTCTGCCATCTGGGGACAGTGGAGAGGCCGTTCACTAACCCCATGAGCCACAGCAGTGACCACATACGCTCTGACTTGCACACGTGGCTGCGTATAAATGCCTGGCACAGAATGAGGCAGTACAGTAAAACCATTGCACACCCCACAAAGCCAGCTGGACACCAAGGACATTAGAAGGTGGGGATGGATTAATACCCGCCCATTTATGGGGAGATGACGAAAGCGAAATGCCAGTATGAGTTTTACTGCACTCTGCTCCTCTGATTGATCCATTTTCTCTAGCGTAACTCAGATCATTTCCTCTTATGGTTACTTTAAAACAAAGGACAACAGTAACAACCACACATAATTAAATATGAGAGAGAGTGGACGTTATACAGCAGCCACCTTACAATCAAGGATGCCACCAGAAGGGCTGGAAGTTTAAGCGAAAGGGCATTCACAAACAGATCAATAGACAACTCTATCAGAACTACACAGCATTCCCCCGCAATAAGACAAGAAAAGACCTGTAGCTTCTGGAAAATGTTTGCTGGCTCTCCCTTCCCCACCTCCCCCAAACATCATCAGAAACACATGCAGAAATTAGGAGACAGTCATGCATTTCACATCTACCATCCCAGTTAGACTTTGGAACTTAAGAGCTGGAAGAAAACGAGGCAAGTCAAACATCAATTTAACCACATCTGCCAAAGTTGTATCGTGAGTGGGTTGTAGTTTGTGTTAAAGGAGCTGGAAAAGCCAATCACAGTCACTCAACACCACACGGCTATTTACCCCCAAACAAAGACAGAACCAGGGCCTTCCCCATCACGTGCTTGGTTGATCCTGGTGCCTTGCTGCACTGAGACGAGAAACCCAGAGGCAGCCAGGCTTCCAGCGGCTGACCCTTCAAGGCTGGAGACGTCTTCGGGAGCTGTTCCTTCCCAAGCTCATTTAAACTGTAACCCTCATGGTTTTTCGGCTTTGGAAATGCAGTAGGGTCTCGAGTCATTATCGCATTATTGCTTTCGGCCTGTGTACCATTAACTGCAGCAGCCCCTGGCTGACACACCCAGGGTGGGGGATTAGCATGTTACTAAGCTGGGTGTGGCCGACGCTTTAGTGGATTACAGACAACCTGCACCCTTCACACATGGACAAACATGAAGGTGTCAATGGCACACTCATTAGCTACGGCCCCCACCACTGCTGCCCAGAACCAAAATGACACCCAATTAGCAGCAACAACCTCAACAGGGTCACCTCCACTGCTGCTCGAGTGCTCAGATCTGTCAACTCTCAGGAGCGGGGACCTCCCGCTTAGAGCTGATCTAAATGGTTGGGCCTGATACTTGATATTCAGCAAAACTAATTCTTTGGGAAAAGGGCTGGTGAAAATTTGGGAAGAGAGGGAGAATCACAAGTTATGTTACCTCTATACAAACTATCAAAATCAGCACGAGGGTTTAGGGTGAGCCTGGAGATTATGCAATTTAAGGGTGATTTTGCCTGGAAGCTTTTCTCCAGATGGCAATGTGGACAATGAAGCACTAGGGCAAGAAGACACCAGGGAAAGGGCAGTGTATGGTGACTATCCTGGCCTCTGCCAGTGAGAGGCTGACAACAGATGCTTATGAGCAATAGGCTACCCTGAACTATTTCTCTCTCCCCCTCTTTTCATGTAGGAGAGACAGAGGAGGGGACATAAAGAAACAAAAACAAAAAAACCAACCCCACCAAAAAAGCCACTCCCCCCCCCCGAAACCCTGAGTCCAAACAATGTGAGTGGATTTTAAAGTTGACAAATCTGTTCTAATGTGAGGAAGCTTCTGGTGAGGAAGTGAGTTGGTCGGGAAGGCCTGTGCTGGCCGTGAGTCCAGAGAGACACGGGGTTAGTATGTACAGAAACCAGGTTAAAAAAATTTAGTGCTGCAGATTTTGACTTGAAAATTGCTAGTGACAGCATTGACCTGGACAGAGAGGTGTCTACAAGGCTAAAATTTATCACACTTGGCGAGACCTCAAGGTAGGTGAAGGCCAGGGATGCTTCTTCTGAGGGAATTTCTGCAGCAAAAATTTTTTCTTTAGAGTTAGAAGGAAAGAGAAAACCCCAAACCAGTATGCAGAGATAATTAATGTTTATGCAAATGAACCACTAACCAAGAAAACAAGGAAAATAAAAGGAACAAAATGAATTTTAATGGACATGTGCTTTAAGCATGCCAACAGACAACACACCACCAGAGACAAACATCAAAAGCAAATCATAGTGCTATGATCAAACAGTGGATACATGTGGATACAGAGCCCCTTCCCCCCATGTTGCTTCTCTTTAGCAGTTAGTCCAGAGTGCTTTAGTGGCTGGGTACACCTGAGATATTGAAATCCAGAAGTGAACAGGAATGCAACATGACAACTAGTATAGCACAAGAAACACCCATTGGTTTTCAAAGTGCATGAAGCAACACTGTATTTTCAAGTTCATTAACTTGAGTCTCTGCACTGTAAACTCAAAAAAATGAAAAGACTTTACTTCTTCCAATACAATTCAATTGAAATTTAAAAATTTGTTCTGGCAAACTACAATTGAAAAACTTAGATAAAAATAGGCATGAGAGCAAATGTTCAAAGCATTATAGCTCTCCTTCCATCTATGCTCAGGGTTTTTTTGTTTTTGTTTTTTGGTCTTCTGAATATGTTTGAAAAAAAAAACAAAACCAAAAACACCATCACATAAAATTGGGCATTAGTCCTGATGATACAAATTTTAAACATATATATATATGGAAACATCACATATATACATATAGATCAGTGACACACATAATATAATTTGGAACCAGAAAGACATCAGAGCTTCCTACTGACCAAAGTCGAAGCAGCATCTTTCTCAAAAAAAAAAAAAAAAAAAAAAAAAAAAAAGGATTTTGGTGTATTTTAAGGCAGAGACCCAATAATGGTGCACACCACCCCCAGAACATAAGAAGCTTGGCATCTATCTATATACCCATCTACAGTCACAAGTAGATAGATATGTACATAGAGATATGGAAAAACAAACAAGATGCTATATGATGTTATCCTGACAAAAGAAAAAAAAAAAGACATGCATCATGAAATGAAGAGACAAATTAGACTTAACTCATGGAGAACATATATCAAAACAGGTTTCTGATTCCACAAACACAGCTAAATATGGCAAATGAGCAAGTGAACGTCTCACAAGGCTTTGATGTACCATGGATTTGGTTTTGTTTGTATAGTTTTTATCAGTACCAGGAAATAGCTTCTTTCATTAGTGTTTATTCCTAGGCAACAGGATTTCTGTTAAATATCTTCAGTCTCTGCTAGTGGTCTGATAAATGCCATCCTAAAAGACTCCTTACAGAATTTAACAAAAAGTCTTAGGGAAATGAAAAATGACTTGTCCGAGACGTACAATGTAGTTCCAGTCAGGAGGCACACACGTGCGTCTAGGGACGGTCCGCCAAGGGCATCGTTCAAGTAATCAGGATGAACCAGAAATGGCTTTTGTTCCGTTTCTTTGAAAAAGTTTACAGTTTGACACCCTGAAGTCACTGACTGAATGGAGCGGCCCGGAAGCCTGGTACGTAGGCTTCTGAGACATGTGGTGGGAAGCGCTGCCACCTACGTATCCTGCGTCCCGATGACGGGGAGGACAGGGACCGAGACGGAGCAGCAGGCTGCGGCAGGTACTTTACTCCTGAGGCCGCCACCTCATCTGCTGCAAATACAGCCGAGAGTTCTCAGTTCAGGACTTGGCAGAAAAATAGGAGAGGAACTGGTTTATAAAAAGTAATAAATAACCCGAGGGTATCAAAACATTTTGAGAGCCTGTGCCTAAAATTAAAATAGCTTTCAAATCATGTCCAACTTCCTATTTTTTCTCCTCCTGTCTTCAATAAATGAATGCCTCCTTCATGGAATGTTATCAGCTGACTTTAGGTTTTAATTTTAGTACTGAAAGGGTCCCTCCTTATATATCAGTCTTCCTAGTCACGACTAAACAATTGCAGTAAATCTGTTACCTTCAACCAGGTTAATATCGTATCTATAAAGTGGGTCACAGATAGCACAGTACTGCACCGTTAGTAAAACTGGATGTGTCATACCTGTCAGATTCTAGTTTTCTTCTTCATTATGCTGTAATCTCATTTAATTTCAATTACTCATGTAAGGTTTTCGCTGTAAAATCTTAATGAAGTAAAAAGCTCACAATAAATAAATGAAAAGAAAGTTGTTGTAAGGCAACTGAATATCTATCAATTAAAAGACTCAAATAAACATGGATTAAATGCAAACAAATGTGACACCAAGAAAGGCTATGAATTAAGTAAAAATTTAACACTTTAGGCAAAGTAGAAGCCAAAAGGTCAAACCAACAGGATTTGGTTCTTGACAAATGGTAGTGACTTTCATAGTCCAGACCATGGCTGGTCACTGGCTGTCCATCTGCTATTAAAGTTTTTGTAGTTTTGGTAGGTTTGAGAGCGGTAACTAACCCGTGGAGATCCCTGTTCAGCCGGCAAACCATTCTGGGAAACTTGCTCTCCTTTTGAAGTGTCCCTGTTGGGGGGTGGGGGGGGTGGGGGGGGGAGAGAAAAAGAAGGAAATGGGAAGGGGAGGAAAGGGCAGAAGAAAGGAAGAAGAGGAGAAAGGGAAAATGGAGGAGGGGGCGGGGGGAGAACAACAGCAGTCAATTCTATTACAAGTTTCTCTCTGAGCAACATATGTAATTTATTTCTAGTTTTAATTGTGAAACCCTCAAGTGAGAGAGAGCAGAATGACACGGCTCTGCCTGCCTCCCGGGCCTGCCGCCCCCACCTCAGCAAGGCAGCAGTGGGGGCTGTGGTGGAGCTCTTGCCACAGCATAACTAGCCTCCCAGAAAGAGAGAAGAGCTGCTGCCCTTTATGTGAAGTCACTCAGAACTTAAAGAAGTGCTGCCGAAAGCATCTCCCCAAATCCACTGGCCTGAATTGGGGGGTGGTGTTCACTGTGTCCACTTGGTCACAGGGAGATTGAGTATGAGTGTGTGTGCACACGCATGTGCACAGCAGCGAGAACGCTCTCTGCACTCCACTTCTGTACCCACAGGATACGCGTATCTGTGGGCAGCTCGGTGTTACTCAGGGGTGACTACGCAGATTCTAAGTATTCTACAGAAATAATTAATAGGAAGGGCGTGTGGTCAGTCTGGCACAGCCTGGCCTTGGAAGATATCCAGAGACCCCACTTGCCTCTGGAGCCAAGTTTCCAGCCACGTGAGCTGGTGGACTCACCACTGCTGGGACTCGGCCTCCTCGGAAACCTTCGTGCTCGGCTCCGGAGAGGGCGGCCGCCTCTTCCTCTCCTCCTCCTCCTGCTGTCTGCGCACTTCCAGTAACTCCAGCTGAGGGGAGAGCGGGAGGAAGCTCAGCAGAGCCCACAAGGTGGCTCTTTTAAGGAAAGGGTTGCCGACGAGCCCCCCCAAGTCCTCCTGAGTGTTCTACACTGGATCACATGGGATGAACAGAAGCGCTAACATCCTAAGCCAGATGGCATTCAGTTCCCAGGAACCATGGCTACAATGTGGAACTACAGGAAACCTAAGTCTAAAGTGAGACAATAGGTCTCTTCCATGAGGTGGCAAAATTCCTGTGAGTTGTTTGGGTGCCCCCTAGGACCCTGGGTTTAATTTCTGAATTAATCATGCAGCTCTCAACTTTTTGTTTAAGTACAAAGTAGCTGAGCCCGAGGGTCCTGCCAGACTTCCCACTAAGACAAAGCTCAGACAAATGCCACTAAGGCAGAGCTGCAATAACGCACAAGGAAGCGTCTTGAGCTGTGCTAGGGATTTATGCTCAGCCAAAACCCAAACAAAACATTAAAAAGAGAGTAGTCTATGTAAAACGAAGCCATTTCAATCAGCAATATGCATGCACTGGAAGGCTTCTGTTTTAACACAGAATCACACAGGTATACCTGAAACCCCCAGAACTGTAGAAATCGGAAAGAAACACCATTTTTGTACAACAAGAAATCTTTCTACCAGGAGTACAAAAGTCTTGGAAGAGGAAACACTGGTGAGCAAGTCTTATTCTAAGGCCTCTATCTTGGCAGAAGAGATGATAGGATGGGGAGAATTTTCAGTGGCATAGGGTAAAGCTACGCTTGATGGAAGTTCAAATTCTGAAGAAATGTTAAGTCTATGCCCCCCTGAAACCAAAAGCTTCTGTGAAATACAGGAGGAAAAGCAGATCGAAAGAGAAAAATGACTGCCATCATTCAATCCCCAAGCGCGATGCTATTATGAACAATCATAAATCCAGCTGCCCAGCAGCTGACTGAGGGGGTAGCGGCCCTGGACCTTTTCCTGAGGTCCTGCACTGAGAACCATCAATTTCAGGAAAGCCCCACTGCTTCTCAAAACCAAGCAATAATGTGAACTCCCTGGGTCAAGAGGCAAGTGGGAGGAAAAGGCTGTCCACGAGCACCAACAGGAAAAGCAGCCCAGTGTCCAGCTGCCACGTACCGTCGTCAGCCTTTCCAGGGCAGAGAACCTCTCGTCCCAGGTGGCCGCAGACTTTTCAAATGCCTCGTGGCGCTTGATGAGCTTCTCCACCTCATCCACACTCTGGCCTATCTCTCGGCTGGAGAGGTACGGCTCCTGTCCGAGCAGCCAGGCTTCGGCCACACTGGCGTCCCGTGAGAACTGATGGACCTCCAGAACTGTACAGGGGGACCAAGAGTGAGTGCTGGAGGGTAGGGGACTTGGCCACTGAGGTCAGCCTCCATTCCCGGCACCGCTGCCATCTGGTGGCAGCTGCCAGGACAACTAGCCTATCGTCTACTCTAGATCAGGGCCACCCAACATCAATATAACATAATTTAAATTTCCTAATAGCACATGAAAAATGTAAAAAGAAACAGGTGAAATTAATCTTAATTGTATATTTTATTTAACCCAACGTTATCCCCACATTTTTTTTCCCTTCTGAGTCTTCAAAATCTGATGTGCATATTATGTATACTTTTAGCACAGACAAGCCAGGCTTCCAGTGCTTGCCAGCCGCCTGTGGACAATGGCTACCACCCTGGACAGCGCAGGTCTGGAAAGGGCACCTGCTTCCTTAGCCTGCTTCAGGGAGCTCGGCGCCCTGCAGGGATTCACTCTCTACAGAAGCAGACTGCATCAATGGAGCAGACCTTGGTAAATCACCCTTTCTTTGGGATGCTGTCATATGTTTTATTTTGGATGGTTCAGAGGGAGAGGATACAGGAGCACTACAGAGGTGGGGGACAACGTGCATTTTTCTTTATTCATTCTGTCCCCCCGTGCATGAAAAAATACAGATAGCACTACTTCTGCTGCAGCTATGAGGAGCCTGGGTAGCCCTTGCCTGTGAACATGAAGTTTGTACATTTCATGTAGCAATGCCTGTAAGAAATGGACTGTGGTCACTATCAATGTGCCCCAGGAGATGGGACTTGCATCTAGCTGGTTGTCCCATTTCATCACCCTGGTAGCCCCACCATGGCCACAGGGAGAAAACGCCATTCTTGCACCAAGGGCCTGCCAGGGAGGGGCTGTAACACTTGTCAACCTGATGCCCAGGTTCACAGAGGTGGTTAATATGGGTTTTACTGAGCTGAACTGCAGCTGCCCTGGGAATTCTCACATTTTACAGACCAAGTCTTCATCTAAAGAATGGTAAAAAGGAGATTTCTGAAGGCACTGGGCCCAGCAGGGTTAAATGCTTGATGGACATAGGTTCTGTTGCCACTGGTGCCTAGAAAGGGAGTTATGATAAGAGGATAGAGCCCAGAGTCCCCAAAGCAGTTTGGCAAAGTATGGGGACTAATGCTTAAGTAGGGCTACTTTCAGTGTTCATGCTAATCAGACCAGAATTGGTTCATACCAATTATGACATGTTACTCCCAGTACTACATATTTTAAATACTGTTCACAAAGTCCTTTCTTAAAATGAAGATCAAAAACAGAACCTACCCCATAGAGTTACTGTGGGGATTAAATACAGAAATAAAAAGAGAACACTTAGCAGAGGCCCAGTACAATGCAAACTCCCAATACATGTTAGCTTTTATTTTATTATAAAAAATAAAACACTTCCACTAACATCACCAGATAAAAGACCTAATCAGGCCAATTTTCTACCTTCTCATTCTGTAGTAATAAGCCTTCCTGAAGACAACCTGGAGGACAGTGACTGCTATTTGTACTCTCAGAGGGATGCTGAATTATCTCAAACCTGTGTAGATCCTAATAAATACCCAAATCATACTTACAGCACTGAAATAAATCACGGAGTAAAAAAGAATGAGTGTTAAAAAACATACATATTTAGCATAGAATGGTGAAACAGGACATGAAAATTCAAAACATTTGGGACTCCAAAAATTATTGTGATAATATCACCTTGACAAAAGCATGAAAACAAACTCACATGATTTCAGTGGACACCCAAAAGACCAGAAAGGTAAACAAACCACATCCTTACTCAGTCTTAGCCATTCCCATCGGTCTTCCCACTTGTCAATCATTTCTTTTCTCTTTTCCGTTAACTGCAGCAACTTTTCCTTGATCTGTGAGAAAAGAAGGGCCCCAGGACATCTTAATAGACTGTACCACATCCTCCTTGTCTCTGGTCATTTCAAACCAGGAAAATACATTTTTCTGTAAAGACTATCATGAAGCCAGGAAAAACTAAAGAACAGGCTCCTTCTACCTGTGTAATGGGACAGAGGGAGGGAAAAGCACGGCAACGCTCTTTTCCAGAAAGGGCCAAGAGGAAGGAAGGGTTCTGCTCAAGCTGCCTTGTCAACGAGGACAACAATGCAGTGGGGCTCCTTGCAACAATTGCAGTCAGGAAGAAAGGGACAGCAAGGGGGAAAAAGCCCTGAAATCTTCAGAGGACATCTGTTCCCTTGGAGTCAACACACACTGAACTGTTCATTCGCCTCTTTGTTATCAACATCCTAATGAGAACTGGCAGCTATCCACCCAAGAGCAGGCTCATCTATGGCATATGGGATGGAGAAGGGGTGTCATCCAGGAAGACTACTGACAGAGGAGATGAGAGGATGCCAAAACTTCAAGCTGGGGGCCTCAAAACTGTCTTCTGTCCCACAGTGGCTCTGGGCCTAAGTTATTATGTAATTACCTTATTCTTGATGCACAGCAAAAAAGAGAAGAGTTTTGAAATAGATATGTAAGTATGTGTGTGCATGCACATGTGTACACCATACATGTACACAAAGAGCACTACATGTATGTGCATATAGAGATGCACACACACACAACAAAATTGTTTACAGCTTAACACCAGGTATACTCGCCCCGTGGTCCCAAAGCAAAGCAGGAACCTACCTCTTCAGATGCATAGTGTTTTCTCGCCAACAGGGACTTCCCAAGTTCAATGCAGGTTGTGAAACTGTCATTACGAGCATCAATTTCAGCTTTGATACCTTGATGATTATTCATTAATAGTTCAACAGATGACACATCCCTAAAGATAAATAATACCTCCTTTAGGAGTTCAAGCTTTTCAAATACATGGGCAGGTTTTAAAACATGTCACTAATTTGAAGGGAACTGTCCCACAGCGTATTTCGCAGCGTGAGCATAGGCTGGGTCACTGGGGTTAAAGCACAACGATGACAACGTGACTCAGGACCAGCTACGCATCCAAACATTTAGAACAAGGCACAACTTGCGTTTCTTTTTGTGCCTGAATAATTCAAAACGTTTTTAGGTGGGGGCCAGAAAAACCAGTGGATTTCTGTTCAAGCCTTTACTTTGAATTGCAATTCAGAGACAGAGGCACAGAGACAGTAACAGTTATCCAATTATACCCCGAGGAGTTCGCTGCCAAAGGCTCAGGCCATGTGGATTCCAAAGAGCAACTGATGTAGTCTCTTTATTCAGACAGGAAGAGAGACGCAGAGCGGGAACCAGCTTTAAAATCAACTACAGGTAAAGCTGCAAGAGCATCTCATGGGTCAAAACCTACTAATTGAAAAAGCCCGATCCAGGAAATACAATGGCATTTTTACAGATTTTTAAAAAATTTCTTCTCTTGGGGAGTAATTCACTTCTCAGTTATGGTGCAGGCTGGAGCCAGCAGACGTGAACCCCAAGTTCTATAAGCGCCTGCTTGTTCATCCATCAGCTTCTCTTCACTGCTTTGCACAAAACAAAGCCAAAGCGAAGAACAAATATTAAATAATAATCCCAAGAAAGCATTAGAGTAGATGTTGAGTGGCATCTTTTAGTGATATGTGTGAAAAGGGACAGAATTTTTTTTTTTTAAGGTACCGGGGCTGGGGATTGAATCCGGGACCTTGTATGTGGGAAGCTGGCATTTAACCACTGAGCCACATTGGCATTGGCTTCCCCGAGTTGGTTTTCTCGTTTGTTTTTAGGAGGTACTGGAGATCAAACCTGGGACCTCATATGTGGGAAGCAGGTGCTCAACTGCTTGAGCTACATCTGCTCCCAGAATGGTGTTTTTTCTTTTTTTTTTTAAAGATTTATTTATTTACTTTATCCATTTTAAACCCCCCCTTCCCCATTTGCTGTTTTGTGTCCATTCGCTGGGCAATTCTCTGTCTGTCTTCTGCCTTCTCTTCTCATCCTCCTCCTCCAGAATTCACCAGAATTCGATCCTGGAGACCTCCAATGTAGGAGAGAGGTGTTCTGCCACCTGCGCCACCTCGGTTCCTGATTTTCGGAGCTTTCGGAGCATCTCGTCTTATCTCTCCCCTGTGTCTCTCTCCTGTTACGTCATCATCTTGCTGCATGGCTCCCTCCCGGGACCTGGCGGCTCACCAGCACACAGAGCCTGGCAGCCCATGTGCCTTCTATATATATATATATATATATATATATTTTATTTTACCGGGAGGTCCTGGGGATCAAACTCACGTCCCTCCATATGGCAGATGGATGCCCAACCATTTGAGCCACATCCGCCACTCCCAGAATGGTTTTTTTTTTTTTTTTTTACCGGGAGGTCCTAGGGATCGAACCCGGGTCCCTCCATATGGGAGACGGACGCCCAACCAGTTGAGCCACATCCGTCCCCCTCCCAGAATGGTTTTTAATCAAATAAACAGACACAGAAAAAGGATCAGAAAAGCCATCTTCTTCCAATGATGAGGCAGACTTAGAAACCCACTGTGTGTCTGCTTGAAGCATGAGGCCTCCAGCCACAGGCAGGAGGACACAGGCGAGCGGGGAACACGGGGGCGGGTGAGGCAGGGGGTGAGACGAAGGGCTGGGTGCCACCAGGCCCCTTGTTCCCTGGCAACACTGTCAGAGACGAATGAAGCGGTGGTGGCTGCCCCCAAACATACCACCCCCTCACCCCACTCTGGCCTTGAAGCCCTCATGTGAGAACTGCTTTTGAGGCTTGATGTCCTCTCTGGAAGATCCATCTACGCTAGGCCCAATTTCCTCCCGACCAGGAGGTCGGTGCGTTACCTTGGCTTCTCCTGGGCTTCGATCTGCCGGATCACGTCGTCCATCCAGAGCATGAGGTCGCGCACCATGCTGAAGAAGCGGAACTTGTCGCCTGTGTCGACCAGCCGCACCCTGCGGCCTTCGCAGGCGTCCAGCAGGGCCTTCCAGGCTTCCAGGACCTCGTTCTCCCGCTTCTGGATGTCATCGGCCTTGTCTCCGGCATAGGCCGCCTGGAGACGCGCCGCGTCCTCCTGCAGCTGCCTCACCTGTGGAGCCGCAGGGAAGACAGCAGTCAGACCGCGCTCCGTCACCCCACCCACTCCTCCACTCATGCAACAAGCTTTGCTGTTTAAACACAAATGGGAGCACTGGTCTCCTGCCCCTCAAGAACCTTACAATTTCACTGGGGAGACCGAGTCACAAAAACCTAAGTTTATCATAAACACATTGAACTATATTAAGTTCTGTGTGAATAAGACAGATGAAATGCTACACGGATGCAGGCAGGAGTGCTTTGTCAGGAGCAGCTCCCTGGAGGCCTGGGACATAAAGATGGCACAATTTGGACATGCACAGAGAGCCCATGCCACGGATTCAGGTATATTAAAAAATAATTTGCTCCTTCAGAGGAAAGATGATTTTTTAAAAAAATCTTGAATGAGAAAGTAGCTGCCATGAAGAATGCATTTTGAAAAAAATGCCTTTTCATTGCCATGTGATGATGTTGCTGAAATCAATATACCTATCACCTGTAAAAACCCACAACGGAACATTTAAACTTGGAAAACAAAAGAGCAGCACTTAATGTGATTGAAAGAACAAATGATTGATGTCTAAGAAGGTGAAATTTACTAGCGAAAACTTTAACAAAACTTTGCAAACTTGGAAGATGAAAGATGAGTATTGCAATTAGGTAAATGCAGCCAATGATATACTACTTCTATGTGCACCTCTGTACTTCTGGTGGGTCAATATTTTCAGCAATAACAGTTGCCAAAGCTAAAATACAAAAATTGGCATGAAAAAAGTTCAGAGAACAGGAAATGCAAATGGATCTTAAACACAAAAAGGTGCTACACAGAGATACCGTTATGTCATCTATCAATGAGCAAAAATTTAAGTTTGATGACATATTTGTCAGTGAGCTGATATATTGTTGGCAGGAGTGAAAAAGGACACAACTTCTATCCAATGGGCAATATCCATCAATCACAACTGCATGCATCTTTAGATTTTACAATTACATTGTGGGCAATTTATCCTACAGATATTCTTGCCTACTTATGCAATATACATAGGGTTAGTCATTGCAGGATTGCCTGTGATAGCCAAAGACTGAAAATGAAGTAAATATGCAACAATTGGGATTGGTTAAATTAATCACGGTACATCCCATACGACAGACGCCCACGCAGCCACAAGCAAGACCGAGGAAATGCTCTATGCACTAGTAAGACAAGTGCGATAACGTGACCGCTAAGTGGAAAAAGCCAAGTGGAGACAGGCTGCATATCATCCTGCTTTCTGTGCATAAAAGGGGGAAAAATGAGAATAGGCTTTAGCATCTTTTTTATTTTTTGGGTATATCTGAAGACCTGCTGGAGGGATACAAGAGAAATTAAAAACCAAGACTATTCTACATTTTTAAATTTCTTTTCCCATATGCTTGGTGTAATGTACGTAATATATTACTTGTGCCACAAACGTATACATCATCTAATTAAGAAAATACTCCATCACTATTTACTGATAAGCTTGTCTCATCAAATAACAGTCCTGGACGTTGAGAGCCTTTCTATGTCTGTGAGGGGAGAACGGGTGAAATGTGATATGGGGGGAATGTGGGTGGAGAAGGACGACACCGGGGCTTGTGGGGAGGTGGTTTACTGACCCCAACTACACAAAAGGGCTTTAGGTGGCAACAGGTAAAAAAGAGGTTTCTGCAAAAGATTCAAGAATCAATGGGGAAAAAAACCCTATCACCGCCCATCACAGTGAACCCTATGTAAACTATGGCCTAGAATTAATAGTATAATCGTAATACTATTCTTTCATCCCTGTAACAAAGGCACCATACTAATGCAAGGTGTTAAGAGGAGGGAGGATATATGGGAACTCTAGATTTTTCTACAAACTTACAACTTTTCTAATACAAAAAATATATTAAAAAAAAAAAAAGGGATTTGGTTTCATTGGTGATTTGATTTCCATATCTTAAAGGGCTGTTGGAGATATTCTCTAAGTATGGCTCAGGTATAACAAATTACAACGAGCAAGTTCCTGGGCAATTATCTGAAAAGCTAATTTCCTGTTACTAACCATATCTTTTCAGCAATTAAAAAAAGCAAGTCTTTTCCTGTGTCTCTGGTTGTTTTTAATTTGGGCTCATGACAAAATGCAAAGTGGAAGAGGACAGCAAGAGTGAAAATCCCACAAGAATGAACTGCTCAGGCACTCAGGACCGTGCTCTGGTGCACACCCTGGGAGTGTCCCTGCAGCCCAGTGCAGGCGGGGGTACGGTGGCAGGTGGCAGGTGGCAGGCAGGCGCAAGAGTTCAACAGCTAAGGAGGAAACAGCTCCTGCCTTCTGAACACCTGTGCCAAGAGCCTTCCTTCTGGTGATTTACCATCGTAACCCCAATAGCAGAAGGAGCACATGTACTCTTAAAGAGCCGTATGTGGCCTTTTCCAGCAGTTGTGCAGAGGGGGAGCCTCTCTGGCCTGAGTGGACCCCTGCCCTGGCGGTTACTCGACCCTGATAGGTTCCCTCACCTCTCTGTGCTTCAAAAGGTGAAAAGACTTGATGAAAAAATGAGGGAGCAATTTCAATGTCTCAAGTCTCTTCAGGTTCTAAAAGTAAATGATTTTCCAGGTGCAAAGGGAAGATCTACGGCTGAAAGGCTATTTTCTAACTCCATCTCCAGGCATTCCCAAAGTTTTCCTAAGTGTTCCTCATACAACAACAGAGAACATTTAGAGAGCTTTTGCTATGGCCTATGTTTTATGAGCAGTCTCACTTCAATCCTCAGGGCATTAGGGAAGTGAGACTTCGAGGTATAGTAAACCTGCAGCCGAACCAACTGACAGGACCCAAATCAAACCAGGGTCTGCCTGTCACCCCCGGGCATCCTGGGGCCACATGGTGCTCGGAGACCTTGTGTGGAATGAGAGAAAGTCACTCAACACGAAGCTGATGAGCTTTCAGACAGTAACTCTGGCCAGCTCTAGAACAGATCAGAAAGACTAACAATGTATGGTGGGTCCCTTTTCAACCTCAGCCCCTGAGCCACTCCACCTACCTTTTAAATATTCCCTCAACACCTTCTGCTCCCTTGGTGAAAAGCTGAAGCCACTTAATCTGAGCAGAGACTCAACAGAGTGAGAAGACAATGGCAGTAAAGGTGGTCCCTCCACAGAACGAACCCCCCCCCCAAGTACACTAAATCACAGGAGCGGATGCTCCTGACCCCATCAGCGGCTGGCAAACTTGGTCTGCAGCCAAACTGGGGCCGCCTGTTTTTGTAAATATTGACTGGGACAGAGCACACCCATTTATTTAAGTATGCAACAGAGGCTGCAGAATGATCAAAGCCAAAATATTTACTATCTGTCCCTTTACAGAAAAAGTGTGGTGACCCTTGCACTGGATGATCAATGTGCTCTTAACAGATAAGATTAAAACCCCTGATGTACTTGGGACCGGTATTTTTAATAAAAGTAGCTCCTTCTCTAGAATCAGGAATTTTAGGGAAAGGAAAAAAAAAAAAACACAACAATTTCTTATTCAACCAAAAGAAATGAGACTAAACTAGAAACTGCAATGATTAGAAAGGGAAGTAGAGAACAATTATACTACAGATTCCTACTGTTATACTGTCGTTACTTTACTAAACATCATTTAAACAAAGTCTTAATGTTAGTCATTTTATACTGGTGGAAAAAACACTAGGCATATTAAAACATTAAAACTGTGCTTTCAAATGGACACAAAAACAGCAAAAATGGGGGGTGGGGGGTGTAGCAGTTTGGCAGTTTGATATAGTTATGAATTCCAAAAATAGATATTGGATTATGCTTATAAACTGGTCTGTTCATCTGGGCAATTTAAGTTATGATTAGGGATTTGATTGGGCCACATCATTAAGGTATTGAGCCCCGCCCCTTGGTGGGTGGGGTCTCGAAGATAAAAGACATGGCAAAGGACAGAGTTGGAATAGTTTTTGAGTTGAAGTTCTAATGTTGGAGTCTTGCGCTGGCGGCCCAGGAAGTAAGAGAGCTTGGTCGTGAGGAAGAAGAGAAGGCCCAGGGAAAAGACATGAGCCATTTGCCTGAGAGTCTACAGTTGGCCTTGTGGAGAGAGGAAAAGCCTCAAGAGCCTCATAGTTTAAGCTGACCTTGTGGAGGAACAGAGGAGCTGAGCCGGGAGAGAAATGCAGCCCAGGGAAGAGAGGAACCCAAGAAGCCTGAACTCTAAGCAAACGTTGGCAGTTGTCTTGCTCCAACACGTGGCAATGGACTTTGGTGAGGGAAGAAACTTATGCTTCATGGCCTGGTAACTGTGGACTTCTACCCCAAATACATACCCTTTATAAAGACCAACCGATTTTTGGTATTTTGCATCAGCACCTCTTTGGCTGACTAATACAGAGGGGTAAAAATGGATAAAAGTAAATAAATAAATAAATAAGTCTTTAAAAACAAAAAGTATAGGGGAGTAAGATACAGATTATAGTTAGTATTAATACTTTGACGATGCTCTTTCATAATTTGTTAACACATGTTTCATAACAATGCAAAGTATTTGTGGTGGGGTGATGTATGGGAGCCCTGTATGATGTTATGCATGTTTGTTTTGTAAGTTCACAATGTTTACTGAACACTTATTGTTTATGTATGTTCATGTATGAATGATATACTTCAATAAATTATTGAAAAAAAACAAAACAAAACAAAACACAAAAAAAACCAAAAAACTGTGCTTTCCTTTCTTCTGGATACATACCTCAGACACTGATTGATGGAAAATAATAAGATATTATTTTGGAACTTATCCTGGCTGGTTATGCTAACATAATATAAACTCTTAGTGGAAAAAAAACTCTTATTGAGAAGGCCTATAACTTGCAAATGTTTGTGTGCACATTTGCTCTATTTATTTTTCCTTTAATCATGGGGGCACTCATCTAGCAGTGTTTGCAAATGTGGCAAACTTAGAACTTTATGGACAGATGGAGTTCCCCCATATAAAGCACTATGGCAATGTATGTGTAGGTGTTTGTGTGTGTTTAATCTGGACAATTCCTTGAGGCATGTTTTGAGGGAGCCAAGGAATGGAGAGATGCTCCAGGATGCACAGACCCTGTATGGAAGAAAATACCTACCCCTTCCTGCAGCAGAACCCCGGCACTGCTCTCCCACCCACCTGAGTGCCCAGAGCCTGGATGTCGTGCTCAAATGTGGTGTGCATTCTCTGTAAGGTCTCCACTGTGTTCTGGTCTCTCCCAAGCTCCTCAGGGAGCTTCTTGTGTTTGTCCTGTATGCGCCCGAAGATCTCCTTGGCATCGTGGTAAAACTTATGCAGTTCATAGGAGGCTGCGAGAATCTGGGTTCTCGTGTCAATGAGCTCTAGGAGGTCAGCCCAGGCTTCGTTGAGGCCGTCCTTCCATTCCGCTATGGTGGCGGCATCAGAGTGTCCAGAGTTGATGAGATCATCTGCCATGTGATTGACTGTGTCCACGCGCTCCTGCCCAATGTTCCCTGTGTCGCGAGCAAATTCCCGGAATCGTTCTTGTAACATCTGGGATGGGGAAGAGCAGAAAGAAACAAGTGAGACTGCTGTGCAAATCTTATCTCTCGATCACATGAATAAACTTTAGAAAGAAACTGCGCCCAAGTGGGAAGTAACAACAATGCACATGACTGGAGAACAACAGATCTTAGCTCTAAAGCCTCCTATCGGTCAGGTTTTCTTCTTGCTCACTGTAGCAGAGTACGGCTCTGCCTCTGCTAGAGGAGGGAGACCTTGAGAGGTTACTCAGCCTAAGTCAGAGTCACCCGGGTGTGACAAAAACGGCGAATTGAAAGCAAACCCCACGCTTGACCTTTGATTTGGGGCCAGAGGGTTTATCTGCTCACGAAAGAGGAACGCAGAGGACTTTCCGTACCCAGCCTGCGATGCACTGCCAACTCACGCTCGGGCCGCAGTACTTGCCGTGACATGCTCGTAGTCCTGGCCCAGTTCGTGCGACCCTGCGACCACTTCCCTCTCGGCGATCCACTGTTCCAGGTCGTCCACCTCCCGGTTGAGCTGGAATAGCCTGTGCCTCTCGTCCAGTTTGCCTCTCCTCTCTTCAGCAAGATCTTTCAGACCAGCATAAAGCTTATCCACTTTGGACTGCCGCATGCTAATGCGCTCACTGAAAGAGGGGGAGAGCTTAAATGTCAATTTTCTTCAAGGAGGATAGAAAAGAGATAGCAGAGGGTGTTACATAAAACTTCTCAAGAGTAACTTCAGGTTTACCTATTTAGCCTAATAAAGAAAACTCTGAAATTTGACCTCTACTTCACACTGAAATGCTAAAGTGTCATCAAAACACATGATAATTTAAGGCCAAAGGCCATCCTGAGGATGATGATGAAGGGAGGGGGAAGAAAACCTGAGCTCTCTGTGCCCTGGCTCTGGAAGTCAAGCTTTTGCTCAAATGTGGAAGTTACTGTAAAAAAAATCGGCAGTCAAGGAGCTATCTTCCGTTCTCAAGCGCCATGCTGTGCAAGGAACAAAGGAGAACGTCAGCCTGCACACTCTCTGGGCTGGATGCTCGTGTGGTCCCCTGCTGCTCCAGTTTCGAGGGTGCTGGGCTGCCGTCAGCTGGCTGCTTCCCTCCCCTCCAACCTCCCCCCTCCTAGAATGACAACCCAATGAAAGGAAATAAAAAAGACAGGGACTCTGTTCATGCCTCTCCTTGGAGACTAGGAAAGCTACTTTCCTGGGACCCCTGGGACACTGTAAGGACCTCCTATACCAGCAGAGCCACAGGGCTACGGCTCAGGCTCACACCACACATTCACCTCCTTCTACGCACTAATGTGTGAGAGTTAGGAGGTGACATCAAGTGAGACCTTTTGTTCTTCCTAGAAGACCTTTTATTTTGGTCCCATGTATTCTTGTCTACTGCTCCTCTTAAAGTTTGCTGTCAAATAAGTACTTCCCTACACTGGAAGACTGTTTCAACCCAGGAGCATGTGCTCTGACACATGTACCTGTGCATGGCAATCTGCACTCTGACTCAGGCCATCAGGAATAAAATTGGCCTCGGCCAACAGGAGACAGTTATTCAGCCCATGAGAGCAACTCTCTAAACTTGGCCCATGAGAGAACCGCTGGGCCAAAGCCTCCTAAACATCTACCTTACCAGGTCCTCCAGACAAACGTTTTCTTTCTGCCTGGCTTAGTAGGAGGAGTTGATGGCCTGGCCACATCTTTACAAAAGGCACCCACCTTTCAGGATGGCTGTCGGCTACCAGGGCCCGGCTGGTCTTGGAGAGCTGGTGGACTGTTTCTGCATAGTCCTCCACAGCTTGTTCCAAAATCTGGTGCTTCTTCAACATGGAGACAGCGCTCTGCTCGTCCTGCAAAGAGGGGGACCATTACAACCACTGCCATCCTCTCTGGGGCCAGTGCCACCTCTAGAGGGAAGGCTGAGGAGCGGGTAGCTCAGGGGTTGAGTGAGCACCTGCATTGCACATAAGAGGACCCAGGTTCAATCCCCGGTACCTCCTTTAAAAAAAAAAGTGGGGGGTGGGGAAGCAGGTGTAGTCAGTGGGTTGAGTGCCTGCTTCCATGGACGAGGTCCTGGGTTCAATCTCCGGCACCTCCAATAAATAAATAAAATAAAATAAAATAGACAGACAGGAGGAAGGATTATCAGAAATGAAAAGACCAGAAGCATGAGATGGGCAGTGGGACACAGAAGCCTTCCAAGAGATCAGTGTGGACTGTACTGCAGGAGGCCTCAGGCAACAACGAACACGAGGGCAACACAGAATGGCTAAGAACCCTCTCAGGAGCCCAGGAAAGCTCAGGCACCACGTGCATCCTGTGGGCTAAAATTCTTCAATCCACTGGCTAGGAAACAGCAAGCTAGAATCTGAGAGTACCTAGTCTCAGAAGCATCTTGTACATTGTAAAGTTTAGCTAACCCTGTAACTAGAAAGAACAAGAACTCTGGCAAATTTCTATTAGAGAAAAGAAGAATTAAAGCGTGAACCCAGTCTGAATGACAGACCAGGATTCAGACCAAAAAAACAGCATTTCAAGGGGAATCACCAGCCAGCTCTGACACCTTCATGCACCATGGAGCCCCAGTGATACTCAGAGGTAGCAAGTGAGACGTTTCACAAAGACAAAGCCATCAGCAGGACACAAGTTCCGTTGTGAGTCGGAGGCTCTATCGGGGCAGGGATGCCTGCCACCTCCCCTCAGAGGGCTGGGATGCACGCTCACCTTGGCCTTCTCCTCAGACATCATGTACAGCTCCTGCTCACTCATCCACGCCTCAGCCTCAGCCGCGTCGAAGTAGTACTGCTGGGCCTTGTGTGACTCCTCGAGTCGCTTGTGGCGTTTCTCTGTCTCCTCGATGAGGAGGCCCCAAAGCTGCTTCAGGTCAGCAAGTCTCTGCCTGATGGCCTCGGCGTTGAGGCTACCACTGTCAGTGACGATGTTCTGACTCCTCTCAAAGATGTCGTCGATGCGAGGCTGGTGCCCCTGGATTTCTTTCTGGAGGGTCTGGATGGGAGAGGGGAGCACACGCGATAGTCTTGCTGAACTGCGATAGCCCAGTGTTTATATTGTGCCGTCAGGGCCCCGAAATAATCGCAAGCCTTCAAAAAAGCTCCCTCACACTCTCTGCCTTGTAACTCAGGGCCATTATTTATCAGGCTAAGCTGGGGCGAGCAAGAACACTTACCTGGTTTTTCTTTATCAATAGCTGCACAGTCTGGAGGTTGTGACCATGATCCGTGGATGTTGCCAGGGGCATCCTCTCTCCCACCCACAACTGAAAAGAATTATAAATACGTGGTGAGACAGAGTCCCAGGACTGCTCAGAAGGATAAACATGCGACACACGAGCAGCAGGGGGTGGGGCGGAGAGTCTACCTTCACAGAGCAAGTACGTTCAATCTTGCCTGGAAGGGCTGCCTGAGGAACCATACCCTTCACCTGAGCTACAGGCAAGGGTCAGTCTTCCAAACGTTACTTCACCCTCAACGTCAGACTCCCTGTGAGTCGCAAACACCACTCTAGGGCATAAAAAATCCTAGATAATCTTCAGAACCCCAGAGAGAACAGTGGGACGGCATTTTGTGTGGGAGTGGAGAGAGCCCACTGAGGACTCAGGACCTGGGCTCCGATAGCTTAGCTCATCAACGCGGCCTCACGGTGAGCTCGAGAGAAGTGAGAATGTGGGCCTCTGCAACTGAGGGGGCCGATGGGAAAGCCGGTCGAGCCACAAGGGCCTACTCACGATCTCGTCCTCCACGTCCCTGTTGAACTGGTGGATCTCTTTGGAGGCCAACAGGTTATGCTTCCTCTCGTTCAAGGGCTCCAGCAACTCCTTGAACTTGGTCTGCACGGTGAGGCGCTTGCTGTCCACCTCGTCGGTGCTTTTCCCCTCCTGACTCAGGGCCTGGGCTTGGCTCTGCAGCTCTTCGATCTCCTTCTTCCGTACTTCCATCTGGTTCTCCAGCATCTGAGGGCAGAAAACGGGCCAACTCACACATGCCACAGGCGGGGAAAATGGCCCGTCCTTTACAGTACTTGTTTTTGACACTGACCAAAAGGGAAGGTTGAAGAATATGAATTTATACAGTGGCGAGCCCAAGAAATGGTTCTAACGTCTATCAAGCTACCATTTAGCACTCTACTTTGTCAGCTGACTTTTTTTTTTTTTTTTTTTAATTTTCTATCAGCCAACTTTTAAAAGACCTATGTTTACGATGTTTTTTTAACTTGGGAGTAACAGAGTTTATCCAAGGACTTGGGAGGGAAATGATCGGAGAAACAGGAGCTAATTATGGAAACAGGACAGTCTTCATTTGATTTGTTGGAAATCAATTTAACTATTAAACAGCCATAATGATGTTGGAAACCAGTTTAACTATTAGGATGGAGTAGTCTTGCTAGAGGTTGCTACTCTTTTAGGCAAGGAGGTGGAGGGTGTGGCTAATGTAATCATTTTCCCTCAATTTCTTCTACCAGAAAGCTTTTTTAAAAGACACTGGATAATGAGCTAAAGACATACAAATTACTTATTTACATGAAGAAAAATGGGCAGAAGTGGAAGCAGAGGCTACCCACTCAGGAAGCATCACCCTGGGAAGCCCACAGTTGACAGCTCATATGCAAGGGGTCTGCAATGGAGAATGAATGAATTACACGACTCCCTTTTCACAGGTAGAGGAGGAAAACAGCTATGATGACAGCACACCCACGAAAAACTTTCTTAACGCACAGTAACTTGAAAGGAGCAGAGTAACGACAACATTTAGAAAAAGAAAAGGTAGTGTCACTTTGGGTGAAGAAACAAGCCCTGGCACTCGGCACAGATGGTCTTTGCAAACCGAATGGTTCCGAGCAGAACTACTGGGCCAAATGGGACGCAGCCACGCACTGCAAACCCACCCAGGGAGCCCCTGGAAGATTCTGCCAGTGACTTGCTTTCTGGACCTCGCTGGACCTGCTTTCTCGTAAATTCATTTGCCCTCAGTGTTTTTAAATCGTGATGTAAAAAAAACTGTTAAGATTCTTTTATTTCTGTAAAGTACCTTGAGCAACACAGATTACTGCCACATATCTACAAGTTATAGTGATTTTATGTGCAAACACGAACACTTTGATCACTTAAAATGTAGAGTCAAATGAAATATTTTCTTACTGCTAAATGGAGATAATACCCCATCAACTGAGATGATATAAATTATTCCCATGCACAGATACCCGATACTTCTACTAATATCGTGTCTTTCCAGTTGACTCTGGAAATGCCTCACAATGCTGTCAGAGCACCAACTCTCAAGAATGTGGAGGCCTAAGACGATAAAGAAGGGTGGCTGTAACGTGGAGACAGGCCAAGGATGTGGCTGCCTGGGCCACTTGCCTGTTGCTTTTTCAGCAGGATGTTGACGCTGGTAAGGTCTTTGCCGTAGTCGTCAGATTGAATCTGACTCTCTAGGCCGTGAAGCCATTTGTCCAGATCTGCACAGCTCTGGGTGAAAAGTTCAGCCTTGTTTGCATCAAAGAGTCGCTGGGCCTTGGTCTGGGTGGTGGATTCAAGGACTTCCCACATTTTATGTAAACCAGTGAGTTTCTCTTTCACCACAGCTTCTGTCTCGGGCTTTTCTGAAATGAGCTGCATCCCTTCCTGGAAAATGCAAACCAGTGTGGTTTTAAATAAATACAGAATATGAGTCACTATGAAAAACAAACATAAGACATTTGATTTATCCATTCATCAACACATGCGTGTGCATACATGTACACAGACTGTCTTTCCACATGAAGTTACTGCCCAATAAAATCCCCAACGGCCTAGTCTACACATGCTATGTGGATTTTATAGGGGTTGAGCAACAAGTGATTGCTCCATGCTGAAATAAAAGTTTCTACTGGGGCGATAGGACATGAAATGCTAATAACTGAGACTGTATTCCTTCCACTTCACCCCCAAAAGATCCTAACACATTATTTTAACAGTTATGATAGTCTGAAATAATATAAAAACTGTGAAGGGAGAGAAGGGAGGGAGAGGAAACCTCTTCTTCACATTCAAGTATGCTGCACAGAATGCCCATGTGCCAAGGGTTTTAGCAACTATTAAGGTGCTTCTGATATAGGAGTCACACAAGGAAACAGGGAAGATTTAACATGCATAATATTTTAAAATTCTTGCAGTACAGTGTACACAGACAGTGGGGCACTTACACCAAGACTTCACTGTCGGTTACCTGCAGTGGAAGAGACACAAGGCCGAGACAAAGACCTAGTATTCCTTAGAAAAATTAAGCTCTAGGTACCACGTGGCTGAGTGTCTGCTTTCCTCCCTTCTGGTGGTTTGAAGCCAGGAATCGGTATGTGGAAGTGGGATACTAGTGGCTGTGTAACTTTTGTATGTGATCAGGTGTGACTCAATGCTGGAAAATGTGCCAAAGGGAAAGGAGCTCTTTTCCCTCCAGTTCAGTTTCTCACCATGGCCAGACCTGAAGGGGGGGGGAGACCCACCAAACATTTTCACTCACCTTCTCAATTTTGTCAAGCCATTCTTTGTTGGATGCAAGTTCTGCCATAAATGCTTGATGTTTTAACCATTTACTGTGCAGATTCCTGGCTTCATCGTAAGACATGTCCTGGGCTGTAAGCATCTTTTCATTGATCCAGAGCGACAGCTGGGGAAGGAAGCAGGAGGGTTTCAGAGATTGTGATCACAGACAACAGCCTTTCTTCTGCTTGGAAAGGGCTGTGTTTACATCATGCTCTGTAGACTACATGTTTCCACGTCAACAACCAACTAAATATTTAACTTTACAACGTGGACCTGTCATGACAGCCATCTATTACCTGTAAAGGGGTTGTACCCGAGCTTTGCCTCAAATTGTGTCTCTAACATTAAATCCAGAGGTACAAAAGCTCTTGTGCAACAGCATTAAAAATGTTTGGCTCTCTTAGCCAGCTTTCCTCCCAAAGGCTTGTGTTTCAAATTCCTTAACCAGTCCAAGCCACAACTTTTTTCTCCTCAAAATACCTGCATCAGCTATATCTTGTTAGTCATGATTGACCATCCTTTACTCCATTTGGCAATCTTTCTATTCTTTTAAGTTTTCTAAAACATAACCCCCTCAAAATTTAAAAATCCTTCCTTTCATTCCTTACCCCTTTAATCCCCTTTTCATGGGTGCACCTACAGAAATGCCAAAAGGCATAAATAACCTGCTCGCTGTAGGGCTAAGCCAACAATGATGCCCTTTCAATGTGTCCTCCAAGTTTGGGTCATCTTCACCTCTTCATCTATAGCCTCTATTTCCCTGAAGAGCATTCCATTCAGGCTGACACTTTACAGGACTTGATTTTATTTTATTTTTATTTTATTTTATTTTTTTTCCATAGGACTTGATTTTGAGACCCAACAAGTCTTCTTGGATCTGAACTCTGGAAAGCCACAAAGAGCCTGCCAGCCACTGACAGGTGAGAAGGGAGTTCTCTTACAAGGCTCGGGGGTGGGAGCTGGCCAAATGCCAGGCCCTGGACTCACATTGTCCACTGGCTTTCATCCCAAATAGGCCCCAGCGCACTGCTGCCTGTCTGTGATCGGCCAAGCCAGGGTCCTAACTCCTTTCCTGTGCACAGCCCTAACCCAGGCAGAGCCTTTTGTTTGCCCAGGCAAAGGACAAGCAAAGTAATACAGAGTCAGACCAGAATTAGAAACAAATGTCCTCAGGGAGTATGCCTTTTCTCCTGTGTGACACGAGAAGTTCACTTTTATACCAGTCGCTGTCCCAACAAGTTTGCACACGGATGCCTTCACGGTCCTAACTCCAAAGTTTTGCAAATGGTATACTGAAAACCAAGAGAAGAGTCTTATAGAATCAACATTTGCAAGGCCATTCATTAGTGCTCTGGACTGCTTCTGGGAAAGGCTTCCCCATAAATCTGCTTAAACAACAGAAAGCCTGTTCTTTGGAAACCATGTCAAGGAAAGTGAAGTGGAGCCACTCTGGCACTGAAAGTGGGCAAATTCTGGGCTCCATCTCTGCCTTTCTCAGGCTGCTCGCCATGCGGGAGGACAGGAGGGAGGGGGGCTGAAAGGAAAAGGTAGTGAGATCTTTGATCTCACTCTTTGTTGAAAGAAAAAACCCAATAAATCTCATAAACCTTTTGTAAGCAAGCAAGCATAACAGATGGGTTACACAACAGTAAGACACTAAATTTCCTACTTTAGAAGATTTACCTATTTTTCAGTCATCTGAGTAGCTGAAATCTGAAAAACACTATGGCTGCCCATTCAATCTAAGGGGCAGAGAGGTAAACAGGAAGCCAAACGATAAAACTTCTCCCTGTATTGTATTATACACACACACAAACAGATTAAACACAATAAAAGGCATTTACTGAAAGTGTCAGACATTCGCATATTTTCTCTATTTATAACCACCTACCCAAGAGGGACTAAAAAAAGAACTACATAAAAGTCAGAGGCTTATAAACAGATCTGTACTTTGCTGAACACATCATCCTATAGATAAAGCATCATGCAAAGCAGCACAATAAATGGATCTGTGGAACTTGCTAGTTCATCAGCATTCTGGAACCAGAGCCACAGTTATTATTTGTGGGTATTTGCAAAGGTCATTGAAGACTACCCTCATTCTCTGCAGAAAAAAAGTGCTGTGTGGATTGGAAAAGAATAGGAACAATGCTTTGATCACTGAATTAAGCTAAATGCAAAGCATTAAACAGAGTATTCCTGTGCCAGACACACTTTTTTTTTTCAGGAGGGCAGTATTACTGCTCTGCTGAAAAAAAAAAATCAGTTTCAAAAAACTGGAGGGATACTTTAAGGGAAAAAAACAAATGAAATGCCTTTTATATTATTCATTCATTTTTCAGGATATACATTAACATAACACTAAAATTTCTGCTCCTTCTACCTCTATCTTTAGCTGGGAGTAGGTGGGTCCCTGCTCATTCCCATGGTACTGCTGGGATGGAGCTGCCTCATGCAGGTGGTGTTTATGGGGAGGTAGGGGGCACACAAGGGCTGAGTTCACCATCCTTTCTCCTCTGGTCAAGGCACTCAACGAGGAAGGGAATGTGACAAAGAGACAAATCCCTGGATTCTATGGGCCTTGAAAAACACCAAGTCAGTAATGGTATTAAATTCGACCTCTGGGTGCTCAGTAAATATCTACTGGCCTAACAGGTGGATTTCCAGATGTAGGGCTGATCTGCACATGGACTCCAGCCTGAGAGATTCTGGCTTAAAACTTTATGCTTTAATGAGGCTGCAAGTTTACAGTCAAAGAATAATAGCCATCATCAGTCTGCCTGCATTTCTACACCAAGTGTTTTGGAGTCACAAAAACGGAGCTAAATGCTGTCACTGAGCATAGCCAGTGTCTGCTGATGTGGGACGACTGGCACTCCCTGGTCGAGACTACGGTTTCTTGAATTTTGTAACGAGACTCATGGCGAGATAAGTAGAACAGGGGAAGAAAGGATAAACCTGGGAGACTTAACAGAGCTCCACAGGAGACCTGCAGATCATCTCCATGACATAAAAAGGCCCAGCCAAAACTTTCCTGTATACTCCGAGGAGAAATCACACAGGACTGAGTCCCTCCAGGCTTTCAAAACGGAAACTAGAAACCAGCAGAGGGTTTCTAGGATGCCTGTAACTAAGGATGCTCTCATGGAACCAATGGAAACAATGAGCAAGAGACCTACCACGACTGACCATTTCCTGTGATTCCACTGGGCAGGACTGTCATCTCATCTACTTATTTTACCACACATTTCTGCTTCTGAACCTACAAGTATGTAAGGGCAGGGGACTGGAAATTCCAGATGTAACAGAGGTTCTCTCAAGGGCTCCCTTCATCCATCCACTTGCCTCCTAATAACTTACTGGGCAACATGCCCCTGAAGCAAGGGTCTGGGGTGCCAATAAGCCCCTGCCTTCTACTCCCAGGACTATGGCCTGAGATTAAGATGAGCCACTGATGGTGCCTCAAGTGTGGAAGGCACAGCCCAGCCTGCAGATGTCTGATCCCGTTCACTCTCTCCAAAGTGAAAGGGCCACTTGGTATTCACTGCGGCCCAGCATCCAAGTCCACAGCCAAATGCAGGTCCCCTTACTCTCCTCTACCCCTGACTTAGGACATGAATGCCTCTTTAAATGAGCATCCTATTCAAATAGGTTATTAATGCTTGGAAGTCACTTAGAGAGGCACTCCCATCTTCAGCCTGTCTGGCTCAGACAAATCCCCCAAGACCTAGATTCACCAGTGTGGCATGAAAGCTGACAGACTCTGAGCTACAGAGTTTAGGGCTTTCCTTCTTAGGGTTTAGCAGCTGGAACATACTGCAAGACTCAGAATAAGACAGTAGTTTAATGGACATGCAGAAGTGCTTCTGTCACAGATGATCTGACCTGACTGTCACTACAACAGCTGCATTTCCTTCAACGCACAGCCACCCATGTGCATGCAGGGTGTGTGTGGTGACCCGAGCATCTTAGCACACCAACTGATCCCGACCCCACTCCCTCTACCCCAGTCTCTGCACGTCCCTTGGACATTCCTCATCCCATTTCTGCATCCTAGGAGGTTTACTCCAATAAACCAGAGAGGCCGAGAAGCACAGCTGTCCTCTGGCAAAGAGAGAAATCATGTTGCTCCTGAATTCACACATGTGAAGTCAGGTGGATGCTTTTCTCCAACTAGCTTGCAGAGCTTTTCCTAACCAATTCTAGCTTTCAAAGTTTGTTTATGTACATGTCAGGGGAGCAGGAAACAGTATGAGAAACATCAGGCAATACCACAGGTTAAAGTGCGGTGTTTGCAACCAGGATTACTGCTCTTGGGATATAGACGCGTACCTAAGGAGCCTGAAAGATGGAGATTTTAAAGTCTTAAGTGAATAAGAAATGTGGTTTATTTTCATTTTATTAAATTGCTTCTTACCTGGTAGCCACTTTCAGTTTCTTTTAGTTCTTTCCTTCCAAACCATCTAAGTGTTGCTTTAAACACTTAGATTATAACACAAAATGTTTTTAACTTATAGGATATTCTAGGACAGAACTTTCTAAAACTATGGAAAGGTGCCATACTGCGCCATTCGATACAGCAGCCACCAGTCACACGTGGCTACTGAGCACTTCAAAAAATGTTGTGTGACTGAGGAACTACATTTTCACTTTTATTTTATCTTAAGCAAGATATACAGCCACGTGTGGCTAGTGGGTACCGCAGTGGATGGTGAGTCCTAGAAGACGATAATCTCAGAACATACAGGGTGAGCACTGTCCTCATGGGTTAGTGAGTTGACAGGCTGTCAAAGCCTCCCACCCCCAAGTGTAATGGGTGACACGAATTTCTGGCCTCAGTTTTCCAGCTGAAGGGGCTATTTGGCCAAATGCCGGCTGGCTCTGCTGGAGGCCAGGAAGGGAGGAATTAAGGGGTGACATCATACCTCCTGACAATCCTGAAGGAATTTCTGAAGATCTCTGTTGTCCTTCAGTCGCATCAGAAGTTCACTGGCTGCCTCGCGATTTTTCCTGTGTCTGTTATAACAATGATAACAATGAAATTTTTAGAAAAGAAAGTAGGAAAACTTGAAGTACAGAATTTACAACTCTAGTTCTTTCCCAGGCTTTGTTTTTTTTTTTTAATTGATTATTATTTTTTTTTATTATGGGTAAAAATCAAAATTCTCACAATACATACAAACATTTGCAAAATGATATATAAATATATATGCATATATGTGTATTTGCTTACAAAAATGTTATTTATATATATATATACACACATATATTTTAAGAGGTGCTTAGATTACCCAAAATATTACACGGAACCCACTGGGATTCCCATGTTGCCCACCTCCCACACCTCCCTTTTCCCAGGCTTTGACATATGCTGAAAAGAGTTGTTTACAGCTGTGAGGGGGACAAGATAAACAAGAGATTTTAGTGTCTTCCAAGTGAGTCAGTCACGGCACAGGCCACGCAACAGGCCAAGGATTCAGTCAGATGATCTCTGCTGCTTCCTGATCTGTTACAAGGAAAAAACTCTGAGCACGCACCATGCAAGCATCCCCACTGTGGGTGAATTCAAGACACCCACAACTGTGGACAGGACACAGGTTTAAGAGTGTATACACACACACACAAATCGCTTAACTGACTTTAAATTAATGTTGCTTGACAAACAGCTTTCCATCTTGAGAAAAAGACTCACAACAAAACCCAGGAATGATCAGTTTTTGGACCTCTGAGATTATATACCTCAACCCCACTCTTTGTTAAGAGATGAGGTTCATAGCCGTTTAAAGCACAAAACCTTAGACCAAACTCATAAGAAATGGGAGGAGCTGAATGTGGTGAATGAGAAGGGAAATGGGGCGCCCACGACTCCAGTGACGAGTCAAATGCTGCACACGCACTTCTTCCTGCCCACCCTCGGAGGTCCCGGCCCTTGCTGGCAAACGTCCTTCACATGCCCAGGGGGCTCAGTGTCTCCACCAGGAAACTAACGGACAGCAATGTGAACGCCTTGAAAAGGACTGCTTTCAAATGGTTCCACTGCAATAGGGGATGAGCTGAACCACACTGAGAATTAAGCATTTCCATGAATACCACCCTCCTTGATATTCCCAAGTAATCCAACAATAAAGCCGGTCTAAGCATAGGGTACTAAGAGTGGGCAAGAAACAGCACACAAATGAGATCTGGGTTTTCATCCTAGTTCTCAAAGCAATTCTGTGCCATGTGTGCCTAGCAAGGTGGCTCTGGCTAATCAATTCCTTCCAGCCTCCAGCACAGGGTGAGGAAGGAAATAACCTCTGGTTCTCCTAAATGCCAAGGAAGAGTGTGCGCTGACTGACTTTTGAAGAATCTTCTCCATGTACAAGAAAGGTCTATAGTGGTGCCACGTGCCACACGGGCCTTCAGTGAGTTCTGACAATTGATTGTAGGTATCCTTGCCCGGGGAGCCACGGGACAAGCCCTCTGCTCCTGCAGCTTGCACAGCAGCTTCCAGGGACGACAGAGCTTCAGAGCAAGAAACGGGGGTATTATAAAGGGAAATAATACTGTCCGGTGAGCAATGTGGGGTCCTCTTAACCTAATTCTTTACATTATTACAAATATATATATAATGACTTTTTAATATTATTTTAGTTCAGGGGTTCTTAACCTTTTTTGTTCCAAGGACCCCTTTGCCAGTCAGGTGAAAACCATGGACCCCTTCTCAGAATGTACGGCAGATAGTTTTATGACACTCAACTAGCGTCGGGTCTAACAACTACCGTAATTTCCAAGCATGGATGAGCATAAGCAATTTTTCGAGATATGCAACTGTAATGAGATATGAAATGAATACTACCGTAATGTATTGCATACATTCATAAGTGAAGGAAATGCTAGGTTTCAGTTAGTGGTCAGAGAAAATAAAGATAATAAGTTGATTTTTTTCAATTCAAGCTCACAGACCCCCTAAAATCCGTGGACCCCGGTTAAGAACCCCTGTTTTAATCGAAAGGGGTTCTACAGCTTCAGAAAAAGGGATCTTAAAATGCTTATTACCACAGAGGCAAAATGAGAAAGTAGAAAAGCATTTATTATATAAGGCTAAATGAAAAGGGCTTATGAACATTCAGTGATATAAAAACTCCCAGGCACAGACTAGAGAGCAAAAACTAAAATGGCACTGTGTTATGGTGAGATTAACGGTAGGAACTTTTTCCTCAAAATTAAAGTTTTAGACAGTCTATTGCTTTCATAACAAGAAACAATAAAGGCCAAAGCCACTTTACTTCATCGCTATCTTTCACTGCAAACCCCTCCCCAAAATTATTTTTTACAATTGTTAAAGAATTTGGGCTTACTCCTCCCGAATATTAATATGCTAAAGGAATTCCCCGGCTAAAAACGCAGGTGGGCAAATAATGTCAAGAAACGTTCTTCAAGTGAGATACTATTTCTAGGGGGCTGTAAGGAAATAAAGCAAATCTTCAGGAGGGAAGGAATATGAGGTGGAGAAGTGATAATTTCACTTCTGCCCTTAGTCAAAGGCTGTGAATGAAGAGCCCGTTCCCTTCCACGGTGCCTCACGAAAGGGCTTGGACGGCCAGGAAGACTCACATATAATGGGCAGATAAGAGGAAAAACACCCTTGATACTCACGGAAATGAGAACAACATTAAACACTGAAAAGATTCATTAAGGGTGACATACAACCAGACAGCATTTGGAAGTATTTCTTGTATAATCACCCACCAATTAGAACAATAGTCTCACACCTATACAGCGAGGTTCCTGCCCAATCTTTCTCTTGGAGTGGGGCTCTGAAGTGGGCACAAGTTAAAAGGAGGCTGGTGATTCAGAGCTCCAGGTCATGGACCAAGGACTGGCCTTTGTGGGGCATGCTCTGAGGAGTGAGAAACAGTCATGCCGGGAGCTGAGACTGTCACTGACTCAGACAACTCGGGAGGAGCAAGTGTGGCTTGAGTGTTGACTAGCAACAACAACCAACGACATTCATGGGAGTAAAACTCAGGAGGAAGGTCTCAAGGCTGGGTCACAGATTCAGTTACAAGGAAGGACCTGGGAGTTATGAAACGGGGCTGTCGTTTCCCATGGTTATAAGGGTGCTCTCTGTTTGGGGCAAGTTGAAATCTGCTTAATTCCCCCCTTTCCTTCTATTCTCAACTGTCATGTGAAGCAGATGACCAGGGTTTAACCTGGTCCCTGTGAAGAATAAAGAACCCCAGGTGCCTGATTAAAATCAGTTGATAATTTTCATCTTTTTCTTTATAAGACATGGCCTTGCTTTATAAAGCTGTATACCCTTCTTCGTGCGCCCAGGACTGTGCTATGGCTGGAACCGCCCTTTTAGCCAGGCGGTTAAAGTCAGGGTCTTTGTTCCAGTACTTTTCATTTCAACAAACCCAGTAGTAACTGACGAGATTTACAAAACTTAAGCATGTTATGATGATTTTGCTTTCTAGCTTCACAACAGTGTCAGAATGTTTCTGGAAAAGGGGATTAGATCTGGACATTTAGATGCTTACTTAGCGTGTGCCCCTATAGCACCAGAGACTCAGAGATTTGTGTATTTTTAAAACAGACAAGTACCCTCTAGGTTCGGTTTCAGATCTTGTGGCCTCTGGGGATAATAAACTGAAACCAGAGTTCAGTTAGCAACTGCAGAGAAAAATAAAATTTATGACAGATCAATAGAAACCATTTTTCTTAATGCTTATCAATAGTATATGGCCTTCTTTCCGTTCCTTTTTTTAAACTGTAACATCTTCAAGAGGCTCTGGAACTCCAGAAGCCCAGGCCTCAGTTAAGGGCAAAAGGAAGGTTAAGCCACAACAGAGGGCTGCTGAATTGTTCTCTCCTCTCCAGGAGTCTCCCACCTTGACATCACCACCTGCTTCCAACGACCCTGTGCAGCTGCGGCACTGAGAACACATAAATAATCGAGGAAATAGCAACACAGCTGGGTGCCTGCCTAAATGCATGTGTCCCAAATGGCCAAGCTGCCTTTAGGAAGCTAGCTGTTTCCACCTAACATGGGAGGAACGCTAGATATCATATTTACAAAATAATGGGAGATTGAACATTAAGAAAAAAGCTTAACAGCAACATATAACTAAATTATAATTAATATAACTTATTCCCTATCCCATAGTACCACCCTTCGAGTCATGGCTTAGGCTCTGGACCATTCAAGAGAGACTGGAAGTGCTAACAAGCCAGCTCAATGCTTATGGAAAAGAAGTTATCCCTTTACCCTCACCCCCTATATATCCAGGGTCCCAGGAAACCCTCTTGGACGTGTCCTCAACATGAAGTTCTTCCTTTTCGCTGCACTTGGAGGCTAGGGCACAAGCCTTGAGGAAGAGCTTGTTTCTTGATGACATCAGCCTCACGATGGGCCCTTAAATCCAGCCCAAACTGCGACCAGAATGGATTGGTTGACATAGAGGCTAGTGATTGACCCAGACAGGGCAGGCAGCTAGCTCAGATCCGGCCCTGCAGCTGCAACCTGGATCTGCCCTGACCTAGCCCAACTTCAATAACAAGGACAGGGAGAGAGGTAGGGGTCAGGGTCAAATGGGGCAAACTGGCCTTCAGCCAGTGAGAAAATTGTTCAGAAACATAAAGAAAAAAGTACTCGATCCTGCAAGTGCCCAGTAGAAGAAAATGGCCTTTACTCTCACGATGAAACAGATAACAAAACCAATTCCTAAGAAAGGCCAGATAATGTGCCTTTGTTTAGCTTAATAACCAACAGCTCTGCTGAGTCCTCAGGACCATCAGAGCTCACCCACTCTACTCCCTCCCGACAGGGTCTGGAGAAGTCTCCATGAGCTCGGCTGGGGAAACATCTGATTCCCAAGGTCCCATGGGGTACGTGCTGTGTGTCAACTCTTGCAGGGCATGGCTTAGCCCTGACGGCTTCTGAGCATTACAGCTCTCAGAGTCTATGACTAAGGGACAGTTCAGCTTCTCTGATTGCTTTTCTTTTGTGGATACTTGTACGTGTGTTAAAACAAGAACTACAACGGTAGGCAGCTCTGCACCTACAGCCCCTGCTCATCTTCAACGGTTGGCAGATTAAAGTCTGCTAGGTACCCGTATCGCACCCGTTGGGAAATCCACGCCCACAGTGCCAAGGACTTCTGGCAAATGATTCAGAAGCTCTGGAGCCCCAGGGTCCCCCCAGAAAACCGCACCTGTCATCAATGGAGTCCACCTTCTCCTGGATGCGATCCGAGTTGATGTTCCCGTCGCTCACCAGCCTCCGGCCGGTCTCCACAACTGCGTTAATCTTCTCCTCGTTGGCGTCCATGGTGGTCATGAAGTCCTCTTGTTTTTTAATGGCTGCTTCAGCTCCTTCCAAGGTGGTAGGCATTTCAGTATGGGCCAAAACATACTCCTTATTTAAAAAAGAAGAAACAGTAGGATGTCATGTCAAGTACATCTCACTTTCCAGATAATGAAAGGACTCTTTTCCTGTATTCTAGACTTCCATGCAGCATACTTTACAATATTTGCTTCATTTACACAGTTAAATGAAACAATCTATTGGCTCATAGGATAAGTCAGGAGGAAAAAAATCCCAGTGGGGCTCCACTATGTTAATTTCCATAAGTGACTAAATTTCCCTTAGTGGTTAAATGCACTAAATTTATTCCCAAAGTGAGTGAGGAAAGTAATCAAGACATTGTGCAGCAGGCACAAGGGCCCGCTCATGTGCTCACAAAGGCATCGTCCAGCTCTCTTTAAAGAGAGATCAATGGCCCTGCTCTGGCAACCATCCGCAGCTGTCTTTCCCTAAATCTCTGCCTTGTGCCACCAGTGAGGCCATGAGTATAGCCCTTGCCCTTCTAGAGCAAGGAAGACAGAGCCATTCACTCCCCACCTAAAAAAAAGTCTCACTGCACCTTTTAAGCTGGACTAATACTGATCTCACAGAATGTTGTCGAGCTGATGAAACACTATGAAGATGTGCTATCGACATAAGAGGTCCTCAGATAGTAGCTGAAACCCAACCCCACTCTGCAAAGTCAGGACCAGCCACCCGCCGCCCCCTAAAAATAATCCTCAGTTCCTGTTCCCTTCATCGTGATGGGTTCCAGTGCCTTATGAGTCAGGGAAATCTGTCTAATTTCTTCTAATTAAACCCTTCTAATTTCATACGTTTCATAAACGTACAGGCCTGGTCAAGACTTCAAAAGGCAGCCAAGGGCTTCCTCCAGCAGGAAGGAAGTGGAGGCAGCGATGAAGGTTACCTGGTTGTTGAGAAAGGCTTCGGCTTGCTTTGTGTCCCTGAGGAACAGCTGGTAGGCGTGTGACTGGGAGAGGAGATTTTGCCTGTTCTCCCACATCTTGTGGAGCTCATTCCATCCAGTGTCCAAGGCCTGCAGCCGCTGCCGCAGAAACATGTACTGGGCGTCGGTCTGCCCCTGGGTGACCATCTCGCCCATGTCCCTCATCTTCTGGTAGTCCTCCTCGTAGTTGTCAATCTCGTTCTTGATGTTCTCGTGCTGGGTGAGAAGCTTCTCCGCCTCAGCCAGGGTATTGGGCATGTCTTCTGAGGCAATGGCCGTCTGGGTCCTGGAGAGCCAGGACTGGAAGTCGTCCAGGTCCCGCAGGAACTGCTGCAGCTTGCTGGCCTCTCCTAGGGAGGCCTCGCGGTTTTTCAGAGTGGTCTTCATCTCCTCCCACACGTCGCTGATCTCGGCCAGCCGAGATAGGATGGCCTGCGCCTGGTCGGGGTGCTCCGATTCCAGCTTCTCTGCCTCCTTCTGCAGGTCGCTGAGTTTTGCCTCAATGGCCACCAGGTCTCGCTCCATGCCTGTCAGCTTGCGCTGAAGGGCCATGACGCCAGCCAGGTCGTTGCCAAGGTCCTGGGTGGACTCGATGACCTTGGTCTTCTCCCGAATCCAGGATTTGGTTTCATTGCACTCAAGGTGGTAGTTTTGTATGCTCAGCGCAGACAGAAGCGCGTCCTTTTTCCTGTCCACCAGTTCTCTGAACTGACTCCACCTGTGAATGCAGAGGCAGCAGAGAAAGCAGTGTGAGAGAGAGATTAAAAGCTCGTGGCTGGACAATGAAATTAATAGCAAAGCTTAAAGCTGTACTTTTTTCTTTTCCATCATAAAAAGTCTTTCCTAAAACTACATGCTTACTGGAAAACAAATGATCTCATTCAGCCTGTAGACTCCAAATATTACATAACCAACCCAGGGACACAACATAACCCAGAAAAAGCCTGACATGAAGAAGGACCTGTGAAAGAGCTCAAACATCAGCAGTTCTAACACACCTGTCCTCCCCAAAAGAGTCAACTAATTTACATATGCAATGCTCATTTTACTCATCTCTGAAATGTACCCAATGAACATTTACTAAATCTAAAGGCTTGGCAGTCACCTTCGGAAGTAAAGCCAGCCTGCTACCATGAACTACTCTCATGACTATTCAACAGAGAGATAAGGCCGGGACAAAGGTCTACCTCTGTCATCAGGACTTCTAGTGGCCAACTGGCTTTAATATCCTGTTCCAGAAATCATTTGAAAAGGGACGGCGCAGGGGCCAGGCTAGCTTGGTTCATATGCCCCTGCCTGAATGACATCACCCCGAGATATGCCTCTTACCAAACCAGGCTGTGTCGAAAGGCAGATGCCAACACCATGACATCAGTGCCACGGGCCAGTGACCCCATCCAGGAAATTCCTGCCAGCGAGGCCCATCAAGTGACCTCACCCCTCCTCGGCCCCAAACGTGGGGAGGGGGACATCAGGCGCACCGCTGGCCTCATGCTCACCTAGTGTTGAGTTTGTCCTGCTGGGCTTTGATCTCCTTCTCACTTGGGTGGCCGCTGTGCATGAGCTGCCGTGCAATCTGGTTCACCACCGCAACGCGGGAAGCCTGGTTATTCATTTCCGGTTCTAGGCTCTCAAATCTGAAAAGCCAATTCAACAGAGTGGTCAGCTCCCTGATCACTGGTGATAATAAGGGCAGGCTGGCATGTGAGCCCCACTGACCCTGCTGGCACCCCTGCTCACCTGTGCTGGATGACCTCCAGGTCCTCCAGCTTCTCTGGGATCTGCATGTTGTTGAGCCACAGCTCCTTCTCATCGATCCAGAGCTCGCAGGCATCGGCCTCACTGAACATCTTGTACAGGGCCAGGGTGTCCTGCAGCGCCTGCTTCCTCAGCCGCGTCAGCTCAGCCACCTCCTTGTAGCGCTCCTCGATGCCCGACAGCCTGCCCCTCACATCTGGGGACTCTGCATGCTCCTGGGGGAGGGCGCCAGCCTGCTCGTGCAGTATGTCAATGGTGGGCCGGTAGTTGGCAATCTCTTCTGCCACATCCTTGTGTTTCTTGACCAGAGACTGTGTGGAATACTCGTCGTGGCCCACGTCATTGCTGGAGACAATCTTGAGGATATCCAACATCCAAGCATCGATGTCGTCGGCGTCCGCCTGGAACTGGTGCAGCAGTGACGCCTCCTCCAGGCGCTTCTTCCGAATGGCCGAGAGCTGCTCCAGGTTGGCCCACTGCTCCCGGATGTAAACGATCCTCTCCCGGATCTTCTCCGACCCAAAGTGCTCCTCCGCGATCATGTCTTCACCTTCTTTGATGGCCTGCTCAAAGTGGCCACTGCGGCCACTCATCTCATCCTCAAACGCCCGGTGTTTGCTCAGCAGGCGCATAACGCTGGTCAGGTCTTTCCCATAATCATCAGAGGACAAGATCTTCTCCTTCTCCCGTATCCAGCTTTCCTCTTCAGCCATCTCCCAGAAGAACTTCCAGAGGCGACGGGACTCTTCAAGGCGGGCCCGGCGCTCGGCTGCTAGCTGGCAAAGCTCTTGGTAACAGAACTCCATGTGGGCCACACGGTCTCGGATCACCTGGGGGTCACAGGGCTTGTAACCTGTTTAACACCAATGAAGGAATGTGACTGTTTTACAGAGATCAGCAAGAGTTCCTGCAATTTTCAGGCAGTCAGCTACGCTCCACGGTCTTACTATTAGGTTGCCAGTTTGATTCTAAAGTGAGGGGCCATGTTGGAAGGTATAAGAGCAATGGAGCTACTTCCAGAGTCTTGATTTAGAACAGGAGGCCAATGACAGCATTATTTTTCTTTTGCCCAAAATGCCAAGTGATGACTTTATGAACCAAGAAAACAGATGAATCATATGAAAGAATGGAGCTGCGCTTGCTTCTAAAATATAAGAAACAAAACAAAATGCTCCCACTACACCAGTGTGTGCGAGCAGCCACACCAGGAGTTGGTGCGTGGCCATGTCAAATGTGGCCTGGCAAAGCTTCACTACCAAGCATGAAGCCATTCAAAACCAAGGAGCATTTACATATTTGAGGAAGAGACATGGTCACTCCACAAAAACAAGACAGAGTTAGAAGTGTTCAGAAGGCCACCCCACCTCACCTCACATCCCCAAGACATGGCAGCAGACAAGCCAACTGGGAGCATACGATGGCGTGGTAACGTCAAAAGCCCCACTACTGTGCTGCTACACGCTGCTTATCTACTTCTATTTTACCAGGAGGGAATGCTTGGAACGGTCCAATCCTTACCTTCCCCGTCTGTTGCAAACTTCTGGGCAGAGGCATTGACACCCCTCACCCGCTCTGCTTGGATGCCAATGTCCGCTTCAACCAGGGCATGCTTCTGTAATAGGTCTTCCACACCCAGCAAGTGTTTTCCATAGTCTTGAGACAATAATAGCACCTGTGAGCAAGAGGCAACAGAAAGGACATCAGTGAAACACAACCTTGGCTTCAGCATCACAATCTCTGGATGAGCTGAGAGAGCCATCAAGCTGCACCTTCCCTCCAGCTGTCCATTCTCTGTACATCTTTAGGGGAAGATGATGATGAGCAAGTCAGAGCAAAACAAAGCAAACCTGAGAGCCAGCAGCAGGAGATACAGGATAAACCTAGGATCATCTACCTAGGATTAAGTCAAATCTATGTTAAAATGTACAAAATGGGGGGAGGGGTTTGATATGAAAGGTTCCAAAATGTAAACTGAGGCCCCAAGAAAACTGCTGCAACATCTATTCAAGAAGATAAGACATAGGGGCAGTAGAGCTGTTTCACTTTAAAGTTTAAAAAATTTCTCAGAAGTTGCTGGTCCTTAAGCGAATGCTTTCTTGGGTTAGTGGTATGCTTCTACGATACTTGTACAATCAATGGGAGCAGAATCTAGTTGAAAAGTTTGTAAACCACATTTTCAACCAAATAAGGAGAGCAGAGGCAGGTGGCCATATTTAACAGACAAGGAGCACTTCTTGTGTTTAAGTTTGAACCCAATGACACTTTGTTTTTGGTTTCCTCCACCAACTGGCCAATTTGGGGGCCTCATCCTACAACCTCTCCAGATGGAATTTCTACGTCACTCTTATTTCTGAAGAAGTCTCTAGCCCAACCCAAATTATAATGTGCACGGTGATTTATAAAATACACAGCACCTTTCTGCTACATTTTAGGAACATTTCTATCTTAAGAGATCAAGACAGGCCAAACCTAAGAATGTTATAAATCTGGGACGGAAGGAGGGAAAATTGATGGTATCAAGTGACCCTGACCCTCTGCCAGAAAGAGTTCAAGAGGTAAGCAGGAGACAAGGGCTTACATCATGTGAAGGAAATTCCTTGAGTAAGGTCAAGCTTGGGAACACAATACGCTGAGATAAAGGAGGCTTCACAAGATTGTCTGAAAACTGCCCTCTTCTGTTCTACCTACGAGGCTAAATGCCTTCCTTGACATGGGATGGGAGCTTTGCACGACCTGTATAGCCTCCATTTAAACAGATGAGGTACAAAGATATGCAGGAATCTCACCGTCTGAACTCTGGTTGCCTGGTTCCAGACCTGCGCTCTGCCCACACCACTCCCCCAGACCCCTTTCTAAACTAGGTCCACACATACAGAGAAAGGTCAATGAGACAGAAAGTCAGTTCAACCCAAGAATTAAAGGCAAAGACCACCACAACTAAACTGATTTCCCGCAACACAGTAAATCTATACTTTAGATCTACATCACAACAGGTCTCTAGCTAGTGAACTTGTCTTTGTCACAGCTTTTTCATACTCGATGTCTCATTTAACTTGTGAGCTAAGCTTTTCCCCAAGGGCAACATGGTCCTTCTTTGGCTTTATGGGTGGGTAATTAGACCAGGGGGTAGAACTCTATGTTGGGGGGAGTGGAGATTGGTCGGTGGGTGGATCCCAGCAAAGAGGCCCAACCTGAGCTCTGGCCTCCTCTCCATTCAATCAATGGAGTTTTACCTTCATTTCATCCATCCAGTCCATAATGTAGAGCATTTCCTGGAATATCTTCTGCAGCCCCAGGTTCATCTCGAGGCGCTGCCGTCGGGCCCTGAGCAGCTCTAGCAGGTACTCCCAGAGCCGGATGACATTGTCCTTCCTCGCTGTGATGCGTTTGATGTCGTGGTAGTTCTCTGCCTCCAGCTCCCTGGCCACGGCCACCACAGCCTGCACACGCTCTTCATATGCAGCAATGTCTGTCTCAATGGCCTCATGTTTTTTTGTGGCGGCCTCAACTGCTGGAAGGTCAAATCCAAAGTTATCCTACAGAGAAAAGGAATGAAGAGTAACAGAAAAATAAAAGAGCCATCCAATCGGAACAAAGAAAGAACAGAGTGGAATCCTAAGCACATCTTCTTCACTGGTGATCCTAAAGTCAAGCACGGCCCTGAATCCCCTGGTATTTGCCCGCCCCCTCCCAGCTCTGCTTTCCCTAGGACCCTTAAAGCTCTGCTGGAGCTCAGAGGCCCTCCTCCCTAAAGCAAATCTGCAAGTTCACATTTTACAGGGGGCTCCAGCTCACATCTAGCACCTGACTTAAAAAGAATAGAGCAGGTTATGGTTTATGTCAAGCCAAGTAGAAAAGAAGGCCACTTTTATTTATTTCACAATCAGTTCCACTGCTTGTAGGTTAGCTGGTCAGTGATTGAAGGAAAGATTGACATTTATAGATGTGAATGGTTCATACACACTCACTGGTTATAAACAAACTATACTTAAGCTGCTTCCATGCTTCCAAATCAATGAAAAGTTAGATAAATAGAAGAGAAATGATAAACATCTTCTTCATGGGAAGCGGGCAAGCTGTCTTGCGGGGGGCATTTCAGTCTTGAAGTTACTTCAGAATACTGGGTATTTTGATGAACTCTGAGACGAGTTCCCTAATTGTCTGGGATAGGCAGTTGTCTCACGCCCCACAGACCTTGTGTGGGGTCTGCATTTCTAGATGACCCAGGGAACAGTTTCTCTAATAATATCCAGAACAGAACCTGAGACACAAGACGTTGGTTTTCGCTCAGCCAAGTCTCCCTCATGGCTGCCTTGCGGTCGAATCTGCGGGCGAGTTGCTCCAGTTTCTCCTGTCTTATGAGCTCGTTCCGCAGAGCCAGTTCTCTCTCGTGTTCTGCTTTTTCCAGTCTCTCCCAGGCCTTTGGAGATTAAAAAAAAAAAAGAAGTTTCCTATAATGTTTGAAGAACCTTCCTTGGCCACAGTCAACAGCTAAACCAGTATTTCCCACCCACTATAATGACTATTAAAAAAAATAAAGAAATAACAAGTGTTGGAGATGATGTGGAAAAATAGGAACCCTCATACACTGTTGATAAGAATGTAAAACGGAGCAGCCATTGCGTTAAATTGGTGGCTAGTATGGAATTACCGTATGACCAGGTGGCAATCCTACTTCTTGGTATAGACCCAAAAGAATTGAAAAACAGGACCTAGAACAGATATTTGCATAAACATGGTCATAACGGCATTATTCACAATAGCCAAAAGGTAGAAGCACCCCAAGTGTCTTATCAGTCGATGAATGGATAAACGAAATGAGGTACGTATACATATACGAATGGATTATTTGGCTGTAAAAAGGAATGAAGTTTTGATACACAATGTGGATGGACTTTGAAGACATTATATTGAGTAATATAAGCCAGACACAAAAGAATACTGCATGATCTCATTGATGTGAAGTAAGTAGAATATGCAAATTCATGAAGTTAGAAACTAGAATACAGGTTACCAGGGGCCGAGTGGGGGTGAGGAATGGGGAGTTAATGGTTAATTGCCACCGACTTTCTCTTTGGGATGATGGAACAGTTTTGGCAACATGAAACTTACTTATTAACATTCTTACTAACACATGTTTAGTACAGGGAAGACAGTGATACAGGAATTGAATTCAAATGTTAACCCTATCCCTATCCTACTCAGTTCTGAAACTAATCATCTTAGCAGATTTACAGCTCTCTATGGATGGTGATGATGGAAGTTCAACTTTGTGAATGCAATTAACACCACTCAATTGGACATTTGAAAGCAGATAAAATGGGCAATTTTAGGTTGTATATATATATATATATTGCCAGAATAAAAATAAATAAATTCATAGATCTGTAGAACACAAAGAATGAATCCTAATGTAAATTATGGGTTATACTTAACAGTAAAATGATAACAACATTGTTTCATCAATTATAACACAGGTACAACCTTAATGCAAAATTAATGCAAAATTGTCAGCAATAGGGAAAACTGTGTATGTGGGGTAATGTGGGAATTCTGTCCTTTCTTAAACCTACAACTGCTCTAGTAATTTTTAAAAAAGAAAAGAAAAGAAAGAAAAGACCCAGAAACTTTAAGGCTGATCCTTTCCCACCCTCACTTACTCTCAAAGCTTGAGGAAAAATATTTTTCTTTTTTCCCTCACTTTATCCTCATGAGAATACTCTCCCCAATCTAAATCTAAAGATCCTGTTTCGTATTTGAAAAAAAAAAAAAAAAAAAAGTATAGGTATGAAGCATTAAAACTAAATGATAAATCTCTTCAACTCTGAGAGGAAATAAAGTAATTACCTTAAGCAGTTTTGATTATATAAAAAAGATAAATGATTTTTCTCAGAAATAAACCACACTAATCTCATTCACTCCACCCTGATTCATGTATTTTTTTTTTTTTTTTTTACCGGGAGGTACTGGGGATCGAACCCCGGGCTCTCCATATGGTAGACGGACGCCGAACCTCTTGAGCCACATCCGTTTCCCGACTCATGTATTTTCAATTGCATATCTGAGTATCTTTCAAAATTCTGACAGTTCACATTAAATCTTACTTCCCATTAAAAAAATTTAAAAGGTTACTCAAAAGAATCTAAATGTGTGCAAATGACCAACACAGTTCTAGACTTTTCATATCTCTGGTTGGAAATCATCCTCACTGTGCAATACTGTAATTGCAGACAGAGAGGCAGAAAAAACGTAAACGGTAATTGATAACTTCTCTAAGGGAGCCTAAACCCCATCACAACCCCCAAAGATTCCAGATACATGAAATAAGTTTTCAAGTTCTCCCTTCTGCAAGTTAAAGATGTTTCAGTTGCCTTGGACAGATGAGAGGAATATTAAACATGTACCAGGGAGGCGGCTGTGGCTCAATTGGTTGGGCTCCCGTTTACAAAATGGGAGGCCCTGGGTTCGATTCCCGGGGCCTCCTGGTGAAGGCAAGCCGGCCCGCACGGTGCAGTGAGCTGGCGCACCAAGATGACGCAAGAGAAGGAGACAAGTAGACACAGAAAAAAAAAAAAACAAAAAACGCAAAGCAAATGGACACAGCGAGCACAAGCAGCAAGGGGGGAATAAATAAATAAATAATCTTAAAAAAAACACACCCATGTATCAGAACAAGGTAAAGAGCCTGGGTCAAGCTGAAGTCTGACCTGGCCCCCAAAACCTCCAGGATGGCCAACCTTGGATACCTTCATCTGTAAACCTGAGCAACAGCTGCCAGATTATCAATTCAGCAGGAGCCACAGACCCTTTCACAGCCTCCTGCTCTTTTAACAATCAAGTGCCTGAACCTAAAGCTTAGGGGAGGTCAGGGTCAAAACAGAAAGGGATGGTGGTTTTACCTTGTTAATATCAGAGATGAGCTTGCCCTCCCGCGGCATGTAGACCTTCTGGTTGTTGGCCCTCATCTTGCTCTGAATGGTGAAAAGCAGCACTTCCAAATTCCCCTTCTCAGTGAATCTAAGCAAGGAGAAAAACAGCCATAAACACTATTTACTATTTTTTGTTCTTTCAAGGGGAAAAAATCCATTTGTTTCTGGAAAGAGAAAAAAAAAACTTTTCACACAGTCATGCAATTTTAAAAGCCATTTATCACTGGTCTGATTTATGTGAAGTACCTGTTTAGAGAGACAGCAGTGTGTTAGTTTTTGGGTACTACAAACATCAAACTATGCCAAGCTGTGGAGTCTTTTTTTTGGTGGTTATGTGTTTGTTGTCGCTGAGACTTATGTTTGAGGGTATAAAGGGCTCACAATGCTCTTATTAATCACCTCAATCAAGGTTTAAACCGCAAATCCTGGACAATGGACTTCCTTCATTCAGAAAGCATGGCTGAATGCATTCAACCAGGATTATTTCAAATGTCTACTTAGCGCAATTTTCGACGGGGTTCAGAGCCCTCATTAAGAAATTCGTGACAGAAAAAGAGGAAAGACTTTGGGACTAAGGTAAGCAAGAGACAACAGGTCCACAGTCCCTTACCAACAATTGTGAAGTGAAAAAATATGTGAAAATCCAAATTTTTTGTAATAACTCATTTGGTGGTAAAACCTGATCTGGACTGATATGAGACCTTTTTCTTTTATTAATCCCATACAATGTAAATATTCACACATTTTGCTTCAAAAATACTAATGGGATCGACTATAGGTTACTGCTTCAGACCCACTGGGGCATTATAAAATAATATATAACATATGTGCTGTGCTACTTTTCCAAAATCCAAAAAAAACTTGGAATTCAGAAATACATTTGGCACAAAGGTTTCAGATAAGGGATTGGGGACCTGTACCAATTCTTCAGCTTCTCACATATCCTGTATGTCCAGTGGTGCATTTCTACTGGAAAGGGCTAAGACAAGGGTCTGCTTTGTAATGAGTCTCAGAGACACAGGAGGATCAGAAGAGAAGGAAAAAGAAAGGCCATTAGTGAGAGGGCATTCACAGCTAAGAGAGGGGCTCACAGAAGCCAGGGGTTCCCTGGTGTAATGATCTCTCTTCCCATATTAAGGGAAATGAACTTCAATTTGCATCTTACTTGGGGGGCTTCTCCACAGTGCGGTAAGTGTTGAATGCCTGAAGCTGTTGCTGAACCCCAACCAGTGAATTGGCAAATTTACGATTGTTCAAAATAATGATGGTTTGTTCAATCCACTCCAGAAGGTCAGAGGCAAGTGATTCATACTTTTCAATCATTTTTTCTGTTTCAATAGCATTGTCGAGTACCTGTAAACAAGGGTCAGAAAAAATGAAAAGATCGTATCACTATTTAAGGAAAACATGATTACAATTCTATAAGAGCGCACACACACACACTAAATGACTGGCTTTGAAATGGTTCTATGCTATTTTGGCACAAGCATTTTAACACAAGGAACCCTTTGCTAAAAGGCACTCAGACTGTAGCTATCATTTGAGAGCAATGACAGCTTAACTCAACTGTAATTGGTTCTGTAACCCCCCAACGCCCAGCTCAAGGATTTAAGATTCTGGACAACTCAGGTTGCCTATAATACACAGAGAAACAAAAAGGGCTCTGGGCTCTGTTTTGTTTGGTCCATGAACGCCCAGAGTTTTCTATTCCAGTCCATTGAGAAGACAGTGTCTTATTTTCTAAGGTGCTTTAAAAAATATGACAAATAAACATCAACCAAACCAGAAATGTAAGGCACAAGACTGGGGCCTCTCCAGCTGTGATAAGTAGGATTTCACGCCCACGCCATCGATCAACTCACACATTTTCAATAATTCAATTTCCTGGAGAGCCCAACCTGAGAAGAGGGGTGTTTCTGAGTCTGATACCCTCCTCAGATCCCTTATATATCTGAGTAGAGGGGAGAACGAGGTGCTCAGTCGCCCTACTTAAGACAGAAACCTTAATTATGCTCAGAACTTATAAAATTGGTGTGAGCTCACCTTTCCAATCCGTTTTCCTTCCACAGCCAAGGCCTTCATCTTAGAGAAGTAGTGGTAATAAGTCACCACGTAAGTGATAATGGACTTCTCGTCAGGGTGGTCCACACTGATGTCTGCAACAGAGATGCTGTTCAGGACACAGCTTGCAGTTCTTCCACACTAAACAGTCCAGTGTCAGTTTTGTACTTGAGATTCCACCATCAGTGCATTAATAAGGATAATGATGATGAAACCATTAGATTCTCTAATTACACGCATATTCATCGAATGCCTTTTATCTGCCCAACTCTAAGGGCAATAAAGGACATAAGTCTTTAGAGACAGGATCCTTTCTCCAGGAGATTCTAGGCAGAATCCACAGCCATGTGGCTGCCCCCTCAGACATACCACGTTCACCTTCCCTCCCAATGGGCTTGTGTTTCTCGGGTTCTTATTTCTGCTGGTGGCACTAGAATCCCTCCCGGCCACTTGGTGTCCACTTGCATCTGTCTCCTGATTACCCATATCCCGCTAGTCATCGAGTCTGAGTCCAGATGATTTCTATTTATGGACTCTTTCTTCTTACTCCTGGTTCAGACCTTCACAGTCACGTAACCACCACCTGAAGCAACGGCTTCCTCACTGGGTTTCCCTGTGACTCAATTCATTTCACATTCTGCAGCTGGACTGACCTTCCAGAAGCACAGCTATGAACATACATCCTCTCTTAGCCTAAAATTACTCAAAAGTGCCTTGTAGTATGGAGAATAAAATATAAGCCCCTTAGTCCTCTAGAACTTTTCCTTCCCTTCCTTCCATCAAATTATTCATCAAATAATTACTGGGCTTCCTTCAAGTGCGAGGCACTGTTCCAGGCAGTTTAATCCTCTAGCCCACTACTTCTCAGGCACTATGTATCTGAACCAAACTTGCCTATTCAACCAAGCCCAATACATGCCCCACAATTTCCAATAGTCCTTTCTTTACTCACAACTTTTCTCTGCCTGAATTGGCCTTCCCTACCCCATCATCTTTTTCCTATTTTTCAGGGTCCAGCTCAAAAGTTCTGATCTCTATAGCCAGAGCTAGCATGGTCCCCCTCTCTGATCCCTTACCACTTTGTTTACATGGGTGCACAATCCACTTGCTGCCAGGTATTATAATTATTTACACAGTTTTTATTTGTCTACAAGTCTAAGTCCTGAGGGGATGAACCTTGTCTTTGTAAACCACTGTGCCACCACACCCCAAACTCCTAATGTGTTGTCTTGCAAAAAGTGGGTGCTTGATAAATTTTTACTGAGGGAGGGAGAAAATGAATGCAAATGGCAAGACGTTGAGGTATGGCAATATTGAATGATGTACCCAAGTTGGGACAGATTGAGAATGAAACACACAGGACAGCCCTTAATAGATATATCAGGCTCCTTTTCAAGATACAGTCCCACATACTCCTTCATTTCTGCCCTCTTGACAGCCCTATGTGAGGCAGAATTGTTTCTCTTATTTTAAAGATGAGACATTAGGGAAGAGGGCTGGCAATGGGGCCAGAGCACAGCTCCTTTTCCCACCCCAGGGCTTCTGTGGCCAACTCCTGTGTCTGCTCAGGCCCTGCCAAAGTGTGCCCAAAGGAGAGAGAATTGGAGGAAAGCCAGAAAAAAGACACCAGTCTTGTATGCCGTTAATTAAATGCAAAATGTTGACCTAATGGAGTTACGAGTAGGCAGGTGAATTTTTTTTTTAAACTTGTCTACAAGTATATTTTAATTGATGCTCTTTGGGGCACTGGAGCTAATAGCAACTAATAATCAAGACCAAACCCATAGGAAAAGTCACATCAGCTGCCTTTTGGAGGTCCTTGACTTATGATCTGGGGAACATCAATCCCCTTTTCACACAGGGTGGCTATTAGAAAGACTAATGAGTATTAAAAAAAAAAAAAAAAAAAAGTCAGTGATAGAAAAGAGGTTCTTTACCAAAGCACCAAGAGCTAAGGCCAAAGAAAAATTCCTTCCCACAGCAAGGTAGGGGTTAAGGCTGGAGATTTACCACAACCTATGGAATTTTAGTTTTCTATTTATACTGAAAAATCATTTAATGAGTTAGCACAAAAATAATTTTATCTCCGTTTCCTGTAGTGAACATATCAGTGAATCGGATGCATTGGAAAATAGTAAGAAGCCTGCCTGGAGGCCTCATGACCTCTTTCTGCCCTTAGGGAATTAAACTTCCTGTTTTATATTTATAAGAACTTTTAAACTTTCACTCACATACACTGTTTTCTCTCTCTAATTTATCTGCTCACCGCTCAGAGGGATCTACAAAGTTCCAGTACTACAAACAAATCCGCTTCTATTTTAAATGTTTCTCAAAATTGGAAAAAGTTCCCAGGATAGCTCAGGCTAGAATGAAGACTAGAATTAAGATTAAGCAAAGGTGCTACGTTACTCGCGGTGAGTCTGTGGAGCTCCGCTGCAGGGACCCGCAGAGCAGAGGCAGGTCAGTTCACACAGAGTGTGTGGGATGCTGTGCAGCCCTAAGGGACTGCATGTGCTTAGTCCTCCTTCCACCCATGCCTTGCCCTTGCCCAAATGCACTGTCTTCAGTCAGGTCTTCCTTGCCTAAAAGCCCACTGTGCGGTCTCTTAACAAGATCCCTGCCTCCAATCTCCAAGCATTCCAAGCCACCCTGCTCGCCACCTATGGATGAATGTCAGCTGACAAACATATCGAGAGCCTGGGCCAGGTCATCGTCCTTGAGCAGAGCTCTAAAAGCCTTCAGCAACTCCCCGCACCCTGCTGAGCAGCCTGCACCCACCCGCCTTTCCAGGGGTATTTCTAGTCCCCTCAGCAGCACCCCTACCTGACTACCTGTTAGTTCCCAAACGTGCCTTCCTCTTCCCTGGTTCTACATCTTCACTCCTGCAAGTCCCTCTGCCCAGCACATCCCCTTCTTCAAGGTGCCTTATTCGACTCATACTCATCTCCAAGGCATGTCTGAATGAATGTGCCTTTCCACAAATCTTTAAGTAATTTCCACAACCAAAATTAAGCTTCTTGTCCTTTGATAACTCCCAAAGCATACTTTACAAATAAAAGAAATGGACACAAAGCAGATTTTCTATTAACCCCTCGATGCTAGAGAAGCTAAAGTTCTACCTTCTTTACGTTGGGTCCTTACCCTCAGGGTCCAGGAGTTTAGTGAGGCCGAGGTGCTGCTCTGCCAGGTTAAATGCATTCTGCAGATTGTAGTGTGCATTGGATTTCTTTAGTTTGTCAAAATCTATCAGGTCAGGCCTAAAGAACAACAATGGAACACAACGAAAACCATGGCTTGAAACCCATAACGGGACCAATGACACATGGTTATTACTGCAAAATATTAAAACCACCTCTTAGTGGAGTAAAACTCTAGATTATTATTTCCTTAAATAATAAAATATGATTTTGAATAAATAATGAGTGAACTTGTTTATTTTGCTTGGGAGAACTTACACATTCTCTCAAATTTTCCTCACCCAGAATGCAGGAATTTCCACTACGGCAATGGATCTGAGGATCAAAAGTCACCCAAATCTGCTATAGGAAAACGGCAACCTTCTATCCGAAAATTTTAGCGTATTTACCAAGGACTTACCGGTGTTTGTGTATCAGTGCATTGAAGGCCATGCCATCCCTCCAGCTAGTGGTGAAATTGTGAATATTGACATTGGGGTACCTGCCAAGGACAAAGCACAAGAGAAAAGCAACAGAATTACTAAATAAGGCTCACACTACAGTGCTTTTAAGCCCTGTAGTACCTAAGGCAGTGAATATTTAAAAAAGGACAATCAAATCAGAGCAAATGTCACCTCGACTTCAGATTGCGATAAAATTAAAATACACCTACATGGCTTTTCTTTCTTTTTTTTTTTTTTTTTACCAGGAGGTACCGGGGATCGAATCCCGGTCTCTCCATATGGTAGACGGACGCCAAACCTCTTGAGCCACATCTGTTTCCCTACATGGCTTTTCTTGTTTGGTAATTCAATCTGACAAGAGATGTAAATTCTGTCCTAGGTTTAAAACACTATTGTTCCTTAGGAAAAAAAAGTGGTCACAACCCAGACACCTCTGAGGCCTATTTGCTTCCATTAGCTCGCGACTCTGCCAGCAAAGGCACAATGATGGGCCTGCAGTCCCTGATATGTAAACTTGCACATTGCTATGGGACAGAAGTAGGAGGTCCAAGTGACAATCAGCTTTCTTTTCCTCCTTATATCACTTAATTGGACAAAGTTTTGTAAAGCAAGTACCTCCCTGAAAAAACTTTCGTTTGAAATTTATCCCTAATCAATCAGCTATTCTACACCATATTGATTATTACCTTTATATTTGGGGCTGATAAAAGATTCATATGTGACTTGACCTCCTTATTTAACTGTAAGCTCTTGATGGTGTTCAAACAACCAAGGTGCTGATTTCACAGCAACAGCTCAAAACCTACAAACTGACTGATCATATCCATCACAGACAGAGAATGTATAAAGGATACCCTTAAGTTTACTGCACAAAGCTTTCAAAGGCCAGAGAAATTAAAAGAAGGAGAAAACCCACAACTATTGTTGTTGTTTTAAAGTCTCATGGGCATGAGTCCTAAATATGCTTCCAGGGTTTTGAAATTAAAAATATACTGCTCCCTAAATCTTCCTTAATAATAAAGAGAAGGAAACCAATTACGGAGATACGACAGGTCCAGAATATAAGTCAGAATTCCTTCCATTCTGAAAGCTAGCTAAAATGTCAATATAGCAAGTGCTTACACGTTAACAAGGCTTCTCAATGAAAGCTGGTGGAAAAAATACTTGTCAATGTCTTATAAATGATGACTACAGTGGAACTGAGCCCTGGAAGAAGCAGCCCCTGAAAACCTCCTGGTTCCACTCACCCGGCTGTCTTCATCTGGCACCACAGCAGCAATGCATCCTTGGCAGATTTCTTCTCCTTGTTGTCTTCAGTTTCCACACTGATATCCTGGATCTAAGATTTACAAAGAAATATTAGACGGATAGATGGTGTCAGCTGCATAACAACAGCCACAGGAAAGAGAGGCCTGTATCGACATTAAAAGTAAGGTGCAGATGAAAACCGAGCCCTGACGATTAACCTACTCTGAGTATGGATAAAAATGCTCTCTGAAGCCAGGGCGCACCTCACAGAAACACCAAGCAGAACTCATTTGCTGCTCTGCACAGAGGAACGGCTGAAGTGAAGACAGGTTACCCTGCTGACTTCCCAGAACTACTAGGGGTCATTTCTGCCAAGAGAGCCCATGTCCCCAAATGTGAGCTACCACTTGTTTCATATAGTAAACCTGGAACCTCACCACACCCCAGAGAAACACTGTTTGGTTTTTCATAACCGAACATTTTTCACACCAGAATGTGTCCTTCATTGATGAGGAGAGTGTGAGCACCATTTCCTAAAAACTGACCCAAACTCTCTGAGAAAGAGTGCACTTAAATGCCAAGCTTCTCCAGGGGCCGGGGGGGGGGGGGCGGGGGGGGGGAGGGAATGGGAAGTCAAGTGTACAGTTTCTATTTGGGATGATGGTAAAGTTTTGGTGATGGATGGTGGTGATGGTAACACATTGTGAATGTGATTAACAGCACTGAATTATACATTTGAACATAGTTAGAAGAGGAAATTTTAGGTTATATATATAAAAATTAAAAAAAAAAAAAAAAAAAAAGTACAACACAAACAGTGAACCCGTTCGTAAACTATGCACTATAATTAATAGTACAACTATAGAAACGTTCTTTCATGGATTGTAAGAAATGTACCATACTAACACAAGGTGTTAATAATAGGGTGTTCTATGGGAACCCTGTATTTTATGCATCATTTTTCTGTAAACCTACAACTTTACTAATAAAAAGAAAAACATTTAAAAAAAAGAGAGGAATAAACCTCCCTTGCAGCTGGCAAGAGGCAAAGCTAATTTGAAAAAAAGAGTATGTGGAATGCTGACTTTGATTACTTTTTTATGGCCTCTTAGATCTACATTTTAATCTGTAACAAATAGGAAACTATGAATATTAAACTTCATTTACACACTGACCAAATATGACTCTGCCTATAAAACTTCAATATTTGTTTTATACAAACATTTTCATTTTTTTTTCTTGCATGAGTAGCCATAATTGGATTTTGTGAGGCAAACAAAATGACAGTCAAGTTTAGAAAGCAGCCCTTATTTTCTTGGACCTCAACTTATTCCTATTTGAAGTGTTTCCAACATATACACATGATGCTAAGAACTAGTTAGGGTTGTTTTGATCCCAGGAATTAACAAAGAAAATGCCTCAGACAGGTTTCCTTTTGCTACTGAATGTAGTGCTCTTAACCATGGAGTAGAGGACTGAGATGGTTTTGTAAGGTACCCTGTAATAGCCTAGTGTGCATGTGTTGAGTATGAATGCATTTTTATTTAAAGCATTAAAGTGTGAAATAAAAAGCAACGTATCGGGGAGCAGATGTGGCTCAAGTCTGCTTCCCACGTGAGAGGTCCTGGGTTCGGTCCCCGGTGCCTCCTAAACAACAACAACAACAACAACAAGCAAAACAAATGAGAAAAAAAAAAAAAAAACCAACTCAGGGGAGCCGAAGTGGCTCAGTGGTTGAGCATCAGCTTCCCACAGATGAGGTCCTGGGTTCAATCTCTGGCCACAGTTCCTCAAAAAAAAATAATAAATAAAAAATAAAGATAAATAAATAAAAAGCAATGTATCAGAGACCTCATTCTAGTCCATATTCTAACTATTACTTAATGACTTTTATTAAACAACCTCACAAACTCTCTAAAATAAAGTGCACAGAATTTATGCACCCTCAAGTTTTTTCAGAACTTAACAATTCTACGGAACTTCAAGGATGAGATGTGGCAATTGTGGCTCTGAGGTGAAAGCTAATCTCCAAAATGTAATATATTTGTGTCATTTGAATAAATAAAATATTAAATCATTTTTAAAACGCTGAGCTTCCATGGTATCCGTTCTTAAGCCACCCATAAGTGGCCTATTTTCAACATTTCAGAGTCACCCTCCCAACCTACTGGCACTGGAGTCAGACTGGCTGGGACTGAACCCATCGCATGTCCTGGGGCCAGTCCCTCAGCTTCCCCGCCTGAGGCATGGCAACAAAAATGGCTGCTACCTCATAGCGCTGTTGCGCACTAAAGACGATAAAGAACATGAAATGCTGAGTTCATACGTGTTAGCTCTTACGATTAGGAGCCAGGTACTAGTTATGTGATTTAGACAAGTACTCTAATAAAATACCCTTGGGCTTTGGTTTCCTTACCAAAAATGTGGGATGGGGGCTGGGAGTGGCTGTGTTAGCCTAGGAGGTCATCCATCACCTTTTCTAATCATCCAAGCATTCCTACCCTGACTCTGTCAAACCTCTCTCCATTCAATCTACAAATAATCCCCAGAATTCTCCATGAAAAAAAGATGGAGGGAGAATAAAATATATAAAGATAATACTAAAAAGTTAGAAACTTTCAACTAGGAAAATCACTTAGGAATTGAAACAATTATACTTTTCTTAAAAAGTCTCCATTTTTAACTGTGATAAGAACATAAAGTCTGAGTTTGCATAAGCCCCAAACTATTATTAGGAATCATTAGCTCATGTGTAGAAAGTGGATGTGAAAGAATAATCCTCACTCAAGGGGTGAGATACCAGCCCACCAGGAAACGCAGGCTGGAACTTCACACATTAACCCCTGCCAGCTTTCTTATGCTTTTGTGTAAATAAGGAGCTCTGTTTCCAGACCTGCTCTGGAAAAGTTCATTATTTAGATGGGGGAAAACTCAAGACTTTCACTTCCGTTTCTCAACAGTCTTTTCTCCCTTCTAATGGGACAGCAGCAGAAAACCTGTGCACCATCATCATCGTTTAGTGGATGGCAGCTACAGATGCACCGGGCAGGTTCTGTCCTGGGAGCTGCAGGGGGCACGTGTGCACGTCGGGAGGCAGAATGTGAGCTGGGCCTTGGCTGATGTGTAATCACTGTGTTTGCTGTATGAGTGATGATTTACTAAAGCTGGTGGATGGAAGCTGAGTCATGCTGGATGCCAGCACTGCAGATCCTGCAGTAACATCAGCAGCTTATGTTTCTTGCCTCAAAGGAAAGGGAGAAAGTATGCATCAGCATCTACGGGTTGAAGTATAGGAAAATCAAGCTGACAGGAAGCTAATTGGCCAATGACTCAACCCGACTGAGGCCGAGAATCCTGGAAAGGGCTGTGTGCGCCAGCTCTGCCAAAATGGGCGCTGACCAGCTGGTAAGAGGCCGCTATCAGGTTGCCCTTCCATGCTCCGACAGCTACCGGCAAACGGCAGCAGGAATAGAACTTTTTACTCTACAAAATTGGGGTGAAGCTTGAGGAGTGTCCTGCTAATTTCACCTCTATTGGCATAAGAGATTGGATAGGGATAACTGGTAAATTTAAAGGTATTCACTCCATTCTCATATCATCCAGGAAGCTACCCAAGAGTTCTGTTTGAAGAAAAGAAAAAAAAAAAACAAGCCATTGATTATTATAACTAACTCCATTAATAATGTCATCTTCAAAAGTGGTTCCCTCAGACCTACTAAATTAGAATCACCAGGGCTGGGACCTGGGAATCTGAATTATTAAAAAGCTTTCCCAGTGGGGTCACCCATTTCTTTGTATAATTGTTTTAGCCCCAACCCCTGCTCATGTCCCACCTCCCACCCCCCACCGGGCTCAGAACACTGTAAACTCAAACCTAATCATAGGGGAAAGTGAGAAGGAAAAGAGATTGGTCACAGGCTGATTTCAGAGGCTTAATAAGAAAACAAAGAGAGCTATAATTTGCATGGGGCATGAAGTGCGTGCCTAGAGAAAGAATCAGTACTCAGAGGGTCAGAAGCACCCACTCTAGCCCCAATACCTCTAAGGCCTGTCTTTCCTTGTAAAGAGAAGGAATTGGGGGGGAAAAATGACCTTGATAGTACTTTCAGCTTAAAATACTTCTATAATTTTAGAGCCTCCCCTGCCCAAGTACATCAAACCCATAAATAAGTGTCATCAATTCAAACATGCATAACCCAAGAACTGTACCCCCACATCCAAATGACAATGGGAAGGTGAAAATGGTGGCTACACACATGCCATGACCCTAAACAGCCTCTCCTAAAAATATTCTCTAAAACACGCCACAATCTGGTGAAATTCACAGTCTCCGGAGAGTATCCTAGCGCCAGCCCCCTCCTTATGCCTTCACTCCTTGAAAGCCCCTGTGCCACTGAGTTATTTAGGAGAGGACAGCTAGGACTGTCAGGGGTTAGTAAAATGGAGGGAGGATTCGGGAGCTGCCAGGTGCCCACAAGGCAGCACCCAGTCCTGAGGTGTGGAGGTGACACACCACTCAGGTACCTGACCCTGAGGTGCGGCTTCAGCCTGGTCTTCCTGCTCCCTTTGGAGGGGGGAGGCCAGCTTCACAAGGAGGCTCAACCTGGGGTGCCTGCCCAGAGCCGGGCACCGTTGGCAGCCCAGCCGAGCTCCTCACCTGGAAGCGCAGGATGATGGTCCAGATGAGGCCGAGAGTCAGCCGATGGTTCCCGTCCACGATGTCGTGGGACCCCATGTTCTCCAGATGGACTCTCTGCTCTTTCAGGAACTGAAGTGCCTTGTCCACATTTTCCAGACAGTGGATGCGCATTCGCCCCTTGGTGGGTTTAGGCTAGAAAAATGGGAGAGCAGAAGGTGGAAACAGATCATCCAGTGGGGCAGAGATGGGCCCAGGGATCCACGTGCCCATTAGGCAGCACTCGCCTACCCAAACCAAAACACTGAAATGATGTGTGCTCATTCAGCTCAAACACAGCATTTACCACTGCAGCCTTAGAAGAGAAAGGCTTGAAGATGGCAACCAGTTGAGATTTGTTTAATCATGGAAGCTACCCAACTTACAAATGAACGGAATACTGGAAGTTTACAGAAAAAAGAACCCGATTTTCAACTAACCCTCCAGCACTACCATCATCACCCATACAGTTTTTGCAGAAGCTTGGTAAAATACCTGTAAGGGCTTTCTGATTCTTTTAAATATAAAAATACACTTGCTATCTGCTGCTGTGAGTGGTTCCCAAAGGTTAGCTCAAAATGAAAAAAGGGACACACAACCAAATCAGGAAAATTTCCTGATTTCTTCTGAATCATGGTTTTGTGAGGGTAGTGGAGACGGCATTGAGTAAAAAAGGTATGATTTACTGAAAAGAAAGGATAAAGAAAAATGACAGTAGCCTTCACAGGAAGCCAAATTCTCTTCCCTTTATCCAGTGATCTCAAAAAATCCAGAGGCCTTCAGAAGGTGAATGTTTAAATAAGCAAAGCAAAATATATATAAAGAAGTATAGGGAAGCAGGTGTAGCTCAGTGGTTGAGTGCTTGCTTCATGTGTACAAGGTCCCAGGTTCAATCCCTGGTACCTCTTAAAAAAAAAAAAAAGTATTAACAAAATTTTCAATGGCTCTCTATTATCCACTGTGTCAAAAGCAACTTCACATACTCTACTGCTGGCTCCACCCTCTGTCTTATAGAAGCTGCACCTTGGGCCGATCTCACCCCCTCACAGAGAGCCCCCCCCCCCAGTCTGTACACGCTGTGTGTCAGCCTTGCAGACTTGGTGGCTTGCTGTCTGACTTCCCCAGCATGTACCCTGCCATCTCACTCCATCCACCCACCTTTCAAGGCTCAGGTCAAGGCACATCCCTCCTATTAATGAGCCATTTCCAACCATTCCAGTTCTCACAGGTCTCCCTTTCCTTGTAACTCTACACAGGTATGGTCTGGGCCACACAGGTCTGAAGGACCTAATCATGTTTCAGGTATTGCTCTTATTACTTCCAGCTGCACTGCTGGCATCGTTGTGGGCAGGGATGGTGCTTTATACTTCTGCTATGTCCTTGGCGGCCAGATTCTACATTGGGTTTTGAGCCCAAGGCATGCACCTAGTGACTGCCCGGGGAAGGACTGGGCTTGGAGCATGCTATGAGCTAGCCTCACAAAGGCAAGGCAGCTAGGTGGGAAGCCATCTGGGCACACCCAGATAGCTGCAGCAGTCAGCCTACATTAGTGTCTTGCCCATTTCCCGCTTTTCTTTCTGTAGCTAAGATGCTTGGTTACTTGCTAGAAGGAAAACATATGAAGGGAAGATGACTTGGGTAACAAGTGGCCATGTTAAGTCTGCCTGGTCTCAGAATGTTATCTTTTTCTTGACTTTCTTTTCTCCTACAAAAGTGAACAAGCAAGAACAGAAGAATGTGCTTTGACCCTGAGGAAACAGATTATAAGCAGAGGCCTCACCACAAGTGGTAAATTCTATTTTCAAATAATAGCAATGAAAAACGAAATTTCTCTAAAAGACAAGCTTTTCACACTACTATGAGAGGTTCCCTTACACACGTGCACACACACTCCTTTTTTTCCTGCAGAAACTTCTAAACTAATTCAATTCAGATATGTGGGAAACGCAAGGATTATCTATGGTATATCTATGTTATACCAGGTGATAACATTACTTCAAAATCAAGCAATCCAAGGAGAGAGGGAGAAAAAAGTTAGAAATAAAACTGAAAGGGGTGGGAGCAGCCTAAAACTCTACCTACTCGGATTCTGTGGATGTGGTTTGAGGTTGACCTTGGCCCTCCCTCTTTCAAAGGTATACCCGTCTACCTCCTCATTTGGCCACATTACTCTCTTCATCAAATGAAGAGACATTTGTGAAATGAGGCGAGTAGGGCTACTGTCTCAGGTTAAGAAGTCATAGACCTCTACATCAGGTTCTTCTGTGTGTACTTTTAGTTTTTCTGATCTTCTCTCAGATCAGCTCTCATTATTCACTGCTGAAAAAGGAACTATTCACAGCAGCGCTTGTTCTTCGCATATTCAGAGCTTTGGGCTAAAATTTTTTCAAAGTTGAGGGGTGGGGACTGATTACATCTAGGGAAGGCAGTATGAGGGCGTCTGGCATTATTTTTGCTCTTCAGAAGACTTCTCTCATCTCGCTTTGGTGGCTGTGTACCTGACTGGTGAGATACTAGTGCACCTGTATAAGCTGTTTCAATCACAAAGCAAGTGTCCTCAACTTGAGAACTCCAGAGCAATAAGGGCAGAAAAAAACTGGACACGGAGGGTGGGGGAGGCGGCAGCGCAAGCAGTGTGGATGGAACTGGAGGCAGCTAAGGAGTAGATGGGGGTTGTCGGGATCTCCCAGGCTCCCTCAGGTATAACCACCGTTCTTTCAGATTTTATCTCACAATCACTTGGTAAGTCTGGCTTACATTCAAATGAATGCAGGAGAGAAAGTGCTCCTGTCAGATTCTCCTCCCTGCAAACAGGAAACAGGTATGAGATATTTTAAGCTTCTATTCTGTCTTTATAAAATCTCAGAATTGTGTATGTGTTTCCACATGAATATGGGGCCCATGGGGGTGGGGATGTAATAGGGATACACACACTTTCCTTCAGGGTCAAGACATGGATGCCACATCACAGGGGCCCCACTGGTGCTGACTGGCCATGCTGAGGAGCCTGGCAGCCTCACTCCATACTCTGACCCAGCTCAAGAAGCAACCATCAAAAACACTTGAGCATGAGACAAAGGGAGGAACAGAAGGAAAGCTGGCAGACAAATCTCTTGGCAAATGTTCAGACTCTTTCAAATGGTAAAACAAACACACGAAACACCAATTTTCAAAAGTTATGGGAATGAAGGTATAATACATGGAGATGAATGGGGGGTGGGGGGTGGGGAGGAGAATGCAGATGGAAAACGGTCCAGGAAAAAACAGGTTTTTGCATTTGCCTCAAAATCAAACAAAAATTTGAAAAAAATATATAAAAAGGGTGATACTTTGACTTTTTTCCTTCTAAATTTTTTTTTTAAATTTACCTATTGCTCTTTGCCTTTTTAGCTTTTAAAGTGTCAAATATAAGCAAGACATACCTACACAATATGCATTTGTTGAGCAGTATGAAGATAATGATTCTGATGTTCAAATTAAAATTTCTCCACTTTCTAGCAAATCACTGCTGTGACTTCTCAACCATTGAATTATAAAAGGGGGACATGTTTCAATAACCATCTCACAGGGCTGCTACTAATGGTAAACTAATTATTATGGTGTTCTCAAACTTGCTGAGTATCTCTCTACCAGCAAGAGGCACCAAGTAATTTCCTCTCCAAAATTGTACTTAAAACAAAAAAGGGACTCCACCCCTCTCCTCATGCCACTTGGGCTTCAAACTATCTAGAAACAGCACCTCTCTGCAGACAACAGGAAATGCCAGGGCCTAGAACCGCCCCCAGTAAAAGCCCTAACAGTTGAAAAGCTAATTTAAAACCAGAAGACAAGGTGCCCAGTATGGTGATGATAATATTAACCTTCTAAGATTAAATATAATTTAAATGACTATCCAATTTAAATTCTGGTGAGAAAAGAAGAGGTAGTAGAGAAAAATGTGGTCCATGGTGTCCCCAGGGAGGGGGGGGGTGAAAAATACCCAAACCTGCAGCTTTAGTGCTCTATACATGGTAAGAGCTCTGAAGCTTAAGGCATACTAGGAAGCAAATCTGATAATCATAATTTATAGAATTATTTTAAAGAAAGATTACCACTGTTGTGTAGCTAGTAACTTAAGCTAGGCTAACTATTGTGCAGTAGAAGTTATTAGATTTTCCTAATACCATCTTTACATTTTTCAAAACACTTTCCTATATATCATCTCAATTGAAGTCCACTCATCTTGAGTGAAATATTAATGCCTTTTGAACAACAACAAAAAACAAGATATGGTGAAGTAAGATGACTTACAATATAAGAGAGGGAAAGCATGAAGACTAAAACTCAAGTATCCTGACTTGTCTTGTGTTTTATTTGCTTTGGAGAGGGTTTCTAACATATTTTAAGGCACAATACCTGGGCAAGATTAAGAAGCAATAATTACAGGAAACTGATTTTAAGAGGTGCCAATGATCTCACAAAGCTGTACATAGAAATATATGGTAAAATAAAGGGCATAGTTCCCAAGAGCTAAAAAGTCTTGTCATATATTAAGCTACTATGGCGTGTTAACCTTCCTCTGCTAGGTGGTTTGCATCTATTATTATACCTAATCCTCACAAGCACCCTGTATTATTCCCCCCCCCCAATGGCTCCCTCATCTGTTTGCTTGCTGTTTTTGCTTGTTGTTTTTGCTCATTGTCTCCTTGTTGTCTGTTTTTTCTTTAAGAGGCACTGGGAACCGAACCCAGGACCTCCCATGTGGGAGGTGGGCACCCAACTGCTTGAGCCACATCTGCCCCCAACCCTGTATTATAGTCATTTTACCCATGAACACGCTGGCTGAGAAAGATTAAGTAATCTGTCCAGGTAGTTAGTAAGCAGTGGACCAGGATTCCAAAGTTCCCTCTATGCTATGGGAGAACCCAGAATATGGCAGGAAGAGTGGCAGACATTTCCATGTGAAAGGAAATGAGAGCCGCAGTTCCCATCTGGGGGATAAGTTTTCTTTTTTTTCTTTCTTTTTTTAAAAAAAGAGCTATTTTTATATTACTAAATTTCATCTTCTCAAAAGGAAGAAGAGGCAACAATGGGGAAAACTAAACACAATGGAACTAGGGGAGGGGCACATCTCTCAGTAATAAACACTCTCGCCATAATAAGCCTTGCCATAAGACCAGCTAATTCTGCCAAGGAAAGGAGCGTTCCCTGTTTTGCCTCAATTATTAATTGTCGTCAAATTCCTAGTGGGACAGTTCCCCCGGCAACATGCACATTTCTGCCCTGTATGCCACTTCTGACAGAATCGCCTGAAATGCCAGTAATAGGGGACAAGGATCAGGACCAGATTCCTCTGTGGCTCAGGAGGGAAGGGGGCCCTGCGGGCATGGAGGCAGCTCCTCTGAGGAAATGACTATTTTTACTGATCCTCCTTTTAAATCATTTTAACAAGCTTCCCTTCTCCTCCCACACCACAGCCTGTGTTCCTGTGTTTTGCAGGCGCTTTTCCTGTTTCCCCTTCCCAAGGTCCCCTGTGTCCCTTCCAGTCCCAGATCTTTACCAACCATACCTCTACCCCAGGCCTTACTGCTGACCTATCTTCCTTCTGACTCTCAGGAGTGGGAGTTATGGCTCGATAACCACCTCTAGGACCTGGCAAAGTAATTCTGATTACTTTTTAGAGCAGCCAGCACCAGTCCGGCCCCTGGGCAAATTCACCCTCCTGGACCCAGTTGTCGTTAGAGAGGAATGAGGGAGCTGCACGTCCCTCCCAGGGCTACGGCTTTGCCCCGACTGCCTGTGCCAGCCTCCAGCATGGGCCAGTTACACTCAGGATTTGCATAACTGTGTTATAATCACAACTGCAGTCATTTTTTTGGAGCCTAGCAATGGAAAAGAGCAAACAAATGCTTCCTGGAGCCTATCCGGCCTCCTTGAATTGGAGAGGAAGACATAAGGGAGGATATTCCTGGCAGGGTGTTTTGGGAGACCCCTAGGCAGCCGGGACGCTCTGTTCCACCCTGGTAAGAACACTCCCCTAGATGTCCAAAGTAACCCTGAAGCTGCCTGGAGGGATCAAGGTTCAAGGGCTGTGGTGCTGGCACACTGGACGGAGCTCCAGCTCCCAGGACCTGGGAAAGGCCGACTCGGAGCCTGGCTGCATGGCCTTCCCAGATACTCATTCTGAGTCTTGGTTACAACATCTACTTAGTGGCCACCAGAGTCACTTCCAGCTGTAAAATACAATCTATGTCTGCGGTGCAGGGTGGGAAGATTCACTGGCAGGCAAGGTGACTTTTCAATTCGAGTGCCTGCTGATCTCTTGTTTAGGTGACAGCGCGTAGAGAAGAGACAGGAACCAGTCTCAGTACACCAGTGCCGACAATTGCTCATGTTTTTGTCTTTTAATCAAAAATAAATTTTTGCTACCAGACACAAAAAATACCTCTACTTAGTATGATATGAGGATGGGAAGTACTAATTCCAAAATTTTCTCTAATATAATATGTAGCCAAACTCACATCACAGTAAGTTCCCAAACCCCTACCTTCACATCAAACTTTGAGCTTTCAGGAGCGTATTAGTGATTCTTGCCCAATCACAATTCCTCAGAGAACTGTCCCATTAATTCCCACCTGTTCCCTCCTTGGCACCCACTCCCCAAAGCATCTTCTTAGTGGGAAAGGAGAGAACTGAGAGATGGAAAAGTGGGCTGGAGTGCAAGTTCTAGCACTAACGATACTGGTCTTGGGCAAGTTACTGCTGTTTTTTTCTTTAAAACCAAAATATATAAGTTGCCCACTTCATTAGACTACGAGAACTAGGAGATGTATATGAGAGGACTCTGGAAACATTAAAAGCCATACATACTCAAGGTACTGGTCCTTCCAAAAACAGCCCCTCCAATTTTGAGGGGATGCTTTCCCAATACCACAGTCTGGCACCCACCCCCAAACACTTTCTTCACTTAGTCCCATCTCTGAGTTTTCACACAAGCTCCACCTCACAGCTGACACTCTACTCAAATATTCTCCAGTTATCTACATCTGAACCTTCCCTCATGGACCCAGTTGGAAACCATCCCACCATCCCACCACCCCCACCGATGAAGTTTCTTGGTCCCCCATCCAGGGGGCTCTGAACTCTAGGGCTTTGGGCCATTCATTCCGTACTTTAGCATAAGGTATCTATTATTACTAGTTCACTTTCTGCATTTGTGCAGTTAGACCCCCAATTTAACAGGGGAGTTCTTCTGTGGCCAGTTTTTTAGAGCAAATATATAAATTCTCCCCCCAAAAAACAATATTGCAGGGAACAGATGCAGCTCAAGTGGCTGAGCATCTGCTTCCCATGTACAAGGTCCTGGGTTCAATCTCAGGTACCTCCTAAAAAACAAACAAACAAACAAACAAAAAATGATATTACAAAAAACAGCTGGGTTCTGTAACCAGCCACACAACCCTGTTTCAGCAACAATACATTTCAGTATGGTTTGGCTAACAAAGGCTTTATGAAACTCGTTCAGAGCTGTTCAATGTGGGATTCAGGGCTTAAGAAATCTCGAGGTAAACCTATCTTCTCCACCTAGTTCAGCCTGTTTCGGAATTAATGGTGGCAAAAAAACTTTTTTGTTGCTTTCTCTTCTCAGAGACTAACACAGTAAGAAGAAAGAATCCCAAGAAATAACAGGTAAATAAAACCCAGGTGCTGGGGATGTCATGGACACATGCTCAGTGGCCATCCTCTGGCCCTGGCCTCCCCACCCCCCTGCCCGCTCACCTCCTCTTCTATTGTGAGAAGATATTTCAGTCTGTTCCCCTTCAACAATCTGGGGGAGATGCTAGGTCTAATGAAAAGGCCCAAGCCAGACCTTAAACCTGGGAAACTGGGAACATGCAGCCCCAGATGCTTGACAAGGCAGGAATTCTCAGTGGCAGGGACCCCTCCCCCCAGGGTGGATAAATACCACACTCTAACACACAGATTCGTCTCTCATCTCCGACGTGAAGTGGGGCGTGCAGAGCTGCCATCTACTCATCCTGACCGAGAAGTTAGCCTTCCTGGGAAAGCGGCCACCGTGGGATCTCTTCCCCTGCTCTTTTGGACCCTGTGCTGTGTAAGTAATAAAGTGGTCATTTGCTGAAAGTTTCTGTTGTGCCTGAGCCTGTGTTCCCATGACACATCGTGTAGCAACTCGCTCCACACCAGTGACATCTGTGATTAGAAATGGCTGGAGTTTGGGAGGGAGGGCAGAGGTGTTCAGAAAATCTCATCCTCTCTGGGTCAGAGGCTGGGGCTCTGTCTGGTAGAAGCAAGGCAGAGAATCTCTTCTATCTCATTTAGAATCATAACTTCACTGCTGAGGCCGTAGGGGGGAAAGGCGGGCACCTGGGTTACGATCTGTGCACTCCACTCCACCAGCAAAGCCTGATGGCACTGTGCCAGGGGCTCCACTCCCTGCAAAGGCCAGAGCTGCTGTGCTGACAACTGTCGCCCCTTGAGTCACATTCTACACTGGGTCTGTGGGCTGCATCCAATTAGAAAGCGAGCCGGGCAGGTTCTATGTACACACTTTCACCTGCTAATCTGATGTTAAAGAGTAGGTCTATATTCAGAAGGGAATTTTAAAGCAAGACCTTTATAAAGAGTTACAGTCCACAGTGATTTCAGAAAAAGGTATCAGAAAGGAATGGCAGTCTTTCTCATCAGTCCAATCCCAACTGGCAGCAGCTTCCTGGCTCACCCACCGTTTTCTGGTTCTGTCGGCTGGACATGCCTGAGGCAGAGAAAGAGACACTTTTAGACACAGACCCTATCTAAGACGGACTGAAGACAGGGATCGCTGCTGCCGTCTGGATGATCTCCAGTAGATCAAAATCAAGCTCCTTAATAATGCAAATGTCTACCTAAAACCTGCACAAATTGAATTCAAATTCTATTGAACCAAAATCCAGGGTGGGGTTAGGGTGGAATTGTCTGGACCACTGAAGTAACATTTCTTTTAACTTCACTCAGGAAAACAAAACAAAACAAAACCACCACCACACAATTTCCTCCTCTGTAAAAAGACAGGGATGAGCTGGCTCTAAGAATCTACTGATAAAGTAGATTTGCTATAATCCAGTCCCTCAAACATTTATCTACTACCTACTGCCAGGCTGGTGGTAAGTGCTGGGGCTAAAATGCCAACTGAGGCACGGCTCCAGATGGAGTGCAAATGTTTACGTTGCCCAGGGTTCTGGATCACTGGTGTGGAAAGCCCAGTGCTGACTGAGTATTATCTGATGACACATGTTTAGCTGTGGACATTAATCTACACAGGCCTGGAAGCTCTAACCACCTCATTAAGTTTTGGAATCTGAAAATGCAAGGATCCCTTTAGGGGCAGGAGGAGCTCTCCTATAGGGAGGGTCTCTCACTTGAGGCCCTGGTAGCCAATGGCAGTGTGGTCTGTGTCACTTCCAGAAAGTTCCACAAGTCAGATAGACTGCAGGGCCAAAGAGGCAGAAACTCTCCAGTCCAAATGAATAAGAGCTTTGGCTCACTCTATGTACTGTATCCTTATTTTTGGAATAAGAAGATTAACCAGACTGCCCAACCTATAATCAGCGTTGGCTGTAAGGAATGGATGACCTAAAAGAAGTTAAGGTCCTTGGGATTTTACAAAGTGCTCTGTCACCGCTAAACAAAATTTCTGGCACTGAATGCCCAAGAGGCTGGACATGATGGCCATTCTACATTCTCCGAGCTCTACCCTCCAAGGCCTTTGGGTCATCACAAAAAAATTTACTGCTAGTAATAAGTAAGAGACGAATGGGAAGTGTCCACGCACACTTAAGAATTATGATTTGATGATTGTGCTTTTCTCCCCACTAATATTTTTGTTAACCTGTTCAGAATAAAGGGCCATAGGCCTGATTACATTTATTATGCGGACATTATCAAGGACACAGTCTTTTTGGCATAAAAGAATTCTAGACCTTCAAAAGATGGACAATTTACTCCCTAAGGCCTAGAAAAACTGGACCCTATTGGAACAAAAATAAAGGTTTAAAACAATTCCTACCCATGTGACCTTTAATGATTTTTGAGCTACTTTCAAAACATCATTCCAAAAAAAAAAAAAAAAAAAAAAATCAATAAACAATCATACCAGGTTAAAGGAACAATCACACCAGGTTAAGAGGAGGGGACAGAGAAAAAAAAAAAAAAGGTTGAGAGGTAGGAAAATATGTCTGTTACAAATAAAACCATTTAAAGCTGCATATCACAATAATTCTACCCTAGGCTCTCAGAGAAGACTGGCCTTCAGAAAACCCCAAAACGCAATAAATGACTAGCCTCTCACCCTCCCTGCGTGGGCCCACCTTCACAGCACCCATCAGGGTTTTGAGAAGGAGGCACTTTCAATTTAGTTGTTTTGCCGGGTATGACCCACAAACTCTCATAGAAAATGAAGAACCAAGACCCACACAATCAAGGAACAGAGTGTAGATGAAGTTTACTGGAGATGAGACGGAGTGTCACTCTCTCCTTCAGTTCATGGTCAGAGGGCCCCGGAGAGAGAAAATCCTGACTCCCGTTTTTATCCAGGCTCAAAGAAGCGATTCTCTCTGTGGGCTGATGGGGCAGGGTACAACCTCAGCCCCCTGCCTGCCCCTTGCAGGTGTGTGGGTCAGTCTGCATAAAGACCTCCTGCAGCTGTCAAGTTACAGGGTGGAGATCAAGTTAAAAAGAAGGCTTTCTGGCAGCCCCGCCAACCAGCAGCATCGTACTTTTCCTGGTGATGTCACTACAGATGTGTGGCTCTCTATCCCTGGGCACCACCACCTCTGTAACTGCATGTGCTCTGATGGAATATAGCATCCATTTTCAAACCAAGGCAAGACAAAACCTGTTGGGTCAGCTACAGTGACTGGTTTAAGTTTCTTCGGTTTAAGGTGCATAAACAGAGTCATATCAGAGACAGCTACAGCGGCTCCGCAAAACAAAATGGGGATAAAATTTTCACTATGGGCTGACAACTTCCTGACCTGAAAATGCATGGTGAACTCATCAGAAACTCTGTTCCCAAGGAGATGAGAAAACACCAGCCTCTCCCTCAACCCCCAGATAAAAAAAGCATGCAAGGGAGAAACCAAAACATGGCTGAGATACCTGAATTCAATTCCTGCCACTTTAAAATGGCAGCTCAGATTTTCCAGAGAATCAATAAAACTCAAATTTAGAAATCATTCCATGATCTCATGGGATACTGGCTCACCTTGGAGCCAGCACTCAAGCCTGGCCCTTCAATTTCCAGCAACATGCCCTAACAGGAAACACAAGCCGACGTCTTTCTGACCCAAGGCAGGACCCTCACAAACCACCAGAATGAGGCCACTTCACCACAGTCCAGAGGCGTCACTCACAGGCTCTGGAGGTTACCTTGGAGCTCTCCCCAAAGCGCTCATCTCACTCATCACACTCATCAAGATTCTATTTCTTAAAAACATCAACCATTAATTGAAGAGCTCAACAGGAGATGAGGCCACTCTTGATTTTCCAAAACAGTTTTCCCATCAACAGTACAAGATACCTCAGAGCATTCCCACTTACCAGTCTCTCTCCAGAGAGGACCTCCAGCAGCTTGATGAGCATCCGTCCATCGCGGAGGTCAGTGTACAGGTCTGTGATCCGGCAGGACACGCGGGCAAGGTGGGAATTGACCCACTTGGTGAAGGTCTTCTTCTGCACAGCTTCACGCTCATCTGCAAGCAGAGGAGAGCTCGCTTTACCACCAGCCACAGCACAGGCAGCAGCAGGAATAATCCCCGAGGGTCACAAGACCGCATCCAAGGTTAGAACAGCAAAACTGAAGGCTAACAAAACCTCTACTCAGACCCTCTTAACCACAGTCATTTCCTTGAGAATATAGGGACTTATATATCAAATATATCCTTTGATCCTTTTCATTTCCTCCCATCTCTGCTAAAAAAGCAGTGGGATGCAGATCACTACAGAGCCCTATGCCATCCTACCAAAACAGGACAATATCTGACTGGTCAAGTTTCTAAAATATATGTAACTGCTATTATTCCTCCATAAGGTGAGTCTGGGAGAAGAATACAGATTACGAAAGGACGTGGGGTAGAAAGCTCAGGAGACTGAGTGAGACAGCATTTCTCATGCACAAAGGATTAGGCATTGAACATCTGACAGGATAAATTTACTCATGACCTTGATCCACAATGACCCTTTTACCTGCTCAGGCACATGCACGGTGAACTGAGAAATGGCAGGCAACATGCTAGGGTGTAAAGTGATCTGGCTGGGCATTAGGAGAAGAGGGGCCTGCGCCCGGATTTTGCCAAAAACTTTGCAGAGACACTGGAATTCAGTATCCTCTTCTATAAACGAGAGGACAACTGTATCATGTTCTATCTTCCACCATTCTTTGAAAAGGCTACTGCTGGTTTATGGTCTAATGTGGTAATTGCCACATAAGAGTCATTCAGGAAATAGTATTAAGCTTTTCAAACCTCAGCAATCACATTCTGTCCAATTCAAAAGATAAAACTCTAGATGTATCTGTAGAGAACTGGTCCTTCACGTCCCATACAAACAGGCTTCTAATCTTCTGGCCTCTGCAGAATGTTCTATATGCAGGCTGCTGCAGACCTTCAATAGAGATCCAGATGCACAGCCCCCCCCACTCATATACCCTAAGTCTGTTCTCTGAAGTTACCCTTCAGTCAGTCACCCCCCCCCCCGCTTCTAGATCCATCAGCACAATTTTGCACCCAAAGAACCTAAGACCTGGTGACACCTTCCAGGGCAAACCCAAACCCAGAAAGATGTTTACCATGAACTTACACAAAAAAGGAACAGATCCAACAAATTCCTTCTGTATTTCAGAGCTACTAAATGACAACTAGAAAGCCACCTCTGCCGATGGGGCATGTGCATGGTGGCCTGGAGGCAATGGGTTCCCGGCCTGGCCATGGGGGCAGCAAGCAGCCCAGCAGCCTGGAGGCGAGAGCATGGAAGGCTCTGCTGAGGCCTCCAACAACCCTGCCATGGGGAGGGAAAGAGCACTGGATGATCCTTTTCTGCCGCCAAGCCAGCAGGTGAGGCAGCCGGGCTAACTGATGCTACCTGCTGCAGCCAGCAGCTCTTCCCAACCTTCCCTGAAGGAGGAGTCCTTCCAGAGGGAAAGAGGAGCCTTTCTTCAGGGACAAAGGCTGATCTCAAAAGAGACAAAAGGTGCAGGTCAAAAAAGGCAGGATCCAGGCAGAATGCAGATGAGTGGTCACCTGGAGCCAGGGAAAGAGGGGCTGGCATGGGAGTTCCTTCGGGGGTGATGAACTGGACAGAGGTGGTGGGTGCACAACACTGTGAATACAGTACGAGCCACTGAATTGTTTACTTTAAGATGGTTAATTTTATGTTATGGAATTTTACCTCAATTTTTTTTAAAAAAAGGGGGCAGAATCAGGGGAACGAGAAAAAGGCAGCGAGGGGCCGTGAGTGCAGACTGGAAAAGGAGCCGCCCTCCTATCATGACGGCTCATGCAGAAAAGAGCACATGCATTACCGCAGGCACAATCACAGTGAGGGATGGACGCTAACTCTCCTACAGACACACAGGTGGCTACATTTTTTGACCTACGGTTGGCTGTTTTGAAAGGACAGGTCCAGAGCAGTATGCACAGATACATTAACCTTTTCCTAGGTACATTTTACAGATGGATGTGTTAAAGTGGCTATAGGGGAGCGGATGTAGCTGGAGTGGTTGAGCACCTGCTTCCCACATGAGAGGTCCTGAGTTCAGTTCCTGGTGCCTCCTAAAAAGAAACCATAATAACCCTCAAAACAACAAGCAAACAAACTAAATCGGGGAACCCATGTGGCTCAGTGGTTGAGCACCATTCAATCCCTGGCCCCGGTACCTCAAAAAAAAAAAAAAAACGCGGCTATAGTTTTTGGCTACACAAATTTTTTTTTTTTTTTTTTTTTTTTTTTAACTATAATACCCTTTATGTGCTACACTGGAGTTAGAAACTGTCTTTAATAAAGTCTTTGATGATCGGTATCCTAACTTCGTAATAAAGGGTTTGGGGCTCAAAGACACTACCATGCTCAGCCTATCAAGGGAACAAGATCAAAATGAAAAGCTCCTTGGATTAAGGTATTTCTAAATAAACACTAAATGCTTTCCCTCAGCCAACTGTCACTCATTCAAGTGACTCTCACATTAAAGAAACACCCTGGCTTCTCTCAGGTTCTGAGTATGGAGTTAACAGGTTCCTTTACGAGGAGGTTCCAAGGATATACTTCAAAGACAGCAGGTGCACTCCCATGGCACCCTGTCCTGATCCCAACTCTTCTCCCCATGAAGAGATAAAGTCACGCCTACAGAGAGGTCACGGTGGGAGCAGATAGGTCTGGGGCCAAATAAAACAGACTGAGGATCTGTGCAAAGAGGGCTCTCTCGGGCTTCTGGGGTCCCGAGGAAACTCAAAGAAGAAGGGAAGAAAAAAGAAGGGGAAGAGGATTAGTTTAAAAAAGAAAAGGAAGGAGAGCTCGCTTTGTCTTTTCTCCTGCTCCCTCTCTTCTCACAGCTTCAGGAGCAGGAGTAAGCCCCAGAAATATCTGCAAGGCCCCACAAAGAGCAAGAGTGCTAGAAAAATCATTTAGGGCCCAAGTTCCTCAGGCTCACCCCACCCCACCCGAAAAGGCATGGAAAGCCCTGCCAGAGACCAGACCAGAGGCAATACCCCTACAGCACATGAAGGGCAGGAAACGAGTTCCAGAGGGACACTAAGCCAGCTGGCTTTGCGTGTCCTCTTACAATGGAGCGCCTGGTGAACAACAAACACTTCTGGAGCCGGAAGGAGGGAAAAGGAGGGGGAAAAATCTACCCAGCAGCCTCGGTGAGGATGAGGCCCGGTGTCCTTGGGGACTCCCGTCCTTTGTTCCACCCTTCCTGGGAAGGCACAATGACATCACACCTGCACTCCCAACCCAGCCAGACTTGGGCCATCAGGCCAGGCATCTGAGGAGCAGACGACGGGAGACAGTCCAGAGGCGTGTGTCCAAGCTCAAGCTGCTGCCACCGGGCCCGTGCTGCGTGAGGAGTGATGGGAGCAGCAGGGGAAGTGAGCAGGCTTCTAGTTCTACCGGCATGAGGCCACTGAGGGGAGGTGACAAGGTTACCCACTGATTTGATTATTTAGACCAGTGGTCCTCAACGAGCGGGGGTGTGGGGGTGGGAGATTCCCCACCCCTCCGCCCCCATACATCTGGCAACTTCTGGAGACATTTTCAATTGTCACGACTGAGGGTAAGGTGCTACTGCATCTAGTGGGTAGAGGCCAGGGCTGCTGCTGAACATTCTACTGTGCACAGAACAACCCCACAACCAAGAATCATCCGTCCCAAAATGCTAGGAGTGCCAAGGTTGAAAAACCCTGGTTTAGACTCTCTGGGCTTAAACCAACTAGAACAGGCATCCAGTGTCTCAGACTGCACTCCTTGGAGAGGGACACCTGAATGCCTTCACGCACTGGTCTTTCCGATCACGATGGCGTGCGTGTTGGCTCAACGGCAGGAGATGTTCTCTGCCTTCAGGCCCACCCATTCCACAGGTGTGTGCTGCCTCCGTGCAAGGCAGGCCTCTCTGCGTTGGTGCAACGGTGGGCATTTCTGTCCCCAGACCATTTGCGTGCCTTTTCAGGGACTCGTGTTGCTGTTACCAAGTCACATGTGCACAAGAGGCTTGAGGGATGTGCAGCTTGACGCTCTCTTGGGCTGCTTCCCACCCAGCCCTGCCCAAAATTCGGTAGTTGGTACCACCAAGGACAGGTACTTCATCTCCTGCTCTGTGTGTCTGTCTTCCCCCCACCTCCCACACACATTATATTCATTTACTGGGACTCCCCTAGAGGCTGTCCCAGTATTAAATGAGATGAAATGAAGTGCACAAAGTGTCTGGCTTGTCACAATTGCTCATAAAATTAGTTCTCTCTCCCTCTCCTCAGTAAAGAAGAATTCTCACCAATTCAACCCATCATGGAATTCCCAGGATGATTCCAGGAATCACGAAATCATGGAATCCAAGGCTGGACAAGCCTTTAAGAAGTCATCTAACTCAACTTTCTTTCAAAAGCAAAAAATCCCTTCTATGACACACGGGCAAGTTAGTTAGAGGTCTCAGAAAGGAGAGCAACCGTGTGCATGTGTGTGCAGTGGAGGTTGTTTAATAGAAAGAAAAGGGCTTGTTCTTTCCTTTCTACTAAAATAGTAATAGCTTTTACTGAGCACTCATTATGTCCTAGGCAATGACTTAAGTGCTTTACAATCCTTACTACTACCCAACCACCCCCAAGGTAGCAGCTAGAAACTCTCCAGGCAGACTGGCTGCAAACCTGGGTTCTCAATACTGCCCTTAGCGCAATATCAAAGAAAAGCACGTTTTAATGATACAAGATTTAAAATCACCCATCACCTCACCATCCTCACCCTGGTCTTGATTTGTGAAAGGATCTGTTCCATCACTGAGGGAATCCAATTGCTTGGGCGGGGGGGCAGCACGGGGATGCTCTCCCCACCAAAGCTAAAATCTCTCTGTGGTCCTCTGTGGCTTTCTCCACCTTTGGAGCTTCAGGGAATAGGACCCCTCAGTCCTCCACATAAAGGCCTTCATGTTTGAGGACAGCCCCCTCTTTGGTTTAAACATTCCTTGTCACCCCTTCTTTGTCAATGCCTGTCACGATGTGGTACCGTGGTCCTCGGAGGGGAACCTGAGGACACCCCCATCTCACAGAGGCTTAGATGCCACACACCTATTCACACAACACAGGACCTGAGGTAGCAGTGGCTCTAGCAGTTCAGAGAGAGAAGGCGTGGGGAATGGGGAACCGCGTGAGAAAGGGCAAAAAGAACCAGCAACCCTCACTAGCTCACTGGACCCACTGAGCAACTCTGTCAGGGAGGTGAGGAGAGACAGCAGTTAACTCCAGGAAAGCCCAAGGCTCAGTGAGGTTAGGTTATGCTGCATAGCTATACCTCCTCTCCCAAGTGCTATACTGTCCTGTGTTACTTGGTTTTTGATGAATAACTTGAAATTTTCACAAGGTTTCTTAGAAAAAGGGTATTAGAAGCACATACTCTATTGCTTTTCTTCTTAGGGAATGGCTATTAGCAATTTTGGAAGGCTGCAATGCTTCAGTATTTATTTACCCTAAAGAATGTGCTGTAGCTGGAACACTGTGTTAGTATGAGACAAGATACAGGATATCGAAATAGCTTTGAGGAATAGAAGAGCATTATGTTATAGAAATGACTGCACGGATCCTTCTGTAATACCCTCTCCACAGAGTGCTAGACACAAGCACATTCCTGGTATGCCACTGCTCTGGCTATGGAAAGGGACAGCAGCCAGGGATGACGGAAGGCCTGAAGGCATGGCACATCTCTGGATAGAGAAAAGGGGAAATACAGAAACAGGAACTGTCAAGTGGCCCTGTTCACTCCTCCCAGGCAGTGAATTTATGCCTGGCTTAAGACAGCAAATCTTCCTGCTTTTCAAGCACTCTGAACCTGCAGGTGTAACCTAAGAGCACTTTGGATCAGGTCCTTCTTCAGTTGTACTCTACCCTAAGTAAGAGCTGGCAATCATTTACAATTTTTGCCTCGTACAGTCATATTAGCAAAGTTAGGTGTAGACCTGGGCTGGCAACAGGAAAGGAGGAGCGAGGGTGGACACTGAGAAGAAATCAGGAGACAATGAAGCAATCATTCCGTGAACATATGTATACCCATACTGGGTGTTTAAAAATTGTGTAGCTAGCTGAGTAAGGACTGAATTGAAACAAGAGTATTAATAAGCACCGGTATTTATAAAATACATACTGTATATAGAACTCTATGTCTAAGACAAGGTCTCTGTCCTTAATGAATCTGAAGTCCAGCTGGAAAAGTTAAAAAAAAAAAAAAAAAAAAAGGATACTACAAACAAGCTCAGGACCAGTTGCCAAGGGAAATGATGTGGACCATGCATTTATGTGTGTTTAAAAGAAAAATCTCACCATAATTAGGATGGTTCTAGGTCCCTCTCTCAAACAAATACCAAAGTATCCCAGCCTTTTGCCTCTCTCCATTCTCATCCACCTTGGACATCACTTCCATAAATCATCTCCCCCAAACACTAGTTTTTCAAAGTCACCCCATTGCACCAAAACCTTCAATGACCTCCACTCACTCCCAAGACAGTCCAAATGTCTGAGTCTGGAACTCGAGGTTTCCAAGCAGCCTCTCTTAAGGCACCAGCTTCCTCTGAGAACTCCCCCAACACACCATCCCTATGTTCAAACCCAACAGGCCTTATTTATCATGATCACAACTCTCACCTCTACATTCATTTCCCCCACTTTGCTTACACTATTCTCCTAATCTAAAAGGCACTTTCTCTTCTCAGACCTTTCCTTTCCCAACAAATAGGCTCTCAATAAATTCTCCTGCTGCTGGTGGTTGTGCTGATAATGCTGAGAGAGAAATTCCAAACCACACAGGCCTGAAGCAGTTAAATGTTATTACTATAAAGAAGAAAAATCTTTCACAACAGAACTGCCTCTTGCAACTGCTCCTCAAAGTCTGATAAATGGGAAAAATGCAACTTTGTGGTACTGTCTTTTAGATTAAAAGGGGTCCAGAGCCAACCTAAAAGTCTGACATTTTTTGTTTTGCTTTGGGGCAACTGCTACCACATACCTTTTTGGTCAGGACCTAAACAAGCCAACTGTCACAAGAGTTAACTTGTACCAAGTTTTAACAATTTATCCATGAAAGCGACTTCTTAAGTTCTATTCTATCTTTAAATAGAATTCTAATTTAAAACAAAAGAATATGGTAGGGTGGAGCCCCATATGTGCCCTAGCTTGAAAAAATAAATAAACCATTTCCCATGAGCAACATACAAAATACACAGAGCAGGAAACCGGAAACAGGCAACTGGCCGCATTGATAATAGAGAATCTAACTGTTATCTTGAGGCAGCAAGAGGAAGGAAACTAATCTTTTGACTGAGGCCTCCCTGTGATGAATTAGTCTGAGGGCCTTTAATTCACATTTCCTGGTGAGTATATAAATAGACCTTGAGTTCAAGTATTTTCCCCAACAATTTAACCAGCTTCATGGGCAAAACATACATAAACATCTGTTCTAAATGCATGTGTAGCAAATGTACTTGTCTGTTAATACGCACAGTCTGATATGCACATTATAAAACCAACTATGAATTCTACCTAACCTTATGCCTATGATTCACATCGGTTCAGTAGTGCCTGCTTACAGCTTAGAGGCCCTTTCCTCTGAGCAGCAGAGACCCAGTTTTGCAAATGTGGAAATTCGGACATTGCAGTGGAACCTTTGAGAAAGACCTACAGTAATGAATGCAGGCCCAGTGCCAAGGATCCTGCCTCCCTGACATCATTACCTTCAAGGATGAACCTCTTCAAGTCACAACCCACAAAAAACCAAGACAGTGGAAAAGGCTGACGTTACAGCAGGAGCTAACTCTGAAAGCAAATAGGCAGACCACCACCACTAATTTCTACACTTAGAGTTAAGGTGAGAACCAGAGTGAATTCACAGTAACGTAAAATGACAAAACCAGGTGGGAAAAGTAAACACCCAAAGAGAAACAGAACCTGATGAAGAAATATTCAGACACCTTGCATTTTAACTGCCTGAAAATGGCACACTTCAAAACCACCTTCATATATATGAGACCTTATCATGAGTCCGCAAATCTGACCTTCCATTTCTACAGGACAAACAAGCAGAAAAGGCCTAAAACTGGAGCCAGAGAGAATCAGTTAGGCCCAAGACAAAATGAGTCCAAGTGAGCTCCTGTGCACCAGGGGACACTGTCAGGATCCTCACTAATCTGTTTAACAATTGTAACCTGCTATTTTAACTGGATGAGAAAACTGAGGCACCAAAGGTTTTAGTGATGCTTCTGAGTGCATACTGCTGATATAGGCACACCCAGGATCAGAACACACATCTACCCAAACCCTCAAGAATCCCAAAGCCCCCACTCACACCACTACCCCTGAAGAAAACAAAACAACAGGGAAAAACCACATCCATCCAACTCGGGCCAGTCCCTTCATGAATTAAAAGATAAAATTTAAAATAGAGATCAACAACCTTTGGCCTGCAGTCTGTTTTTGTACAGCCTAGGAGCTAAGAAAAGTTTTTACCTTTTTAAAGCATTTTAAAAAGAAGAAAGGAAAGAAGAATATGCGATGGAGACCTTGCGGGGCTGGCAAAGCCTAAAATAGTTACTAAATGGTTTGTTTACAAAATAAGCTTGCCAATCCCCAGGTTAAAACATTTAAAAATATCATTTTCCCTATATCCCATGTGTTAGATTACACATTCAAATCAATATCAGCTTAGCAAATATCCACTGAGTGCTGGCTATGGATAAGACACCATATGGGCACCATTTTAAATTTTGCTGTTAAATATGTAGCCAGGTCTACCTTCAGTAGCCACATGCATTTTTTTGGTAAGACACATTACCAGGACTCTGCCCACATGTCAAATCAGTCAGGCAGTGAATTCGGGGCCTCCTCCCTCCCCAGCGGAGGGTTCTTTTTCCAGTTACCTAGATGCAGGATTAATGATATGTTACCCCAGCTGTCAGGAGAAAAAGCTATGGTGAACGCTACAGGCTTCAAGGCAAGGCTGCACCTTCATGTTCAAAGGGCAGCTGGCAGCCACATTTCCCAATTTCCCACCCTCTCTATGCATGTTTCGGGCTCCTCAGTTCTCACTTTGAAGGACACTCCACCCGCCATCACACTCATGCCCCCATCCTCCAGGGGGGAACACTGAAAAAATATTAAGTCCAAAGTGGATTGAAGGCAACTTATAACATCCTTAGAAGATAGAAAAAGCTTTGAAATAAACAGATACATATTTTTAATTATTAAACTTCTAGGGCAGGATGCTAACATCAATACAGACTAACTTTAGGGGAAAATTTTTTAAAGAACAACCTTAACAGGTACATTAAAGATAGGACCTTGTGCAGGTAGTTTAATTGTGATGTGTGTCTGTGTGGTATTATTTTTTCCTAAGCAAGAACTAAGAAGCAGTATATATTATATTATAAATAAATCTACCATATGGTATGCAAATTTACTGGTAAAGAAAAAATCCTGTCCTTCATTTTCAAGGACTTCTTCACAGTAAGCTTTTGTTGTAGGAGCTTTGGGATAAAGAGGATTTATATTTACTGTGTTTCTTTTTTCACACACTGCCACAAATTGGTAGCCACACTATTCTGTGGACCACGAAGCTGGCCTAAACCAGTATTTTAAATATCAATTTGAGTGCATCACGGCCCTTGCTTATGCTTTTCAATCTTCTCCAGCTCCAGAATTCTTAGGATCAAAAGAATTAAGGTTGATAATGCAATGAGGAAAAATAGAGTCACATTATTGCCAGACTTCCAAGATATAAGAGGATACTGCTTTACCTTAATATTTTTGCACAGATGCTCAGAGATGCTGCCACTAAGACAACTGTACCAGTTCCAGCCACTCATGACAGTTTCTGACAGCTCTGACATTTAAAGAGGATATCAAAGGTAATTATAATTCACTGAGTCCAAAAAACTAAGATCCAAGGGACTTTATTTTAATAGAGACACACAGACAGGAAGGAGGTAGACATCAGAGACCAAAAAGCCACCCCAAAGTTGTCTGCTTTTCATGGAAAGTACAGCATTTACTAAAATAATCATTCCCTGACTGAATAGTGGGAGATCCCATCTAAGATATCTCTGAAGTTCTCCACATAAAGTTATGTGGATTATTTAATCTGGAAAAGGATTTGCAATTTTGGAATTAAAAAAGCCACAGTGTAGCCAAGCTATCATTTGGCACTATAGAATGATGACAAGATTCCACTTAATGAGAAATCATATGCAAAAAGAAAACAACTAATATAAACATAAAAAAAATTTTTAAATTGGCTTTTGTTCTGGAGAATGTTATAAATTAGTCAGCCAAACCACTTTTCATCAGTGATCATGACCTACTGTAGAAACCGTAAGGGTTGAAATAGCAGATTGATAAATAAGACTGTCTCAACTTCAAAGCCAATCCTCACAAGAAAAGGCATATATGCAACAAGCCACAACCTTCAAGTGTGTTAGAGGAAAGAGGGGTTGTCTAAACTACACTTGGATTTCAAGAATAAGCATAGTGATTGTGACAAGATTAAAAAACAAAATGAATAATTTTGTAAAGGTGACTGAGATAAGGAATTTCAGAGTTTAGCACTATTTTCTAAGTGATGTCCCAATGTATCTAACCAAAATTTCACTTTTCACAGAGTACTCTTCATTCAGGAAGTAATTTACCAAACAACAGGCTCTGACCCAATTCACAACTAAATATTTTAAGTCAGCCAACTATCTTACACTCTGAAAAATTATTCCATGCAGATCAGCAACTGGTGTCCAACAATCAGCCATAATGGCCTCCTGTCATTTTTTCTTATCCTGGGTTAATCAATCAACCAATAAGCAACCATTTATTGAAGAACTGGTATGAGGCCACCTAAAAGCACTAAGTTAAAAGTTCTCTCCTAAAAGGGAGATTCAGGGCAATTTTCTACTCCTTGAGAATTCACAGCACTAGAAGAACTGGTACACTCAGTTACCAATTAGTTTTTTTAAGGTATCTTAAAATTAAAAAGAGAAAGTTACTATGCACAAGGAAAAACACTGAAAAACAATTCGGCTCACTTCCTTTGTGGCTTTCTTCAACCTCACCCATATGACAAATGGTTACACAAGATTTCTTTCAAAGCCATGGTTTTGGTGGGCAGATTCTATGCGTACCCAGCGTACACTGCCTTGTTTTAATAAAGGAGGTCATAAAAATTGGAAGAGGGAATTACCTCAGTTTAAAGCCCCTGTGATAACCTGGATGACAGGTGTGTGGTAGCACCAACAGTATCCCTCACACTAATCAAAGGAGGCAGGACAGATAACAGTTTACACTTGTGTTTTCTTTTGTTTTTAAGTCACAACCAATTTTCCTTTCGTAGGGACACTAATCAAAGCTTTAAGCCCAGTTTTATAGAGACCACATATTGAATCTTACAGATGGTTATCAGACTTAATTTTTTTTTTCAAATGAATAAGCAAACAACAAAGAGGACATAAATGGGGAGATCAGTTTTTCTATTCTAATGTTTTTGGAAACGTAAACCTGTTGCACAGTGTTGCTTAACCTAAATGCAAATCTCACCCACTAAGGAGAATGCAGATCTTTATAACCTACTGTAGTATGCACCCACATGCAAGCATGCAAGCCACCCCCCTCCCATTTCCCTCCCAGCCCAACACGCAAGGCTTCACCTCCCACTCCACAAAGTCGGGTGCTTGTGACAGGTGTGGGGACCTGACTTTTTTGTAGTTCTGCCAGTTTGCTGGGGATGGGGGTGGGGATAAACCAACCCTGTCACAGGAGGAGTGTTATTGCTAGTTACCTAGATACAGCTCAGGAAGCCTATGGCTCTAGCTGATTTGTTCTTCAGGGACATTTTATTGTTTAATGACGATCTCGGCTGTTTCTCCTCAACAGCCTTTATAAAGAGATTAATAACCTTGGATCTGGGTGGGAAGAGCTGGAGGCTTCTAGATATTCTGTTGAGGCACAGAGAGCAGAGGATCTGCTTTCAGGACTAGTAGTAGGTGCAAATAAACTATAACACTAACTCTTTGGACTTGGAAAAACAAATAATTTCAGTTATTGAAGGTTGGTAGGAGGGTTAAGCGGGCAGTATCAAAATTTAAAATTTGCATTTTCTCCTATCTACCAATCATACCTACATTTACTTTCTAGAAACACTTGTGCAAGCACACAAAGATGTACAGGATGCTTACTGCAGATTTAAAAAAAAATAACTTTAAAAAAGAACAGCAACAACAAAACAGAAAAAACTAGAAACAATGAAATATATATTAGAAATAGGTTAACTAATTAAGACATAAAACATAGTATATCCATATTAAAGAACAGCAGGTATACATCACAAAGAGTAAGAGAATTCTGCAGTAGACCTGTGAAGATGTATCATGAACAGTGTATATAGTGTGATCCTGAGTATATACTTTTTTAAATGTAAGTACATAAAAAGTATGGAAAGATAATTTCCAAACTATTAACTATAGTTATCTCAAGTGAGTAGAACCAGAGATAGGAGGCATTTCTGCGTCTATATTTCTGTAGTTTGTTGTTTTTTAAAAAATCAGTATAAACCATTTTTGAAAAATTGAAAGTGTGTTTCCATTTGAGGAAAAAATATATCATTTATTTTCATTTGATAAGAGAACTGAAGTTCACCAATGGGTCTGAGATTGATAAACAGGAGTAAAAAGGGCAAGCACTGGAGGAAAACAACTTCTCCCAAGGCACCATAAAAGGTCACATGTGAAACACTGTCTTCAAAGAGTAGTCTAAAATAAATGAAATGCCACCCTAGATTTTCATGTCTTTTTTCTGGAGAACAACTATATCTCCTATATTTAACTCCTATAAATCTTATACAACATTTATAAGAATAAGACAAACAAATATTAATATTTCCTTTTAACAGATGGGGGCACCGAGGGCATTAAATAAAAGGAGTGGCATTCACTGAAGAAATACTAAGATACTAGGGAAGTAGTTTTCAAGTCATCTTCCAAGACAAGGGATGCAACGAGAGCAAAAAGGAGGCCCAGTACCTCCTTCACCTGTACTTTGGTCAAGAAAGTTCCAATTTTATACCCTTTATTTACTGGGGATTTACTGGGGTTCCACCTAACGTTTTTCATCCAGGGAGAAAATGAATTCCATTTTCCAAGAGTGTGTAAATTGCTATACTAGACGATGGGAAGTAGGGAGTAGGTACATGAGGAGTTTACAGTTTAATGATGGATGGCTTTATCAACAGGTAATTACACTGCAAGGTAATAGGTAACAAAGGAGAACAAAGAAAGCACTATGGGGATAAACTGGAGAGACTAACTGACCAGATGTGAGTTAAGATATCAAGGGGTGAAAGTGTCACAGAAGAGGTTTGTGTCTAAGTTACATCACCAATCAGCCACAGGGATAAGATCAGAGCCCATTGTGGCTAATTTACCAGTGATTCAGCTACCCAAGCGGGTAAGCGCCATGGACACTGATCCTAAGCCATGTGGGGATTAAATCACCATCTCCCACCCCCAGCCCCACATAGCCAGAGTTTTTGAGCACTTAGGGCAGGGCACTGTTCTAAGCCCTTCCCTAAACTCAGTTAATTCTCACAACCACCATGTGAACTGGGTACCCCTTAACGTCAAGCATTTCTTACATAAGAGCAAACTAAGAGAAGTTAAGTGACTTGCCCAGGGTCACAAAGCAAGCCAGTCCCAGGAATTTGAACCAAGTTCTGATTCTACAGCTCCCACTCCTCTAAACAGAACCCCACACTAGCAAGGACCCTGTGGTGCAACTGATATGAAGTAGTGTTCAAACCTGAATGAGAAATAAGTTTTTTCCACACCTAAAGAGAGCCCACTGAATTAAAGCTCTCGAGGTATCCTGCAACCTTAATTCCTAACAATTTCCAAACTAGGAGATTTACATAACCCAACGCAGAAGTCCTCATGACAAAAAAAAAAAATCAATTATTTTCAACTGTTCTTTTAATTCCATCAGCATCTCTATTTAAGTCCCATCAATGCAGGGAGGTGCTGTCTCCCCTGCTTGACACCTGGCACCACAAAGGAACCTGTGCTCTCAGTCACCACCAATTCAAACCCAAGATTTACATTTCCCTTCTTCAAGAGTCTCTTTTAGCCACAGCCTGGAAACAGTAGGCTCTCTGCCATCCCAACTACCATTAAAATGCCTTCTTATACTCTGGAACCACGAAGTTAAGAAAATTAGCTTTGTAATTGCTTTATCAGCTCGTATTTTAACAAACAGATGAAATAATTTCTAAATTGCACCCACTAAAAAAAAAAAAAAAAGAAGTGTCAGTATCAACTGAAGGCTTTTTAACCAGTAGAGGTTCCATATAACAGGCTTCCAGGTGTGGCTTCTTTTGGCTTGGTTTCCACAGTCACCCTGCACTTGATCCTGACACACCACACACAAAGCACTGAGCGCACGTCTGCAGCCCAAGGAGAGGAAGACGCCGGCTGCCTGGCACAGGGGTAGGTCTCCATTCAGATTTGGACGCAAGCAGAGCAATTAATTAATAAAAAGTATAGCTCAGGGTAATTAGCAGCAGCAACAAAAATGTTTAGCTGAGTTTCCTCTTTTTAACTAGAGGCAGTTCCTATAGGCAGATGCTCAAGATTAATGAAGTTTAATGAGACCTGCAGCAGCTGGCTAATTAGTCAGTGTGAAGAGGAAGCAGTTAATGACAAGAGAAGAAGGTCTTTATTCTTGTTATTAACTCAGTCCTTGGACAGTACCCCCAGGAAAATCCCTGAAAACTCTGTAAAGTGATCCCAAGCCAAAAAAAAAAAAAAAAAAACGGGCAAAGAAACCCCAGCATGCAAGCTGGGATCTCAAAGGCTGGCCAGCCAGCTTGGAGGAGTAATCTTGGAAGCCCAGAGGCAGTGGCAGGCTCAGAATCAGCCATAATACCCTCAAAAGCAGCACCAAATTCTGTCAACACTGAAGGATACCCATGTCCTGGGCAAGCTGGACAGTCACCACCTGGCATCTCCCTGAAGCCCTACGGAGAAGAGTCATTTCACAGCACCCTCCCCCCACCCCAAAAAAATATTGAAAGGATTACTGCTAAGACAGAGAAGCACTTAATGACTCCTCTGGCAGCCACCCTACACACTTGTATTGTCACTAAATTTGTTAGCTGGGCTCTCCCAGACCTGGGACTTCTAGAAGTGCACAGTAGGAACCCGAATCCTTTTGGAATTAACTGGTTACTTGACAGTATATTTCTCATTCTGTCAAGAAACAATGAGGGAGAGAAGATTTTTTTGTTGTTAAAGAGTGAGACTCTGAATAAACTAGGGTTTTAACCCCCCCCCAACACCCAAATAAGGAGCTAATGGCAATACTACAGATTCACACGGCCTGTGCATCAAATTGTTTTTCCAATAATATAGATGACTCTGCTCTCTATTTGAGACACACTATGGGGAGCCAGAGTGAGCATAAAAAAAGTGAAAGGTGCCCAGCCAAAGTGGGCCAGAAGCTGCTAAACGTTGCTGGATTGCTCAAAGCATATAGTTCTACCTTTTAACCTTCTCCATTCTGCATATCAGTAAGAACCAAAATCTACTCATTATGCAACAGTAAAGCCAGCCCAGAGTAACACCTTCAAAGGGGGGTTTACTTCAAAGAAAAACAGCCTCGTAGCCATCACTGTCACAAAGGGGACATGCTAGGCTTCTGTTCGATCATTTGGAAACATGAGCTTTTACGGAGTTGGCTCCTTCATCTTAGGGGCCAGAGGCCATCAGAACCAGTCCTGGCCTCTATATGGCTTTACCATAAATGAAAATATTCACCTGCTAATTATTTACATAAAGAAGGTCATACAGGTTTGTCCTAGCAACACCAGAGAGCAGTTTCTCATCAGCAGCTTTTACCCAGGGAAAGGAGAAAAGAAGCACTGATTCCTCAACATAGAGGTTTGGGTTTATATCCTGTTTCCAAAGTAAATATGGTTAAAGACTATAGGCTATTTACTTTTGCAGTTTTAGGACCTCTCTGTCACACTGTACTTTCTCGAGTGACCTGACAAACAATACAGTCATTCTAGTCTTAATGCATTGGCTAAAACCAGTTCCTACAGTTCCATCAATTCTCTAAGACTTACATTATGCCTAAACCCAAAGGTCAACAGACAGGCTTTACTGGAACCCACAAAGTTACTTTTCAGCTCCCTGCACAGCAGCCATTATGGCCTTCCAATTCCAAAGCAGGAGCAAACAGCAATGCTAGACTCTCTGGATGTGCCCAATCTTCAGCCCTGTCCAGCTAAGTGAGGACTTGGTCTTGGCCACAGTTCTGGTATTAGGTCAGCCTGCCTAATGGGTTGATCCCACTATAAAGGGGATGGTGCTACAGTCCCTACAGGTAAATGTACAAGAGATTTTAAGTGTTTTCAGAAACCTTTGGTTTGTGATATTATTTGGCTTATTTATATAACGACTGCACACTGGTTGTCATCTCAACAGCATCAATGTCAAAGAATGGGTCCAAAAAGAAAACTCAGAAAATGTCCTGGAGCTCTGAGGGTGGGGGTGATTCATTCATTTGGACTTTTGAATGCTTTACTCCTCAGGGTGCTGCAAGACACTGGTGAGTGATAACTTGGTACTGTATCATCTCTCTTTGGTGGACACTCTTACACTTGTGTGGAATGGACATTGCTATAATCCAGTCAGACCACATGCTCATCATAGCTCCTTCCATGTTTTAAGTATACTACACCTCAAAATAAAAGGTGATTACTTAAACTAAAGGCCATAGCTTTATTCTCAAAACAGAACAAAATGGGAGTATACAGCATACTCATGCAAGATGGTTTCTCTACAGGACCCTCCAAAGAAAATTTCTTGGGAAAAACAGGCATATAGCAGTGACACAGCATCATTCGTTCCTGGCATGCCCCGGCTTCCTAAGAAACTTATTTACATGTTTCCAGACAGAAAGGCCAAAGAAGAAAACAAACTCAGCATTCACCAACTCTAAGAATCCTGTGATGAGTCTTGTGATTCCAGACTGTCTGAGCAGAATTATCACAAAATTATGATCATCAGGAGACACTTGCCCAGGCTAAATCAAATCATTTTTGGAAGTAGGTGGGGTATAAACAATACATATGACTAACTTGCTTCTCTGATGCCAAATTTAGACCACAGTGAATGGCAAACAGAATGAAGCCTATGGTTTTAGGGAATAACAACAAGGATGAACTGGTGCCCCTCTTAAAAACTTTTTATACCTGCTATAAGGAAACTCAAAAGGTGGTCCAAAAACAAAATGCAAAGAGCAGCTGGAAGTCTTCACTTAAACTTGGCAGTGTCAGCCAAACCAAAAATAGGGATTATCTACTTTATTCACACATGGACATCAAAGAACAAAAAGACAGTTGGCCTAAATACCCCCCAACAAATATGCCAGCAGCTGAAAATGTTTAAAGTCAAGAAAAATCAGCAAACTTCAAAAACCTGAACCAAAAACGTGGGTTTTTTTTGGGTGGGGGTGGGGGTGGGGTGGGGGTGGGGGTGGGGGTGGGGGGCAACTCCATGTTCCTAGTTAATGCCATCACCAAAGAAAGTTGTTCCAGGGTTACATCTGAGGAGCCAATGCCCCAGAATTGAACACCATACTTTTCAAACTCCAGAATTCTACTTCAGTACTAGGACCCTTGACTCCAGGTTTTCAAAGATGCTTTACAAATACTTTCTACTAGCAAAAAAACAACAAAACTCCACCACCAAAACCAAAATATCTGAACTACAAAAACTCAATACTGCTAGAGGTAGAAATAGTAAGTTTGTAATATGGTGACAGACAATTTGTGCCATTGAAAAAAAATCAAAGAAAGTCTGAAGTGTTAGATGATTCCTACTTAATCTGCCAGATTCACCAAAGCCAACCACCATCAAGAAAAGTCAATAAAGTCTTCTTAGGTAAGCCCTCAATTTTACAGTGCATTTATCATGCTGCCCTTCACTACCACCACCATTAATAGTGAAAGTTGCAGCAAATCCTTTATAGTTGGAATAGGATCAGGAATTTCCACCTCTCAGCAATTACTTTCACCAAATCAAAGCTGCCCAGATCCTAACAAAAATGGTAACCTGAAATCTACAAAAGCACAGACTTCAATCATCATGTGGGAAATGCTCTTGAGAGGCAGAATAACAAAGTGAGTAAGAATTCAGAATTCACAGCCAGACTGCCTGCACTGGAATCTCAGCTCTACCACTTTTAGCTAACTGTCCTAGGGCAAGTAACGTAATCTCCTCTATTTCTGCTTCCTCATCTCCGAAGTGGTGACCATACTAGTACTTATCTCATAGGGATGTTATGAGGGGTAGATGAATTGATACATGTGAAATACCTGGAAAAGTGCTTGCAAAGTAAATAGCTGTAAGTTTTAGCTGCTAATACTATGACCACCACTGCTACTGGGCTGGAGTTTAGGCAGGGTTCAACTTTTCTTCTCTCTCTGCATGAGGCATTATATCCCTTTTCTTTTGCTTTCCCTCCCCATACTAGCCTGCTAGTTTTCCTATGGGACTAACTCTGTGAGCCTCCAAAGAAGTCAGAAATGCTTACAGTTTTTAGCAGTGGGCATCGACCCAGCAGGGGCTTGGCAGAGCAGTCAGTGAAATAAAAGAAAGCACGGTGTGGCAGTACCCTTCCTGCGTTCACCTGTATCAGATGACCTATAATCTACAACCCTTTCTTACCAGGGAGAGTACTGAGACACAGACGCAAGTCACTTGCCCAAGGTCATTTCACCAACATCACCAACTGAACACCTGACTCCCTGGACCTGAACCAAGATTAGCAGGATGTGGGATAACAAAGAGGCAGCAACATCCCAACTAATAGTGATAAACATTAATGATTAAAATGGGGGAAAAATATATAAACCACATCCCAGGTAGACATCTAGCCATTCCCCCAACATACCCCATAATTTCATGGTAATTCACGGGAAATATTCCTCTGGTAATATGCCATCTCCTCCCCCAAGCACCCACGATCTCATGACCTAATCCTGCTCATAGTCACAGCTCAAATGTCACTCCTCCAAAGCAGCCCTCTCACATCTCACGAACAAAGAATGTTATCTATGTGTCTTAGAACCTTGCCACTTTCTACCTAGTATTCCCTTTTGAAATTACATTCTTTATTTCTAGTGAGCTTAGCACTGCTAATTTGCTTACCATAACACCCATTTGCTTGGTGAATGTTCACTGAACAGGTGTATGGATTTGATGTCTCCTTCAGAAATCCTAGAGCTAGAAAAGGTCTCTAAAAAGTTATCCTGCCGTCACACATAGCACTCACTCTTGGTTAATGAGGAGGCACACACTAAGCTATTCCAACAGCCGGTGTACATCAGCCAGACCACATTATAAAAAATTGGCATCTAGGTTTTTTTTTTTTTTTCTAAGGGTATTTATTTGAGCGGCATCTAGGTTTTTACCAGTTGAGTTTTGAGGACAAGTTCTAGAAAATCTGCCTCTTCCCCAAACTAGAGTAAAGAAACTGAAGCAACTAGAGCCAGAAGCTATTTCCCTGAACCTATATACGCCCATCCATATTCTAGCTTTAAGTCAGTAATTGAGCCAAGACAACAGCAGAAAGGAGAGGCAGACCTGGCGACAGTCCCACTATCCACCTTTCCCTTTAACTCTGCTGCCATAACCTAAACCAAATCAAGTTCCGAAAGCAGCCCTAAGCACCCACCCAAACATGTTTCTTTTATGCTACAGGTTAATTCCTGTCTTATCCAGGAGAAAGGGAGACAGACAGGGTTCTCATGACTGGTTAGACAGAGGCAAGTTGGGACCCAGCTTTTCAAATGTGTGTCAACACATTTTCCTCTCTCCTTTTGGTTCAGAGGTTTGTGGACAGATTCAAATGAATCCCTGATAGCTTGAAGCCAAGCCGTCACGCAGTCTGGCCACCACTGAGTCACCACCTCACTGCATCAAAGCAGATATTTGGCTGCAGGAATTTCATCTCCAGCAGCACAAAATCCAAAGCCCTCAGTCACTAGGAGTGGGTCTATACCCGTGTCTCTATGTTCAAAAGGATTCTAATACACCATATACCAGGGCTCAACATCACCTGAATTTAGGTTATTACATGTCTCAAATGATATCCCCCAAAATATCCCAACTGCAGTTTCCAAACACTGTATCCATGCATGGGTGTCAGTTCTGGCCTTCAAGATATGTAGATACATGACCCAATTAGCTACCCCCGCCCCCCCCGCCCCCCCGCAATGTTTTGCTCTTTCAATATCAATTAGACTGCATACAATTTTTAACAGAAGGACTTATTCATCAATACCAATAGTGTTATCAGAAACAGGTTTAAGACACCTGTTGATGGGCCTGCTGGTTTTTTAAGCTATGCATTCAATTTGTTGCTCAGTAAATGTGGTACTTTTAAACACCTATGAAATTGGCAGAATCCCTAACAAGAATGATTAAACTCAATACCCAGGGTTTAAAACAAAAATTAAAATCAATACAATCTACCCATGTACTAATGGACAACATGTACACTGTGTCTTGCTATAAGTCTCCACCTATTTAGAAAGAGTACATGACATGCTTTAAGTTCAAGGAAATGTTGAAAATGGCCCCCATTTGCTACAGAATTTTGCAAGGTCACCCATTTTGCCACTTGCTGGCTTAAGTGACTCTAGCCACCTCATTTCAGCTTTTTCACGCTCAGATTTCTCAATCCACAAAGTAGATGTGATACCCCGGAACCTCACCTGTTCATATCTGGTTGAATCTGGAAAGCCCAGCTTGTTTTACAAAGTCACTTGCAACACAGGAGAAAAAAGCTTGTGGTTTAATTTTTACATCACAGGCACCAGGAGACTGGTGAGCAATGTGGTGGAAAGCGTGTGACCTCCAATTCCAAACCAGACTGCACTGATCCGGCCCTCACAGTACTGAGCTTACCGTGTGGCCGACACAATCATGACCCATCGTAAACCCAGGGCAGCAGAGAGTGATTCAAGCACACCTTATCACCAGCCAAAGGGCTTTCTGACCCTGCGCAGAAGAGCTGACCGCCAGAGGCAGGCGGGACGAAGGAAACCACATCATACACGCCACCACTCAGAGGCAAAAGGCTTTCTGAGCCGCTAGGGTGGAGGAAGTTGCTTCAGAGCAGACTCAAGAAACTGTGTAGGCTGCTGCTAGAAGACCTCAGTCCAACTACTCCCCTTCACACCCAGACACACCTAAATCCTCCCAGGAAGATAACTATCTCTCAAGAGGCCTGTGGAGTAATGGCTTCATGCTGGGGGCACTGTGAATACCCCCTCCACTTGCCACTGGGCAAGTTACTTCATCTCTCCAGACCTCAGTTTCCTCATCGGTAAACAGAGATAAAGTCTGTGCCTACTATCTCCAGCACGCTTGTGAGTGTGCAATGAGGTGACACACATGGCAAGCATTACAGGGGCTGGTATGTAAGTGTCCAAGAAACGTTGGCTACTGTTACTGGAAAGGTCTGTTTCCTTCAGTGGACACAAGACCCAGTGGATGGACTCAAGAACAAAGGAAGCCCTACCATTTATTCCCCCACCCAAAAATATCTTTGATTTTATTATGAATTTGTGTTTTTCATAAGGGGTTCACACACACTATAGAAACCCATTCTCGCAGCAGCCGTGGCAGAGCAGCGAGGGCAGGTGTGCTCCATTATGCAGGTGTGTAAAGCACCCCACCGTCCTTCTTCAAATCCTAGTTCAAAAACTGCACCTGTTTTCCTGGCTCTCTACTTCATTGTGAGCTTAAGGATAGGGATAAAATTTTCACCCAGAGCCCCCCATAAGGCAGAATATTCAGAGGTGGAGTCACTCCAAGAATCACAATGATTTTAATGATCTGGTCTCCTGGTCCAACAGGAGTGCTGTGTGGTTGATTTTAACAAGGGAACCTTAGCAAATGAGTTACTCTGTGCACTCCTCTGAGGCAGAGGGAACAAAGGAAAAAAGACCCCAGATCAACTGCTGACTCACTGAGCGACCTGTGCTTTACATTCCTCTTTCAAAACAGAGCAGAAGAGCTGTTCCTTATCAAAGAGGGAGCCAGGATCAATGACATAATTTGTGTGTGCAGACAACTATGAGCTCACAGGAAAATGAGGTAAGAAAGGTCATTTCTGAATCGTTTGACGACAACAATGGCTGAGATGGGTATCGGCTGGGATCTGGGCCCCGCCTTCCCATCTGACTCCCCACACACTGCTGGCAAACCAGCACAGGCAGCCAGCTTTGGGCTGGCCACTCACGTTTCATGTGGGACTTCGGCCCAGCAGATGGCAGCTCTAGTGCCTCCCTCAAAGCCGGCTCTCTCCCTTCCCAGAAAAGAGCCATTTGAACTCACGAACCTGATAAGTGGTTCTGTGGCCAAGAACTCCCACCCAGTCAAGCCCACTGCTGAATGAGCATGACTTTTAAAAATTGCTTCCTTGTGTTTTAGGTGAAAAAATGACCTCCTGTCTCAAAATTGAAATCATATATATTTGCAGAAATAAAAAAAATCACCATATATATTTGCAGAAGAAAGGGAAGAAGTTCTTCGGCAAAAATTGCTTTTTCTCGCAGATATTTCTTTAGTTTAAAAGGCCACGGTTGCATATTAACCTGGTATCTAAATTTTTGAGGCCCTGCCTCTATTTGCTCAGAATATGACTTAACTGCCTGGCTTCCAAAAAAGCATTACTCATGCTGTATCACCGTGAGCAAAGACACATTTTCAGTTAGAAAAGTCGTGTTCCTTTTATAGTCAAACAATAATATAAAGAGCGAATACTTACCACACCTACAAGAATGGATTTCAGTTTCATGGGGCACACTTTTACCTAGTAACTAGACTATATTTACCTAGTAACTCAAACTTTTTCCTGGCCCAACAACTCTTGCTGCATCCCACTCAATGGGGTGGGGTGGGGGCGGGGGGGGGGGGAACGACACAGAAGAGACAACCTGATGTCTAATTTCTAAGGAACTCTTTCTGGCTCTCCAAGTATTGACTACTGTGGGCTCCCCTCTCCTCTCCACCAAAGTTAGGTAAACTCCCCAGCACCCTGCGTTGTATCAGGGACTCTAAGAAGGAAGTCTCTAAGCCAGAGCTTTGAAGGAGGGAGGGCAGGATGTCCTGAGGTTCCTATCAAAATTTCATTTCATTAAAAAAGTAGAGCCGGAGAGTCTACTAGCCTAAGCCCTTCCTGAAATTACTGTTTGGTCACATCTATTGAGATAAAATCATTATCATGAGTGATTCATTCTTTTATTCAACACATTATTTATTAAATGGCTGGTGCTGTCACCTCTTTTTTCAAGGGAGAAGAGGCAACAGGAAGATTCGCTAACTCGTTTTAAAACTACTACATTTGTATTACTGTTTACAGTATTTTATTCATTCATTCATTTTTATTCATCAAATATTTATTTATATGCCAGGCACTAGGAAGGAATACACGGATGAACACACATACAAACACAGCCCTCCTGGCAGTTTAAGAATTTTACCCGGGTCAGGAACACAGTAATAGGTACCTCCACATTCAATTGGGGTGACCAACCAGCCAGCTTGCCTGGAACTGAGGGAGATTACTGGGCTTTTGGTGCTAAAACCGGAAAAGTCTTATGCAAAGCAGGGTGAGTTGGTCATCTATGAATGTGCTATACCTAATTTAATCTTTCATGACCATCCCAAGGGCCATTTATTCTTCCCAATTTTTAGCAGATGGAGAAAGTGAGGCTCAGTGAAGTACTGGTGGAGCCAGGATTCAAATGTTGGCTTATCTGAATCCACAACCCACGTGCTTTCCACCACCTTCTTGTTTCTGAAATGGGCGATAACACAGAGCACACCCTCCGAGGGCCCTCCTCACACACCACCACCACTACCACCCCATTCTGAATCACGCTCCTTCCGGAACTCCCCTCGCCACCTCCACCCACCCTCTACCACAGACTCTGCGCAGCTGGGATTTCATCTGTTTGGCAGTTGTTTGCAGATAATGCATAATCGTCCTCTACCATTGCAAGACTGAATTTTAAACCTCTGTAGGAATCAACGTCTCCCTCAATAGAAATCAGGGAACTGTTTCCAAGCACCAGAAACACACTTTGTACTAGACTTGTATTCACCTCTCAACTAGTATACATTCAAGCTAGCAATCTGCAGCAACTCCCTGGCATTTAACAGTTCCAACAGGTTAGACAGACTTTCAAAGACTCCATATGTTTTTTTTTTTTTTTTTTAAGATTTATTTACTTTATCCATTTTAAACACCCCCTTCCCCATTTGCTGTTTTGTGTCCATTCGCTGGGCAATTCTCTGTATCTGTTTCCTGCCATCTCTTCTCATCCTCCTCCTCCAGTCTTCAGCAGGATTCGATCCTGGAGACCTCCGATGTAGGAGAGAGGTGTTCTGCCACCTGTGCCACCTCGGTTCCTGGCTTTCAGAGCATCTCGTCTGGTCTCTCCCCTGCGTCTCTCTCCTGTTACGTCATCATCTTGCTGCATGGCTCCCAGTGACGGCACAGAGCCTGGCAGCCCATGCGCCTTCTATATATATATTTTTAATTTTACCGGGAGGTCCCGGGGATCGAACCCAGGTCCCTCCATATGGCAGACGGACGCCCAGCCATTTGAGCCACATCTGCCCCCTCCATATGCTTTGATATAGACCTTCAGAGTTTACCTCACTTTGAAAAAAAATAAAACCAAACCTAACTCAAAATGCCAAGGCCAAGGGTCTGTTTGGTGTTCTACCATCTTGGTTGTAACCATTTGCATATTCATTTCCTCAGAATAATGTCCATGGCTTGTACAAGTTTCAGGTAAAACCTGGTCCATACTTGAAATGATAGCTTCTCTCTCCAAAATTCCATCCCAATCGCACTGTTAGCAGGGGAAAAACATAATTCACCCAAATAATGACGATACAGCCAATGTAATTTCCTTGCCACAAGAGAAGAACAGAACCTCCAGACTTTTTATTTACGTTTTGCTCACATTCTTCAAGAATAAAACGTGCCTCAGTGATTCTCTAACTTTCCACTTGCATTATTTCAGCATTGAAAAGGAACTTTAAGGCCAGATCTTTCTTAAGGTCTTTGTGAAAACAAGTACAGGCCAGCCTGTGTCTCCATGCGACTGTGATTACTGATTTGCTACTTAAAGATCCTGTGCCTCTTGAAAGCGAGGGTGGGGGGAGAAAGGCTAAAAAAGGCCTTTCAAAAGCAAACAGTAGAGGCATTCAACACATGCAGGGAGGGCAGTTAATATTAGTTTGGCTATAGTGGTCCTCTCTGACAGAAGTGCTGGAGGCTGTGGCTTCAGCAGTGACTGTGCCAGAGGCTTTGTATAAAACTAGGAAAGCCACCGCCATTGGGACCTTCTGCCTACATCGAAAGTGACCAGACCCAAGTGGCTGCTGGCAACCTTGTGCTCTTTCTAGAGAAGAACATAAAAAAGGGACGTCTCGGTTGGGTGCATTTTCAGGCACACTAAACAACACTCTTCCAACCTGTTGAAGGAAACCACACCCAGAACAGGTTTTCGGGGTGGGGGTGGGATTGAGGCTCTCAACTCAAGTTCAAAAGGTTCACCCCTGCTGGGCCCAGCTTTGCCAGTTAACCAGGACTTTAATAACAGCGGCTGCCATGGATTACTGGGCTCCAACTACGTACCAGGTTCTTGCCTAAACCGTTTTCCATGGATAATCTCATGTAATTCTTACAACAATCTTATTACATGGAATTTGCGTTACTCCCTCACCCCCGCATCCCACAGATGAGTAAAAGGTTCAGATGGGTAAATGAATTACCCTGATTTGGAAAGCAATTTGTCAATATTTAGCAAGAGGCATAAAATGAAATGATCACATATGAAAACCTTATGATATAATGTTAAATAAAAAGTACAAAAAAAAAAAAAAAAAAAAGGCCAAGATAAAACGGAAGGTATATAATAGTGTTAACCTGTGTGTGCATATAGATTAAGAACCACTGAAAAATTAAAATCTGCTGGATAGCAGGATTTTATATGAGCTATTCTTTCATTTTTATGTCTTTTGAAGGTGTCATAATACTTCTGTGAGATACTATATTTTAAAAATGTTGGAGTAATGTAAAGGAACAGGTAGAAGTTTAACTTTGTCTGTTAATGACCTTCAGCCCTTTGAAAGAAAATCCTCCATCTGAGTCACCTCCTGACTACTACTGCTTTCATTACCTGCTCGCCTTAGGTCAGCAAAGTTCTGGAGTGGTGCCAAGCAAGAACAGAAGTCACTTATCCCCCTAGCCCTTTTCTTTCTTCTTCTAAAGGACAAAAACTTCAAGCCAATGGGTTTCAGAAGTTGCTTTTTCTCCCGACTAATCAATAAACGGTAATTTTAAAGCTTCACCTGCAGATTCAGAGGAAATGAGCATTCATCAAGTAACAAATATTCAATATAGTTCAAAGCCAATTTTAAAACCAAAATCTGAAGGCACTGCTAGACAAATAAGTTTGATACACATGAAACTGGACTAAATTCTAACCAACTGCAAGATCACTGCAAGACGGAGTACTGAATATGTGTGTGTGTGTGTATGTGTGTATTTGCTGAAATTCTCTTAAGAACTTGGAAGAACTGGTCCTGGAGTATTTGGGGAATTCTCCATTAATACCAAATTGATAAGGAAAAGAAATATGGTTTTTTGTTTTGTTTTGTTTTTTTTACCTCACAAATTAAAGAACTGCAGAATTAGTGAGTAGGAAAATCCCAGCCAAATTCTACAAAGACTTACAAAGCTAGGAATTAACCAACCATGCTTTAAAGCCCTGTAATAGCCTAGGGCAATACTAAACTTTCTTTAACTACTACACATTTAGATACTCAAGAATATTTTTATAGTTAGTTAAAATGACCCAGTTTCCTTAAAAAAACAAACTACTCCTATCTTTAATGTGGACTATATATAAAACATAAACTTTAAATCTCAGAAAGATAATAATAACCCTTCTGGAGCTCTTTTCTCCTCTGCCCGTAGTAGGGTTAAGGGGACAGGTTGAGAACGATTATTTCCAAGGCAGTGCTTCTCAAACTTGACCGTGCATACAAACCACGTGGAGATTTGGTTAAAATGCCATTCTGACTCAGTTCCGCTGGGTGGACCTGAAATTCTGCATTTCTAGCAAACTCCCATGTGATTTGAAGACGACGCTGAGTAATAAGGGTCTAAGTATTTTGCAGTTCAAAATTCGAGAAGGTGATATATATAGTTTCTAAATTTCTCACCCCAACAACTGTAACAGCCTCCTAACTGGTCTCCTGCCTCCTCTCATGACCCCCTTTCTCTCACACTCAGAGGTCAGACTGACTTTTCTTTAAAACTAAAACTAAAAAAAGATCAGAACAGGGCAGTCCTCTATTTAAAACCCTTCAGTAGCTTCCTACCACCTGACTTACTACCAAACTCCTTAACTTGCCCCTAAAGACCCTGAATCCTCCAGCTTTTGTCTCTTTTCCTTCTGAACCCCTCCCACTGGCCCCTCACTCTGCATTAAACTTTTGTACTGCCTTGAACCTAAATGAACTCACCCCCATCTGGGTCCCTCACCTGTTGCCTGGAAGACTTTTCCTTCTCCCCTTGCTTCTATTTGTCCGTCAGCTCAGCTGCCACTTGCAGCAGAGCTGAAATACACTTACCTACACACTTTCTAACTCGCTCTTGCACCTCTCTAGCCAAAAGGTAGCTGTTCATCAAAAAACAGGTCATCAATAAATATTTAATTTTAAAAAACAATATTTTTCCAAAGTCAGTTTGATTTTGTTTCTTAGGATCCTTGTTGCTGTAAAGTTGCCTAGAATAGCAACCAACTACTGAGCTCTTAAATGGCAAGTCCTTTGTACCCAAAAAGTGCTTTAACAACTGCCGAAGTTTTAATCAAGCCAATCCAACAAAGAATACTGAAGTAAATTTAGAAAAATGCTTACAATGCCCTTATTTATATCCCCCTGACAGTTTCTCATAGCTGAGGCATCAGAGTTGATAGAAACTTGTCAGGTAAGAGGAAGAAAAGACACTGAGATCTAAAAATGGCTGAGATCTGCCTGGCTTATTTTCATAATGTGCACAAGTGTAATTCTAGTACTAAGAAATGTATGGTTGTTAACGCTATTGTTCATTGAAAACTTGAAGCTATGTCACCATCCGTGACATTTTCCAGAAGAGGGGATTAAAAGAAACATCAAACCCTAAAGTCCACACTTAACTGCTGTACTACATTTATTATTAAGTGACAATACGGGCATTCTTAAGAGTTCATCTAAATGTAGAAATTTTATTTAAAAGAAAATATAATTAAGGAAACAGTAACAATTACTTTTTAATAAAAGTTAATAACTTTTAAGAGTACACAGACGTTTTCAAGGAAACTTCATACATTATGGCATTTGCTATTCAGTACAGCCCTGGAGGTAGATCTGGCAGTTATTCAGATAAGGAAAATGTCCATATTTTCAGAGGTCCAGGCCAGGGCCATAGTCAGGTACCACCTGCCTCCCTTCCATAGGCCACGTTGCTGGACTCCAGGCTCCATTTCAAGTCACTGGAATATTACCTTTATTGCTATTTTTCCTAAACAAACGGGCTCCCTACTTCACTGACCCTCACACCAACTCAGTGAGGGAACTGGGACAGGTAATTAACCTCATTTGGCAGATGAGGGGACTGAGGGATGAGGTTAAATGACTTGTCTAATTTAGGAGGAGAGAGCCAATCCCCAACTAGCAATGCCTTTTCCACTATTACATAATGTTGTTCTAAAACATACTTTTCCCCAATTCTTCATTCTCCAGTTAGAAAAAAGATGTAATTCGTCTGTGACATTTTGAAGCTTTTTGTGGACCCCAGAAAAGACCATGTTCTTGGAGTTAACCCATCCCTGTGGGTGTGGGACCCTTTGGTTCAGTCGGGGGCCTTCTGACTGGATTGCTTCAGTGAGGCATGGCCTAGGGTGGGTCTTGCTGGAATCCTTTATAAACAGAGGACTGAAAGCAGAGACACAGAGAAAAAGCAGAGGAGACAGAGAAACCCTGAGAGGCTGAGAGAGAGAGACCTGGAGGAGAGGGGGGAGACAATCCATGTGCCTGAATGCACACAGCTGAGCTTCGGTGAGACAGCAACTCTGATGGTGCCTTCAACTGGACATGTTGTTCACAGCCGCAGAACTGTAAGCTTTTAAACTAATTAAAAGCCAACCCATTTCTGGTATATTGCTCCCAGGAGCTCTTAGCAAACTAAGATGTAGTTCTATTTGGGAGCAACTCATGTGGTTTTGCTCCTCATTCTCCGACACCCACCCCCCTCACCCCCAAAATGCAAAGAGACAACCATATGAAGGATTGAATAAGGGAGTGTTTCTCAAACTTTTAGTGAACAGAATCATCCAGCAAGCTAGTTAAAAGCACTTATTGCTGGGTCCCACCCCCCAGAGTTTCTGATTCAGTAGGTCAGAAGTAGTGGTTTGGGAATTGAGCTTCTAGAAGTTCCCAGGTAATGCTTATCTGGTATGAGTACCACATTTTGAGGCCTCCAGTCTGAGAACCATTTTAAGAAGATAGTTCATAAAATTAACTTCATTTATTTACTCTTCTAATAAATATTTAGGGACTGCTATCTATAAGACAGGTTATGTTAGACTTTTGTCTTTAGACTCCGAGACTTTGTGAGATGCAGGGACAATGAAGAGGCAAGTATTCAAACTGTAACAAAAAGCAGTATGTAAAAATCACAGGAGAATGACCAGTGCTTAAACTTTACATCTTAACGGAAAAGAATCCAATAAGTGACTCTGACTTTGCCTCCCCTTGGGGGGAGGCTTGGAATTGGTAGTATCTGGGCTGGACCTCCATAGAGTGATCCTGATCCATGAAATAATTACCGGTGGAACCACCCAAGAAAGCAGGGTCTCAAGGGCAGGAAAATGAAGAATAGATTTGGGGAATCATGAGTACTGCGGAATAGAGGAGTAGAGGGAACTGGAGATGGGAAGATCAGCTAGAGTCAAATCCCAAAAGCTTTTACAAAATGAAGAGCCCTAATCAGGGCTGGGAGATGGGGAACCTGGAGCAGCTACTTGAAGACGTTTTAGGAAGCCACGGAAAGAGACTGAAACAGAGGAAGCAGCAGCAGGGTCCTGCTGTGAGGAAGAACCTGTCCAGGCCCAGGGCCTGTGACTAGCTGATGCTCTGGAATAGTGTCACTGACAGCTCAGCACTCAGGAAATTTACAGTCCTGTTATTTCACACCTCCCCCCCCCAAGAAAAGCATCATCACATCCTCAAAACCATCTACCACCCTCCTCCTCCAAATGGCCTCTAAAAGCCTCTTTAAAGGTCCTCCCAAACACTGGATTTGAATGGAAGGAGTTAGAGTTCTTTAGACTGTCAGTGTTCCTAGCCCACCACAAGTTTCCCAGAAACCTCAGGCATTCTCTGCACACACTGATTTTCCATGCTAGCAGAATGTATTTGTGATGTCTGGGTAACCGGTGTAGAGGTCATATCTAACCCAGGCTTTGCGGTACTGTGAGAGGCACAAATTTGGAGTCAGAAAACCTGGATTCTGGACAGCTAGCCTCTTATTGGTTGATCTTAGTCCAATTATGTTCCTTCACCTATAAAAAGTAGATAACAGAATACCCCTAGTACTAAGATTATTATTAATGGACATTAAGGAAATGCCCATTTATTTAGACATTTAAGTACTATATCCTGTGCTGGGTAGTTTGGATAACCTCATTTAGTTAATTAAGCAAGGTGATTTATATTAAAGTTAAGTGCTATACACATTAGTAACTATTGTCATTACCACATCATTCAAAAACGGGTCTAGTTCAAAATCTTAGGAACTTTTCAATCTTTAGCTGAAATGCTGGCAAATTGGAACAAGGAGCTTGTCTTTATTTTTCCTTGTGACTTATCCCACAAAGTTATTTAGGCTTATAAAAACTAGAGTCCTGGTAGGTATCCCGACAAAAAAGCCAATCTTTTATGTTTTCATTAAATACAAAACTGTTCTTATAAATCTTCCCACCTCCTCTCCCCAAATAAAACCAAGTTTATCATCCATCACCAATTTTTTCACTCTCACAATGGCAAATATTTGAAGGCTACTTACTTTAAATTTCTTAAGAACTCAGGAGCAAAAATTTTTTTTATGACAAGCAGGTGTAAACCCAGCAATCCTTTCTTGAAGGTTTAAGAAATACAGCAAGATAAGTATCTCAATAGCATAAGAAACTGGAAATTTCTTAAAAACCTAAGAAAAAGTTGTTTTTATAATATGAAGGCAAAATTCTTTCTCTAAAATTAAGAAATTCAACAAGGCAACTCTTAGGTAGCCTGTAATAAGCTTTAGTAATGCTTTTCCAGGGCCTGAAATTCTTTACTCTCCCTCCTCTAAGTCCCAATGATGACAGAATACTCTAACTTTCCCTGGTCAGTGGCGCAAAATTCATTGAGCCAGAACTGCTAAGGATAGCAATCAGGTGCTGGATGTTAGGGTCAGGCTGCAAAGAAGGCAGAAAACGTTCATTGTGATACCTTACAAGTAGACCCTGTCTTCCTTACAACTCGTCCGCTGGAGTCAGCGGTGCTTTGGGGGCAGGTAGACAGTGGAGGCAACCAGGTCAGTGTAGGCTTTTCACGATGTCACCCCATCCCAGAAAAGGACTATTACTATCTACAAGTGTGGGAAGAGAGATTCCAGACCGCAGTGACCCTGGACAAGTGATCTGCCTTTCCCCACCTTGTCATCCTTTAAATCTCATGTGTATGTTACGAAGGCTAGATAACAGACCATCTATAAAGCTCCTATTAACTCGATGAATCCTCCTTTCCCACCAAAGGCACAGGAGAAGCTTTCTAGAATAATTAGAATGTAAACATAATCTTTTAAAAACTGTAGGAAGGATTTTTATAGGTGAAATGGAAGGGTGAGGGTGGGGCGTTGGAGGCAGAAGGCCGAAAATGAAGGTAAAACCCAGGGCTGGGTTTTCAGAAGAGCTGGAAAGTCTGGCTGGAATGTAAGAGGTGGCCAAGGAAGTATGTGGGGGTGGGGCTGCCTGGGGGGAGGGTCCTGAATGCCAAGCTAAGACTTCTGGAATTTTATTTACACAATAGGGCAGGCAAGAGTGTCTGAGTGGGAGGGGAGCATTGATGAGCATTTTCCTACAAGGAGTTAATCCAGGGATGCGAAACTGGAGAGAAGAGATGGTGAACTTCTGTTACTACAAACACATTTCTAAACATGTGAATTTTGTTGTGCGTCAGTGTTTAAAAAAGAAAAAACCAAAAACAACTAATCCAATTTTATAAAACACATGCACTGACTCTGAGAAAGGTGCTAACTTCCTTTTGCAGATGAAAAATTTGACTGTGTTGGGTATGTCTGTTAGTGTGGAGGTGTGTTAGTTGTTGGTGGCTGATGCGAAGGAAGTTATCAGAGGCTCAGGGTCCTGTCTTGTCTTAGGCCATGGACCTTAGCACGATAAAGACATCACTCTACATCTCAGTCCCTTAAGTCAAGGAGATTTTGTTTTAATCATATGTGTTTTCATTCCCAAAAATCTCTACAAAGTATTTTGTTTGGTTAGACCAGATTCATTTTAATATCAGACCTCCCTTAGCAAGAATTGGAAATCAAATTCTATGGTCCCTGCTAAAACTTTTAGGGGAAATGTGCAAATATTCAGAACCAGCAACAATGCAGAAATAACTCCCATGGAATTACAGCACACTCAGGCTCTCAGGCACAGATACTAAGTGAATAAGTTCATGTAGGAGGCATTAGAAAACCAATACAGGTTTAGGGAGCATTTTGCCAATATTGGATGGTAAGTGCTAGCAACAAGGACACAGAGAAGAGGGAAGAAAAAAAACAAGGCAGCCATGCAGGGATGTACAGAATGAACCATCACATATCAGAGGTACAGAGGTATGTGATGACTGGAAAAACTAGAAAGTAAACAATATACCAAATGGGGGGGTTTAAGGGGGCATAGTTTTACCAAAGTCCTCCTAAAGCTGCATAAAATGCAATCAGTTCCATTTGTTACTAAGGGCACTGCCAAATGTTTGTAATTCTCCTGAGATCCACCATGCCTGAAAGTTAAATCACCCTTTCTCAGTTCCTCAACATGGGTGGTTTTCCGTTATAGAAATAGTAACCCTAAACGTGCGCAACTCCCAAACCACAGTATTTAGAAATAAGAAAGTTATCTGGGGCTACAGTAGGGGGACAAAGGTCATTAAAGATAAAAAAAGCAAAAAGCCCCACGATCCATGAAACCCGCCCCTTTTGAAAACGTTTCCTTCAGAGGAACTCAGGAGGGAAAATATCATGGGCATATCGTGATTTTTTAATTTAAATTTTACACTGCCCAGAGAGGCAGTTTATACACATTTCCTGTGTGTAAGCTCACCCTTCTCTGTGAGTAATTTTACAACCATCCTCAAGCTTTCAGAAAAACAGCCTTTGGTCATGCGTGGGCCTATGGGTGCGAGGATCCCCACACCTTCTTATATTTTCTCTCTGTTTTGCATTTCTTCTGAAATTACAAACATGACTGGAGACTGGTGATATTTCCAGATTGAGGAGCCCCCGGATGAGGCTGCTTTCCCCTTGGTGGAGTGACACAATGAAGTGGGGGAGCCTGGGCCATGTGAAGGAGAGGAACATTCTGAATTCTCAGAACCCCAAACTGCAGGTCACCTAACACAGACCCAGGAGACAATGGACACACCCCCGTTCCTCAGTTTACCACCTGCAAGATCCCCCCACCCCCCAGGCCTGGCCCCCTAGTGTTTTGTTTTTAAAAGCAAATCCCACCTTCAGGGAGCTCAAGAGGAATGAACAGAAGACTAGTAACCATTCCCCAAAGTGAGCAGAGCTTCCTCTTAGCTAAATGCCCCAGGAATGCAGCAGAGCCTAGCAAATGTTTAAACTCACGTCCTGTTCTGCCTCTTCTTTTCCAGAAAGTGTCATTACTGTCAACTGTTTCTCAAGACACATAAACCTATGAATGAAATATATTCTCCCCCCTTTCCCAATGAAAACATTCTAGGACTGAGCTGCTTCCTTCCTTCCTCCTCCTCACAGGAACCACATTTGGGGCACCAAGAAGAGTTAAAATAAGAAACATACACAGTCTGTGGAGGCTACTTTTTCACAACATAGAGCCATTCCCGGCCTATTTCCGATTCCAGGGGCTTCCAAGCGGAAGTTGTTCTGTTTTCAGTTATGAATCCTTCTTCATGGCATATCCTGGAGACTCCGCCGTCTCGGCCTGCTGGCTGGGCAGTGACCGCCCAGGGCCACAAGGGCCAGGCCAGCCGCCGGCAGAGCAGTGACTCCAGGAAAGATGTGGGGCCACCACTCCACACTCCACTGCGCTCACAGGACCCCGCTCTCCCTAAAAATATGTGCAGCAGAATGTCGGACTCATTCAATATTTGTGCTTAATACAGACTCGAAGAAACCTATAACTGATCCAACCAATCCAGCCCATAGCATTGGAATGGCAATAAGTGGCTTTCATTATAAATTATATAGCCCACTAAATTGATGGGAAGGCTCGACCTCCAACACAATACATCAAAAGAGTTAAAATTAGGCTTCAGGATCAAAACTGTAATTTACAGAAGGTTTAGGAACAAAAAGACCACACCCTCCTCCCCTTTGCTATTGTTCTACAGGACTGGGTCTCAGTGTACTTTACACCTTTAAAGCTTCCCAGAGGAGGTAAGAGGCTGGGGGCTGGGAGACAGAGGTGACCCGGAATCAAATGCCTGCATACTACCAGGTCGATCAGCATTGACCTACTGGGATGTAAAGGTAATTAAAAGGAGGGAAAAACGTATGTGCAGCGGGCAGCAGCTACCTGACAACCATGAGATGAGAGTGCAAAGGATACTGGAAGAGAGGGACTCCAAATGGTGGCTTTTCTAGAGTGGAGAGTGGAAAACTGCCTCCTTTAAAGTAGTGAATAAGGAGCTGGCAGCCAACCAGAGGCGCTGGGGCCAGGACGCCCGTCTTCATTAGGGTCACGTACCATATGGCACAAATAAAACCTCAGAACCCCCGCTGGCACGGCCGCAGGGCAGGCCCGGGCTTTGGGACGGGGCTTACCTTGGAGCTGCTTGAATCTCCCTTCCAGCTGGTTGTAGTTGTAAGGCACCTGCCCCGTGTACGCCGGCGACAACGGCCCAGAGATGCTGGACGTCCTCTGCAATTCCATTATGCCCAGCGTAACGCCCTGGAGGGCTGCACCGTGGAAGTCCCGCTCCGGCCCCCTCCAACCCCCATCCAACACGAACCAACTTCCGCACCACTTGGCTCCCGGCCTCTGCAAAAAAGGCTGGACCTTAAGCAAGCCTCATTCCGGTCTGAAAATCCAGCAGGGTGAGTCCTGATAGGAAGTTGGCTGCAGCAGAGTCCACCTTAGCCCGGCAGGAATTAACACTCAGGCATCTAATTCCTTGTTGCTTTCCTTCCTTTTGTGGCTCTTCCCTAGACGCTTGAAATAAATTACCGAGGAGGGGTGGGAGGAAGGAGGGAAGCGCAAGTCCTACTAAAAAAAAAAAATTTAATATGGCCAATCCTAAACATGCCACGGTCGCCGAGCCCGGGAAGCTCGCGGGAGCAGCGCACACACCTCCTCCTCCCTGCTGCCCGCGGCGGCCGCCGGTTTGTAATTTAATCAGGAGCCTCTCGCCGTGTGCTGGGCGGTGATGTCACCTGATTAGCATAACAGCATTGTAGAGGAAACGCAGGCTGTACCACGAGGAGGGGCGCGGGGGAGGCCGGCCCGCGGGCCCCTCACCGACCTGCCGCGCCTGCACCGCCCGCCACCGCCCCGCCGGCCCGGAGCCGCGGGTCGTGGGCGTGCCCGGGGCCAGGCCCTGGACAAGCCGACGGCTCGCGCCGCGGTGGGACCTTCGCAAACAAAGCTGGTGGAATTACAATCTTTTGTAGAGAGCCTCATGTAACGGAAAAGTGTCCGATTACTATCTCATAAAAAAGGAGAGCACGCCTGTCGGGCGGCCGGGGTGGGTAAAGAGCCCCGCAGGGCCCGGGCCGGGGCGGCTCATTCACTATTTAGCGTCTGCGGAGATAACGCGGCCAGGACTGCGCACCTGGGTGCGCACCACGCGGGCACCGATCGCGCTGCGGCCGCCACCCGGCAGAAGCAAAAACAAAGTCAGTCTGTGCACTGTGCAAGGCCACAGCATAAGGAGGTGTAAATTCAGGCTCCGTAAAGATCTTCTCAACAGGCTTATGCTGCCATCATGGGCTCTTAAGGCGGAGATTTGCTGGGATAACACTGGCCCTATAATAGTAACTCGATGCAAGGAAGATTTATGGGAGCGCCGATTCGCAAGGCATTGTGGGAGACGGTCCCGCAGGTAAAACCCGCAAAGATCCCAGACCTGGAGGCGTTTACAATCCGATAGAAGTACAGGAATTATCCCAACCCTACTTTGATTTGTAAAACGGGGCCTTCAAAAAAATTTTTTTTAACTCTTTCCTACCTTCTCCCACCAATCTCAACCAAAAATAAAACCCTGTACACTGATAATAACAATGATTAAAATGTATGCCTGGGAAATAATTGACCCAAGTTTCTTCCCTCCTCCCTTCTCCCTCAGTACCTGAATAAAGCAGGGGGACAGCAAATTAGAAATGTGGCGTTTCCTGCATGGAGCCCTGCAGCAATGTGCACTGCAGAGGGTAATTTCAATCCTCAAAGATTCCAAACTGGACTAATGAGCTGTGCCTCCACCCAGGACTTACTTTAGTCTCCAGGGCACCTGTAATTCAAGCAACTGCATCCTGCCAGGACTGGAGCTAAAACGAGAGCCTCGCTAACTGCTTAACTCTGAACAGTCCCCCACTTCCCTTCCAGCCACACAAAGGGGTTTTTAATAGGGCTAGAGAGTCAACCTCCAGCTTTCTAAAGCCAGGCCTGGCCAGGATTAGAAGACAACATTTCTGATCATCTAAGATGTACAGCATTTTCTAAATCCATAATGCTGATGGGAAGCCATGCAGGAAGGTAGTAGAAAGCAGGGTTTTGGAACCAACACTTAAGTAGGACTCCAAAGACTTGAGTTTTAAGTATTGACCATGACTTTTAATCACTCTGTGACCTTAGAAAACACCCTGGATTCTTTTTAAACCTCAGCTGTCAGACAGGGATAATTAATGCCTACCTCTACAAGGTCACTGAATGATGTGAAAATGCTGTAAACATTGTCAAATATTATTCAAAAGTAAGTATATTTTTCAAAACTCACCTCCCCTTGCACCCCCCACCCCCCAGCAAGGCTACAAAGAGAGGTAAAATGGGAAATCTTCTCAATTAAGATCTTTTTAACAGGCTTCTCTTCACTATCAAATATACTGGTGAAGTGACAAGTCTAAATGCCAACTCAGAATATGAAAATGCAAAGCTTTTGCCAATTGAGAATGTTTTATTTTTAATCTTTAAGCCACTTAGTGAATAGAGTATGAGCACCGCTCTCAGTATCTCCCACTGTGCTCCCTCTGGTGTAGAAAGGAGCTTTCTAATTAGCCAGCCTACCTAGGATGTGAAGGGGTGGAGGCTGGGACACATGTAGCCACTCTCAATCCTAAAGAGAGGCTTGAAACAAGCCAGACGGAGGGAACACACGCAAGTACTGAAAAGAAAGGTTTTGAGGCTGGAGATGGGTTTAATAACCCCACAGGGGCCGGGGGTGAGAAGTGGGAATCCATTTGGTGTGATGGGAAGAGAGAGGAATAGGGCGGGATGGGGCTTCCTTCCCACAGCCTAGATAGTACCATCTGAGCACACCAACAGCAGTGGAGAGGAGGTGGAGGAAGGCAAGAGTCACTTGTTCTTTATTTCACTATTTACTGGGCGCCAACCGTGTGCAAGGCACATTGCTGAGTGTTGAGAGGATTCGAAGGTGCCTAGGAGGGTTGTTGGCCAAGGCAGACAGGACAAATACACAAACAGGGAAATACCGGAAGAATACCGTAAGGGAGATGGGGAAGGGAAGCAACAAGAGCTTAGGCAACAAGGAGGTCACATCTGCCTAGGAAGGCAAGGGAGAAGACCTCCAGCAGGGCTGGCATTTTGACCAGACCTTGAGAAACAGACTATTTAAAATCCGGAGAAGCTTCCTCTACTAGTGGGGGAAAAAACAGCGCAAATAAAAGCACTGACTTTCCAGGACCAGTGAGTGCTACAATTTGGCTGGAGCCTAAGGAACTGTCAAGCTCCAGGTGGGGGGGAAGGCCTGAGTGGCAGGCTTAGAATTAAGCCTGGGCTGGGAACCACTGAGACTTCAGAGCCAGAAGAGAACGTGGTCTGGGCTGGGCTCTAAGGATGATTAATCTGGCAGTGGTTTGTAGAATATATAAGAGAGCCTGAGGACAGTAAGGTCAATTAGGTGGTTATTACAATTGTTAAGGTCAAGGACTAAGAGGAATGAAAAGGAATGGGTTGATGCAAGAGTTAATCCACGGGATTTGGGTAACTATGTGGAAGGTGCAAAGAAAGGGTCAAAGCCCAGTGACTCCAGTTTTTAGAGCTGTCTGGGGAATGCAGAGGAAGATTATAAATATCCTTCTAGACAGACGGAAGCTGGGTTACCTGCACCAGCCCCCAGGTGACATGTCCAGAAAGAAGTCAGGGATATGGGACTAGAGCTCAATGCTGCAGATACAGTCCAGTGCACTGAGGTGAGTGCTGGGACAGGAACGGGGTTAAATCTAGGAAGGGAGGCAAGAAGCAGAAGCCTGAGCCCTGGAGAAGGACAATTTGGAGTGGTCCTCGAGGAGGAAGAAGGAAAACCGGGAGATACCAAGGGAGTTACAGAACGAAAACCAAGAAGGGGTTGTTTCCCACAAGTCAAAGAGAAAGACATTTTCAGGGCAACTGGGTAATGAAAGCAAAAGTCAGGTTAGAAGATATTAGAGAATAAGGGGAAAAGGGAGAAGAAGAACAAGAAGAGGTGGTGAGTTTGGCTGTATCTGGAAGATAAGCCTAGTGAATGGGCATTACAAGACCCCAGGAAGAAGATCCGGGGCAGGGTCCTGCTGAGCATGCCTTGTGTGCACAAGTCTCAGCCCTGAGCTGGAACAGGCAGTGAAAAGGCCAGTGGAAAAAGGGCTGGAAGGGAGGGATGGGGCCATCAGCCTTAACCGAGAGGAGGTACACTTGCCTTCAGAAGGAGGGGGAAAGAAGGAATTCAAAGGAGCTTGCCCAGCTGTATCTTTAAAAAGGCAAGAGGTCAGATGTCCTACCCACAGTTTTATTTACAGTGATCTAGGAAGAGGGACCCTGGAGACACCTTTGGCAGAAACAATGTAGTTTTCAGAATGCTTAACAGTCAACCAGGCTTTCTGCAGAAACAGACCCTGCAATTTCAGCCCATCTTCTCAATTTGTCATTTGTAAAACTACTGCCCCTCACCCAGGACAGGGATCTCAACACATGTGGCCAACTCTGATACCTGGTGGTGCCTGCCTTCAGGCTACACGAAGTATTCCAAGGTGAAACATGGCCATGCCTGACTGCCTGTCTGCTATGGGCTTGAGCCAGTAACATGTATCTGCCATCCTTGTGATGCCACAAGGGTAAAACCATGTCCCCAAGGTTATTTGTGAACAGAACAAACTAGAAGTACTGTGGTGGTGGAAAGACCCAAGACCAGAAGGCAGGTAACTCGGGCTCACACTAACTTTTGAGTGCTACCAAGAGGCTATACAATCTTGATCTATAAATCAAAGGATTTGGAATCTATGATGATAAAAATTCTTCTGGTTCTATAATCATTTATTAGTGATTTGGATTCTCCCTACTCAGAGACTATTACTGTAGTCCCAATTATCATCAGCTATCAAATAAACTGGCCATAATAATTATAATTACCACATTACATTACATGACTATAGCACTTTGTAGCTAAGAAAAGCTTTCACATACATTTTCTCCACTGACTAACCCTGTGAGTAGGCATTGTCTCCATTTTTCAGACAAGGTAACTGTGGTTTGGAGAGGTACAGTGCCTTGCCTATGGGCACACACAGCTGGTGAGAGCTCAGCCACACGTGAAGCCCAGACCAACCATGTCCAGCACTTTCTCTATTATTCCTCTGCTGTTTCTCCTATGTGCTTAGAGTACATCCAACTTACTAAGGATTTCTGAGGTTTTCAGAAAAACCATAAAACTCAGTTAAGTTGTATCAAGATAAACCCAAAACCCAATCAAACCTTCACATGAACCTCTATGACATTTAGTTTGGGTCAGGATTAGGCACATTCTCTACTAGTTCACACAGACGTGCTACTTTGAGGGTTCTGTTATAGTGAATGGAATTTGTTTTTGTTCCTTTTCTCATACTTGGTGGGCCTGTAAACTTGAGATTCTGGATGATTTAGCATGTGACATGTGAATGGGAACATTAAGGGAATGAGATTAAGCCTTCTGTTTGTTCCAAGAGGCTTATATGTAGTCTGAAAAGAAAAGAAAAGAAAAAAGAGAGAGAGATGAATGCTTTTCAAGAAGCAAACTTGAAAGGATAAACTTTGGGAGTGTTCATTTCTTGAACATCTAAGCATTAGCAAGATTGAAAATGTCCGGGAAAGGATGGCCAAAATCTGAGATGTGATAGGATTTATACACATTAGAGGGTTTGAAAAACCAGCCCTACAGCTGGGAAAAAAGTGGTGGGAACAGGGATGGAGAGAAAACAACAACATTTCACATATAAACCTTCTGTTTAGCCAAATTTTCTGCTTTTTTGTACTGCAGATCTGCCTTTTCTTCTTCATCCCTTATTTTAAAAAAAAAAGCCAGTGTCTTTATAAGAAGCCAAAATAATACTACTAAAATAATCCTCTTCTACTAGTGTGACCAGATAGAGGAGGGGGCTCCAAATTCTGCCTCTGAATTTACGTGGAAGTTCTCTTTCTGTCTTACCTCTCTGGCTCACTTACACCCTTCTCCAGGAGCCTCCTGCCCCCAGTTTCCCAGTCTTGAATAATTTTAACTGTAAGAATTTTTCTCTTCCACTGCCTATTGCCAGGACAGCCTTCCATCCCTAACTACCTGGTTACCACCTTCCTTTCTCCCCAAAGCCAGCCTCAGAATCTATCTTCTCTTAAAAACCCATCCCTTTTTCAATGCAAATTTCCCTATTTACCAGAAAACTCAACCAACCAACCAAGCATGCCACATAAAATCCAGCCAAAAAATACACAGAAGAAATTATCTGTTGCCACCTTTTCTCTCCCCTTTCAAAAGAACAATTTTCAAAAAGACCCACTGGCATAACACATCTTTGACATTAGCATTTGTGTGTCATTGCCACCGGCCTGCCACCTCCCCAGAACATCTTTCTCCAACCCAACGGCCCCTTGCACTCAACGCCCACCACCTGGATGGCTGGAAGCAGTCGCCAGCATCCCTCCTACCCTTACAACCCACACTGCCCCTAGAAGATGCAGGTCAGCGGGGGAGACAATTCCTCTACTTATTCCTTAAGTAGTGATCATGTGAGCATAGGAGTCAGGGTTTGGAAATGCAAAACTACAAGTGGACAGGTGGTTAAAAGCAGACTTTGGACCAAATAAGCTAGCTCTGCCACTTTCTAACTTTATGATTCTCTGAGTCTGAAAAATTGGCATAACAATGGCACTTACCTCATAGAATTGTCCTATAAATTGGGATAAATGTTTATAAAGATTTTAGCATAATCCTAGCAGCTATGAGTACTAGTCTTCAAACTCCTCACAGAGGAAATTGCAAAAATTAATTCTGCTGTACCTTCAGCCATCCCTTACTTCACCAAGGAGGCTACCACCTGGAGAATGTTGCAGGTTTCACATGCAATCACTGACCTGAGGCTGGCAGCCAGCGTTGTCACCTCTTTGAATTTTTGGAGAAGGACAGTTCTGAGTGGCAGGAGTAGTGCCCCACCCAGGAAGTATTCACCCATCTCAGTCCCTTCTCTTTAATTCACCCCATTATGCACTGGGAAAGACACAATCAAAATCATATGTTACAGGTATAAAAGCAATAACATCTCAGAGACAGCAAGAACACAACACCTATTATGAGAGAAGTTATAAAGGCCTATGTTTTCAGAAAAGCAAATGCTTGTTTGAGGTGGAGCTATTAGATTTGGTACTTCAGGAATTGGAATACCTAGAAGAAAAGTTAAAAAACAGCTAAAGGTATTTTTCCATCCACACCTCACTTGAACAGTAGGAGCAGGTAGGACTAGAGATGGGCTGCTGCCTCTGTTCGTTGGAGGATATGGATGGTTCTCTTTTTCTTTCTCTACACACACACACATACATACCACAGAACCATCTAGTCAAATATGGCTGAAACTGAAATACCAGGGCAAATCTTATTTTTATCCTTATCCCTTTTTCTGTTTCTTGTCCAACTGATACATCAGAACTGAATACAAAGCACCTAACTGATCTCTGCTCAGGAGAAACATGGCAAGTTACACTCAATATTAAGCACCCAAGGTCCTGGGGAAGGAATGTAGTTTACTGAATCTTCCATCCCAGCCAAACCTTATCCTTGGATTCTTATCTGGTCGGTTATCTGCACATGCAAAGCTTCCCAATAGGAGTAAAAGAATGCCCCTGTCCAGAAGCCCCACCTTAGGCAAACAGGTGTTGCTATGCCTGTGAATGTAACACTAGCCAGAGCCAAGGCTGAGCTCCAGCAGAGTGGTTAAAGGAAAAGAACATTTGAGGAATGCAATGGGGCCAGGCCTGCTCTTGCCCAGTGGTTCTCTTCCCACCTCCAGCGTCCTCGAGGGAAAAGGCTGACACACACAGGTGTGGAGAGCCATGGGGCCAGAGGGGCACTGCAAGGGTGCCATTCCCTGGGCAGCACAGTCCATAGGAAAGAAATGAGAAGGGAGGAAATTCAAATATATGAAAATAGGTCTTTGGACCCTGGCATCGGGCATTCCCACCCACGTTACCTATTCCAGCTTTACAGACACTTACTGTAATGAAAAGAGACAAGGAGAGCAGGTAAAAGAGGAGGCACCTGGAGAGGGAAGGAGAAAGGGGAAGGGAGTGGAGCATGCAAATCTCATCATCAAGCCATAGGCCCCCACCTCCTGGTCTACAGGGGGCAAAAGTCAAACTATCAGGTTCTCAGCCATCTGAAAGACCCACGAGGTTGTAAGAAATGATTTTTGCTCTGCAGTAACTTTCACCCTCATTGAGGAAACAGGACACACACACACAAATACAAAGATGTGAGTAGCAGGTAACAAATGACAAGCGAATGACAGGAACTTTGTGCAATCTTTACAGAAGTGCTGCCTGAAGGATCGACGACTTCACTTCTCTACTTGGCTGAGAAAAGAACAGAGCAGGGAAAACCCGGGAGTGGGGTTTCTTCCACACAAATGCTCTGCTATTCCGCCTCTGAAATTTTAACAGGGAGGGGGTTATTTCTTGCTCTTTGAAAAACAGGTTCCAGCTATCCAGTGGCAGGGATGTGGAACAATGTGTGCAGCCCTGGCTTGTTATAGCTGAAATATTTTAAGGGTGCCGTCACTTCTTCCTCCTCAGCACCTGAGCCTCTGCAGATCCCTCAGTAAGATAGCCACAGCTCCTTCCCACAGGACTTTGCTAGGCGGCCACTCGCTGGGCACAGGCCCTGAATAATTCATGGGCGGCCCAGTCACTCAGGAGTGCCAAGGCCTGCTGGCTGCCTAATAATTGGGAGGCAGGCTCCAGGCTGACTGGGAAAAAAATTAAACACCATCAACTACCTCCAGGACCTTCTTTACAGAAACATACAATCCTTCCCTCTTTTCTCACCCCCCCCCCACTTTAATCCAGGTAATTTCCTGCTGGATTGAAGTATAACTGACATTCACTCTGAGGAGGATAGAAGCTGAAGTATATGATGGGGTCAGGAGAATGTGATGTCTTCAAGTAAGTGCATGGTGAGGATGTCACTCCCTCACTCAGAATACTGGGATGACAAGAGCAAAGCATCAGACCCAGTGCTTGACACTCAATAAATGTCAGTCGCTGACCCCCCTTGCCTCCAAGCTGACAGTGCCAGTGTGTCTCTTGCTTCTTCTCTTATCTGTCCCTCTGCTTCAGTCACACTGATCAGCATCTTACCATCTGTCATAGGCTTTCCCATCTCCACCCCTCTGCTCTTGATGCTCCCCTCTCCTTTCAATCCAAAGTCCACCCATCATTCAAGCCCAGCTCAAAGCATTCCTCCTCCAGGAAGGCGTCCCAGACTATCCCAGCTGGGATGATCGCTCCTTCTCAGAAACTCTATACCAGTACTGGCAGCCCCCCTTGCCTGGCACCTATCATGCACTGCCCTGGAGTATTACTTATCTCTTCTTGTGCACAAAGCTTATCTGCCTAATTAAATAATGGAAAGAGCACCAGTTACAGACTCAAGAGATGTAAAAAGCAGACTCCAGGCTTAGCTCTTGATCCTGACTGGCTGTTAGACCTTAAGCCAGTCCCATAGCTTCTCCAATGCTCTCCCTAAAAACTGAGGAACTTGACATAAAAAATCTCTAAGGTCCTTCTGGATGGAATGCTCTTGGAAACATATAAGCTGTTTTTGGGCAGATGCAAATCTTAATCTTCACTCCATACCCCCTAGCCCAGTATCCTCTGAGAAACAGTTGTTCAAAAACTAGATAGTCATTTCAGAAGCCTAAATACTGAGGGAAGCACAGGCTCTGAGAGGGAGTTGGCACCTATTGCAAACTGTAGATCCTAGTCCATCCTATCCCCTGGTCCACGCCTCAGTCTTCACAATAAGAAGATAAAAGCTGGAATCCCTAACAGGTGTCATGGAGTTCCCTTTCAAAATCCACCCACCTAAGCCAACCACCTCATTTTATAGATAAGGAAAACTAGGCACACAGGTTTAAGCAGTGTACCCAGAAAACAGAGTGAGTTACTGGCATATTGGAAATTTTTAGGACGTGGACCTTCTGAATTTCTCCTGCCTTTTTAATTTCAAGGACAAACCTAAAGCATACAAGGAGAGGAGGACAAGGCAAGTGGCATGTGTTTTACATGGCTCTGTCAGTGAAGTGGGCTCAGGGTTCAAAATCAGAGAAAAGTCATTCTAATCCCCTTTCCAACTTCACCTTCCTGCATCCAACACACAACGTGGAGCTGATGCTAGTACTAAGTGGTAGATGACCGATACATCCCTCCATATTCTCTGACGTCCAACTTGTAACCAGCTCAGAGAGAAAGGAGCCTGCACTGTGGTGTTGGCAGCTTCAAAACTAATCCTCCCAGCCCAGCCCAGAGCCAATACACTTTCTTGTTCAAAGACCCCTTTTCCAGATTTTCTGCACTGGCCTTTTCTTTACTATTCTTATGTGTCTTGAGGGAACAGCTTATTTAGATATATAGCAAATGCATTCATTCATTACAACTAGAATTTAAATGGCAGGTGAGGAATGAAGTGTGAGAAGAGAAGGCTAAGCCCTTTTCTAATACCTGTCAAGCCCATCTGTAGCCACTCTCCACTCACCTCTTTTTTTTTTTTTTTTTTAAAGGAGGTTCTGGGGATTGAACCCGGGACCTCGTACATGCAAAGCAGGGGTTCAACCACTGAGCAACAGCCCCCCCACACACACCTCTTTTTATTACTATTTTTAACAGTCTTCTAATTTCTATTTACCAAGAAAAACATGATCTGAGACCATGACAGTGTCTTTCCCCCATGATGGCTTATTTTAATAACAATATAAAAGCTTCGGTGAGGACTCAGGCAGAATGCACTACTGGGCAAGGAAAGAAATAGCAGCTCTAAAGCCATGCGTTTTGTATCTATGACTCTGAAGCATGAACAAAACATTCTCAAATGCTATCACCCAACACATTAATTGCCCTGAGTCCTCCTTTCCACCTTTTAAAAACAAACAAACAAAAACTTTTCTGGGAATCCTGCCAGTTTTCATTTTTTTATTTTGTAACAAAAGGCCTAATAAATTAGTTATTGACTCCAAACTGCCTTTTCAAGGCTTGCATTTGTGCATGTTGCTGTTGAGCAACCTCCATTTATCAGTTACCATTAGCTTCAGGTCTTATGATCTCCGCAAGTCCAACCTTCATAAAAATGCTCAAAAACTTTATTTTTCAATCAGCATCTTTGAGATCAAGTTCCCGAGACACAAAAGCAACCTAGTGGCAGTAGTTTAGAAATATTCAGTAGCAACACACCATACATAAGCTGGCATGTACACATTTACAGAATTAGATGTGTGTATGTCGGGAACAATCAGGCCAGGCCTGCTCCAGCTTTGCAGATATTAAATAGAGATGTTTTCCATACCCCTCAGGTTTTATGGTACCTCATCATCAACTATTTTGAAACACTTGGCCTTCCCCACCCAGCTAAAGAATACTGATAGCCTGTCAATGTGGGCACATACATAGTTTTCTGTTAAAGATAATGTTGGTGTAATAAAAACTTGTGAAGCAATGGACCAAAATTCTTACTGATAAAAAATTTGTGCTTGTGTCCTGCCTATTAAAGATTGTGGGAGGGCAAATGGCAAAAAATTACTACACAGGAGAGGGGCTTGTAATGTGAAGTGATTATAATCAAAGTCGCACTAGTTCTTGTTAATTAACACTCTACAAGAACCAGCATTTTTGACTCATGAAAGATAAAAAGTTAACAAAAAATTTAACATTGGACTGTGACTTGAGTCAAGTCACACAGCATTTCTTATTCCCTGAGAAGGACAAAGGTTGCCATCAGCCCTACACTAATACACAGTTGGCATCTTCCTGTGTACACAGAAACCACAGGCGGAAAAACAGAAAGCCTTACGTTGGTAACAACAAGAAGTCAGCCTGCTGACTCCCCAGGAGCCTACACACAATCTTAGAGGTATAAGGGTCCTTTGAGTTCAACCAGCACACCACCTCATTTTTCAGATGAGGCTGAGGGAGGCTGGATGAGATCTCTAAGTCTCAGCTAGCGAAGCCCTAATCCCCTGACTGCTGAAAATACCCCACCCCCACCCCCGAAGCCACTTTTGCAAATGCCATAAAAAAGTTTTGTTACCTAGAATAAGTCTTCCCTAGATTTTAATGCCCACCTGCAGGCTTTTCTCTAACCACAGATAAGCAGTGGAGTGGTAGACATGTTAAATAAAGCACTCAGCTAGTGTCTGTCCCTCAGTGGGGGCAAGGACACCATCACATATTCAATTTTATCCTTCCTTAAAGAAAAGTCCACTCCCTTTCAAAAAGTATTTCTATTTTAATACTTTTTGTATGTTATTTTGTACAACTTACCAACAATATTTAGGTTATATTTGATATCTCCATATCTTACACAGTAATTCATACTCCATATCCTCCCCCAGGTGAAGCCATATCTTTTTAGTAAACTTTTTAGTAAACTTACATGTTTGATTTTTTTTTTTTTTTTTTACAGTTCATTTAGTCTCTTTTTAAACTGGTCACAGCTTTCTTGTGCTTGACAGAAACAAAAAGAAACAACCTTGTAAGATATCTGGTTCTTAAAAACTAAGAAAGTTCTCTGAGCTTTCCTGTTAAAGGTAGTGTCTGGCTCTGTTGGGAAAGGTTTTTATTAAGTTCAGTCAGCACTGATGCCGCAAAGTATTCATTCCTTAAAACAAAAAACTTTGCTCTAATCTGTTCCTCCAGCAGTTCTAAACGTCTAAGTTTACTGGAGGTATCTCAAAGTCTTACTCATAATTCTGTAATATGGAATAATTGTAGACAGAGTTACACAATGTTTTTTTTTTTTCTCATGATTTAAAGGGTATTATGGAGACATACATACAAATAGGTACGTGAAGGCGGGCAATTTCCAAGAGGGTTGGGAAAGGCAGGTCAAAGATAGGAATGAGAGGCTTTCAATTACAGCCCTGGAACACGGGAGCCTTTGATTTATATTACCACTAAAGGGGGCTAGTGCAAATAGCAACCCAATTCAGAAGATCTCGGAATGAAATCTGTAAAATGGAGACTAATGTCCCCTACCAAAGAGAGATCTTTTATTACATTAATGTTTCTACAAAATTCTCCAAGATGAAAGTGCTATATAAATTTTAGGTATTATAAATAATTCTCCTAGAAATCTAGTAATATTTCTTCTTTATTAGCCTGAGACCAAAATCTAGCCGTCTCAACAAAAACAAACAGAGCACTAAAGCTAAATAACCCCCCATCAAGGCCCAACCCTCTTCCAGTGAAAGCCAAGCCAGCCTGTTTTGACTTAGATTTTCTCTGCTGAGCATGTTTCTATCCGTCCAAGGCACAGAGGTCTCCTCCTGCTCCCATCTCCAACTCTTTCTCAAAACTTGGACATTTATGGAGGGGGAAAAAAAAAAAATCAATTCATCAAGCCCTATTATAAGGAAAGTCTTTAAATTTTTTTTTTGCACTTTCCCCCTAAATAATTCTCTCAATAAATATTTAGGATTATGTAGGGTCATTTTAAGATGCATTAAGTGCAAATCTAAAACAAGTACAGTAGTAAAAGGTGCAATTGTGAAGAACATTTTTTTAATTAAAAAAATTGCCTTCAGTGATTTTTCCTGCCTTTCAGGAGAAGGCCTGAGAGGCACAAATTCACTCTAAACACCACAGCAAAAAAGCCACAGGTCACCATTGCCTTTAGGCCATAAGAATATGTTGTATCTTTTGAATCCTTCTGTTTTTTCACCTTCATTTCTTCTAATCTTCCCACCATGCATTAATGTCAACTACTCCTCAGTACGGAAGTCTTCCTTGCAAGGAGGCGCCCTCCTTTCAGAGTTGTTTTCATCTTGGACTACTGGCCTTAACACCTCACATGCATGCCTACTGTGTGCAGTCCCTGAGCTGGGCACCTGCCATACTATTTCTAACTATCACAAGCCCACAAGGAAGGTGTTCTTTTTCTCATCTCACAGGAATTATTGTCTACTATCTCACAGCTCCATGAGTGGCTGAGCAGGGGTTTAATCTAAGATCCCAGGCCTGTATTCCTTTCTCAGGGTCAACCCAGATATGGTCAGCCCTAGACGCCTGAATCCAAACCTGGACTACCCAGGCGTCCTTGGAGAACCTCCAACACGCATGAGGACAGGCAGACTATGCCCACAGTCTGTGAAGACTGGAGGTATTACAGCCAAATATAAACCAAGGGAAAGGGATATAATCTTGAAAGCTGGAGGCCAATAAATAAATAACCCCCCAAGCTTGGAGTTTCTTTACACTGTCCCACAAAACAGTGGTGTGCCTTGCAGATACATGACCAAAATACCCTGCACAACCCTTGTTTGCCCCAAGGATCTGGCACCCAGAAGACTAATTTGGCATCTTAGGCTTCACATACCCAACACCAAATTCATTTTCTTCCCTCCTCGCTTTCCCATAGCCCCCACAGCCCATAAGAGAGCAGGTCCTAGGGATTCTAATTCAACAGTTCAAGTCCTTGCTCTTTCAAGCCCTTTGCCACAGTCCCAGTTTCAGGCCCTCCTCATTGTCTCCTCTCTGAGTGATGGATATTCCCCTAAAATGGCTTCCCTCCCTCTAGCCTCTCTCCTCTCTAAGCCATCCTCCAGGGTCCCCAGAGGGATCCTTCTGAGACACAAGTCAGATTCTGCCATTCCCTGAAACCCACAGCAGCAGTTCTCAAGGTAGTCACGAGGGAGCCTCAGGGTGGCTGGGGGCAGCAGTCTAAGGGAGGGCGCCCTGCTTACATAGAGCAGCAACATTTTATATACTGAGGTAACAAATAATACTGTATTTGGGGGGGAAAATGCACCTGAGCTAAATTTTGAAAACCACTGGCCTACAGGATAAAGGCTCAACTTCCTGGCATGGCATCCAAGCCCTCCCTGTCCACTCCTGCAGATACTTCAGCCTTGAGCTCTTCATCCTTGCAGCTCCCTGATAGAGTCAGGGCACCACTACCATCTACTGACGTCACTCTCTTTTGTGAGGACAGGAGACCTTTACTACTGACCACAGACTTGTTTTCATTTAATTGCCTAGTTCTTTATTTCTAACATTAATCACAGTGCATGGCACATAGTAGGGGCTCATTAAATATTTCACTCATTCATTAACAAATGAACTAATTTATTAATAAATAAATGAAACAAACAAACAAAAACACCTCACTCTAATAAGCCCGATTCCCAAAGCTTAAAAATAAAAACACCATTTAGATGTACTTTTAAATTACCTGAACCACAGGGTTTTCCAACAACATTAGTCATGAGATCTAATTAGTGGATCAAGACCAGCATTTTTTTTTTTTTTAATAGAACAGAATAGAAAATATTAGAGAAATCTCATTAGTATGAGTAAACACTACTTTGTAAAATGTGTGTGTCACACACACACATTTACCCATATACATACATTTATGTATATTCTAGGTTGCCTAAAATATATTTCTTTTGATGTGGTCAAAAATTTTTCCTTCTAAAATCAGAAGTCAGTTATAGATTAAATTGTCACAGTTAATCTAAAGCCCCTTATTAGGTTTAAAGAGCACAGAAATATCACTGACCATGGTAAAATTCAGTTCAGGCAATAATGGTGTCATGTGCCAATTAAAATGACTCCCTGCATGTTAGGTAGTTAAAAAAAACAAAAACCCACATGTGGCTGTGCCTGAAGATTACAGCTGATTAAATGCACAAAGAAAGCCACACAAGCACACCTGCTAATCCAGTGCCCACGGTTTTAAGTTTCACATTAGTGTAAGTGCATCCTCCAGCCTAGTCTGCCCTCCGTTGATTTCTCAAGGCAGTCTTGGATACCTCTACATTATTTACAAGCCCCCATACTAACACTGGCCTTCCTTCAAATGCTTGGCGACAATTAACACTATTCCATGCTTGGTGTGTGTAGGGGGCTTCGGGCAGAAGCTGGAAGCACACACTAATCCTCAAAAGAACACTCAGTTTCACGTATAAAATGTTGTATTTTCACAACAGACTAACCATTATGGCCTGTAAACTCATTTCTCCAAAATCAGTATATAAAACAGCTTTGGGACTGTCAACCCATGGAACTGACCAACCTACGTCCCCTGGCTAGATAAAAACAGGGGGCCACGCTGACATACTGCTAGTCACCAAATGTAGAAAGTTACTAGATCATTTTTGTTGGTCTTGTTGTTAACGGCAAAAGAAAAGATTTAAATTTTACATCAGTTAAATCAACAATAATGACAACAGCACCGCAGCTCTGCTTGTGGTCTAAGGGACGGGTGAGTGGCCTTTGGCTGTTTTAGCAAAACGAACGTTTTATTGGAACCACCTATTACAAATGCTATTCAATAGGTGGTTCCAATTATTCCCTCTCATGCTTGGCCACTATATTCACCAAATACCCCATGTCCTTAAAGTCACAATACAGTATCCCAAGAGGAAAAATAGTGGCCAGCATTTATAAATTTGTAATGAACCATTAAATTCCCACTTGAATCCACTTGAAGCTAATGACAGCACACAGGAAATAGTAAACTGCTGCTGACCAAGGAGTGACTGCCCCTTCAGACAGGCTCCGGAGTAAGCACCTTTACTATCCAGTAGATTTGGAATGTAAAGAGTCAAAGAGGCAAGGAGTCCAGAACCACTGCAGTGATCTGAAGATGAAAGAAATCTTTAACACTTGCTCTTTTGACCAAAAGGGTAAAACCCTGGGAGCAGACATTTGCAGCACAAAAGGAGAGAGGAGCCAAAGTGAAAGCATATTGTGATGTCTAATCCACTGTATAGTGGTTTGCACCAATTTATAAACAATGCCCCAACCTTCTAAAAGAATCTCTACTAAGTTAACAAGAATGAAAATCTAAGCCAAACACTCTGGTGGGACAAAAAGTAAACTCCAGGATTCTAGCAGTCAACAGAAGTCCTGTTTCTGTTTATTACCAGGAAAAAAAAAAGTATTTTTAATAGGATACATGGAAAAATATAATATACATGGAAAATATCTCAGAAGATACGCACCAAATTTTTAAAAAGGGTTTAATATCCAGGATATATAAAGAGATGTTACAACTCAACAATAAAAAGACAAATGACCCAATTAAAAAATGAGCCAAAGACTTGAATAGACATTTCTCCGAAGAAGAAATACAAATGGCAAAAAAACACATGAAGAAATGCTCAACATCACTCATGATTAGGGAAATGCAAATCAAAACTACAATAAGATATCATTTCACACCTATCAGAATGGCCACTATTAAAAAGACAGAACTACAAGTGTTGGAGAGGATGTGGAGAGATAGGAACACTTCTTCACTGTTGGTGGGAATTCAGGATGGTACAACCACTATGGAGGACGGTTTGGCAGTTCCTAAAGAAGTTGAATATAGACTTGCCATGTGACCCTGCAATACCACTACTGGGTATATACCCAGAAGAACTGAGAGCAGTGACTCGAACAGACATCTGCACACCGATGATCATAGCCACATTATTCACCATTGCCAAAAGCTGGAAACAACCCAGGTGTCCATCAACAGATGAATGGATAAACAAACTGTGGTCTAGTCACAAGATGGAATATTATGCAGCTGTAAGAAGAAATGAAGTCATAAAGCATATGGCAACATGGATGAACCTGGAGGACATTATGTTGAGTGAAGCAAGCCAGACACAAAAGGACAAATACTGTATGAATGCATTACTATGAACCAAATATATTGTGTAATATATTGTTTGATTCAAAAAAAAAAAAAAATTTACATGTATCCATTACATTTAATTGAGAAATGTATATATTTATTCATCTGTGTTTACTTTTTAGTTTTTAATTGTTTATGTTTTCAATTATTAAATGTACAAAATAAAGTTAAAAAAAAAAGAATTATATTTAGGAAGTGGGATTAGGAGGGGGATGGGTTTGGAGAAGAAGAAACTTTCACTGTCTATGTGATCTGTAGTGTCTGGATTTTTTTTTTCATAACGCATGCATATTATTTTACAATATATTTTAATCTAAAATTCTTAAATGCATAAAAACTAGCCTTTGATATGTCTTATAAAAATTAGGAGAAATGTTTCCCCTAATGAAGTGATATTTAATGGCTCTGATCATGAATTGATTCTTCAGTCTGACAAGTGCTCAATATAAAGCACATTACTCATGGCACTGTAGGGAATGCCAAAAAGAAACATTACTCATTGTCACTGTCTACAAGGAGTTCAACAATCAGCTGAAGTGAGAATATGGATGCACTCAAGCTTGAGCATACACGCTGGCTGGAGAGAGAACAGAGAGAGCCTGAGTTTCCCGAAGAATCACAGGATGGCCCAACAGGTAACATGTAACGCAGGGACAGCCAGCCAGGGGACCTGACAAACGGCACAGTGTCTCCCTGACTTCATCCATCTGTTTCTCAAGTTGCCTGAAGACACAATTCTGTGGTTAATAAGGCAACTTCACATATATGTTTGAGAAATCTAAAGAGTCTGCAGAAATTCCCACCTGTACGGCAAAATTCTTATCAGCCTTATCCAATAACGTACCCATCTCCCAATTATGTCACCACCTTAGAGTTCTCAGAATTCCCAGACCTGCTGCAATGGGCCAACATTCAGAGCTCAGCCAATTCCCATGAAGACTAACAAGAGAATGGAGGAGGTAAGAATTCTAGAAAATGGATATACTTATCTACCAGAGAATGAAGAACCTAAGATTCAGGTTTTCAGGAAGTACCATGATGACACTTTTAAATAATACTGTTCCATTTTGCTTGTTTGATAGACCCTGTGACTACAGATTTCATGTGGGTAAGGAACATGCTAATATAGTACCTACATCACTGTACTGCTGAAAACTCTGGAATGGCACGCTAGGACTGAGCACTGATCAGGCTCCAAGAACAGTGCTTGGTCACTGAGGTCTCAAAGAAGCAAGAGAAAGACTGTGTGTTTACAATTTCACAAAATCACCACACAAACTCACAAGGTGATAACTTAGATGCAAACTAAGCATCTTATTGGAGGCTTATTCTAAAGACTCTACAATGCCATTGTCTGTTTCTCTTTGTTAACTATTTTTTCAAAGCTTTTATAGGAAGCTGTACATTATTGGTTGTTTCTGTTTTAAGAAAGCAGTTAATCAATGGTGAACATCACCCTTGGCATTTTATAGAATTTCTTTATCTCTGAAACAAGAACATGTATCTACCCAAAAACCTGTTGTGAATATCTATTATCTGCTCAGCATCCATTCCCTTTTTGGGAACAGCTCCTTTGCTGGTTCATCCATGTAGTTCCAGGTAGAGCTGCCATGTTCTCATATCCCCCCCACACCCTGACCACAGCCCTCTGATCTGGGAATGGCCCCCTGACCAAAGCCTAGTAAATTATAGCCTCCCTCGCACTCATCCCCAATGTTTCTAACTAGAATTAGCCTAAGGGAGAAAATGGCAAACAGTGAAGCCCAGGAGCAGATATTTCATCTGGAAAACCACCTACAAGGGGAGAGAAAGAAGCCAATTCACACAAGAAAGCTGAAAGCAGGGATTGAGGGATGGAAAGCCTTAACTTCTATTGTTCCAGAAGCCCATCTACACCCTATCCTTACCTCAGATTGGCTATACAGACCTTTCCTTGATCACAAAAGATACCCCTATATCTTTTCCAGAAAGTCCTAATATAAAATACCTTCCTCTAATTCTTCTGCACTAGCTATGCCAACCATGCCAGCCAAATACCCTCTGAACTGAGTGTGGATGATGTGCCTAGAATGTTTTGCATATATGGCTGCCTGCTCCTCACTAACGCTTGAGGGTACCTCTCCTACAAGTAACCATTTGTACATATCCAGTTGGCCATGACCTGGTAGAAAAAGATTATCTGGACCAATAGGAGCCCCCCCTTTATGCCCCACCTCAAAGAAATATGAACTAGAGAAAGAGAGGATATTAAGTCATTAGCACTAAGGTCAAAAGATAAAAGATAGGTAAGAGGTAGAGTTTGAACTACAGTCTACTAAAGCCATGTGTGAGCTGAGGTTATGAGGGGGCAGATACTATTGGTAAGCTGAGAGCCCCAATGAATGAAGCACATGGCCCATTTGAAAGGCAGGGGATGCCTCCAGTCCTACAGCAGCCTCAATCACTAATGGGTTTTCCAGTCTCCTTCTCCTAAAACTTTGCAACAACTCCCTCAACTCCACCATATACAGATCTTTTATATTCAGACAATCCAAGTGAATCTCTCCTCTTTACAGCCAGAAAGTACTAACCAAAAATAATTCCAAATGCAGGATTCTTTTCAGAGAAGTCAATCGGTACACAGAGACCAGATCCATACTACTTCCCTACTGTGTAATATGATCCTACCAATAAATATAGAGGTTAATACTCAAAACCACTTCTCTAATCATCTTGGTGTCAAAAATCAAAAGTGATTTAAGAAACTAGTTAACATCAGCTCAGCATCAAGGAATGCTACAAATCAGAAAATTAAATTGAGTACTATCACTAAAAATGGTAGTTAAAAAATATCTTAGGTATTTCAACTGCATTGTTAAATCACAAAACATACTTTATGACATTTTCAGTTTTCTCTCTCTCTCTTTTTTTTTTAAGTGCACAAGAACTTTATAAATGCCCTATATATAAATGAAATTTCTTCTTTTTCCCCTCCAATTATGGTACATGCTCGCAGGTCCATTTTAGTAGAAAATTGACAAAAGGGGATAAACTGTGTAAGTGAATTTTTAAAAAATTTTAATGTTTTAAAAGATACTTAGATTACATAAATGTTACATAAAAAATATAGGGGTGTGTTAGTAAATTTAATAAAGTCAACAAATATGACCATATGAGACAGCAAACATCCACCAGTAGGCTTTTTTGAGGACCACATCCAGATAAACGAGAAAGTTCCTAAGGCTACAATATTTAGGATCTGCCATCTGTTCCTAGGCAACTGCCAAATAAAAATCACAGTATTACAATCTTGGTAGCTTTTATAGATTTTTTCCTGCTTTCTTGCACTATTACTTACATAAGAGAGCAGGAGAGAAATTCAGTACTGACACATGCTACAACATGGATGAACCTTGAAAACATCATGCTAGGTGAAATAAGCCAATCTTAAAAGGCTACATATTGTCTGATTCCATTTCTATGAAATGTCCAGAATGACCAAATCCATAGAGACAGAAAGTAGATTAGTGGTTGTCAGGGACTGGGGAAGGTGGAATTAGGGAGTAACTGTTAACGGGTAGGGGGCTTTTTTCCCTCAGGTGATGAAATGTTCTAGAATTAGATCACTTGATGGTTGTACAACTCTGTGAATATATTAAAAACCACTATATATTTAGTATGCTTTGTATATTCTAAAAGGGAGAGTTTTATGGTATGTGAATTATCTCAATAGAGCTGATACTTAAGAGAAAGAACATGAATGCACAGCGAGCCAAGAAAAGCCTAAGAGAAAAGAAAAGCCACATAAGTGTTTCTTCTATGGCCTAAACAAGCAGTCCCCAAGAAAAGAGATGCTGCCTTCCTTAAATTCAATCATAAATCAACCATAAAATCTACGAGGTTTTCCCATAGAAATGATGACTGGAGTTCCTCAGAAGTGACAGAGTGATTTTAAGTAAGGAATGTTGGTGGGATTGGGAGACTGAGGAGTTAAGACAAAGCCTAGGGGAGGGCCTGGAGAAGAATAAAGGAATGAGGGTCAAGAGGCACTGTCTGAGGGGACTGAAGAAAGCAAAGAACCAGAAAAGTAAGGGGCCAGAAGAGGGGCTGGGCTGGAAGAAAGGAATAGGTATGTGATTACAAGTTTTAAGAAGAGAGAGGAGTGGTAGGAAACTATGGTGGCATGAAGCTGCTCTTACCTGCTGGTTTTGGAGATGTAATACCTTCCCTTTCTATCTGTAATCACTCACCTCAGTTCCAATGGGATTTCAGCCAATGCTGAGATGAGCCCAGAATTTGAGGCAGAATTAAGGGAACAGGAGCAGGAATCTGAGCTGATTTCAAACTCAGGGTCATATTCAGTTCACTCTAGTCCTTTCTGAAGTCATTCATAGGCCAGTCCTAGTGCCAGTAGTGAGATGAGGGAGAAACTGGGACTACAGCAGTACCAGAAAGGGGAGGGATAAGAAGGAAACCGAGGAAGCTGTACCAAAAAAAAAAAAAAAAAAAAAAAAAAAAAAAGATACCTGCATTCCTATGGTTAGAAAACTACAGAAGCCATCTGATGTAAAAAATAAACTGAGGGTATAATCTAGAACTACATGTAATGGCTTAAGTTGTCTTTCCCTTCCATAGCTTTCATGAAGCTCTTTGATATGAAATGCGCTTTCAGATTCACATTTCACTAATAATGGTGGAGTATTTACTTTGTGCTGGAGCTCATGCCTCTCTCACAAATAATTCCAAATAATGTGTAATTCCAGGCAACAGCCTCAAGAATGGATGTGGAAAACAATCCTTGTTAATTGTGGCTATAAATATCCATTCCATCAAGCAAGAAGACTTTCTCTTTCCCTTGGGGCATGAAAGTGTTACCTCTGAACAGGGTGGTGGGTGTGTGAGAAAAGTTCTAGCTTAATTCTCAATGAATGAGTCCATGGTTGAGATGGGCGTACCATCTTGAAAGGGCAAAACCAGACTTTCCTGTTGTAATGAGAGGGCTCCTCTGGGACTTGCAGTCCACCCTCTTCTGTTTTGCTGCAGAGGAAACTCAGGCAGCAGCACCAAGGCTCCAGGCCCAGCCTTCTCTCTCCCAGCTTCAGTGCTCTCTATATTGCTCCAACATACCGCTTTAAATGACCTTTTTTTTCTCTCCTGTAGGATCAATCCTTTGCTCTAAATTATTACAGCACTAATCACCTGTATTACTTTCTTGGCACTTGCATAGATGTTTAGTTAATGTCTCCTGTAAATAGTTTTTTTTTTTTTTTTACATTTTTTTAAGGATTTATTTACTTTTATCCATTTTTACCAGCCCCCTACCCCCACCCCATTTTTGCTGTTTCTGTGTCCATTCGCTGGGCAACTGTCTATGTTCTTTCCTGCCCTCTCTTCTCAGCCTTCTCCTCCTGTCTTCACTGGGATTAGATCCTTGGAAACTCCTATGTGGGAGAGAGGCGTCCTACTGCCTGCGCCACTTTAGTTCCTGGTTTTTCGGTGCATCTCGTCTAGGCTCTCCCTTGTGTCTCTCCTGTTACGTCATCATCTTGCTGCATGGCTTACAGGGCCTGGCGGCTCACCGCGTGTGGGACCTGGCAGAACATTCGTGCACGGGGCCTGGTGGGGCCCACGCGCCTTTTTTTTTTTTTTTTAATTTTTACCAGGAGGTCCCAGGGGTCAAATACAGGTCTCTCCATATGGGAGACGGACGCCCAACCACCCAAGCCACATCCGTCCCCCTGCTATATCTCTTAAGGTTGACCAAAGATACCCAAAGTTACAGTCTTTTCCCATACAGGATGGTCTTATAATAAATCAGGCTTAGTTTATCACCAGCATTCTAAAAACCAGACCTAGGGAGAAAAACTAGGTCTGGGGACACATGCATGGTTTCTAATATAGCGAATATTTAGCCTACCCTGATTATCACAAAATCAGGGCAGTGAGAATATTCGCATGTAAATAGGTTTTATCTCCCTAATTTGTATCATTCCAGGCCATGTTTTATAGATCTCTTTACATATACAACAGCAGGCTGGCTCTGTACACTTACTGGAAGTAAGTCAAGTATCTTATTTTTATATATATTTGTTTATTCATTTTGAAGGAGGTGGGGATTAGTTGTGGATTAAAAGTCTTATTCTGGAAAGATTCTGAGTAAAACCATTATAATTACAGGAGACCTTTAAAAATATAAAGTCAATAACCAAACCACCTAATTAAAAACTCAAGATTATCAGTAGAAAAGATATTAAGACAGCTCCCCAAAAAAGGTAAAATTACAAATCTTTCATAGTTTTAGAATAGGCTTTTTCCCCTCTACATGCAGGGTCTGTCTATTTTAGGATTAAGTAAATAATTTAAGTACTAGCTTTAGAGATAGCTTGAAAACTGCAGCCAAATGGGAGAAAGTGATAGTAAATTCTGCTTTATTGCCCAGTGTATGGAAGAACCCCATTCTTTACCCCTGAGAAAACTCTGTACCTAAATTTTTCATCTACAGCCTCAGAATATTTTAGGATGTATTTTTCATATGCTCCCACTAATTTTCATAGCACCAGAGAGTGAATTTAGATCCAGAGACATTTTCTACCTTCCTGAAGATTACAAATTAAAAAGCCCACGCAGTGATGGGCTGGAGGTGGGGGGCCTCTGTCTCCTCCATGAAGCAGAGGATCCAGCCAGGCAGGGGCTGCAGTGAAGCCAGGATCACAAGAAGAATGTGCCTCCTCCTGCCAGGAGTCAGTGCAATAGTCAGACTGGGCAGAACGTTAAGCCTTCTTGGGTCTCAAGATATCAAAACAGAAACTGTGACCTGCTTACTGGGAGAAAGGGCAGACTAATATTTTAAAGAAGAGATTGAAAGCTGGTGTTCACTTTATAGGAAACACACAAGGATATAGGATCTGTATATTAACTGGGAGCACATCCTAGGAAAGTGTGGTCTGCATGAGACTCAGTGGGGACCTATTAAAAATACAGACTCCTGGGCTCCCTCCCACAGGAGTGAATCTCAGTTTGTGAGGGGAAGAAGCAGCCTAGGAACATGCATTTTAAACAAGCGAGCTGCTGAATCTTTACACCCAAATACAGTTGTTGAGACCAGTTGCCTGGCAATTTGATGCTTTAGTCCTTAGAATTTAAATTCACACTTAGCCAAGAAGCCATTTACTTACTGTTCATATCTATTCCCAAGACTGAATATTTGATGGGTATTTTAAAGCACACGTTTGTTCTGCAGCATCAAAAAGTTTTAGCTAATATACATATATTTTTAAAAGATTTATTTATTTACTTTATCCATTTTTAACTCCCCCCTTCCCCATTTGCTGTTTTGTGTCCATTCGCTGGGCAATTCTCTGTGTCTGTTTCCTGCCATCTCTTCTCATCCTTCTCCTACAGTCTTCACCAGGATTCGATCCTGAAGACCTCTGATGTAGGAGAGAGGTGCTCTGCCACCTGCCTCACCTCGGTTTCTGGTTTTCGGAGCTTTCGGAGCATCTCGTCTTGTCTCTCCCCTGCGTCTCTCTCCTGTTACATCATCATCTTGCTGCATGGCTCCCAGGGCCTGGTGGCTCACCGGCACACAGAGCCTGGCAGCCCATGCGCCTTCTATATATATTTTTTTTATTTTACAGGGAGGTCCCGGGGATCGAACCCAGGTCCCTCCGTATGGCAGACGGATGCCCAACCATTTGAGCCACATCCGCCCCCCTTTAGCAAATATTTGTCTACATGAAGTCATTAGAGCTGTTCTGTCAAATCAGTAGCCACTGGCCACATGTGAGTTCTGATTGTGAGAAATGTGATTAGTCCACACTGCAAGGTGCTAGAAATATACTCTGGTTTTCGAAGATTTAGTATGAAAAAATGTAAAGGATCCCATTAATAGCTTTTTATTTTGGTTACATGTTGAAAGGATAACATTTTGGACATATTGATTAATTAAAATACCTTACTTAGAAAATTTAAAGTCACATATGGCTGGTATATTTCTTTGGGATAGCAGTGATCTGGATATTTGAAGTAAATCACTCCTTTAGCGGATTAAATGTTCTACCAAAATTCTTGATCACTCAAATGTCTATGTGTAAAATGAGCCTGGCCTGTACATACAGCCACAAATAACTGTTATTTACTTTACATGCACAAGTAGAAGATACAATTAGGTGCTTTCATGTCATCTTTCTGTGGCAGTTGGCTGTCCTTGATTAAACCATGACCATGTAAACTCAAGGTCAATTTCTTTTGCCATGCCCACAGCTTATCAGAAAAGCTATCGCACAAAAATTGAGCTCATCAATGTTGTTGACTGATGATTCCTAAATTAATCACATTGTGCATTTCTGTTATTTTTTTAATGCACATTTATCCATTGGATTTCTCCTATCACCTCTCTATGTCATCATTTTTGGGGGAAAAAATGAATCAAAACTTTGAATGTGATATTAGGTCTTAAAATAATTTCGTTCATTTTTTTTTTTTAACCTAATTAAAAAATAGTACAGATTTTATTTCAGGAGAAAATTCAAATGCAGGTAAGGAAAATGGGAGGTCACCCATAATCACAGCACTCAGAAATAAACAGTGAATATTTGAGTGCATATCCAACCAAAAATTTTTTTGCATTTATGAGTGTTGATATTCAGATATTCTAATTATTTTATCAATATTTTAAAGCTGAAAATGTTGCACTTTCTAAAAGACTACTTCTTCCCCTAATGTCCACAAAATACAAGGAACTACATTTGTATAAAGAAAACATTTACCTTTGACATTTCTTTTAAAGGCACAAGTTTTGTCTGTTTTGTTTTTATTTAAAATAAAATGCTGATTTCCAGAAAAGTTCAACTTATTTTGAGTCATTTTCATTACCACACTTCACACATTACTGAGGCATTTTGGTCAGAGGTCAGGAATGTGGGTATGGCATCATGGGAGCTGAGAAATCATTTACAGAATGCAAAAAATTACTTCACAGTACACTGCCTCAAGGCTGGACTGGCGTGGCATGACCTCTTTGCTACTCAACATGATGAACTTAAGGCTCTTCTCATCTTCCTTCTGAACTCTAAACAGAAACACCATGAAAGGGGGGGTAGTTTAGTGTGGTGGTTTGGAGCACGTACCCCAGAAAACATGTTCTTAAACTTAATTCATTCCTGTGGGTGTAAACCCATTTTAAGTAGGACCTTTGTGATATTATTTCGTTTAAGGTGTGACCCACCCTCAATCAGAATGCATCTAAATCCCACTACTAGAGTCCTCTATAAGCAGAATGAAATTCAGACAGAAAGACATAGTAAGCAATAAACTCAGAGTCAATGGAACCCAGAAGAGAAGGGAGAAGCCAAGAGAGGCCACCGTGTACACTGCTATGTGACAGAGGAACTGAGGACCAAGGATCGCCAGCCCTGGGATACCAGTCCTTGGGAAGAAAGCCTTGATTTTGGACTTCTTCTAGCCTCAAAACCACGAGCCAATAAATTCCCACTGTTTAAGCTAACCCACTGCATGGTTTTTGCTTTAACAGCAAGGAAACTAAAACATACAATGTTATGTTTCCACTCCACATTCAGTTTTAAGCATAAGTATAAATGTTGCCAGCCTCTTTTCTATATAAATACATATAAATTTGTAATATGTGGTGTTTTAATTTGCCAAGGAGCTGCCAATGCAAAGTACCAGAAATGGGGTGGATTTTATAAAGGGTATTTATTTGGGGTAAAAGCTCACAGTTCCAAGGCCATGAAAAGTCCAACTCAAGGCACTGTAAGAGGTGCTTTCTCACCAAAGTCAGTTACTGTTGATCCTGGCATTGTTGCCACATGGTGAAGCAAGATGGCTGCCAATCTCTGAGGCAGTCTCTGCCTTCCCTCCAGAAGCTACCATCTCTTGGAGTTCAGTCGTGAGCAATCAGGCTTGTTTCTTTCCAGGCATCCTATATCAGTCTCAGCTGTTCTGCTTTCATTCCAAGTTCAGGTATAAGATATCAGACATATAGGAGGGCTGGCCTCCTCTTGAGCTGCTCCATGAAGCCTCTTGGAGGCTTCACGCTTAAGCAGTCCTCTCTCGGTGCAGAATCAAATATGTCAGCTCCCTTTTTCCTCTGTCTCTCTGGGTCTATGTGTGTCCCTTTATATCAAACCCAGCAAGAGGGTGAGACTCAACATGAATCATACTCCACTGATGTAATCCAGTCAAATGTGTCTGACATCCACAAAAATGGATTAGTTTAAAACATAGTATTTCTCTTTTTGGGATTCATAAAATAACTTCAAACTGCCACATGTGGTCATAGTCAATAGTAATTCTAATTATTTTAGTAAACTATGTCTAAGTCTGAACTCTTTAAAAGCTGAAGAGGTGAAAGACTCCCTCTTCATCCAACTTTGCATGAGGGGGGAAGTTTTCAGATGAAGTTTTCTCTACCATTTAGAAAAAGCAACTGCTTTTCTACCAGGAGATGCTCTATTTAGATTAGAAAGATGGGAGAGTGCAGTCCCTGTACTTCTTCTTAGGCATCACGCTGATGCTTCTGGCTACGAAGGAGCAGGAGAGGGTGCTGGGTGACTGAGATATGAGGCAGATAATTTTCAAGCAAAAAAATTTAAAGAGCATGTAAAGATTCAAAGTAAACTGGGCAATGGAAGTGGCCCAACTCCAACCTCATTTATTTTTCTGACCACAAACTGGCAGTTGACGAGTGATCATAAGCCTAATTTCTAGCATTAAAATTTTGACATGGTGACCCTGCAATACCACTATTGGGTATATACACAGAAGAACTGAGCAGTGACATGAACAGACATCCACACACCGATGTTCATAGCGACATTATTCATGATCGCCAAAAGCTGGAAACAACCCAAGTGTCCATCAACAGACGAATGGATAAACAAACTCTGGTCTATTCACATGATGGAATATTATACAGCTGTAAGAAGAAATGAAGTTGCAAAGCATATGACAATGGATGAACCTGGAGGACATTATGTTGAGCAAAGGAAGCCAGACACAAAAGGACAAATACTACATGATTGCGTTACTATAAATCAATTACATTGCGTAACATATTATTTGAGTCAAAAAAAAAATTTATGTATCCAGTGCATTTAATTGAGAAATGTATGTATTTATTCATCTGTTTTCTTTTTAGTTTTTAATTGTTTATATTTTCAATTATTAAATGTACAAAATAAAGTTAAAAAAAAAGAAAAAAAAAATTTTGACATGGTACACACTACTACTCGAGAAACCATCCCCTACATGAAACATCACTCTTAATGAAATAAAAGCCAATTTTGAGGATGAAGAGGAAGGATAAAGACAAGTAAAATAAAAATCAGGAAGAATGATTTTCAGAACTCACAGGAAGTATGTCTGTGTGTGTGTATACTGTGGCCTAATAATAAAAAAGTATCTGTAAATTGGATGAAAATTAATACCACATAGTTTTCCCACCCTATGTCTCTAGAGAGACATACCTTTAAAGCTCCTTGGTAAAGACACTGTGGTGGCTACATTACCAACATAAGATGTACACACCACAAAAAGATGGATCCCTGCGTGACTTTCTTTTTAAATCTACCTCAGAATTCGGATGGAAGTCGAGAGAAGATGAAACATGCAAAGCACTCTACAGGCAGACGGGAGATTTGGTCTGAACATGTCTACCGCTCTAGAGAATCGAATCCGCTTTGGAGCACGCTTTTAGCGCTACAACAGCACTCCCTCATGGAGGGCCTGTCACCAACCTCCCTTACAGGGGACGGGAAGATACTTCCCTTCTCTCAAAGTCCAGGGGTTGGCCTTCCATACCCCTCCCACCTTCAAGTGTGTCTTTACGATTATCTTCTCCGTTGAGCTTGATACTTGACTTGTTCCTAGACAAAGGGTGGGTCTAGAAGAAATAGTCTCAGTGCCCCCAGGGAAGCACGGACCACCATCAAGACTACACCAGCCATCACCTGGGAACCTGGGGGAAATTCAAGTTTTCACATCCCGTCCTGGACCTACTGAATCAGAAACCGGGGTGGGCCCAGCATTCTGTGCATTAAACAAGCCCTCCAGGGGAGTCTACTGCATGCTCAAATTCTAGAACCACTGTTCTACTCTCAGCATCACGGAACTGTTCTGTTATCCTGCTATCAGAATACTGTTTCTTAAAGGCACAGGGATTTTTTTCAGTCCCACAGAACAATGAAGTAAGATTATTTCCTCCATTAACCAGACTGCAAACAGTGGTTTTTCTGGTATCTTCTAGATGCAGTAAAAGCAATTCTTTTCTTTAATAACATCATTTAGTCTGGAGGCAACATCTTTAATTTTCAGTACTTGCTATGGTTATTCATGGTTCCTTCTAGGGCACAGGGTGCATTTCTGAGTCTTCCAAAGATCTTTTTATAACATGTTTCAATGCATTCTGGAATCTTCCAAAATATTTTTTTACCCATTTAAATTACCCTACTATCAATATTCTACAACAATGAGCTTTGAATCATGTTTCTTTTTTTATTTGTAAAATGATATATAGATATATATGCATATATGTGCATTTGCTTACATAAATGTTATTATTTTCTTCATATATATTTTTTAAAGATGCTTAGATTACATAAATGTTACACAAAAATTACAGGGATTCCCATGATCTCCACCTCCCATACCTCCCATAATATCCCACAAAAACATCTTTCGTTAGTGTGGCATCTCACCTGCAATGGCTATACACATCCTGGGGCTTTGCCACTAAGCATGGACCATAGTTCACATCGTAGACCACATTCTCTCCCACCATATTTCGATTTTACTGGATATAGAAAAATCTACATTTTAGAGCCAGTCTGCTTTCAGCCACTTATCAACAGTGTCACTTTAAGCAAGTTACTTAATCTGTCTGTGCTTCAGTTTCCTCATCTATACACTGTAGATAATAATGCCCTCACACAGTTGTTACAGGATTGACTGTTAATATACACAATGCTTTTAGAACAGTGCATTTACTAAGCACCTTATAAAGTGCCTATTATTATTATCATCATGGCTACAATTATTCAGGGACCTAGATCACATACAGGCAAAGACATGATGGAAAGGGTTAGAACAAGTGATCAATACTAAGGACAGCTGAGGGCTCACCTCCAGAACTTTGGGGAAAAATGGGATCCAAAGAACAAGGAACTGCTTTGCCATTTGCAAGAAAATTGCCCTTAAAAGGAAGATAATACATGGTAACCTGGAACCAGAGAGCAAATGGCTCATGATCAAAGGTGACTGGCCACCACCTACCATACTGGCCTAAAGGCCCAAATGAAAGATTCAAGAAGATTCGAGAGATAAGAGATTAAAGTACAAATCAATCTACTAGCCCAAGCCAGGATCATGGTTTCACCATAAGGTCCTACATTAATGAATGAGCTAGAAAATAAAGCCCCAATTCTTAAGTGACCAATAACTGATTAATCATTCATTTATGCCCCCAAATTAGGCCCTTGAGCAAGATCTTTAAATTACCACCACTCGAGACAAAATGCCCAAAGGCAGCTAGTTTTTCTGTGGCATTTAGTTGGCTGCATCCCCAGCATCCATTCCCCTCTTCCCTCTTCCTGTTGTATTCCAAATTCTCTAGCCAAGATATTTGGATAGAACAGACACAACTCTCACTCCAAGGCTGCATCCTAATTAGCTGAAGCCAATCAACCTATCCTATTCATCAACCCCAGGGGAAAAGAGGTTCTGGGAAAGGCACATGACCTGAATCAGATCCATCAGGCCAGTGGGAATGACTCCAGGACCATGGTGAAAGTAATGAGGAAGAAGATGCGCTCTTCCTGCTGGACATCCGTAAAGCCCAAGGGGCCTGGGACCTGAGGCAGCCATCTTAGGACTACGAGGGTAGAGGCTGCCTGAGAACAAAGCCCACACAGCCAAGTAAAACGAGAAAGTGGACCATTTAAGCCCTAGAGAAAGTCTTGCTTAAAGGCTGAATATTTCTACTATGTGACCAATACATTCTCTTTGTCATTTAAGCAACTTTGGGTAAGGTTTCTTTTGTTTCAAGAGAATTCTAAATGATATATACTTTGAAATCTATAAAATTACTATTATACATGTAATAAAAACGTGAGAGGGAACAGATGTAGCTTGATGGTTGAGCGCCTGCCTCCCATGAATGAGGTCCTAGGTTCAATCCCCAGTACCTCCTAAAAACAAAAAACACAAAAATGTGAGACATATTCACAATTAACAGTAAACTTAACTGGCCAAGCCATGACTTCAATTTATTTATATATTTTAATTCAAGACATTAGGAAAAAAATGATGAACCAACTTATCTCACTTGGAAAGTTCATGACAATTTCATTTGAAATCTCAAAGTACAGATGCAAGACCTTGAATACACTCCACTTCAATCCTTGGTTTACATAACTTAAGTTTTCATTGTGACAGAACCCTTTTCTGATTTCCCAGGCAATTTCAACACAGAATATTCCCCCATTCCCAGGGGCCATCATGAAAGTGTGCTTCCAGTACTTCACAGCAATAAGGGAGTGAGAGAAATCACAAGGTAAAGATGCATTCCCACTAACTTTAATGAATCAATGGCAAACTTACCTGTTATATAGCATAACATGTGCCCTCCTAAGACTAAGCACCTGCCAGATTTAAACCCTTGCATGTAGATAACAACTCATCTTGATCACTCATAGTAAGTATTATACTATAACAGGTCAGGTCAATTAATATATCACAAGCACTAAGTACACAGCTTAGTTTGTACATTTTTGTGTATGTGGTATAGTATGTTTCAATATCTTGAAATCTGAAAATCTAGGTGAGCATGATACAATTACACAGGGCAACTCTTTCTGAATTTCTATGAAAATCACTCTAAACGCTTAATCATTATGGCTGTTAGGATTGACAGCTCTCAAATACAGAATTGGCTACCTTACAAAACGGACAGCTGGCTCTACTGGGAAATGTTAAAGTAGAGGTGAGATGCCCTTCAAACAGGGTAGCCATAAGGGGACGTTAAAGCACCTGCAGCTCTGTGGCGGGTGTGAAGGAGACTCACCTGCCAGAGCCTTGATGCGGGACCGCTCAAAGAGCCGCGCGGAGCTGTTCTCATTGTCCCAGTCATCCACGTCCCAGCGGTTGTTGACATCACTGTACTGCTGCTGGATCTCAATGTTGTCATAGTCTGTGGCTACTGTGGTCGTCATCTTGAACTCTCTCAGCTGCTCCTCACATCAGCTCCTTCTCAGAGTTCTGTGAGGAGGAAATAGAAAAATTTCTTTAGAGGTCCAAATGAGTACAGTCCCCAGGAAACCTACTGAGGTAATGGTGATTAGAAGGCAAGACAACTCGGGCACTGGAATGTCAAGAACAAGTCCTCTGCAGTCAGTCAAAGCTGGTTCTGAACTTGAGCACTGCCTCGGGGCCATGTGGCCAAGTTACTTGACATCTCTGAGCCTGTTTCCCCAACCATTACGGTGGGAGGACACGACAGACTGCTGAGAGGCCCAAGTGAGAAGACGGTCACCCAACGAATGGTGGGTTTCTTCTTCCTTTCTAAAGCTTAAACTCGGTAGTTTTAAATTTTCCTCAGAACTGGATCAATACCTGTTGGGGGCTTCTGAACGAACACAGTTATGTCACCATAATTAATGTGCGTCACCATAAACTATCATCTTTTAGCTCCTCCTAGAAATTCAGACAATGCTATATAGGGGAACTAACCGATTATTTCATCTAAACATCTCACGGTACGTATTAGGAAGCTGAGGCCTACGATTAAATGAGCTAGTGCGTGTATAGCACCAAGGATAATTCCAGTACTCTGTAGGTGTTCAGTAAATAAAAATCCACAACTATTTATATCATTGGGTCATTACAACTTCTACTACCAACATCAGCACCCACTCCACAGGCCCCAGCCAGGATCATGGTGTTTTTTGGGAATAGATGTGAAACAAGAACCCCGACCCCAACGTTTGGTCCACTTTACCACACTGGCCCTCCGAGTCTCAAAAGAAGTATATTTAGCCTTAAGTACAGCTTTTCCCTTCAATACACGTATTATTTACTCATTCAACTCCAATATACTGAGGCCTGACTATGTGTCAGAAACTCTTCCAGATACTTGGGATTAACAGCAAATAAAATACAGACCTGCTGCTAGTGAAGCTTACATCCTAACAGGAGCACACAAGAGAGTTTACAGAAAATAAAATGAAAGTGAAGTGATGTGATGGGGGGTGAGTGGTGATTATTTTGGATCTGGTGGTGAGGGAAAGTCTCTCTGCATCACTATTTAAACTGGCATCTCAGGGTAAAGAAGAAACAGGTCACTCAGAGACCAAAGGAGCAGCATTCCAGGCAGAGGAAGCGGATTGTGTAAAGACGGCAGAGGAACAAAGAGAAGGCCAGGGTGCTAGAGCTTTGTGGGCAGCGGAAAGGAGACGAGGTTGGAGAGGTACATGGAGAGAGATTGTCAGCCCAAGTACGGTATCAGACCTTCATTCTAAGCGTGATGGGAAGCCAGTGCTGGATTTTCAGCAAATAACTGACAAAACTGTGGCTATGCTTTTCAAAGCTCACTCCCGGTGCTCTGTGTAGATTATTGGGGATGAGAACAGAAGCAGGAGTCAGTTGGGAAGCTACCCCAGAGATGGTAGCAGCCGGGTGGTAAGAAGTGGATGTGCTTTGGAGAGAGGTAAAGACCTGAATCCATAGGGAATTGTTGGTTTAGGTCAGGCTGTGGTTAATCTCCTGCAAATTTTAATTTCACCATAGGGACTCAGGTTCAGTCAGCTCTCCAAAACCACTTGAGTAAATTATGTTAATCTGCAAATCTAATAAGAAGGAGAAAACACACCCCACACACCTTTTTAGTGGCAAGAAGATGTCCTCAGAGAAAAGATGTTTGCTCCCCTCCTCCTGTTTCGAGATTCAAAAATCCATTATGAGATTTTGTACCTAGATGCTCATTTAGTAAAAGCCTTGCTCAATGTGTACCAAGAGTGTGCACACAGACCACAGGCAGCAGGCTAAACCCTAGGCTGTGTAATATTAAAACACCAGACCACCACCCAGCGATAACCACCCAAGAGCTGATTTTTTTTCCCTCACATACTGCAAAGAAATTAAACAAAATAAAGCTGCATATGCAGGGAAAAAAAGTTCTCTTGTGCTTCAAATGAAGCTTTCCCCCCAGTTCTTGCACATAACCACCTGTCACATGCAACCAGGTTTCCGTGGTCAACAAATAAAGCTGAAACAAATTAACTGCACCTTTTAATTGGTGGCACAAGCATAGAACTGCCTCATTTATCACTAGCTGTTTTCTCACACAAGAGCACTGCCCAACATAGCCTGTATCTTCCTAAGGAACCCATGTTTTTCCAAAAAGAAAAAAATCCTAGATGGGAGTAAAATCCTGGATTCCTATCAGGCAGCTATAACCAATTCCAACAACATAAATTTACTGGTAGATTAATTTTAACATCTACATTAGCAGGGTAATTACAAAACTTTTAACACAAAAATTTAAAAAACCTAATCCAAAAAGTATATTCTGTGGAATGAGTTTACAGTCGCTTTTAACATTCAAATCATCATAACTCCCTTCAAAAAATAAATCAATATTGTAGTGCACCACTAGGCTTTAGAAATGGTTACTTTTCAGGACTCTGTCAATACCAAAGACTTCTATACAATTCGGCCTTGGAGGATAGCCTCTCTGGAAAAATGATGTGCGATTTAAGCCAACCCAAGGTGACACTCAAGCACCGCGTACCTCTCCCCAGATCGGTTTTGGCTCTTTGGTGCCACCTGCTGCCTGAGGAGAACAGCCACGCCACAGCCTGCGGGACAGCTCCCAGCCCAGCCACCCACTGCTCCACCCCCAGCGTCTACAACCCTTTCCCCCAATTCATCTCTCTCCCTCCCACTGACTCATCCCCCAGATCACTCATTGCTTCCCACAAATTTCTCCAGGAGCAAGTGTTAATTCTTTCCTAAAGCCCGAAATAATTTAGAGAACTTGAGTATTTTTTCCTAAGTGTTCTTTTAATATCATGGTTGATCCTCAAAACAAAGGTGAAGGGAAGCAAAAGTACCTACTACTGCGTGCACAAAAGAAATACCAATGCTGTAAGTTATTACTTTTACTCAATCGTTTTACTCAAGTGTCTAGAATTTGGATACCAGGGACATTTTTTCTTCAATATTTTCCTGTCCTAAGACATTTGTCCCTGTTAAATAGTTGCTTTCATAGTGACAGAACCCTTTTTTCAGGGCAATTTCTGGAAGAAAAATAAAAAATAAAAAAAGCATGCCCCATATCCACCAGGGCCATCGTGAAGGTTTGCTTCCAGGAAACTGACAACAAAGGGCATCAGTCAGTGAAGGACAGTGTGCAAGAGCGGGCCCATGGCATGGGGTTCCAGCATGTTAAAAACATCATTATCCTCTGCTCCTCTCCAGCAAGGAACCGTGCCAGCTGCGAGGACAGTTTACATCACACATACAGGTGTCCCCAGGAGGTTATCTATAAAGGGCTGCATTTTCCCAAGGTGCATGACCCAGTGGCTGTGAAGTAACCCGTACTTCTTAAAAGGCTGTGGGAAGCTCAGGAGGAGGCAAGAGAAGGCTGGCCATCCTGGAGCTCTGCCTGGTGGCTCCAGCATCAGGAAAGCTTGAGGGGACCGTGCACGGTCAGCATGAGCCACAGTAATCTCCCCTCCTCAGAAGGGCCATCAGAGCTGCCACCTGACCTGATCGCTGCAGCAGGAGCTCATTAAATAATCCCTAAATGCCTTGAATGAGTAAGAGTCAACAATATCCTGTGACAGAGGGGTAATACACATGTTGTGTTAGGTTTTGAGAAGACAGCTAAAAAATTGCTAATATGTTAATAAGGACCAAAAAAACACAAGGACTCCTCAAATTACTCTTCTCTAGAACGTGACCTTCAAACTGCCATTTTCTAAAAGATGCAAAGGAATAACAAAAGCTTTATCATTTTCTGCTTCAATAAGCAGACACATATTCTATTTCTCCAAAGAAGACAGAACTGAATGAGGAAACCATTATCCTAGCCCTGTGAGGCCATGAGGTTCCTACAGGTCTCTCATAGGCTTCGACAAGGCCATAACCGTTAGGGAAGAAACTGGGCATTACCATTCCAAATGTTAGAAGTATCCTATTAGCTCTTATCAACATTGGTTAAAATTCTGAAAGTCAATACCTGGCACAGCACCAGAGTTCTACAGCCTCCCAAGATGCCAAATCTATTTTTCATTTCACACAGGTATCAGATAAATTCACAGGTTCTGTTCTTTATAGTTTCTGTGCGATGTCCCCAAGCTTCCTCCCACCCCCCTCTTCTTTCACTCTACACTATCTCCTGGGGCATTACCCACACCTTGTCTTTGACTCCTACCCTGTGCTAACAACTACCCTCAACCAGGTTCGGCCAGACCCTGTCCTGCTCGCCTGACCCAAGTTTACAACTGCTCCCCGACAGCGAAGTGTGGTCGTATCCTGACAATCACCAACTCTATGTGTCTAAAACCAAACTTATAAAACCTCCCTCCAAACTCTGCTTTTCCTCCTATTGTTGCTCCCTCACTGAATGGCACTCTTGCTTCTAGTTACCCCAGCCAGACACCTTGCAATCACCCTCATTTCTCACCCTCCCCCTACAGTCATGCCCCAAGCCTGCTTGTACCTCCAAAAAATCTCATGACTTATCTCAAGCAATAGTTTCTTTGCCAAGAGTTTCGCTTCTAATTTTAACCCCTAGTCTATTCCCCAACATTGCCACCAGAAGGACCCTTTTTAAAATGTAATTTTAATCATTTTATTCCCCCAACTAAAATCCACCAGTGGCTGGCTCCCCCATGACTTCAGAATAATGCCCAGAACCCTTAGAAAAGAAGACCCTTCATGAGGGGGTCCTGCCCATCTCCCCAGCCTGCTGTCATTACTCTTGTCCACTCTCATCTAAGGTCTAGTAGCTCCTGGGGGAAAATTCATGCTCTTGTTTTACCTCCAAACCTGATACCTGGACTCCTAGCTCAGGTATCACCTCATCCAGGAAGCCTCTCCTCATCCCTCCACTACCACCACTACCACCTGGTATAAATTAGATAACCTTTGAGGCTGGCATATGTACTCACTCCCAGACACCTTAGCACACCTCTGTCATTAATCTTATCATTCTAAGACTGTCTCACAATTATAAAATTTCTATTTGGTTATCTTCAATAGGCCATAGGCTTTTCATGTCAAGTCCTCATCACCCTGTCTTTGAATCTCCCAACTCCTAGCACAGTGCCTAGAAACATTAAGTGCTTGCTAATTAGTCTGTGGGCTGGCTGGGTGGGAGGCTGGTAGATGGAGGAATGAATGGTTATTGGGAGATGAGGTCATAGGGCAATGTCAATTCAAGCCATCATTCTGGTACTGTCCCCATCAGTCACAAAGCCCAGCACACATACTCCTGTGTGCTACATAGATCCGGCAGGCACTATGCTTTGAAGGAAATCACATGTTTAAAACACACTTTTAATAAGGTGCTTCTTATACACATATTAAAATTTAGTTTTTGTTTTTAATTTAGTTTTTACTCATGAAAATAATTTATGTTTTGCTAAACTACTCAGGCTTCAGTGAGTAAAGCAACAAATAGAGAATAAATGAATTTTTATTGGAACACAGAAACTTCCTTAAATCTCAATCTTAAAGTCTTAAGAAAATAAAAATGAAGATGGTGACCAACATTTACCAATCCCTTCTATGGAGGAAAACCATATGCTATCAATTACTTTGGCAGAATTCATAGATCCAAATGTTCTGCAAACACTTAAAACCTTCCCACTTTACTCATAAAAGACTTGGGAAAGCATACAGTGACTGCTGGTGTGCTAGCAAGAAAAAAAAACAAAAAACTGCTCAGAACTTTGAAGGGACCAAAATTGAGTGTCTCAAAATTTCAAATAAGACCTGAGAGAGTTCTGCCATAACCCTCAACTATTCAATTGCAAAAAAAAAAAAAACCAAGAGACACACACTGTTTACAATTTGCCTTTTGAAGCATTCTGCAGCATGTATAAAATTGCCAAAAAAGAGGAATGTCTGCAAGATGAGATGAAAATGGGCCCTGCTGACCTACCGTTACGCAGGTTCACAGAGCTAGTTCCACAAAATGACTAAAGAGTCCATCCTAAACATTCAGAGTTTTCTATTCACAAATGCCAAGATATATGTGAAAAGTCCTAACATGATAGTTAACAACACAAGAAAAGCCACATGTATACAGTGTCTTTTATAAAAGTATTATTCACTTTAAAAATGATCTAGGTTCCATGTAGCTTTACAGGAACACATCTAGAATAGAAAAAGCATGATGTAACTGTACAATCTAGAGCCAAAATTCATAGAATCGGGCCATTTTGAGAGGGAAGAATCCTCCAAGACCCATTTCATTAAACCTCATTAATAAAAGTGGTCTTCACATACTCTAGAACTGTACTATCTTTTGTCTGTTTTACTTATCAATGTCAGAATATACTGAAAACTCCCAGTACGATTGTGGATTTATCAGATTTTCCTTATAATTCCCTGGGTACATACAAGATCATGACTATTTTATCTTCTTAGTGAGTTGTTAACATTATGAAATATTCTGTTTAACCACTATTAATATATCTTGCTGTGGACTCTATTCTGATTGATAGTAGTATGTTCCTGGTATGTCTTTGTCCATCTCACTTTAACTTTCTTGAGACATTTTCTTTTAAGACTTTTATTTTTTTAAAATCCAATACAAGAGTCTGTATCATATAATGGGTAAGTATAATCCATTTACATTTATTAGAATTCTTGCCATATTTGAACTTATTTGTTTTGTGCTTTTTATCTTAACAAAAATGTGGAAACTGGAGTCCAAAGGGTTAAACAACTAGATAAAGTCACTCAGCTATGAGCTCACTGTTGAATCCAGCCAAAAGCACTCAATTTAATCTTTAAAATGCAGAGAGCTAATGAGTATAAAAATCAAAGAAAAGTCTAACACTATTAAAAACAACTTAATTTTTGAAGGCTTACCTTATGCCAGGCTTTCTCATTCAGAATTCCCAGCAACCTTTGCAGGTAGATACTATTATTAAAACCCATTTTACAGATGAATAAACCAAAGTTTTGCCTGTGGAGGCACAGCAAGGAAACAAAGAAGTGAGGAGGATTTGAACCAAGTGTGTATAACTCCTAAACCTTAGGTTTAAACCCCTAAATTAGCCTGCCTTCTGAGGCACAGCCCTTTAATAATGGTCCATATCAGAAAATTATCTAACGGACCCAAGGTACTAAACAAATGAGGAAATGTATTAGCCTTCTTCAAAGTCTAATTACAGCCTCAGGCAGCATCCGTGCTCCTAGCTCATGCATTCTTAATGGGGACAGTATTGTCACCAAAGCGGGGGAGGTACTCTTTTTAATGTAAGCACAGACATAAATTAAAATTTCATAAGCGTGCAATGAGGGAAAAATATCTGAAAGACTCCTGGTGGGGGAAGGGAATAATGAGGTGGGGGGGAAGGTTGGGCAGCACTGTCCACGCTACAGAGAAAATGCCTATCTCCTTTAAGTCAGTGAAGACCTGAAGTCGGGCCTTAGAAGACAAGAAGATGCAGAGCACATTTCTTTGTGCCAAAGAATTAGAATTTCATATACCATGGGGTCCCATTCATCATGTCTTGACATAAAACTCACGGTAGGCTTCTCTCCCCAAACGCTAACATGCGTACTTTAGGGGAGCAGTGAAGGTTTAGCCATCTGCCTGCAACACTGAAAGACTAAAGTGCCTATTATGAGCCTTCCTTTCCTTCCCCATATTCAGGAATGACCTCTTTCCTACACAGATGAAAAACACCTCTTGAAGGTGGGTTCTGGCTTATAAATAACAAAGCTCTAGAAAGATTTTTTTTTTTTTTTTTAAATGGGCAGGTTAAACCAGGTTCTACTCTTTGAAGGAGCAAAATTAACCCTTACTATGATGGAAATTAATTATTTTAAAATACGTCACTAGTGGGAAATACACTGAACAGAACTACTTTTATTTTAAGAGTCCACTAAAAAGATCCTATGGCCATTGTGTAAGAACTTACTGTTACATAGTATAACCAAAAGTCCACTTCAACAGGGAACAATATAATATAGGGGGGAAAACAGAACATCTCCCTTCTTCCTACATTTTACAGAATAAACTACACAAGGAACAGTGAAATTATAAATGGATCTATATTTGAGTGTCTTATGTTTGTAAACAACAGGAAATGTCTTAATATACTGCATAGAAACATTTACTCATTTACTATTTATACATTAAAATTTCAAAGTACCTTATTTCATTAATTCTCTGCCTATATATGATACCATCTAAATTCTAAATATAATTTTATAAGCCTAATATTTTAAAAAATCAGCTTTATTTTGAAAGTAGATTGAGAAAGGTTAGTTTTTCCTCTGTTCATTTATAAACTTCAAAATTTCCTAACTTGAAACAAACTAAAATTTTAAAAAACAATTCCTACTGGGGGACGGATGTGGCTCAAATGGTTGGGCGTCCGTCTGCCATATGGAGGGACCTGGGTTCGATCTCCGGGACCTCCCGGGAAAATAAAAAATATATATATAGAAGGCGTATGGGCTGCCAGGCTCTGTGTGCCGGTGAGCCACCAGGCCCTGGGAGCCATGCAGCAAGATGATGACGTAACAGGAGAGAGACGCAGGGGAGAGACAAGACGAGATGCTCCGAAAGCTCCAAAAACCAGGAACCGAGGTGGCACAGGCAGCAGAATACCTCTCTCCTACATCAGAGGTCTCCAGGATCGAATCCTGGTGAAGACGGGAGGAGGAGGATGAGAAGAGATGGCAGGAAACAGACACAGAGAATTGCCCTACGAATGGACACAAAACAGCAAATGGGGAAGGGGGGGGTTTAAAATGGATAAAGTAAATAAATAAACTTAAAAAAAAAAATTTCATGGCTATCCTCGTGACGTAAAACAAGTCAAAATCAAAGCTCGTTTCTATTCTACTTACAGAAAAGAGGATTTAAAGTAGAAACAACTCAATACAGATCTAACACCATGGTGAGGTTTCTGAGTCTCTATAAAGAACCATTTGGGGCTTATAAAGAACCTTTTGGGACAGTTTTTAATTACATTAGAGTACAGTTCTAATGGCACTGCTACCAAAATGCTCATCCTGAATTTCAGTGAGTTTGGTATTTCACTGCCTTTTCTTTGTGCAATTTCTTAAGTCAGATTACGTGTGCCCCAACAACAGCAGCAATAACGTGCTTTCTATTTGGAAGCTGGCTTTGACTCCTAGAGTAGCCCAGGGTCAGAACTCTCTGTATTTCTCCATTTATCAAATAAAAATGTGTCTCTCAAATACCTGGAATAAGGATCAAATGGGAGAAGTATGTAAAACTGCACTGAAAAGAAACACTAAACCAAATGATGTCTCTCTCACACACACACACAGACTCTCACAACTCACAAGGGCTGGCACAGCTATTTGTTCTGTTCATCTTTATCCTGCTGCAACCGAGCACAGCGAATGACCCATAACAGGTGATCAAAATCCCCTGTGAAGTGAAACGGTGAAATGGCAGGCAGTGGGAGCAGTGTTACCATAGAGCAATTGAACTCTGAAACACAATGCCTCTTTCTGCCAAAATAATATGTATCCTGGACCCTAGTAAAATTCTGTATATATGGAGGCAACCTTTTCTTTATTCAGACTCATTTGGCAAAGACTGATTTTTGTAAGAAATGTATTTTCAACTGTCACAAAAATGAGGGATCATATTTGGACAGGAATGAACCAATCACTAATTTCATAACCTCGTTTCGATCTACCTTACAATATATTCATTTTTAAAATGGAATATTTTAAAAATCACTTTCCTCTGCACAAAGACCTAACACCCAGGCTGTCTAAGGATACCCAATTTTTCAGAGGTTTGATAATCATTTACAAAAATTTCTCTGGAGAGCAGTTCAAACAACTCTCACTGTCTGGACTAACACTTAAACAGCAAGCCTTTCCCCTCTGTGTATTTGGTGAATGTTTCCCAAACTTACTTAGAAATCTGTAACTTTTCATATAAACAAAATGAGCAAAAGTTGGCCTATGGTTTAAAAGTGGTGATGTCATTCCCAGAAAAACCATTCAAATAATTATCACTTCAACACGATCAAACCTCTATTATTAAAATTAGACCTGCATACTACTTGATTCCAAAGGTGCTCAAATCTAGTTTGGTAACAAAAGTCAGTTAGAGTAAATGTGGATTTACTTTGGCTCTTCAGAATATTAAAACACTACTATAACAAAAGGAAAAATAGAAAAATGGGGCCTCATCAAAACAAAAACCATTTGTGGATCAAAGGACTGTATCATAAAAGCAAAAAGGCAACCTACACAATGGGAGAAAATATTTAGAAATTATATTACATTGATATGTATTTGTAATTAAATATTTGGAATTACATTGATAAAGGATTAATATTCATTATATATATACAGAAATCCTTTATCTTAACAACAGAAAGACAAACAATCCAATTAAAACATTGACAAAAGATTTGAAGAGAAATCCCTCCAAAGAAGATATACAAGTGGCCAGAAAGCACATGAAAAGATGCTCAACATCACTAGCCATAAGGGAAAACCACAATGAGATACCATTTCATACCCATTAGAATGGCTGCTATTGAAAAAAAAACAAAAACGGAAAATAACAAGTGTTCGAGTGTTTGAGAAGATGCAGAGAAAAAGGAACACTCATTACTGGTGGCAATGTAAAATGGTGCAACCACTGGGGAATAGTTTGACGGTTCTTTAGAAAGCTAAGTATAAAACTACCACATGACCCGGCAATGCCAAATTTTCAGTTCTTCAATTCTGCTTTCAATTCTTTTGGGTATATACTCCAAAGCAGGGGCTCAAGCAGGTATTTGCACACCAGTGTTCACAGTGGCATTATTCAAAATTGCCAAAAGATGGAAACAACGCAAGTGTCCATCAACTGATGAATGGATAAATAAAATGTGGCCTATATATAAAATGGAATATTACTCACTGTAAAAAGGAATGAAGTTCTGACACATGCGACAACATGGATGAACTTTGAAGACATCATGTTGCATGAAATAAGCCAGACACAAAAGGACAAATATTATATGATCTCATTGAAACAATTAGAATAAGCAAACTCAATGAGTCAGAATCTAGAATATAGGCTACTGGAGGGCAGGGTAGGGATAGGGAATAGAAAGTTAAGGCTTAAAATGTACAGAGTTTCTATTTGGAATGAGGGAAGTGTTTTGGTAATGGTAGCACAACATTAACAGCGCAATTAATAACACTGAAATATATATCTCAATATGATTAAAGGGGGAAATGTTAGATTGCATACATGGCAACAGAATAAAAATTTTTTTAAATCCACGAACTATACTATACAGTGAACCCTAAGTGAAACCATGGACTTTAATTATTAGCACAATTATAAAAATGTGCTATCAATTATAACATGTTCCACACTAATGCAAGGTGTTGGTGGTGGTGATATATGGGAATCCCGTATTTTATGCATGATTGCTCTGTAAACCCACAATGTCTCCAATAAAGAGAAAAAAAAAACACACTGGCATACAAGAAAAATGAGCCATGGTGTTTAAAATATTGCCATAAGTTTAGAAAAACAGAGGAGCTCTCTGATTTATAGCAGCATGAGTTTATTGTTAGTGACCAGTCACAGGTAAGTACATCTGTCCTAGAGCCCTACTGCAATCCAACCAAGCCAAGGTGCCCACCAGCCAGCTGGGGGATGCCTCACCCATCCTTCCCAAAAAGACACAGGATAATGCACAGCCTATCCAAGGCCACATGGACCTGCAATTCAAATTTACTTGGCTCCCATTCTATTGCTAAAGCTACTTCAAAATGAAAATAAGATTTAGCTAGTGAAGTCCTCAATCTAGGTCAAGAGCATCAAAAGAAACCAGCAACTTTTCTTGTTTCCCCAACAGGGCAGGAAAAGGCTTAAAAGAAAAAGAATCAGCACATCCAGATCTCTCTGAATTCTTTAAAAGCTCCCTTGTGAGGTGATTTTGGAAACTACATCTTGGAACTACTTTCCTGACCAAAATCAAGCCTGTACCATCATCTCTTCAAAAGATGTTATTAATAAATCAGTTTGCTATTTCCCAAAATATCTACAATATAGCATGTACTTTGTTTTTCCTGCCCCAAATGCTTTCAAAGCAGTTAGTTGCTTCTTTTGTCAAAATCAGCCATAGAGTGAGCTGGATGGCAGGGCAATGTGGAGCATTTGGAGGGAACCAAGTTCTGTTAGCATTCTCCATTCCTACTCAGAGAGACAATCAGAGACAATCAGGGACAATCTGGGACAATCTGGGATGGGGCGCCCAGCAGTGGCTGGATTTTGAGACCTGTCTGAATGAACCCTAAAGCTGTCTTTTGTGCCATTAAAATCCAATCCCAAGATTTTACAGAAAAGCATGAACAATATATTATATGCCTGTCATATGAGGTATATAACCAATGCTTGTGACTGTTCTAAAACTGTGTTTACAGTTATAAAACTATTTAACTTATCTCTAGGTTAGGCTAACTAGAGCAACAAGAAGAAACCACTTTAAATAATGGTTACAAATACGTTATTCACATAAGGCCTGTTATTAAATTAAAAGGACAAATGAGGGAAGGGAAATAAAAAGCAATCTTATCCCATCCAAGGATAAGAACGAAGACTGTATCTAACGAAGACTTTTTAATCACATTTTCAATGATGAGGCTTTTTCTCAATAATGTGATTTTAAACGTAAGAACAACAGATAAATGAGAACCAGGTCACTAAATATTACCTCCTCCAGAAAGGCTCTTCTGAAACCCTCCTTTCCCCAGGCCCAGCCCAGGGCCTAATCTTGTTGGCCTATATTTTCTCTTCATAGAACGTACAACAGTATTTAAATAATTACCTGTGTAATTATTTGTTAAATGAGTATTTTGCCTTTTATACTATATAGTTCATGAATTATTAGGCATTTCCCTCCTTTTCATCAATGCATCCCTAGAGCTGCATACAATGCCTAACATACAGAAGACAGTTGGTAAATATTTAACGAATAAACTTTATAACTCAAAATTTTTTCATCTTAGAAGAGCAATGAGGCACTTTCCCCACCAAACTTGCTACTATCAAGAAGAAAAATTCTCCCATTTATCTAATGATAAAACTGTCCATCTGTAAGCTGAAGACTAAATAAGAAAAAAAAGCTAAGATAAGCCCCTGAATGATCTAGAAATCATATTTTATTTTCCACTAGATTTACCACATTTTAACTGTCAATTTTCTCACTGATCAAAGGAGTAACTTCAAATGGTAAGAAAAATGAATGGATATCCTGTCTAAATAACAGAGGTTAATTTCCTGAGATGAATTTTCAGCTCTACTAGGTCACCGCTGGAGGAACCGTACGCAAAGACTAAAGGGCTGTGGATCAGGTCTACTGACATAGCACAGCCCCAAGACCTAGCCAACACTTCCATCTCTACCTGTGAAAGCATGTTTATCACCATGGAGGACCCAGTCCAAGAAGGCACGAAAAAATGTTCAAGCACATGTTTACATTTAGATTTTTCAAATAAAGTACCCGGAAGTGGATATGGCTCAAGCAGTTGAGCGCCTGCTTCCCACATGGGAAGTTCCAGGTTCAATCTCCAGCCCCGTACCTTAAAAATAAATAAATCAAGAGATAAAACTGAAGCAGTTCAAAGAAAATGTGGCAAGCTCAGCAGGAAGCAACAGCAGGTATTTAACAAGCTAGTGCAATCCGAGGAGACGCCATGGGCTAAAAAATGAAGTAACCGACCAATTCAAAAGTGTCCAGAAGGGGGCAGCCAGGCTATAAGATACCTGGGAGATCCCACCCAGGACGATAGTGGAAGGAGCAGCGAGAAGCCTATAGGGGAAAAGTCTTGAAGGGACACCCAGCAACTATGTTCAAGTAGCCTCAGGAGACTTGGAGAGTTGTTGGCACAGACTCCCTGGTAGGCCATTTCACAGCTGCTCAGGGTTAGGAGGAGCTTTCTAACAACCACAGCTCTCCAAAAATGTGGAGGGCAGGCATCACCAAGAGAAGTTCATGCAGGGGGAGGATTACCGTCTGACAGGGAAGCTTCGAAGGGAATGCAAGTGCTGTGTGGGAAGCCAGGCTGCTGGGCTTCGAAGATCCCTCCAACTATGATCTGGTTAACCACCAAGTATTTACCACTGTTGTGGTCCACTACAATGTCGTAAGACATTGTACTCCAGACCTGGTTCCTAAGTTGTGCACGATACTCCCTCTTCAATGGGGCTCAAAGGATATCTCAAAAGAATGTTTTTTCTATCTATGTTTAACTGAATCTCTATTACTTTAATTCTAACCATTCTTTGTTTGGGTATTTTTATATTAAGAAAATATTTGTATTTCCAATATAAACAAAAGCATTTTTCCACAAACATCTGTGAACATTTTCATTAGGTTTCACGACCCCACTGAAAATAATGGGCAAAAAGCTTTAACATTTTGATGACAACATTAATTTTAGATATACCATTGGAAATACTTATATCAAAACAATTACTTAAAAAAAAACAAAAAATAAAATAAAACAAAACAATTACTTTATTGGGGAATTTTACACTTTCATTTCTTAAGGGGCCAAGTAAAACATCTATTTATTTAAAAAATTAGAAAATGCTGCCTACACTGGGGTAACTTCTCTTTCACCCAGGGTATAATACTGAGTCTGGGATTGTGTCTTTCACAAGAGGAGGAAACATTTCTGCTACCTAAATAGATGTGAAAATGCAAAAGGTTTTTATTTTTAAAAGTCAGACTATAAAACAGCTTGTGCTTCACAAAGTCCTTTGTTGACACAGCTTAAATGAAAACTTCTTTGCCTCATCAAATGGAATGGGGGCATCTTAGTAATTCTTAGTAATTTCCCTAAGATATTACTCCCTTACTTTCTTCCTGATCAGATTTTTGCTCTAATGGAAGGGATCTGAACCTATCAGTCCCACCAAATCTACTTAAAAATCAATACACACACTCATCATTTGTCATTTTGCAGCCAAGTCCTAACATAATGAGACAGATACTCAGAAGACCAGTTGGTGAAAAAACCAAACCAAATAATCAAAGTACTCTGCCAGAAAGCTATGGAATTTGTTTTGTTATGGCTGTTTTAAGTTGAGTTCCCCCAAGAAAAATGTTCTTATCTCAATCATTTTCTATAGGTGGATCCTGAGAGCACCAAAATGATTCCATTATTTGGAAGTACCAAGAAAATGTGAGAAGGCCATTCACCGTAACCACACTCTGCTATGGAGGATGAAGTATTGGGCATTTAGAAGTTTGTCAGTCAGAAGTTCATTGGTTTTGCCTTTTGGCCATGGTCATGGTTTTGATATTGTTATGCTGCTCAAAGGAGATGATATGTCCAAAGACTAGAGAGGGAAGACTTGTTTTTACTCAGATGTAAGACCAGGCAGAGATGAGAACCCAGATCTACAAAGATGGCTACTTTCATGCTCAAGGACATCTTGCTTCTAAAGCTTGGACACTCTTAAAATCTGCCAGATTCCTCAGATCATCAAGGGTGTGTGTTGAGGGGGGAGGGATAGTAATATTTAAAGGGACCTGTGTCAAAGAGATGTCTCTAAACCATCTTTTCTTGCACTGGGCCTGCACAAGGATAGCCAGGTAGGATGTGCGAGGGCACTGACCTGGTGAGCAAGGAGACCCCTCACATCACATCTAGTCTTCCATGAACAGGAAGGCAACCATCTGCTTATCCAGGAAGAGCGCCAAAACGGAGCAAGCAAGGAGATTGCGTGTAATACATCCGAATGGAGACACCAGTCCTGGGGGCAAGTCAGAAGTCTTGGGGGCAGGTCAGAACAGAAGACCAGGATCCAAACATGTCTTTTAAAAAAAAATTTTTTTTAAGTTCAATAGAGTAAGCTCCACATGGAAAAAGGATTTTTTAAACCTAAGAATCACTGAAGACTAAGAATGCAGCCAGCTGTTAAAACCCCTTAGTGTGAAATCCCAGAGTGATTCCTGTGCCAAGAAAGAGGCCAACTACACCGGCAGGGAGTATAGGCTCTCCTTCGCTTCCCTCATGGCCACAGAGGGAACACGGCAGCAACGTCAAGTGCGTTCTTCTCTAAGGTGAGCTGGCTGCTCTGTTAGCTCCGCTGGCTCTGCAGAGCTCCCACTGGGCACTTAAACGAGGGCAAAGCCAAGAAGTGCTGGCCTTCTTCAAGCAGACTGCTCACCACTCACAGGCTCTCCAGGATCGACCCTCTTGCAGCTCCAGAAGTTTCCTGCTACCCAGCTCTGTTGACTTTACAAAAGAGGAATGAAGAACCAACCTTCCCCTTGCTCTCTGTGTACATTCCAAAAGGAAAAAACAACAATAAAAAAGCTAGAGGTTGCCCTTGGTTTGCACTGAGATAAATTTTTCATTAACACATTTCTGTCTGACTTCAGGCTAAGTCTGTTAATCTTTCTCTATGTACAGAACCTTGCAGGAAAGGCAGGCAGGGGAGCCTCACCCATGAATACACAACCTGGCCTCAAAATATATCCTCCAAAGTGAATATTTATTTCACCTAGTCTAAATGGCAGGAACTATCTTCCATCTCAGCTCACGTCTCTGTTGCCAGAAATAGATAGCTATGTCAGGAGTGGCCTTCTCGAAGTAAACCAACCCCTCACAGAGGTGGAGGGGAGGGAGGGGGGCTGGTGGGTAGAGGGGGAGGCAGGTAAAGCTAGACCACTCTGGCAGCCTGGCCACCCCCACAGCACTAAATTGACGCCAGCTGCCCATTACAGTCTACATTCCTTAGGTCCACATAACCATCTCCTGACAAGACTAACAAACCTTCACCATCATCTTCCAGATGACAGCAGGGATAAGGCTTTCGGGGCAAGAGAAAACCTCAGGCTCCCGTCACTGCCAAAGTCTCACACTCTTGAGGAGCATACTTGTACCTGCCCTGCTGTGAAGAGCAGAAACTCTGTATTTACAGATTTTGTAAGAAGAGTTCAGCCAGAGGGTAGCCCTTCCTGAAATTCCATTCCCAAAACATTTGTGGATATTTTTCAAAATGTAGGAAGCACACCATAGAAAGTTCTTTCTTTAACACAAAGTTTTTAAGAGGTATCAAAGCAGCCTTGAAAATCTATGGCTTGAAGGAGCATTCATGGGTGAGCTGCCAGTAGAGGGTGGGGTGATGATTTCAGCAATTCCCAAAATAGCTACACCTTTGAGAAAAGGCAGTTGTTAAAATTCAATTACCTAACAAGGGTAACACATTAAGTCATTGTTCCCTATGTTTGAGATCAGCTTCTATTACCAAGAAAGACTTGAGGGGAAAGAAGACTCAAGACAGGTAAACTTTGGTAGAAACAAAAAGAAAGCCCTAGCACTGAGGGGTAGGATAATAAAGAGGTAAAGAGGAAACTCACTGGTGGTGGAGTGAGTCTCAAGGGAAGAAGGAAAGCACCCAAGCAGGCTTAGAAGACGACTTAATGAGTTCAAGTGGCTAAGAGACTTCAAAGAGAGTCGGGAGGTCATCCCAGAGGTAACTCTTACGCACACCTCAGTAGGAGCTCATAGAACATCTAAGTGCCTATCACCCCACTCAGTGGGGTTCCTGAGAGCTCCGGAGACACCCTGGTCCTATATAAGGGGGGATAGCCCCAGAGACTGATGCCTTATCAGTGGGTTCTATTTTGGAATCTGTGCTCCTGAGAGTGACAGAATTAGACTCAAATAAGTCCTCCCTGCACATGCTTCACCAGTCCCTTCTATTCAAACCTATATGTGATGCTGGAGTTTTTAGGTATACTTCCAGAGACTGGAGCCTCCCGCCTACCTATGTGCCAGGTGTGCATGAAATCTAGGTGGAGCTGCAACTCCTACCCTACAGCTCAATGGACTCATCCAAGTCACCTGGTGAGGAGACAACGATGGGAAATGGCCATCCCCGGGAATGGAGAGGGCCTGAATCTGCAGGCAGGATCATCCCACCCACCATATCCATGGGATATAAGGCCTCTCTCACTTGGAGTTGGAGTGGACATCACCATCCCAGTCCCCTCAGGATTGGGGGAAGAACTATGGACTAGAGTGGACTGGATGGTATTCTCTTGTTCACATATGGTGATTCTAGCAATGCAAGAAATTGTAACAATGAGGTGGAGCCAGTGGCCACTTGACACTTTTGGGGTAGGGAGGGGATGAACAGTTGAAATACAGTGGCTTCTTTGGGAGTTGGAGGTTGTCCTGAGTACTGTTGTGGCAACGGATGTAGGCCATTTTAAATCAGCACACACCACTCAGAACTGAGTGCGAGAGAGTGTGGTCTACAGTGTGAACCGTGGTCTATGGTTGGTGGCAAGGCTCCAGGATGTGTAAGTTCATTGAGGGTGGTGGGCCACACTGTGGGAGATGTTTGTGTGGGATGTGGTGGGAGGTGTGGGAGGTGGGCAACATGGGAATCCCAGTGTGTTCCGTGTAATATTTTGGGTAATCTAAGCACCTCTTAAAATATATGTATATATATATATATATATATATAAACAACATTTTTGTAAGCAAATACACATATATGCATATATATTTATATATCATTTTGCAAATGTTTGTATGTATTGTCAGAATTTTGATTTTTACCCATAATAAAAAAAAACAAAAACAAACAAAAAAAATAGATATGGGGGTTTCTATTGGGGTGATAAAAATATTCTGGAATAAAATGTTGGTAATGATTGCAAAAAAAAAAAAAAAAAAAATCTTTAAGATCGACGCAGGTCTCTAAAAAGATAGCTCATTGTTATTTTAATTTGCATTTCTTTGCTTATTGTGATGCTGAATATGTTTTCATATACAAATAATTAATCCTTTATTTGGACATGTTACTAACCTATCTGTGACTCAGTTTAGTTACCTGTAAAACAGGAGAAATAACCGAGCCTCACTCAAAGAAGTATTTTAAGTATTAAATGAGTTCACACATGTTAAATGGATGTGGAACCTAGCATAGAAGCATTAAAAAATTAACTATTACTGTTATTTATACTTTTTAACTTATTTCTGATACAAGGAACAAATCTCCCGTTGGGAACAACAGCGCTCACATTGATGGTTACTTTTTCTGAAAAGCACAGATGAAATAATTACCACTGGGTAACAAAGAACCACTAAATGTGCCCATGTATAATTCTAGAAGGGAACCTTCCTTCCTGTTATTTAGCTAAAATGTCCAATAAACCAAGGCTATTTTTCTGTAATGTAAATTAAGGAAGTACCACATTGAATAAATAATTAATTGCATAGCCTTTGGTTGTATTCACTTGCTTTGTAATAAAATTCTGGTTTCCCCAGACTGTTTTTTTTTTTTTAATATACTTTTTTTCTTTAAGATACTTAGATTGCATAAATGTTATATAAAAAATATAGGGGATTCCGATATGCCCCGCTCCCTACCCCTCCCACAGTTTCCCACATTAACATCCTTTATTAGTGTGGTATAACTGCCACAATTGACGAACAGATCTTGGAGCATTGCCACTAAGCATGGATTATAGTTTACATCGTAGTTTACACTCTGTCCTGCACAATTTTGTAAGTTATGACAAGATATATAATGGCCTGTATTTGTCATTGCAACATCATTCAGGACAATTCCCAAGTCCCAAAAATGCCCCCATATTACACCCATTCCTCCCTCTCCCTCCCCCTAGAACCCCCAGTGGCCACTGCCTCCACATCAATGATAAAAGTTCTTCCATTGCTAGAATCACAATAAGTCTATAGTAGAATACCAGTAAGTCCACTGCAGTCCATAGTTCATCCCCCAATCCTGAGAATTCTATGATGGTGATGCCCACTCCACCTCTAACTGAGAGGGCACCCAGATCCCATGGGCAGACAGATGGGGCTATCCTGCCTGCAGCTGTACACTCTCTCTGTTCCCTGGGATGGTCATTATCCATAATCATCTCCTTGTTAGTTGTCCTGGGTAAGTCCAATGAACCGGAGAGTAGGTGTTGCAACTCTGCTGAGATTCAGGGCCCAACCAGCACATGGATGGACCAAAAACCCAAGTCTCTCAGACATACATCTATCAACTCTAGTACTGACTTTAGGTTCAAACAGAAGGGGCAGAAGAGCCATGTGTAGCGAAACCACAACTGAGTCCAACTCTGCATAAATTCCAAAGTAGGGCCCACTGGCAGGGTGCCAAACTCCTGAGCTGTCTACCCTGCCTAGAGTATGGCCATCTCCACAGCCCTCTGGAGACCTGCTATTTGAGGCAATATCTGCTTTGGCAGTCAATGAGATCCTGCTGAGATATGCATAAGTGCAACCTCTGGAATGACCTCCTGGCTCACCCCAAAGTCTCGTAGCCACACAAGCTCATTTGTCTTTACCCTTTTCCCCTTTTGGTCAAGGTCCTCCTCCAGCTGCATTGGTAGTTGGTGCTTGGTAGTAATTCCTCGGCACCAGGGAGGCTCATCCCCAGGAGCCATGTCCCACACTGGGGGGAAGGCAATGCATTTATATGCTAAGTTTGGCTTAGAGAGACCAGCCTAATTTTTTTATAACCAAAAAAAAAAAATTCCCCAAAAGGAGTTTGGTTAAATAAATCATAACACGAAGAATATGTAGATTCTAGTGCATCAAATAAAAACAATGATATTTTATATGTCCACACAAAACATGGATCAATACTCAAGATAAAGTAGCAGTTAAAATATGAATATGATGACTCTATTTTGCTTAAAAACAAACATATACCTGGAATAACATATACAAAAATGTTAAAAGTAGTTAGTACTGCATAGTGGGATTAAAATTGATTCAAATTTTCTTTTAAAAAAAAAATTTTTTTTTTCTTTTACTTAACTATGTTTTCCAAGGTTTCTATAAAGAACACTTTATTTTTCATATGAAAAAAAAAAGGTTTGTACAGGTGGGATTCCAGTGTGGTATTCAGTATCTTGGACAGAGCAGAATCATCTGGCAAGATGGATCTCTCTTGGATAGCAAGGTTCTCTCTGACAGGAACATTATTTGGTCAGATTGTGGGATAGCATCTTGTAAGGGGCTCCCTGAGCTCTGAACTTGAGATCTGCACCCCCTCAACCTCCCAGATATAGGCAAGGGCCCCTGGGGTGATTTTATCCTCCCCCCTCAACACCCATCCTGATGCCCCAAGGCTTTCAAAACAAAGCTCTGATGGGCACGCAAGGACCAGGCTTCTCCCTTCTCTCCTCCCATAAACCCACACACCCTCATTCCATGCATCCCAATCCCCTTGCAGTTCTCAAACTCTGCGTGCCCACTGGAAAGCCCCTCTGTCATACCCTGCTCAAGCTTGCCTCCTCCAGAAGGCCCTCCCTGTCCTTCTCTGGGTATCTACCACAGCACTCTGCACCCTGGACTACAATTGTTGGCCCTCTCCCCTCCCCATTCTTGACCGTGAGTGGGTTGGGTGAGAAACAATGGGGAGGGGTGCACCAGACAGACAGAGAGGGGGATCATCTTAGGCAATCTTAAAAAAGAAAAACAGCTTTATTGATGTGTAATTGACATGCAATAAATTGCACAAATATAAATTATACAATTTGCTAAATTCTGACAAATGTATATACCCATGAACACATTGCCACAATCAAGAAAATGAACATCTCCATCAGCCCCCAAAGTTTCCTCATGCCCCTTTGTAATCCATTCCTCCTCCCCCACATCCCACCCACAGAAAGCCACTATCACTGTAGATTACTTTGCATCTACTATACAAAGAGAATCACACCATATGTATTCTTTTTCAGTCCAGCCTTTTCACTTGGAATAATTATTTTGAGATCCACCCATATTGTTGCATACAGCAATAGTTCATTCCTTTTTTATTGCCAAGTAGTATTCCATTGTGTGGATATACCACAATTTTTTTATCCATTCCTTGTGATGTACATATGGATTGTTTCCAGTTTAGGGATACTACAAATAAAAGCTGCCGTGAACATTCTTGTATGAGTTTTTGCAAGGACATATGCTTTGTTTCTCACACTTAAGAATGGAACAACTGGGTCATATTGTAGAGTGAATATTTAATTTTTTAAGAACCTGCATCTTAGAGCATTCAAATTTTTTAAAAACAATGATCAGACAAGTGCCCCAATGTCCCAGGTGATATCCTATTAATAAAAGGAAGATGATAGGATTAATCATTCTCTGTAACTTTTTTTTTTTTAAGGAGGTACCGGGGATTGAACCCTGGACCTCATACATGGAAAGGAGGTGCTCAACCACTGAGCTACACCCACTCTCCTCTCTGTAACTTTTTAAATCCAATCTTCACAGCTAAAGTTGTAAAAGTAAGTTATGCCTATATTAATTACAGTTAAATAAATATATGTTCTCTTTCTATTGTCCAATTGTCCTACATGGAGACTCATTCTTTTCAGTATTTGGATGGCTCCATTAATTGCTTCTTTCTCTGTAATTCTGTAACAGTAGTGTTGTGAGAAAGGTCATGGCATTATGATTATATCAGAGTCTTGAAGAAGGATCTTTTCTTTATATGTGTTCCAAGTGAAGACAGTAACCCATACATGTGACTTTGGGGACACTATATTCACTTTCTGTGGCTTTAATAGCCAACCCTATCAACACCCAAAATCAGATGCAAGATTTAAAGGGTCTTCCATTTAACAGGGTATTCAACAGTAAATACTACATGAACTATGGATAGAAAAGTAATTGTAAGTGGAAATATCTAACTTGACATTTACTTATACACCCTCTCCCCTCTCCTCCATCTTTAACCTGGTTAAATTCAGAACACATAAAAGTGTACGGTCTACAGAATACATAAGTAAAAGAAATTCAAAGCATAGAAGATAATTATAAGAAAAGTGAAAACATCGAGATACCTTCTTTGGTTCTATCTAAATTTCACAGGGCTGTGGTTTGTTTTTGCTTTTGGTAAATATTGTATTTAATATTCTGTAGATACACTAAACTGCCCATCGATTTTCTAGATACACAGTTTTTAAAAAGACTGAGTTAAAAGCATAATAGAGTCTGACAGCTTTTATTGTTTCTATTAACTTTTCTGCTCTAGTTTATACAAGCCAATAAATCTAATTCTTATTCCACATTAAAAGAAAGGAAATCCACCCCATAGTCAATTACATTTCTACTGGAGGCTGGGAGTATCTTTGCTTAAGGCATGTGACACATGTCCATGTGTCCTCAGCAGGAAGAATACTGCGGTTTACATAAGTGTTCCAGAAGCAAGGCTTTTAAGTAACAAAACCCAAATCCCATATAAAATGTTACCAGCCTGCTTAAGACTGACACCCACCTCAGTGGTAAGTCAGATGGTAAGTAAGGCAGCACAAAGGGTACTAGGTCAGACACCTGCCAGGAGGTGAGCGGGAAATCAGCTCTAGTGGGAATGGCATACTCTTAGAAACAGGTGATAAAACTCCTTAGATCCAGCAATTCCACTCTTAGGAATCTAAGGAAAAAGATGAATTCAGATAAAAATCTGAACGCAATGATATTCAACATGGTGACTTCATAATAGCAAAAAAAAAAAAAACTGAAACCGCCTAAATGTCAACTAACAGAGGACTACACCATGAAAAATGTTTTCAGGCAAATTTCCATGTGGATAAAACTCATGGTATAAAAAAGTTAGCACAATTACATAAAAGCCAAAGTGTGGTGTAACTAGTGAAAGGGAGAAAATGTGCAAATGTGAGTAAACAAAAGACTAGGAAAACGTACACCAAAACGTTATGAAGGGTTAACTCTGGGATTACAGGAAAGTTCTTTAATGTATTACTTTCAGAATCAGAAATCATTTTTTTAAATCACAATACCCTTGAAACAAACATTTTAGAGGTTTTGTTTTTTGCTTTTTTGTGTTTTTTAAAAAATGTTCCTAAAAAGTAAAAAAGATTCAAACAAAAAGTACTACAATATTTCTCTGGAAACATCTAAAGAACTAAATATATTCACCAGCAATGCTGAAGGCTTTTTTTTTTTTTTTTTTTTTTTTTTTTAAGCAAAAGTAACAGGAAAATCATTTAGAAAAGAGATAATTAAGAATTACTTCAAACCACAGAATTTTCAACAGGATTAATTTAAATGGGACATGGTGGGAAGTGGCTGTGGCTCAATCAGTGGGGCTCCCGTTTACCATATGGGGGGCCCCGGGTTCGGTTCCCGGGGCCTCCAGGTGAAGGCAGGCCCGCCCGCACGGCGTGGTTGGCTGACCCAGCGAGCACAAGCAGCAAGGGGGGGATAAATGAATAAATAAATAAAATCTTAAAAAAAATAAATAAATAAATAAATGGGACATGGTTATAAAGCATTTAAAATACAATATTCAAAATTTTACTTTACATGCAACTTTTCAGGAACATATTTACTCCAAGAACCAACAATTTCTGATCAGTTCTTCAACAAAAATGTCAACCACTACAGCAGTTCAATTCATACCTAGTTAGGAATGAAATCTTTTCTATCTACTTGTAGGATAATTGAAAGACAACATATTTAAAAATTTTTAAACCCTGTATAATGTGGGCAATCTTCAACCCTTGAATAGGGATTTGGAGACTCTTCACAATCTATCACTATGTGGGAGAGAAAGTAAGTCCTCCCAGAGACAGGCTGTGATTCCTTGGGAATTCAGGTTTTCCTGTGGGTCAAGTTTATTATTTACAATTTCTATGCACCCAAAGGATGACTTATTATAACCAATCCTTTATTATTTCTTGACTGACTTACTGCCACAGCTTCTTAACTCGTTTCCCTTCTATGCCATTTTGCTTTACTGAAACCCATCCTCTTCCACACTGGAGCTCAAATGAGCTTTGAGAAACACACAAACTTACTTAAGATCTTCCAATATCCCTGCCCCTTCATCTTTAGGGTAAAATCTAAACTCCTTTCATGACATCAAGACCTTCAATCTAGCCTGAGTGCCCCTCCCTCCTCCACACGCCCCCTCTGCTCCAGCCATAACAGAACAGTGCCCCAAAACACCTGCTTTCTTCTTTCACCCTGCCTTTGCACATGCTGGACCCTCTGCCTGGGACTCCCTGACATCCTAGTCTTTCCCGCTAACACTATGCAGTCTCCAAGAGTTAAGGCAAGTATTATCCCTCTTTAGGAAGCCGTCCCTATCCCCTCTCATCTGGTACCTACCTGAACAAGACTCTTAACCCAGCAGTTACACAGATCATGGCACTGACCACAAGGACTGCTGCCCTTTTCACCAATTCTCTGCTTCCTCCTTGGAATATTCACCCTATGAAGGCACAACTGTCTCATTCCTGTGCCCGGTGCCAGCACAGATCCCAGCACGAAGAAAGTGCTTGGCATTCCATCACTCCAGCCTACAGAAGCAGTTATCCAACTTAATCCAATAAAAACACATCCAGTACTCAGGGAAAATTCAGATGTGATAAATTAATCAAAGTATCCAGTTATTTTTAAGTGCCTGTTTTCAATCAAAAATTTCTGGAGACCTGCCTTTGCAACAACTCTTCGTCTCCATTTCAGTAGTTTTAAGATTGTTTAAAATTCCCTTTTTCTCTCTATTTGTGGAACCCACCTGGATTAAAGCACTACCAGGAACCTCCTTAAATATTCTCTGTATTAAAAGATCTGTTTATAAAGTCTCAAAAATGTTATTTTTCATCCTCTGCATCATCACCCCAACAAAATCAAACAGATTCTTGGGGTGGCTCTATGAGACTGGCATAAATGATTAATACCGAGGTTCTCTCATATTTTTATAGGAACAGAGCTAGGATTAAAACTTTTAGGCTCAAAGAATAGACCATAGGTCCTTTCCTTGATCCAGAAATTTCTAACTAATAAAAATCACAATGAAAAGATCATTTCAAAGTAAAGAACATTTTCTATAAATAACCAACATTCTCAGTAACACTTTGCCACACATTCCCAACCAGGAATTTCTGTATGCGTGCTCTTTGTAAAAGCTCTTAATCATATGAAATCGTATTAGCTCCCAAGTCAGAATTACGATTTTAAAAATCAGTAACCCATATCTGTATATTTTCATGTATTTTTCGAAGTATTTTCAATCACATCATTTTATTTGATCCCATTTTCATAACTTATTTCTCAATGTCAAACCCAAGCACTAGAAGTTCTTAATTTTCTATTTCTAGAAAATTTGAATTGTTATTTTAGTCTCTTATGGTAAGAGTAATTTTAATTTTTGCCAGGGAAGCTAAATATTGTAAACAAGTATGTCTGGTCAATGGTTAGTGTCTCTTTATAAAATGAGTTCTTTGCAATATTAAGAACTTCATTAAAATTGACAGTAGAAAAATAATTCACGGAAAAGTGTGGAAAATTCTGTGTGGTTTTTCCCTAAACAAAATGTGCCATCTGGAGTTATTCTGCAACCAAAAATACATCAAGAGATAGGACTTTTTTTTTTTTTTTTTAAATAACTGGGGAGGGAGGGAGACTGTAAATCACAAAGAAGCCACCAGAATGAGATAGCGTGCAACACTGAAATCTGAGAAAAAGAATCCCAGAGGCCCGCCAGAAAGCTCACAGCCAGCTGATCATTCAGGACCTGTGACACACCACCCTCCATAATGAAGCAAGAAACAGCACCCTGGGAACAGAACACAAACAGAATTCAACACACTTCCAAAAACAAAAAGCAAAATGAAAGGAAACGGATTTCAGAAAGAAGACTACAGTATTCGGTCTCACAACAGTCTGTCTAGAGGTGAACCTTGGAGGCGAAGTTTCCTCAGAAAGGTCCAACCTTACCTCCGGCTGCCTCTGACCATAGGAAAATCAGTTCACCTCCCTGGTCCTCAGTTTCCCCATCAGGAAACTGAGGCATTAAGGTAAGGCCAGTGGTGTCCTAACTTGGCTGCTCACCACAATCACCTAGGAATTAAAAACATACAGATTCCTAGGCCCTGTAGCCTGGGGATTCTGATTCAACAGGGATGTACTGTGGCCTGGAACCAGTATTTTTTTTGTTGTTGCCATTTACATAGTATTTTATTCTTTTCAAAGTTCTCCCCAATCCTATCTTAAATTTTTTTTTTTAATTTTTTATTTATTTTTATTGTGGGTAAAAATAAAAATTCTCACAATACATACAAACATTTGCAAAATGATATATAAATATATATGCATATATGTGTATTTGCTTACAAAAATGTTATTTTTATATATATATATATATACATGTATTTTAAGAGGTGCTTAGATTACCCAAAATATTACACGGAACCCACTGGGATTCCCATGTTGCTCACCTCCCACCCCTCCCACCACATCCCACACAAACATCTCCCACAAGTGTGGCCCACCACCCTCAATGAGCTTACACATCCTGGAGCCTTGCCACCAACCCTAGACCACAGTTCACACCGTAGACCACACTCTCTCCCACTCAGTTCTGAGTGGTGTGTGCTGATTTAAAATGGCCTACATCCGTTGCCACAACAGTACTCAGGACAACCTCCAACTCCCAAAGAAGCCCCTGTATTTCAACTGCTCATCCCCTCCCTACCCCAAAAGTGTCAAGTGGCCACTGGTTCCACCTCATTGTTATAATTTCTTGCATTGCTAGAATCACCATATGTGAACAAGAGAATACCATCAAGTCCACTCTAGTCCATAGTTCTTCCCCCAATCCTGAGGGGACTGGGATGGTGATGTCCACTCCAACTCCAAGTGAGAGAGGGCTTATATCCCATGGATATGGTGGGTGGGATGATCCTGCCTGCAGATGCAGGCCCTCTCCATTCCCTGGGATGGCCGTTGCCCATAGTTGTCTCCTCACCTTTTAAAAGCCTCTCAGGTGATTCTGATATATACACTCTTAGAAACCACCAAACAAGAGGATCTGCAAGATACTGCCTCATCCTTGTCTTAATTACAATTTAATCTCATTGTCACGAACCAGGTCCACTTTTTTTCTGGAAGATTTCTCTGTGTGCTATTCTGAAAACCAAAAAGGTGGTACTCTTTTTTTTTGGCCAAAAGTGGCAATTCGAATGCAAATTTCAAGAGCTTGGAGGTAGGAGAAAGCGCGCAGGGGTGGGGGTGGTGGCGGGGGAGAGCTTGGAGGTAAGTTCTCTATTCTTCCTCCAAAATTCAAAAGCAGTCTGAAATTTGTATGCAAAGGGGACCAGCAGCTTCTTCAAGAATTACACAGTGGCTCTCTACTACACAAGATATTGATTAATCAATGCTTGATTCCTACTATTATTCTTAGCATTTCTTTTTGGTCTTTCCAACCTTCTATTTTCCTGTTTATAGGAGAAGTTAACATTTCCTATCTAGCTCTCTGAGCCTGAAGAAAGAGAATATAGAAAACCTGGCAGAATAAAAGTGCTGGATATAATTCAAAACAGCAGGGTAACAAAATACAAAATACATAAAAATTACTGGCAATGGGAAAGGAAGGGAATATGCCTCTTCCAGCAGTCAAAAGTACTTTTGAAGAGATTGGGGAGGGGGATAAAATAAACACAATGTCTAAGCATGTAAAAGTCCATAGGGGTCCCAATCACTTATTTCTCAGGGAGAGGGGGTCGATATGGTGCCATTACCACTTGCCAATGAAGATGCTTGGATGCAACCCCATCCAGAACACTTACCTGGCAATCCTAACAAAGTGAGGAAATGAGGCATGCAACGGGCACTCACACTTCACCCTGGATTAATAGCAGACAATGAACCACAAGGGCACAATAGGAAAAACTCTCTCATGTGACTCACAGACCCTACTAGGCAGCTGGGACTCGCACCCCTGGGCCAGCTGCAGGCATTTGATTCATGGTATTCTCAGCGCCCTTCCTACCCACTCCCCATGCCCATGAACACCAGGCATTTTCTTTGTGGTGGGCTCAGGGAAAGCGAGGGAAATCTGTTCCTGGGCATTCACTGATGGCCAGTGAGATGCAAGGGAGGAGACCCTGGATGGTTAGACTGGACTGCTAGCCTAATGAAACCCTCCCCGTGTGAGGGTTTCCTGCTGCTGCAAGGAAGCAGATTCTCCAAACAGGACTTGCCTATGGAAAGTATCACTTAGGAAATCTACATCTTTTAGCATACATCATTTTCCCTCTAACCTTTCTCATTTCCATGATTCTACCTTACCTGGATCTTTCTATGATGTGCCTGAGTATAAAACTGAGTTCCCATCGCATCCTCTCAACACTTCCCTGTCCGAGCCCCGCAAGAACACGGTGGTCTGCAATGGAACTTTGTTACACTGAAAGAAGTGCAGGTACCATCCTTCTCTCCCGCATGCTGGACACAGCCAGGGGTGGCAAACACCTGAGGCAGGTCTTTCTTCAAGAGAAGGAATAAAATCTCTCTCACCTAGTATTACCCCAATTACTCACGGTTTATTCAGTCCCTTAAAGCACATTCCTGGCTCTGCAGAAATAAAGCAGCATTCTATCCTCCCTGGCCCTGGACTCCTCAGGGATTCTCATTTTCCTGCCCTCAGTCCTTACTTCACCCTCTTTAGGCCAGCCTGCCTTAAATGGGGCCTTTCTGCAAGTTGTGACACATAATCCACTGCACCAACTGCTGCAGGGCTTCTGCCAAAAGGGCCATTGAGAAAAAGGTTGCCCAAAAAGTATGCGGTAACTCGGTACCGGCAAGTCCGGCTGGATTAGCTCTATTCCAAGCCAGCCCTTCCTGTGTCAGACTTCTCAAATGTTCACGGCCCCTGCCCTGTTTTGCTGACATCCTACAAGCAGCCTAGATTGTTCTTCTGCCATGATAGAAATATTCAATACCTTCCCTACGCAATATGTTAGCTATGAGCCATATGTGGCTCTTGAACATCTAAGTGACTGGTATGAATGAGAAACTGCATTTTTAAAAATTTCATTTTAATTAACTTAAACAACCACATGGGGCTAGTGGTTACTGTATTGGATACCATAGGCTAAAGCCACAATTCTGAGAACAGACCAGAGCATAACGTGGAAACTTGGCTGTACATTAGAATCACCTAGGGAGCGCTTAAAAATTCCAGTGTGCATTTTGCACCCCAAGCAAGTACTTTGGAGATGGGACATCAGGTAATTTCAATGTGCTGCCAAGTCTAAAAACCACTGCTCTAAAGTGTGAAAAGTTCTACTGTTATTAGCCAATCCCCAGCCAACCAGACACTTGCAAGCACTAGGTCATGTAACCAATGGAGTCAAATATTTCATCTATCATGCAAATCAATCCTATGACATTTATCTTATGACACTAGGAGACCTGTAAAAAAACAAAACCATGTCCAACAGTAATGTGCTACTAACGGAAGCAATGAAGAGAAAAAGTGACAGCTAGGAAGGAAAGGTAAAAAGAAGGTGGGAAAAAGAGGGTTTTTTTTTCCAAATTATCAGCATCTAAAACCTAGCTAGCATGAATCCTTACAAACAAATAATTCACTTTCTGTAAAGCCATGAGTTAAACAACAAAATTCACCTTCAAATCCACAATTTGAACAAACAGCTCTAATTGGATTTTTTCCTTGGCTAACCCACCTAACCGGCTATCCGTGCCTGAGAGTAAGCTTTCAGCACTGTGCATTTTTCTCCAAAAGATCATCTGAAACCTTCATCAGGTACATTTAATTTTTAAAATGGCAGCAATTAAAATGCCAATATTGGTCCCCAAACTGTTTGCTGCTCCAGCTCACTGTTCTCCAGCAGGCACAATCTCAACTTTCACTTGCCATTACCAATTTCACCAAATATTTCATTAACCCATGTGCAGCTTCTTCTCTGACACCTGACTTAACAGACGGATCATATCTAGAGTATAAAAAATGCAAAAAGACATTCAGATTTCCACAGTCTCTAATCTTCCAAACAGCATTTCCCAAAGGCAAGCAGTGCCCTTCAGGTTGAATGCTGACGGAGTTTCAAAGCTGATACAAAAAGCTCACCAGCATTTTCCAGACAGCACTACTGAAAATGAAAATCAGGAAGAGATTTTAATGGGAAGAGTATTTGAAGGTCACTCTTAATGATAATAAAATATGTTCCCTCTAAATGGAAAGGTGAAATATGAATGATCCAAAATTATACCTCCCCCCTCAAATTATTACTAAAGTAATTCAATCACAAAACTAGGAACCCAAATTGTAAGGGCTTCAATAAGTCACCTCAACTAATGAAGTCCCATCCAAGGAGCAAGCCAGCTGAAGCAAACCTAGTCTCTACTGCTGTGGCAAACCAGGCTGGATTCCTTTACATCTCGGCCTCAGTGGGCACCCAGGGCAGCTACTCAGAAACAGTTTTTCACCTGTCCATTCCAAAGGTGTGTGGAGAACACGGAATTTTTAAAAGTTAACACTGTACTTACCACAGATCTAGACTATACTTCTGTATATACGTATAAATGTATGTTATAATTAATGAGGTAAGAGTTCCCTTTAACTATATAACTAATGTTGCCAGATAAAATACAGGACAACAAATTAAAATTGAATTTCAGATACACAACAATTTTTTTTAGTACAAGTATGTCCCATAAATTGTTGTGTATCTGAAATTCAAATTTAACTGGGCATCCTAGTTCTTTTATTTTGTTTTTCCTAAATCTGACAATCCTATATATAACTATGCCGGGAACACCCAACCTGGGAGAAACAGGGAGGTCTAGTTTTGCCACTCCCCACCCACTCACCCATTCACCACTCTTATAATTCAGGGTCACCTGTAAAAACTATGATGTGCTTTCTAGTGTGGCCACTAATGAGCCACATCCTGAAAAATGGAATGCCCTAATGCCCATCCTTCTTTGGACTAGAGATGCTAGTTATAAAACAAAGTGCCAGACACACAGATAGCTTACAAAGTAAAAGTATATTTGCCTTTCAGCGCCATTCTCTGAGTAAAGGGCTCTGATAATATAAGTAATTTAGTTTGATTGGGTACCAGAAACAGAAGAAGCCATTAGTAAATGCTATCATTCAATAAACTTAAAAGCAAAATTTGCTTTGGAGAAATAATACCAAAGATGACAGAAAGTAAACTAAATATGTGAGTGGTTATTATGTGAATTAAGTATCTTAAATGTAATGCCAATTTTTAAATAGTTAACTCTATTGTATAGTTATGTGCCCAACATTCTCAACATTTTACATGTTTTATTGCATTTAATTCCAATACGCTAAAAAGAGAGTACCATCACCATGCCCATTACGCAATGTGAAGAAACCAAGAGTAGTAACTTGATAAGACTAGTGTGACCATATTACCCAGTTTGTTTCAGACACTGTCTCAGTTTATGCCAGTTTATGCCTGGTGCCATTGTTAAATGTCCCCCATTTCGCTCTCATAAATTACCGTTTGGATAAATTACATGGTCCCCTACCCGAGTCAAATAGTAATTAGAAGAGGCAAGGTTCCATCCAGGTAGTATGACTACAGAAAGCACTCAATCATGGTAGATACTGCCTTCCAAGTCTTACCTTCTATGGAAGAGGACTGGGACAATGAGATTTTTCACTTTTACCTATAACATCCTAGATTTTCTACATGGTTACAAAGTATTGTTGTTGATTGTTTGCTTTGGGGGGGGGCTTCCATAATTTTTCAAAACTACCCTTCATCCTTCTTTTATTTTTTTAAAGATTTATTTTATTTATTTATCCCCCCCTTGCTGCTTATGCTTGCTGTGTCTGTTTGCTATGTATTTTTCTGTGTCTGCTTTTCTCCCTTTGTTGCGTCATCTTGCTGCACCTGCGTGGGCCGTCAGCTCCTCTCACAGGCCAGTTTGCCCTCACCAGGAGGCCCCGGGAATCGAACCCAGGGCCTCCCATATGGTAAACAGGAGCCCAACCAGTTGAGCCACAGCCGCTTCCCCATCCTTCTTTTAAATCACTGATAATATACAGTGCAAATTATCAGTAGGGAGAAAGGATTCCTCAGTCTACATCTACATCCCCAGGCCTGAAAAATTTTAAATGTATTCAGCTTATCAAAGTAATATTTAACCAGATCCTTTTCCATTTTGGAATGAACTTCACCTTCCTTTGGCCTGGCCCGGACATAGTTCTTGGCTATTTTTATTAAGACAAAGGTGGATATGCTGTATTTGCTCACTAATAATAATGTTTTCAAAAATATCTCTTTTTAAAAATTCGGGTATAGTATATTTTCAAAACACTTTCTATTTTCCCAATAAATGTTTACCCATTAAGATTAGCTTAACAGCATAAAAACAGCTATCATGAGCATTAACTTGCAGGCTCACCTCATATATACAATTTTGTATATTATTTAATTTTTATATTTTTGTTTTTAAAATTTTTAAATTCAATTTTCCATCTATACAATTTTAAAATGCATCACATGTGGTCTGAATAAGCAGCGGTATGATGCCTTTCAAGGTTCAGCACTTTGAAAACAGTCACAAGGAGGCTAAGTATTTCCATATATCTGTAGATGGCTCAGAATAACTATCATTGACTGCACATGAGAACTTGAGCCCTTACACTTATGTGAAGCTGTGGGACCTCATCTACCCTCTCTGAACCTGTTTCTTCCTTTACACGAGATGGATGCACTAAGAGCTGTAGGACCCATCAGTTCTAAAACTTCTAATTCTATGTATTCTCTACAACCATCCTGACCATGAGCTACAGCCTGCGATATGAAAACACTGCTCTCCCACAAACTCTCCTAACGGCTGGCTTTCTAGCTGGCCCACAAGGGTGGCCTGTGAGAACCCCCACTGACAATCCTTGAAGGTGAAGAAATAAACAATCCTGCCTCAAAAGCAGACCTACACTAAGGCTATCATTGTGAAACCCAGCACAAGCATCTGAGGTTTTCCAACACCAGCCATCTTAAAATTAAAAGGAGGCTGGGGTCGGATGTGGCTCAACTGGTTGGGCGTCCATCTCCCATATGGAGGGACCCAGGTTCGATCCCCGGGACTTCCCGGTAAAAAAAAAAAAAAAAAAAAAAAGGAGGGTGAAATCTCCTCTCCACAGAAGCCCTGCGAACAGGCCTGGGAGCAGCTGTGGTGAACAGTGAGGGTTCCCATGTTTGTAATGTTCCTTGATATATTAAGCTTGACTCCTGTCAGCCCTAGGCCATGTGAAAAATGTTTTTTTTTTTAATGTTTGTTTTTGTGAAGGGTCATGAATGCTTCATCTTTGACAATACTAACATCAACAAAAAGGATAAGACTGGGAACTGTGACTCTAAAAAAGATTTTCTCTGTCTCAAATCCTCACAAGTCACTTTCAAAATTCAAGTCTACTTCAGGTCAGGTCCTAATTTTAAGGGCAGTAGGTGGGCAGGAGGTGGTGGTGAGTTAACTGACAGATTTAAGTGTGTTTCCTGTCATGAAACAACAGTTACCCTTTCACATCTTTTAACTCACAAAGGAAAGAAACAAAAAAACAAAGGGGAAAATGAAAATTGAATTCTCAGCCTGGATGTCATATGATTTCTAATATAACTTGAATTTATCATTTTTTAAAAAAAGGTAATGCCACAAACTCAAAGGTGTGGGGAGTTACGTTTGCTCTGTATGAGGACAGACTAGACTAGTATATCCCAAAGTATATTCTATGAAACCTTGGATATACTTGGATATATCTGAGGGAGAGGGGGAGGGAAAAAAAGGGAAGGGGAGAGGAGAAACTTCTAATGTTCACACATATCCAGTTCTCTTAATGGCCACATAGAAGGATTACACTTATCTGCTTCCCCTGCAGTTGGGCAGGGCCATGACATTGGCTCTGGCCAATGGCCTGTGTGCCAGTCTACATGGTGAAGCCACCATCAGCTAGAGTCCCTGAGTGAGAGGCCCTATGATGGACATATAAAATGATGGCCATATAAAATGAGGGAGAAATACTCCTTTGTTATTTTAAGCCTCTGAGCTTTTGGAGATGTTTGTTACTGTAGCACCAGCCTAGCCTGCCTGATACACTAGGGAAGAGAATTTTTCTTAAATAAGTCTATATAAATTGACAAAAAAATAGAGAGAGATTTTTGGGGGGTGAGGAGATAGTGAAATAAGCATACAGCAAGAACGAATCTTTAAGAATGCCACTTGAGTCTAGAGAATCTTAAATCAATCACTAAACCCCAGTAAGCTAAAACTAAAGTCCACAATATGTATTAATTTAAAGTGGCCAAAGTTTATTTGTTTGTAATAAGTTTGTTGTGGGGGGGGGAGTAAGGGTAGTAATATCACTTACTGAGCGTCTATATGACAGACACTGAGAAATGATGTGTACACATGGCTGCATTTAATTGTCAGCACCACAAAATAGATGGCATCATCTCTCACTCACATGACAAAACTAAAGCTCTATTACATAATTTGTTTGAGATCACACAACTAGTAAATGGCCGTCATGTGGCTACAGTCTGAATTCTTTTTACCACACCATCAGTTTGAACTAATGAAAAACTGATTGAAAAAGTAGTTTTGAGTTTCACTACTCTGAAGCACTTAAAAGAGTGTGAAAGCATTGTAGAATAAAAAGAGGTGAACCGCTGCCACGTGGAAGGCCCTCAGCTTTTAATGAATAAATAAGATGTTCTCATAGTACCATACTAATTGTTTGCAAAGGAAACATGCACTTTTCAAAATGAAATTTATTTTTTCAAATTATAAAAGTAGCACATTCTTATTTTAGAACACTAGAAAATACAGAAAAGCATTGAGACAAAAACAAAAATCACGAGTAATCCCACCTACCATACTCCCCCAAAAGAATTTCCATCTTATCTTTTTTTCATTGTTTATTTTTCTACATAGTTGAGAGCATACCATGTATATACTCTTGTGTTCTGCACCTCCCTTATGTTAAAAATCTTTCCATAGTGTTAGGTTTTCCTTAATAATAATGATTTAATTAGCATAGTAATAGCTAACACACGTTAGTCTAACCACTTTTCTAACACTGACTTATTTCATCCTCACAAGGATTAACTACTTGCCAAAGAGAGTCCACTGTGGAGCCAGGCTTGAGACCCAGGCTGCCCAGCTCCAGGTCAGCATTCGTCACCACTCTTCACTGCTACCCTCTACTGCCTCATCACATTCCTTCTACTAACTTAGCAATGACAGACATTTGGGTTATTACCAATTTTTTTTCTCTTATAATACTAGTACAATAGACATCTTTATAGGCATCTGAAGCACTATTTTGAAGCCTATTCGGACAGCAAAACTCTTACCATTCCAACAATTTCCATTTATTTTCAGCTAGCTGACAACAGCTGTAGAAACATCTAAGATGGCTAGCATTTCATAAACCAACTCACTTCTCCACCTTCCACTGGTATGAACTTACATGTGGTCCTCACCTGTCCACTCCACTGCCATCTGCAGATTTCTGTACTGTTTGCATCTGTACAAAAAGCCAATTAAAATCCCACGTCTGTACTATGCATCTTCCAACATATGTAAGCAAATTCCATAAATTTTTATGCCTGAAATATTTTAAATGCTAAGCTTGTTTGTTCCTACTCTTATCGGCTTGTGTCAATACAAGGCACACAGTCAAAAAGAAGTAACACCCCATTTGCATGTATAAAATAAAAATAAATGTCTTTCTAATTCAGACAATAATCCAGAAAATGGATGTTCAAGTATTTAACTTTTTTCCTGCTCATCTTATAGTGAATGACTGTACTCTCTTACAAAATTAAAGGAAGGCATGTTCTAAATCAATGGAGGTCTTAGATTAAAAACAATCTAAAATATCATTTCATACAAGTAGATCAGATAACGCTATGCTAAGTAAAAAGGAAAAGGTAGCTTTTATAGGCACATCTGAACTCAATTTGCCAATGTGGTTTCCTTATATGTTTGAAAAGACAGAGAGAATGTGTAAAAGAGGGGAAAGGCAAAAATCAAAATATAAAAAGAAAACATTTAGAAGTCATAGGCTCAATAATGAAATTTTCTACATGTCAGCAATACCACGGAGAATTTATTTAGATCGAAACATCTAAAAAAAAAAAAAAAAGCTAAGTATCTCCATACATTTTCCAAAAAATATTTTTCCTTATTTTAACTTCATTTTTACATATTTTAGAAACATACCTAAAATAACTTCAACTCTATGACCATGAGTCCTAATAATTATTTTATAAATCGCTGTATAAGGCATTTACATAGAACCAGAGATAATGTTTCTAAACAAGATGAGGCCCTCCAAAATATAAGAAAGATACAGAAAGTGACAAAGCAAAATTCAGGACTTACTATAAATATGATGGCAGCGAAATTAAAGAAACAAAGCCATTGGGGGGGGGTACTCAAAAAAGCTATAGAATTAGTGCATTAGCTCAAGTGCAAATTTCTAATGGACATTAAGTTATAGGATAATTAAGATATCTATTAATGCCATCTTTAAAGAAATCCTTAAGTAATGGGAATTTTGTTTGTGTTAAGTACCTCAAGAAAAAGTTGCCTCTATATGTTTTCATATAACATTTAACATATAAATCCTCTCTTGTTATTTTATTTCTAAATGTTGCATTTTTAAAAAATTGATCTTCACAGCACCCAAACTAATAGGGTGCTTGGTTAGCCTACCAGGCGGCCCCCACCTCCAACCAGCCACCCCACTGCACTAAGTGCTTTTCACATCACCATCAGGCTCAAACCTGTATCGGTTGCGTCCCACAGATCCTCACTTTGTTTTTACCACTCCAACTTAAAAAGCAAGCCTTTCTCTCGAAAAAAAAATTGAGAGATCACAGAAAGTAAATCAATTACAAACAAAAATCAAAGTCTGCATTCAAACCACCAATGAACTTAATACAAAGCCTAAAAGTTAATAAGCTAAGAAAAAACAGCAAGCTTCTGCAGAACAGTCATCAATGCTTCTTGCTCTGCCTTTACAATGTTGTTTTTTTTGTTTTGTTTTGTTTTTTTTTTTACCGGGAGGTCCCGGGGATCGAACCCAGGTCCCTCCATATGGCAGACGGACGCCCAACCATTTGAGCCACATCCGCCCCCTGCCCTTACAATGTTTTAGTGTTGAAACACCAATAATTCACATGCCAATGATTATCGAACATAAAATGAAGGGCTTTTAAAAAAACCTTCAGGATCCCAATTTTACCCAAACCACAAAGATTGCACACTCTGTGGTGAGCAAGGTGGGTAAGACAGGGGAACCACCAGGTGAAGTTTGGGATGATGCATTACTAATTAGTCCAGGTAAAACCATGGAGATTTTTTTTTTTAATACTGTTGGACCAAAAAATAATATTAAATAGAAATAAGCATTGCTAAAATAATTGGAGGAAGCAACCATATCTACTTCTTGATAGTCCATTTTGTGGAGGGATTTTGCTCAAATGAAATGACAAGTTTCAAGATATTCTGTTAAACTGCAGCTATGTGAAGGCAGACGGAGGCTGCACTAGTGCTTGTCACACAGCTTGCTCCCAATCTTTTGGCAGTTCTCCAACCCATTCCAACATTTTATGCACAGCCTTGCTGGAATCACATCCCACTTATCTCTAAAGACACAATAAGTAAGATGTTGCCACATTACACAGCCAACCCGCCATTTATTCCCAGCAGCTCACTCTGCACAATGCCTGGCTAAAAAATCAGAACAACATATTTGTGGATCAGCTCAGTCCAAATGATCAACTCATGTTGGTCCCGAAACCAAACATCCAAATATTCCTCAAATACCCTTCAAGCTAGGGTGAAACTCTGTGCCTTACTGTTCAAAGAAAGGTTAAGTACTCGCTGAAAAAAACAAGATCAAATCTTAAAAAAAAAAAAGGGGGGGGGGGAAACATCGTGACTACAGATGCTAAACCTATTCATGCCCACCCTGCCTACATTCTGGAGCAGGTTACAAATCAAGGTGTGTTTTAAAGGACAATCTCAATATTTAATGCATTTAATGCGCTCTCTTATCTCCATGGAAAGAATTTCATATAGCAATACATCCGCCAAGAGCCAGTGTACTCTCTAATTGTTAATATTTGGCAGAAAAAAAAAAGTCCTCTTCAAAAACAAACTGGAATGGGTAACCACATGCTGCTACATTCCATTCATGCTAAAAACATATTTAATTAGCACATTTGATCCTCAGGCTCTGCACAGCTGCACAACATTCCAGTGACAAGCCAGCGATCAATATAGTCTTGGCATTAAAGATCTACATCCTTTAAAAGTTGAGAAGACGGAGAAGCAGTACTCAAGTACGACCCACTAAAGATAAATTTAGTTTACAGGAACAAAAGTTTCCTTCAACAAGAGCACAGCCCAATTGAAATACATACTATAATTAAGAATAAAATACTAATGCAAGCATACATTAACAAAATGATTTCAACTACCCCCCCCCCAAGAGTAATGTTTATTTGAATTTCAATTCAAGCTCATGGACCCCTTCCCCTTGTTAAGAACCCCTGCTCTAAAGCCTAGGGACTTAGATTTTAAATCAATCACAATATCATAGATACATCTCAAGCACACAATTAAAAAAATGATTTTTCACAGCTGGAAAAATAGATATAAATTTAACTGACAGACAAGAATAGTCTTCCTCAAGAACAAGGCAATAAATTAGCCTCTTTTCTAATTAAATTTTCACCCTTCATGAATCCAATGAGATTTTTCTTGTTTGGCACTTGAGAAGCAGGATGAAAGCCCAAGTTCTTAATGCCAGTAACACATACTTCAAAAGCAAAATAAGCCTTTCAGAAGGAGAAATCATTCTGATTATCGGGGAAACTCAAACATTCCTTTTGCAGTGGGCATTTATGTAGAAAACAAGCAAACAGATGAACAAAAAACCTACCTTTAAAACCAAGAATGAAAGACAAGGTGTGTGCTAGTTTTTCCCCTTCTCAAATGGCACTCGAATCCCTTTGCTCCAGGATAAAGGCACTTCCTTGACTCCACCCCAGGAGATAAGCTGGGTATTTAAGGACAGCTGGCAGCACAGAGTTGTCAACCTCACTGTGAGAAGGACCAGGCCCCTCTCAGAGAAGTCACCCGACTGATACCTCTGACCACCACTCGCCTCCCAAAATAGTGACAGGTGTCTCATCCAGTCAGAGGTCTGGCTGAGGCCACATTCCAGCCCCTGCCCTCCCCTAACTTAGGCCTGAGGCCACTTCAGGCATTGTCCTCCCCAAGAGTTAAGACCCAGCAGGTCTTAACTCTTGGGGAGTTAAGGTCAGGTTGAGATCCCTGCCTCAGGCTTCAGACAGCCCAGGCACATCAACCATCCAGCATTTCCCTTGGTGGGTTTCAGCCACCCCAAAGAGAAAGCCTCCCATCAGGTACTGGTTTCTGAGGAATTCCTTATTTTAAGACAGAGCCCACCTCATGCAGCCCAGCTCCATCAACAGCCAAGCTGGGATTTTCCCTCTAAATGTTGAAAGGCGCCACCAATGGACTTCAGTGTCACCTGGGAAGAAGGTCATTTGCCACTTCTCTTCAGGACACACCACCCCAAGCAAGGACTAGTAACAACCCCAAAGTGATGAAAGAAATGGCTGGGAAAGGGCTTTCTTCTTCTTCCAATGCAAGGGTATTTCTTCTCCCTTTCCTACGGAGGAGCAAGTTGAGCACTTTCCTCAGAAGAGGCCAAACACTAGAATTAAGCCAACAGAGCCGAGCCAGCAAGTCACCTCCATCCATCGGTGTCCCCAGGGCTTAAGGAACTGGCTGGCATAATCAAATACGTATGTTGTTTTTTCTTCCTAGAAGACAGGATCTTCAAGAATTTAGCTAATAGAATGACCTTAAGAAAGCTGAGCTCTAGTATGTGCTTTCAACAGTTACAACCAAACCCAGCCCAGTAAAATGTATTACATTTAAAACCAAGATTACAGTAACCACATCCATTCCATTTGTGACACCTTATGGGGTAGCTATTTCAAAGACTCTGAAATGGGAAGACGAAAGTAAAATCAGATGTTGTCCAAAGCATATGGAGATGTCTCTCAAGAGAGTTAATGCAACTCTGATGGGAATTCCTTTCAAAACAAAACAGAAAGGACACATCTAATAGGAACTTAATTTCTGGTACTTTTCCACTGTAAAAGGATTTTTATTCAAAGAAAAATATCTACAGTTAACAAATTTTGGATTCCCTGTTTCTTTATCTTTTTTTTCTTTAAGATAACAAGTCCACCCCTAAAACAGCTCAGGGTAGCAGAGACTATATTATGGGATAGATAAGTTTTAAACTGACCAGCAATAAGATTTCATGTTTTGCCATGCTACATGTAAAAACTGGAGGAGTGATAAACATCATCATGTGACCATTTCAGACTGTCAAAACTTAATATTTTTCACCCTAAGATTTGAAAATGTGGCCCTTATTATATGTTTGTGAGCTGAACAAATACATGCAGAAGAAAAAAGGCTTAGGATGAACAACAAAATGTTAACTGCATGTTTCTGGGGTCATGGAATATCCAGTGATTTTAATTTTCTTGTGTTTATTCTATATGTCCATATAATCTATAATAAACACCTATTATTTCGGTAAGAAAAATATTTCTTGTATTTTTATGTTATGGTGATTTTATGCAATTTATGCCCTTAAGAAAACATATATTTTTCATATTCATTCAGGAAAAAAGGTGCAAAAATGAATATTGTAACATTTAAAACTACTGTACTCACCATGAAAAATCCAAATACTCTTCAGTTACAGGATAAAAAATACAATGGAAAATGTTTAAACATCATAGAGCAAATTAAATAAGCATTGTTTAAGGGAAGGTTCTCCTTCCCTTTTAAGTGAGAAAGAGAGAAAAGAGCCAAAAAAAGTCCTTAACTATGCTAACATTTATTTATTTATTTATTTATTATTTTTTTTAGATTTTATTTATTTATTCATTTATCTCCCCCATGCTGCTTGTGCTCACTGGGTCAGCCAACCACGCCGTGCGGGCAGGCCTGCCCTCACCAGGAGGCCCCGGGAACCGAACCCGGGGCCTCCCATATGGTAAACGGGAGCCCTACTGATTGAGCCACAGCCACTTCCCTGCTAACATTTATTATCCCACACAAAAGACTGTACGACTAGTGAAGAACATTCCTGAGAAATATGCAGCCCTTGATCATTTAGATTTGGCCTTGTGGCAAACCCACTCGAACAAAAATTATCCTTAAAACAACCACCCAAGAGAGTAGGGAAACAAGGAACTTCATCCAGAACTAAAGGCAGTGGCCATTAGAGGCTATTTTCCGGGACAACGTTCTTGTCGAGTTCCCCTGTGGCCCGATTCCTACAGCTTTTCCCACACCCCAAAGAAGTAGTGAAATGCCAAAGTTCTAACAAAATGCACAATTAAATGAGGAATGGAAAAACCTTTAAAATTTTTAGTCCTTTTTAAAAGCAGGATTATTATTACTTTTCTGTAAGTTCTGGTAGAAAAATTTGAACAGCAGCAGGAATATTTAATTGGTTCTTCATTATACATAGGGGCTTTTTTTGTCCAACTAAATTGAGGCTTGCTACAAAGTATTAGGATAGCTTTGAAGAAGAACAAGAGTTTATTGTTATGTGTTTCTGGAAACTGTTAAAAGGTTGGAGAACTAAGCACAGTTAATTATACAACATTGAAAATACAACTCAAATGAGTAAATTTTATTACATATCATTCAAACTTTCATTCTACATCACTGGCTGGGTAAGAAAATCTACAGTTGTGTTTTAATATAAATTCTACTGCCTGGCTAGTGGCTTCAAGTTTATAGTTAAAGATCAGAACTAGGAGGGGCCTCTAGATACTAGAGCAGAAATCAGATGGTTTTGTGTGTGTTCATTCTCACATATTATAACTTATAAAGCAAGGAATTATGGCTCTATAAACAAGGGTCAAATTAAAAATAATCATGAAATTATAACATCTTACTTTCATATCTCAAACTACATGTAATCCTCAAACCCCTCTCAATAAACCATTTAAAGTTCATGGCAGAAAAAATACAAAGAATTCATGGAAGTAAATAAACATTTTTTTTAAGTTATGTTTAAAAGAATATTATTGTACAAAGGAATCTGGACCATAAAACAGAAAGCACCATTCCCTCCCAAACCCTTCTCCCAAGAGCTAAGGACAACCTGACTCATTCCTTCAAAATATTATCTCTAAATATTGACCTTCAAACTATCATCTCCATAAAATTCTCCACTAAAAAGTCTAAAATAGCCCTTTGCCTCTACTTCATGGTGGATATTACTCATTCACACACACACACACACACACACACACCTCTCATCTGACTGCAAAATGGTTATTAGATATGTACATACATATCACATATAGCATTGCATAAGAATATACTTTCATACAAGAATAAGATATCATTAAAATTAGCTCTTTCCATTCTGAGCCTACAATGTTCCCAATGCTGAGAAAGCATTAATTTTATTTTTTATTTTTATTTTTATTTTATTTTTTTACCAGGAGGTACCGGGGATCGAACCCCGGTCTCTCCATATGGTAGACGGACGCCGAACCTCTTGAGCCACATCCGTTTCCCAGCATTAATTTTAAGTAATCTAAATATGGGTTATTTAAATTTTTTCACTTGAAATTTTATCTGCATTTCTGACAAATCCATGAAACATGATGGTGTAATGGTTACAAAATTAACTACAGTAGCAGTGTTTGGGCTTTCACAAGTGAGAACAAGCATGGCATAAAATTCCATTGCTCTCTCCGCTCACATGTGCAGTTTGAAAATACTAAAGAACCCCAATCATCCGCACAGTGTTTTCATTGTGGTAAAATATATATATAAAATATAAAATATACAATTGTAACAATTTTTAATTGTACATTTTTTTATTAGAGAAGTTGTGAGCATACGAAACAGTCATGCAAAAAATACAGGATACCCATTAACACTTTGCATTAGTGTGGTACATTTGTTACAAATGATGAAAGCATATTTGTATAATTGTACTATTAACTAAAATCTTTGGCTTAACTTAGGGTTCACTGTGTTGTGCAGTTCCATGGGTTTTTAAAAAGTTTGTATTCTAGTAACATATAAACAACCTAAAATTTACTCTTTAAGCACATTCAAATATATAATTCAGTGCTATTAATTACATTCACAGTGTTGTGCTACCATCACCACCATCTATTACCAAAACTCTTCCATTGTCCCCCCCCCAAAAAAAAACCTATACCTTTTAAGCCTTAACTCTTATTTCCTATCTCCACCCCATCTCCTGATAACCTATATTCTAGATTCTGACTCTGAGTTTGCTTATTCTAATTTTCCCTTATCAGAGAGATCACACAATATTTGTCCTTTTATATCTGGCTTATTTCACTCAACAAGATGTCTTCAAGGTTCATCCATGTAGTCACATGTATAAGAACTTCATTTCTTTTTTACGACTGAATAATATTCCATTGTGTGTATATAATACATTTTGTTTATCCATTCATCTGTTGAAAGACACTCGGGTTGCTTCCATCTTTTAGTAATTGTGAATAATGCCACTATGAATTAAGGTGTGCAAATATCTGTTTGAGTCTCTGCTTTCAATTATTTTGGGTGTATACCTAGTAGTGGGATTGCCGGGTCCCACGGTAAATCGATACTTAACTTTCTGAGGAACTGCCAAACTGTCTTCCACAGCCACCGCACCCTTTTACATTTTCACCACCAACAAATGAATGTTCCTATTTCTCCACATCCTCTCCAACACTTGTAATTTCCTGTTTTTTTAAGTATAGTATCCATTCCAGTGAGTGTGCAATACTATATCGTTACGGTTTTGATTTGCATTTTCCAAGTGGCTAATGATATTGGGCATCTTTTCATGTGCTTTTTGACTATTTGTATATCTTCTTTGAAGAAATGTCTATTATTCAAGACTTATGCCAATTTCATAATTGGGCTGTCTGGCTTTTTGTTGTTGAGTTGCAGAGTTTCTTTAAATATTCTTTAAATATTAAACACTGACTATTAAATGCTCAGATATGTGGTTTCCAAATATTTTCTCCCATTATGTTGTTTTACTTTCATGATAAAGTACTTCATATATCTATTTCTTCTTTAGTTGCTTGTGCTCTGGGAGTAAAGTCTAAGAAACCATTGCCTAACACAAGATTATAAAGATGTTTTCCAATGTTTTCTTCTAGGAGTTTGATAATTCTACCTCTTATATTTAGGTCTTTGATCCAGGTTGAGCTAATTTTTGTATATGGTGTGAGGTAGGAACAACCTTCATGCTTTTGCAAATGGATATCCTGTTTTGCTGGCACCATTTGTTGAAGAGACTATTCTTTCCCAGTTGAGTGATCTTTGTTTCCTTTGTCAAAATTCAGTTGGCCATAATTGTAAGGGTTGATTTCTAAGCTCTCAATTCTACTCCATTGGTCTATATGCCTGTTCTTATGTCAGTACCATGTTGTTTTAGTTACTGTGGCATTGTAGTAAGTTTAAAGATTGGGAAGTATGAGTCTTCCAACTTCGTTCTTCTTTTTCAAGATGGCTTTGGTTATTCAGGGCCCCTTACCTTTCCATTTGAAATTTTTTTTTTAAATGATTTTATTTATTTATTCATTTATCCCCCCCTTGCTGCTTGTGCTCGCTGGGTCAGCTAACCACGCCGTGCGGGCGGGCTTGCCTTCACCAGGAGGCCCAGGGAACCGAACCCGGGGCCTCCCATATGGTAAACGGGAGCCCTACTGATTGAGCCACAGCCCCTTCCCTTTCCATTTAAATTTAATCATTGACTATTCTCCATTTCTACAAAGAAGGTTGTAGGAATTTTCACAGGGTTTGTGTTAAACCTGTACATTTCTTTGGGTAGAATTGGCATGTTAATGCTATTTAGTTTTTCAATCCATGAACATGGAATGTCCTTCTATTTATTTAGGTCTTTTAAAAATTTATTTTAGCAATATTTTATAGTTTCTGTGTACAAGCCCTTTATATCCTTGGTTAGATTTATTCCTCAATATTTGATTTAGTTGTTATTGTAAGCAGGTTTTTTTTCTTGATTTCTTCTTCAGATTGCTCATTACAAGTATATGGAAACACTACTGATTTTGGGGTGTTAATCTTGTTCCCTACCACTTTACTGAATTAATTTATTAGCTCTAGGAGCTTTGTTGTGGATTTTTCAGGATTTTCTGTATACAGGATCAAATCATCTGCAAATAAGGAGAGTTTCATTTCCTCCTTTCCAATTTAGATGACTTTCTTTTCTTCCTCTTCCCTAATTGCTCTAGCTAAAATTTCCAGTAAATGTTGAATAAGAGTGGTGACAGTAGGTATCCTTGTCTTGTTCCTGATATTAGAGGGATAGTTCTCAGTCTTTCACCACTGAGTATAATATTAGTTGTGGGTTTTTCATAAATTCCCTTTATCATGTTGAAGAAGTTTTCTTCTATTCCTAGTTTTCTAAGTATTTCTGTCAAGAAGGGATGCTGGATTTTGTCAAATGCAAATGATCATGTAGTTTTATTCCTTCATTCTGTTAATGTGGTATATTTACATTAATTGATTTTCTGATGTTGAACCACCATTGCATACCTGGGATTTGGTTTCCTAGTATTTTGTTGGAAGATTTTTGTACCTATATTCTTAAGAGATATTGGTCTGTAATTTCCTTTTCTTGAGGTATCTATATGCCCTTAGTATGAGGGTGATGTTGGCCTTGTAGAATGAATTAGGGAGTGATCCTTCCTCTTCAATTTTTTGAAGAGTTTGAGCAGGATTGGTGTTAATTCTTGGAATTGCTTGGTAAAATTCCCCTTTGAAGCCATCTGGCCCTAGGCTTTCTTTGTTGAGAGGTTGGTTTTTTTTTTTTTTTTTTTTTTTTGGTCTCTTTGTTTATTTTTAGGAAGCAGGGGGGTTTGAACCTGGGACCTCAAGTACGTGGGAAGCAGTCACTTAACCAACTGAGCTACACTTACTACCCTATTGAGAAGTTTTTGATTACTGATTCAATCTCTTTACTAGTTATTGGTTTGTTGAACTCAGCTATGTCTTTGCGAGTCAGTGTAGATAATCTAGTTTGTGTTTGTAGGAATTTGTTCATTTCATCTAGGATATCTAATTTGTTGGCATATGGTTGTTCATAATTCTCTTATAATCCTTTTCTCTCTCTCTCTCTCTCCTTTTTTTTTTTTTTTTTTAAAGATTTTATTTATTTATTCATTTATACCCCCTTGCTGCTTGTGCTTGCTGGGTCAGCTAACCACGCCGTGCAGGCGGGCTTGCCTTCACCAGGAGGCCCCGGGAACCGAACCCAGGGCCTCCCATATGGTAAATGGGAGCCCTACTGATTGAGCCACAGCCGCTTCCCATCTCTCTCCTTTTTATTTATTTATTTTTGGAGGTGCAGGGATTAAATCCAAGGCCTCGTATATGGGAAGCAGGTGCTCAACTACTGAGCTACATCTGCTCCCCAGTGAGAGTTGGTTTTGTTTCTTTTTTCTGTTTGTTTACTTGTTTTTAGGAGGTACTGGGAATCGAACTCAGGACCTCGTACATGGGAAGCAGGCACTTAACCACTTGAGCTACTTCCACTCCTTCTTATAATCCTTTTATAATCTCCTACAATTAATGTAGAACTGTCTACTTCTCCCTACTAATCTGTCAATATTTACTTCATATATTTGGGGGCTCAATTGTAAAGGGCATATATATTTATAATTGTTACCTCTTATTTAATTGACCCCTTTGCCCTTATAATTGTTTCTGACTTAAAGTCTAATTTATCTGATATTAGTATAGTTACCCCAGCTCTCTTTTGGTTACTACTTGCATGGTATTTTTTTTCATCCTTTCACTTTCAATCTATTTATTTCTTTGAATTTAAAGTGACTCCCTGATAGATAGCCTGTGTTGGGTCCTGCTTTTTATCCATTCTCAATCTCTGCATTTTGACTGGAGAGTTTAATTCATTTACATTTAGAGTCACCAATGATAATGGAGGACTTTTTCTGTCATTTTCCTATATAGTCTTTGTAAATATTATACCTTTTTTGTCCCTTGATTCTTCGGTTAATGCCTATTTTCATATTTTTTTATTTTTTGTGTAGTACCATATTGAGTCCCTTCTCATTTCTATGTGGATATATTGCTCATATATTTTCCTTGTGTTTATCATGGGATTAAAACTTAACATCCTGGCACAGCTCATCCTGTAAAATGCCCGTAGTCCATGTCTCGGATTATGTACTTATCTGTTTTCTCGTTTCTTAATAAACTCTTTACTCCCTTGTCTACCCTTAAAACAAACAAACAAAAAAACAAACTTAACATCCTATATATATATACATATATATATATATAAAATCCTATTTAATACCAACTTGACTGTTCCTATTGCCACCTGTCCCCCCCACCCTTTCTGTACTTGTTACCACTTATATCTTTGTATATTGTATAATCCAAAAACATAGATTTTATCATTACTTTTGCATTTGCATTTTAGCACCAGTAGGAAGTGAGAAGTGGATTTACATAACAAAAAATACAATATAATACTACTGGCATTTATAATTATCCAGATGGTTACATTTACTGTACGTCTTTATTTCTTTATGCTGCTTTGTTTATTTTTTTCTTCTTTTCTTTTTCTTTATGCTGCACTGAACCATTGACTAGTGTCCTTTCCTCTCAGTCTGAAGAACTCCCTTAGCATTCTTTTAAGGCCGGGCTAGTGGGTGATGAACTCCCTCTGCTTTTGACTGTCTGGAAATGTCTTAAATCTCCCTCTATTTTGAAAGTCTTGCTAGAAATGAAATTCTTGGTTGGCAAATGTTTTCTTTCAGCACTTTAAGTACTGCAACCAATATTTTCTTGAATGTCAGCTCTTCTACCAAGAAGATCTGCCCAAGGTGAATGCAAAGTGCAAGGTCTTCCCTGTCTTTTCTGGGCCTGTGCTTTTTCTGGGCTTGCTAGTGGCCTTTGGAATTTCCCTGTTTATAGGAATATGTATGCCCCTCTAATTCCCAGGGGACAGACCAGCTTCCTGTCCTGGATGCTCCACTGCCAGACTTAAAGCAAGTAAGCCTTTGCCCCAGACTGTTCTCCTCGATTGTTTCTTATACTGCTTTGTGGTCTCAAGCTGCTTCTGCCTGGAGTCAAATTCTGGAAGGGGGGCATGGCGGAAAGGAGTTTCCTAAGTCAGTCTTTTCCAGGCAGAACAGGGCCAGGGACCCATAAAGGGAACGCTGCCCTGGAGATGAGATGAGGGCGGGGTCAGGAAGGGTGCCAGGAGCTTCTTCCACAGATCACCAAAACTATGCTTTCCTGACCTGCTCAGCAAATGCAGCCCTTCAATTGCCCTTTGAAGTTCTGAGGAATCATACTGTCTTTAAGTCTCTGCTGCTGCCTTTGTCCATGGTGGGCTGGAACAGAGGCTGCCCTCAGAGCCAGGCCCCCAGTGATCTGAAGTGGCTAATCAAAAGCAATCAGCCCGTGCCCACCCTGGATCTTTTTTTTTCCTCCCCCCACCCTCGTTGTTTTGTGCTCACTCTCTGTTCTGTGTGTTCTTCTGTGTCTGCTTGTCTTCTCTTTAGGCAGCACAGGAACCGATCCCCGGACCCTGAGGAGTGGAGAGAGGCTGCTCAATCTCTTGCGCCACCTCAGCTCCCTGGTCCGCTGTGTCTCTTATTGCCTCTTCTGTGTCTCTTTTTGTTGCATTATCTTGTTGCGCCAACACTCCTGAGCTGGCCGGCACTCCGTGCGGGCCAGCTCACTGCACAGGCCAGCTTGCTTTTCACCAGGAGGCCCCAGGAATCAAATCCTGGACCTCCTATATGGTAGACGGGAGCCCAATAGCTTGAGCCACATCCACTTCTCCACCCCAAATCTTTGGGAAGTGGATTTTTATGTCTCTTTATGGCACCAGCAAGCTATGCCAGAGGCTGGACCTCATTGGTGCCTGCCATGAGACTGTAGGCTGGGCAACAGTAACCATGGAACATAAAGAGCAATTTATAATAATTTACTAGTCTCTTCCTCCTGCTCTTCCCTGGATACGGTACAGTGTTCTAGTAGACTCCAGAGTTAAGAAATCGTTTATTCTAACAGTTTCCGCCTGTTTAACAGATGTTCTGGTGGAGGAACTGATTCCTGGAGTTTCCTACTCTGCCATCTTTCCACAATCCTCCTTCAGCATTAAGTACGTTTTCAATATTGTGCTACTATCACCACCATCCATTACCAAAACTTTTTCATCTCTCAAATTAAGCTGACCCATGTTACTGTAAAGGGCTGAGTTCATATTCCATTACATCTGAGTGCTCTATTTTTCTCTCTCAGACCTTTAAGATGCTGACTTACTTATTTTCCCACTGCTCCTTTTTTTTTTTTTTTTTAAGATTTTATTTATTTATTCATTTATCCCCCCCTTGGTGCTTGCGCTCGCTGGGTCAGCTAACCACGCCGTGCGGGCGGGCTTGCCTTCACCAGGAGGCCCCGGGAACCGAACCCGGAGCCTCCCATATGGCAAACGGGAGCCCTACTGATTGAGCCACAGCCGCTTCCCATGTTTTGTTTTGTTTTTTTTTTTTACCAGGAGGTCCTGGGAATTGAACCCAGGTCCCTCCATATGGGAGACGGACACCTAACCATTTGAGTCACATCCGTCCCCGCTCCCCCACCCCACCCCCCACTGCTTTTAACAAAGTGCAGAGAAGGGCAAATGTGATAATCCTTTGAAAGTTTAAACTATTCCTTAATAGTTATCTAAAACTGGCCAGATTTGCTTTTTTCTTTCCCTTTTTAAAAAATTAAAGTTTTGATTGCTTTTCTGATTATGAAAAAATAAGCATCCTCATGGTCATTTAGAATATTATTTACTATACTCTTCCCAATGTATGAAATATTTTAAAACTGAAAATGAGAAACATTAAGTCGTAGGAATTTCCTTTCATACAAAAGAAAGAAAATCACCCATCAATCCACCATTTAAAGCAAATCCTTAACATTTTAATGTACTTCTTTCCAGTCTTGTATTTAATATAACAAAACTGGGTTTATACGATATCAAACACTTTTGCATACCAATTTCCTCTAGAACATTATGTTGTTAATATTTTCCCATTTCAGTAATATTTTTCCATACCATTATTTTAAGGACTACATTGTATTCCATCCAACGGTTGTGTCATAACTTATTTGATCCCCCCCCCATTAGAAGACATTTTTCCTCTTTCACTGTTAATATTGCTAAGAAAATACTTGTTTTAAAACTTCTGTCTTTATTTCTAATTATTTAAGTCACAGAGCTACAAGAGGGATTCGTCCAAAGGTATTAACATTTAAAGTTTCTATTATATATATAACCCAAATGTTTCCACTAAGTTTGTATTTATCTGACTACTTTCCCAACAGGTGATGCAGAGCTCCCATTTCACAGCAACCCAGAGAAAACTGTCAATCTATCAATTTAAGCAGAAAAATTAATCCCATTGTTTTAATTAGCATTTCATATTCATGGTGCATTTGAACAATTTAATATAGTAATTAACCCCCCTTATTTCTTCTTTTATTAATTAACTCTTCATATCCTTTCCTCAAATACTAGGGTTGTAGAGTAATTTTGTTTCTTCAAAAAAATTAATTGGGTCTGTCTTTTGACATGATACATATGGACAATTTGAATCTAGATTGGACTTTGCATTATTTATTTGAATGAGTGGTATTATTCACTGTAATATAACTTTTTTGAATAAATCATATTACTTATTTGAAAAAAATCATGAAATTGAGAAAAACTAAGCAGAAATCCCACATTTTATGATAAATAAAACTGATTGTGATGGGCACTGGAGTACCTCGTTTAGGTTTTTTTGTTTTGTTTTGTTTTGTTTTTTGAGGTACCAGGGCTGGGGATTGAAAGTAGGACCTCATATGCGGGAGGCCAGCATTCAAACCACGAAGCCTCATCGGTTCCCTTGAGTTGGTTTTTCATTTGTTTGCTAGTTGTTTGGTTTTTTTTTTTGTTTTTAGGAGACACGGGGACCGAACCTGGGACCTCCCATGTGGGAAGCAGGCACTAAACCACTTGAGCCACATCCACTCCCTCATTTAGTTTTAATAATCCTATTTAATAGATACTATCATATGACCATTTTACAGATGAAGACACTGAAGATCAAGGCAGTTTGCCCTAGGTTACTAGGCTAGTGAGTAGAGTAGTAAATAGCGTAAATGCTTATTAGTAAAAGGAACTACTTACAAATAATTATAATTATATTACTTTCAAGGACAGGAACTGGAACTGATAAAAAGTTTCCTAAGTGGTTTTGTATAGCCTGCACTGATCGATAATAAATTCCACCAGTAACAAACACAGCCTTTTTAAAAATTAAAAAAAAAAAATGTTTAATATTTTGACATAAAAGTGAAGAAGTTTCTGCAAAGCATACCAAAAAGGGTCAGTGGCTCATGTAGCTTAGGGAAGCCCAGGAGAGAGGAATGGAATCCTTATGAACTGAACACCTGCTATAAGCCTGGACTGTACAATTGCTATCCCACAACTGCTGTGTGAAAAGTAGGTCCTTTTATTCCGATTTTACTGATGAGGAAAACTGTGGTTCCAAGCATGACCAGCTAATCCAAGGCTAGTTCCTAGCCTTGACTACATAGCTGGTATATGATACCATTAGGAGTTGAGTCCAGATGGATTTGACACCAAAATCCGTGCTTTTTCCAAACTAGGGAAAATTTTTTGGCAATAACAAAATCATTCTCACAAACTTTAAAGGAAAAACTGTTTATGACTCTACTAAAATTACGAATGATTGTTCATCAAAAAACAGTTAAAATACATACAGACTAGGAGATAATTTTTGCAACACATATAATCCATAAGAGCTTAGTAGGCAATATATATAAAGAACTCCTACAAATCAATAAGAAAAGAAACAATCCAAAAGAAAAATGGTCAAAAGGCTGGACAGGCATTTCACAAAAAAGGAACCTAAATGGCCAATAACATAAAAAGATACTCAACCTCAATGATTAGGGAAACTGTAAATAAAAAGCACAATGAGATAACACTTCACAAATAGCGACTGGGCAATATATATTTTTTTTTTTTTTTTTTTCTTTTTTAAGGATTTATTTATTTATTTACTTTTATCCATTTTTACACCCCTTCCCCCTCCCCCCCGTTTTTGCTGTTTCTATGTCCATTCGCTGGGCAACTCTGTGTCCATTCTTCTGCCCTCTCTTCTCATCCTTCTCCTCCTGTCTTCACTGGGATTCAATCCTTGGAATCTCTGATGTAGGAGAGAGGCATCCTGCCCGCGCAACCTTAGTTGCTGGTTTTTCGGTATGTCTCATCTTGCCTCTCCCTTGTGTCACTCTCCTATTATGTCATCATCTTGCTGTGTGGCTCGCGGGAACTGGTGGTGCGCCCGCGCACAGGGCCTGGCGGCCCACGCACCTTCCATATATTTTTTAAATTTTTACCAGGAGGTCCTGGGGATCGAACCCAGGTCCCTCCATATGGGAGATGGACGCCAACCAGATATAGCCCCCTGCTATATCTCTTAAGGTTGACCAGAGATACCTAGAGTTACAGTCTTTTCCCATACAGGATGGACATATAATAAATCAGGCTTAGTTTATCACCAGCATTCTAAAAACCAGACCTAGGGAGGAAAACGAGGTCTGGGGACACATGCATGGTTTCTAATATAGCGAATGTGGGCAATATTTTAAAGTCTGGTAAATGAACTACTGGCAACATTGTAGAACAATCCTAACACTTATGTACTGTTAGTGGAAATGCAAACTATTACAACCACTTTGGGGAACAACTCTGCATTATCTAGTAAATTTGGAGATGCACATACCCTAGGATCCAGCAAATTTCATTCCTTAGAGAAAGGGGGGTGGGGAGAGACAGAGAAAGAGAGTGTGTGTCTGTCTCTCCACATATGTACCAGGAGACATGTACAAGAACCATTCACTTCAGCCTTTTTATAATAGCGAGAAAACTGGAGTCAATTCAAATATCCATCTCCAGTAGAGTGAACAAATAATTCATGGTGGAATATTGTACAGCAGTGAAAATAAATGAACTACAGCAACAAAACGACTCAATCCGAGGAATATGTTAATCTAAGAAGGCGGCAGAAAAATACATAAAGTGCGATTTCAGTTGTATAAAGCTCAAAAAAAGACAAAATTAAGCAAGATTTTTAAAAGGATAAACCATAGGCAAGAACAGTGGAATGGTAAGTACAAAATTCAGATGGGATTGTGGAGGAGAGCATAGGGAACTCTGAAGTATATGACAAGTTTCTTCTTGAACCAGGTGGTGGTTGCGTGTCCACTGTTTTGTAAATTCTTAATATTTCACGTATGTTTAATAAACATATTTGTATCTACTAATTATTTAACAAAAATAACTTAAAAAAAAAAAAAAAAAAAAAAAGACTAGAAGGCCTATACCAGAAGTAGCTGATGACAGAGCAAGCCATCCGGGGAGAGTGAAAGGAGCAGAAAGAACTCTGGCTCAGCGGTTTAGCTTCCTGGGCTTCTGGCTCAGCTCCCTGGAAGCCAAAGACTTCTTCCCCAGGAGGGGAAAAAAAAAAATTCTGGTTTTCAACTTTGGATATGTTTAGGAAAAGAACCTAAAAAGCTGATTATTCTAAATAACTATAGTAAATAGGACTCTACCTTCTAAAGATTTTTTAAAAGTGCTTTATAAAGCAATTCTGTATAAAACAAATAATTTACAGGGAGTACATCACTTTCTTCACCACCACTTACTGATTCAAGGGGAAAAAGGGTGGGGGGTTGATACTTCAGCAGAAGAAAACACAAAAAGAAGGTACAGGGATGAGCCTTTTGATATTAAGGCTCTTAGCTGAAGGAGTAGAACAGAGTTTCTCAATTTAAGTACATACAAACCACTTTGGAGACTTGTTAAAATGCAGATTCTGATTGGGTAGGTCAGGAGGGGGGCCTAAAAATCTGCATTTATAACAAATTCCCAGATGATGTTGAGGTTAGTCTTCTCCAGAGATGTTTAAAAATAGAACAACAGATGTATCTAATTGGGATAGCTTAGTTTTACTCACCAAAGTAGAAAAAAGATTGATGATGTTATTCCAACATTACATAAACTTCGATATAGGATGGCTGTTACCAAAACAATCAGAGTACTAAACTAGGTCTTTTGGGGCAAAAAAAAAAAAAAAAGGTACTCTGAGAAAAACCAAACACTGAAAACTTAAAAAGGAAATCCTTGAGCTGCTTTACTCAATTCCACACCTACAAAAGTAGTTTTTTCCAGCAGGAGTATTAGCCCTTTCCTTATGGAAGAATGGTTTATAGTCCCATAGTCTCACAGGAAGAAACCAGGACTACCATAAGGAAATCCACAGAATATTAGTTAAAGCCCAATTATAAAGCAGATGTTGGTCAGGGGCAACATAATTAAAAGAGCATCACATTGCTGCATGTAAAACAAACTATAAAATTCTAAGAAAACGCTCTTAAAACGAAAAGCTTAAAATTGTTTCAACAGAAACCACATAGAATGATTTTCACTCATCATGGCTACATTTGTTTAGTAGTAGTAAAATCATTCTATCTCAAAACATTACTTCCACGCATAAATGTCAGACCAAGTAATCACTCATACAAATTTTCCCAGGCAATTGCCAATGCCAAGTCTCTGCTCAGGATATGTCACAAGTAGAGGGTGAGGTCTTCTCACTTTGCTCCTACAACATCACAGACAGTTGTTACTAGTCTCACCCAAGAGATACTCTTCACCAAAAGCCTCAACAGCAGGAGACAATCAAGTGACAGCAGTACCTTGATTGCTCCAGTACTTCTCTCTGATAAAGGTTTTTGTTACTCCAGAAATGACAGTTACAATGAGCTTAAGCAGAGTTCTGCACTTGGTCCGTAAATCAGAACAGCTAAACCTCCTGTGACATCAACTCAGGATATTTTTTACAACATAGTAAATCCAAAATATTCTGGATAATCCATGGAAACGGTATTCACAAACATCTTTATGCAGTACAATTTTATACAACCAGCACAATGATGAAGCCCATTCAAAAAGTACCATATTTTAATGGCCCTCTACTAGAGAAACTCAAAAAACTGCACATAAACCACACAATTCACATCAGCTCTCCTTTGCAGAGCCACATAAATCAAATGGCACTAACTTAGTTTCATTAGAGATTAAAATAATAAAAGTAGGCATGCCCTTGGCTTTGAAACACTGACCTCCCCCTCCAATTAGCCTACTGAAATTTCCTTTTTCAGCTACACATCTTAAAAGAGCCTGGGTTGACATCTGAAATGTATCTCATTTGCCATCCCACTCTGAGTAAGTGAATTATAGAAATGGCATTTAGAAGAGAAATTCACTGTATACTAACCAAGACAAGAACACTAAGAACCATCTCTTTCTGACTAAATACCAGCCACAGAGACCTTGGTGGTCTGCCCTTCTCAAGCCCCTCCCCATGCTCATGTGAAAATATATATATACAAGAAATTCATAGAAACAAACATAAGTGCGGTTACTGTCATAATCCTATTAGTCATGCCTGGAGTCTTGGCTATGTTCATCAACAGAACTCTGAATACCAATTTATCATTCATCATGACACTCACTTTATTAACCCTTAATAAAGAATCCAAATATGTAATTATACTTGATTTACAAATGATCAAAACAAATACAGACTAAAGTCATAATTTATTACCCATCAAAATAATATATATTTATATCCCCTTTAAAACACCTACTTAATGCTAACATTTCCATAAATGTCTCGGGGACATAATGATTAAAATATTTCAATCATTTAATTAAAGATGGTTTCCTATAAGAAAAACTCATATTCTTAGTACTGACCAAAGGCAGGCCAGGTACTCTAATGTCATAGCTGTAAAGGTCCAATTAAAAAACATCAACTTTTCACATACGAAGAAATCGATGCAGGGCTGGGTTGTGGGTACAGATTACGGGGCATCCACAGAAAGACGCTGCGACTCTCCACACAGGCTGCACCACTGCCTGGGCTCTCCGCTGGGCCCCGTCCTCCCTGCAGCCCCTCCCTACGGCTCCGGTCCCTCCGTCCGAGGTCGGATTCCGGTCCGCAGCCTCAGGCCCGCTCCTTCCGCCCGCATTAGCGCGGCAGGGCGCCCCTTCATAGAGCGCGGCCCGAGCACGGGGTGGGGGAGTCACCCCGAGAGGGAAGACCCTCGACCCTCCCACACCCAGGTGACCGGCTCCGCCTGACGCCCCTCCAGCTGAAGCTGCACGACACGGTGGACGCCGCTCGGGGCCCCGGTCAAGGGCAGCCCCGGGCCTGGGTGGGGCCGGGCGGGGGCCGCAGGCGCCCAGTGGCCGTGCCAAGGCCCGCCAGCGAGGACCAGCGGAGGCTGCGATACTGCTGCATTGTGCTGCATCACGGCGAGGGCACCGTGAGCCATCCATCTTGCCATAAAAGCACATCCCTCCCCAAAAATAAACCCCACAGTATCCCATTTTCTTCCTCCGCCGAAGCACCCCACACTCGGCCTCGCCTCACTGTCTGGCGTGGCTTTTGATTGGGAAAATAAAGGACACGGTTTGGGTACTGACAGTTCCCCCAAACTGATGGCAGGACTCGGCACCTTTCCTGTCACAAAAACAAAGGGAAGACACCCCCCCCCCCGCGCGCGCAAGAGAGCCGCGGGCGTTGTGGGGGATGACGAGAGGCGCTTCCAGCCCAGCACCCCGAAACAGACCAGAGGGTCCCCGCGGCGGTACAAACCTGTTGAGAAGCAGGGTGGCCAGGGCCGAAGGGCCGGCGCAGCAGCAGCTCGGCGCCCCGAGGCGGCTCCCGCCAGCTCTAGGAGAGTGGGAACGGCAGGGAGGGTGGGGGGCCGCCAGGGAGGGCGGGGGCCGGCGTGGGGGGTGGGCGCCGGGCCGCCGCCTCCGGCTCAGCTGCAGCGCGGCGCAGTCCGGACCACGCCTGGTCGCATCCCCAGTACCGCTACGCTCAGCGCCCGGCCCTGTCACCGCCGCCCCCGCTCCCCACCCGCCGGGGTTGCGGGGAGGGCACCCGAAAATATCCCCTGCCGGCTGCCCACTCTGCACCCACGCCCTCTCCGGGGCCCGCTGCGTCCAGCTGGAGGGAAGAGGCTGCGGAGGCAGGGAGAAGGAATCGGCACGGCTGCACCGCGGGATGAGGCCGGGCTGCTGCGGGGCGCACGGCGGGTCTGGGACTGCCTTTCTGCGGAGCCCGCTGCCCGCCGCCCCACGCCCTGAATAACCCAAGTGATAACAGGCATCCGCGCTCCAGGCTCCCCGCGCCGCCCCCGCCCGCTCCCCCGGGAGCAGGGCAGCGGCGGGGCAGCAACGTCTCCCAGCCCGCGGCCCTCGCCCCTCCTCCCGCCCGCCGCCGCGGAGCCCGCCCGGGAGGCAGCCCCAGTGAGTTGGCATCTTCCAGCGTCAACCTCCCTACCTACCTCCCGAGGGTGGGCTGGGGGCGCCGAGGTCCCGTCCTCCTCCAGCTCCTCGGCGGCCGGGCGGGGGGGCCGGGAGGCAGCTACGCGGGGCTGTCCGCGGATGGGGCCGGGGCTCACAGGACGGGACCGGTGGGCGCTGCTGCGCGGGGCTGCGCGCTCGCTCCCGGAGGAGAGGCGGCGGAGGGAGGGACTGGAGGAATCCGCAGCCTGCACGGCAACAGCTGCACTGATTCCGGGGGCTGGGCGGGAGCGCGGGGGGAGGGCGGGGAGAGGGCGGGGAGCAGGGAAGGGAGCGCGGAGAAAGCGGGCCCGGGAGGCAGGGAGGCGGGGAGGAGCGAGGGGCGCGGAGCGGGAGAGGCGCGGGCGCCGGGGCGCGCACACGCGCGCACGCGCGCGCACACAAGTTGTGTCCCACACAACCTCCGCCCTCGGTTCCTCCCTCTTTCCTATCCCAAGCCCAGGAGATGCGGGCGGAGCTCCTGCTCCGCGCTCGAGCCGAACCTCGGGCGCGTCCTCGGCCTCCCAAGCGGTGGCTTTTCCTCGGCGGTGGACCTCGCCCCCTGCCGCGGGGGCTGGCCAGGGCTGGCCTAGACGCGGCGGGCACCGCTGCCGCCGCTACCCGGGCAAAGGGACAATGGGAGTTCTGTCCTCACAGTCGGCGAGGGCCAATTTCATGTTTAATTTCAGGCTAATTCGATTATCGCTGTGGAAAGGGGCAGCTTAATTTTCTACTTGACTTGTGCAGCCTCTGTTCGCCCTCGATGTTTGCGTTTGGAGCGCGATGGGGTGTGTTTAGGGAGGCTTTAGGGCGTCCTTTGGTTGGTTTCAGATCTGAGTGGCGATGCCTTGTAGGTTCCGCCCAGCCTGGAGAAGGGTGCTGGGGAAACCTTGGAAAATCTTGGGGGAAGGGGGAAAAGGGGTTATTCCTCCTCGTGGTAGAAATCCTCTTTCGTGAATGCTTTTTCACCCTTTCGGTCAGCAGTGCTGGGAACAGACCTTATAAGTGGCTCTACCAACTCCTGCCTCTCACCCAAACGCTGGCTAAGCCTTAACCTGAGGCGGGTGCCCTTCCCGAGTCATTCCTTGGGAGTGGTGCCGTCCTGGCTGCAGTGCACGCCCCAGGGGTGGCTTGGGGTTTGAGTTCTCCTGCCAACCCCCATTGCCTGAGACAGACACCCGACGTTTCCGCGAATTGATGTCAAGTGCCCAGCCCCCTTCACAACCAGCTTGTCCACCCGTCAGGACCACCACCCCCCCACCCGCCCCTCTCCTCGCCCGGGCTGTGTAGAGATTCTGGAGCCACCACTACTGGAGAGGAAAGGCGATGTCATCACCATGATCACGGACGGAAGCGCTCTTTAGAAGAAGACTCTGGGGAAATTGACTCTCTCCCTGCTCTGTACCCGGCCCCACGCAGTGCTGTGGGCAGTTCAGAGGGCTCTTGGCTGAAAAAGCTACAGAGCTTTTGCCCCTAAAGATCCGACCCTCAGAAACAGAAGACAGTCAAATAGCTTGGATCATGCTTATATCTCAAATCAATAAAGGCGAGGCCTGATGGTTTTATATTTATAGATGTATTTTTTAAATGAATATTGTGAATAAAACTAAATGAAATTGCCCCAGCAAACTGAAGATTATTTTCTTTTAGGCTTTCCTCATTGGCATGAATGTTTGTACAAAGGTTTTGACTTTTGGTATATATGAAAGAGATTGAGGAAGGCAAATAATTTAACATTTTTCTCAGAAGGTTGATCAACACTACCAGAAGGTAAACTCTCCAAGCACAGGAGTTTTTGTTCACTGTGCATCTAGCAAGCATTTAGGAGGCAATCAAAAAATGTTTGTTGAATTGAATTGAAAAGAATCAAGATGTAAGCTGCTCCCATTAGATAGCACAGGAAATCCACTAGGAATGAAAGTTGTTTCCCTTCCACTTATGTATTTTTACCTCATGGCCTCTAGCACCTCCCCACCCACAATGTTAATGAAATATGAAAGAAAACAGTGGCAATACTGGGAAATGCTTCAGCTTAAATTCTTTCAATATTATTCAGAGATGGTGACTTTTAAGTATTTTCCTTTATCAGAGACAACAGTACTTGAATAAATCCTCATTTGATGGTGAGTCACCTCCTCTACCCCATTCCACTCCCACTTAAGTTTTTAATTTCCTTCCAAAAAGAGAGGCCACAAACAAACTTAGCAAATTACTCTAATAAAGGGCCAATAATTATTCCAAAAGTGTGAAAAAACAAGGATCCAGAGTTCACTACAAATACCTGCCCTACAATTATGAATTTTACCCATTGGTGGAAAAATGTATCACCCAGAAGAGTCCAGTGTACCACGAACCAAAATGAAGTAACAGGCAAAGAAAAAACAGTCTAAATCTGGAGATATTATTGAAGAAGACCTATCTGTGGAAGGCAAGAATTTAGAAAGAGATAAAAAGCCTTAGGCAGTAATGATGTTATCTCAAAATGATTATTTCCAAATATTTCAGAAGTAGCTTTGCTGAAGGTTTATCCTCACATTTAGAATCAAAGTTTGTTTAAAGGAACCTAGGACTCATCATCACCATGTCTATTATATACTACTTAGCATTTCAAAACCATCTGATTATATGGAAGTACCATTAAAGTAGCACTTTATTAAAAATTTTTGCAGATATAAATGATCATTTTAACTTCTCATTCCAAATATAGATAAAAATCTTGTCAATATATGTGTTAGTATAGACTAGGTTGTGATGTAATAACAAATAATTCCCAAATCTCAGTAGTTTAACAAAAGTTAATTTATTGCTTATACAAAGTCATACTTTCAAGTAACTATCTGGAGTCACTGTCCTCTCCATGTGTCAGTTCAGTGTTCTAGAATACTTTACTATTATGGTACCTCCGTGTCTTTGCATGCTTCCACAGTCTCCATTGTAAGAGAAAAATGTGATGGAGGGTTAAATTCCAGCAATTAAATGCTTCTACATAGAAATGTTTTTTTTGCTGTTTTATAAAACAATTCATTCTTTCATTTATTCAAGAAACATGTATGCCTTATACTATTCTAGGCTCTGATAAAGAGCTATGGGAAAAATAGTAAAAACTGACTACCTTCATGGATCTTCCATTCTAAGTATGGGATTCCATCAATCCATAAATAAGTAAACTAGATGTATAATGATAAATCTGAATATATGGTAATATAAATATTTAGAAATACTCATAAAATTATCAGAATAGTCTCCACTTTCGACTAGCAACTATAAAACACTCCCCAGTTTATAAAAAGTTTTAGCAAATATCTTGTTTTGCTCTTTTATCAGGTTTATGGGGTAGATATTAGCACCATTTTATAGATGAGTTAACTGAGGCATTGGTGGTTACATAAGTTGCCCAAGTTCCCACAACTGATAATTAGGCCAGAGATATCTGCTTAGAAGCTAGTATGTCAGGGCAGTGTGTGCCTGGCCATTGCATATTAATCATTTAAACATAATTCTGAATTTAGACCTCTAGAATAGTAGAGGAGAAGCTTTCTTAACTTTTCTCCATTCCCTGTGGGTAGCAAGCATGTTAACTAATGCCCACGGCACACTAAACTCACTCAGCAAGTAGGCAAGCCCTTAGGACACCCATGTATTTTTGTTTCCACCAGTTGAGCTATGTATTTACTAAGTCAGTTGAGTCTGTTCCCAAGTTTGCTTACTCCAGTTGTACTTATTATAATTAAGCATCACACAAACCAATGAAATATGAGTGTGAGAGTTCTTTCAGTGAAAACTAAGTTGTATGATTTTGAAGTATCTGATTAAAGGCTAAAAATACTGCTATTGAATTAAGTGTGAGCAAGATAGTAAAAAACTGGGAAGGGGTGGAAATCACAAAAACTTTGAAATATTGAGGAGTCAGATTGCTTTGCAAGTGTCTCTAACTTCTTATTCAACTTAAAAGAAAACAAAACTATGTCATGTGGCTGTGGCTTATGCAAAAGAAGAGGTCGCCTTTTACTAAGTAAATGTTATCAAAGAAACTCTGTTACTCAACAGATTAGCTGATGGAATGTACATTTATAATTTTCAAGTCCAAATAAAATGGTAAAGTATGTATTTCTGCAGCTATAAATCTATCTCTTTTTCTTTCAAAATGCAGTCCAAGGGTTTGACAATGCATTCTTAGATATGACACTGAAAGCATGAGCAACAATAACAAAAAAATTAATTGGACTTCATCAATTTTTTTTTTAAAGGAACATTATCAAGAAAGTGAAAATGCAACCTTCAGAATGAGAGAATATATTTGCAAACATATATATCTGATAAGAGTCTAGTAATACAGAATGGGTAAGGAACTCTTACACAACTAAACAACAAAAAGACAATGTGATTGTAAAATGGGCAAAGGACATGATTAGACATTTCTCCGGAGAAGATATATGAATGACCAACAAGCACAGGAAAAGATATTCAAAGTTGTTAGTCAAAACTGCAATGAGATAACCACTTCACACCAACTGAGATAGCTATATTAAAAAAAAAAACAACAGAAAATAACAAGTATTGATGAGGATGTGGAGAAACTGGAAGCCTATACATTAGTGGTGGGAATATAAAATGGTGCAGCCACTGTGGAAAACAGTTTGGTAGTCCCTTAAAATGTTAAACACAGAGTTATCATGTGACCCAGCAATTCCACTCCTAGAAAATACCTGAGATTTTTTAGGGCATTTGTCCACACAAAACCTTGTACATGAATATTTATAGCAACATTAACTGATGAATGGAGAAACAAAGCATATCTGTTCAATGAAATACTATTTAGCCATAAAAAGGAATGAAGTACTGATACAAGCTAAGACATGGAAGAATCTCAGAAACACTGTGCTACTGAAAGAAGCCAGACACAAACGGTCATGTGTTGATTCCATTTATATGGAATAACCAGAATAGATAAATCCATGGAGACAGAAAGCAGATTGGCGGTTGCCAGGGCTGGGTTATGGGAGGGAATGTGGGAATAACCACTTAATGGGTATGGGGTTTTATCTGGAGGTGATGAAAATGTTTCAGAACTAGATAGAGGTGGTAGTTGCACAACATAGTAAATGACTAAATGCCAGTGAGTTGTTCACTTTAAAATGGTTAATTTTTTGTTTGTTTTTTTAATATATTTTTTATTTTTTTTAAAAAGATACTTAGATTACATAAAATGTTACATAAAAAAAATGTAAGGGATTCCCATATGCCTCACTCCCCACACCTTCCACCTTTCCCCACACTAACAACTTCTTTCATTAGTGTGGTACAGTCATTGCAATTGATGAACACATTTTGAAGCATTGCCACTAAGTAATTTTTTATATTCGGTGACTTCCACCTCACTTTAACACCATTTTTCAATAACTAAACAACTATTAGTCACATCAGGTAAATGGGCTTCAGTATGTTCTTTAAATTTTTCGTACATTTTCCTCTTGGGAAAGGGTTTATCAAATTTAACTCTCAGATAAGAGCTGATTATTCCAACGGCATGTTGGAGGCAGCTTGATTCTAATTATCCTACCAGAGAAATAAGAATGATCTTGAGTCCTTACTGTTGGAATCAAACTAGAAATTTAAAAAGGAAAAGTTTCTGGACTCTACCTTTGGCAAGTAGCCGCTGAGAGTGAGGAAAGGAAAAGTTCAGTATGTGATGACTCTCCAGGTGACAAACTGCACATTTTCTTCATCTTCTCAACCTGTGCTGTCCAACACACATGGCTGTTGAGCACTTGAAATGTGGCTAGAGTGACAGAGGTCATGAATTTTTAATTTTATTTATTTTAATAAAATAAAATTTAAATTTAAAAAAACTGATACTTGCTTCAGTTATTGGGAAGCTTTTAAGTGTGTTTGGATCAACCTGAGTATTTGAATCTACTTTATTTAACCATAAATTTTGTAAAATCTATTTATACACCAGATTTCAAAGACTTAGTAGGGGGGAAAAAGGAATGTAAAATATATCAATTTTTTAAAAATTTTGATTACATGTTGAAATGATACTGTCTTGATTATGATGGGTTAAAGAAAATGTATTTTTAAAATTAATTTTACCTCTTTATTTTCACTTTTTAAAATGTGGCTACTAGAAAATTTTAAAGTTACATATGAGGCTCGCATTATATTTCTATTGGATAAAACTGTTCCTGATATTATCAATGGAGCCTACAGTAATTGGCATCATCACACTTGATGGAAAACTGAAGAAAGGCAACTAACATAGGAATATGCCACAGAAACAAGAACTCCAAAGTGAAGTCAAGCTTCCAACTCCAGGGCCTCCCCACAGGGGCCCCATGGCAATGGCCTCTGCATCTGGGTGGTAAGCCGTTTTACTTGCCTGGGAGCAGAAGGCAGGCGTGGCTGATATTCTCATGACTGCTGTTCTTTTGGAAGTCCAGAGTAGACTCTGGCAGTGACAGAATGCCATTGCCTCCAGATAACTCCCCCTTACCCAAATTGCCATAGTTTGCTGGCCCTTGCAAAGGATTCCAGGCGTGTGCTAGATTCATGCCTAGAATTCATTCAAGAAATTGCAGGAATTCATAGGCTGGGATGGGTGAGAAACAAAGAGAAACAGAAAAATCACTTCCCCAGAGAGGTTAGAGGATTTAACATGCAGCTGGTTTGAGGAAGAACCCTTCTGTCTGGGTTGAGGCATTAAAAGCTCGTCACTGTGCCTAATTGTACTCCTAATATCATACTCCCAATATCGGGGTAACCTCCCATCTCTCTGTGCTCTCAGATGCTGGGTGCATGAGGACACATGGTCACAGCATAAACGTGAGGTGTCTCTCTCAGGATGACAGAAAACGCTAAGATATCTTAACATTTGCCACTGAAGCAATGAAATCCTTTCCTCCTTTCCTTTCTGTGGTTTGCAGGCTGGTTTCCTCTCTTTGGTTCTTTCTTTTGCTCATAGATTAGAGCAAGCAATTTTGATGAAAAGTCTACTATTTAAAACTGAAACTGAAAAGTCTTCTATTTAAGACTTAAAGAGTCACAAAAATAAGGAAACATTTGTAAAATTCAGTTAATAAAAATTTCCCCCAAATGTGCTAGTAGATATATATTTTTTCAGTTGTGTAGTTTTTAGTTTTAACATTACTTATACTGTTCACACATAACTCTAGGCACTATGCTAAGTAAATGTACTCGTTTAACCCTCACAACTAATCTATGTGACACATACTATAAATCAGTGGTTCTTAACCTTTTTTGTTCCATGGACCCCTTTGCCAGTCAGTTGAAAACCATGGGCCCCTTACTAAGTCCACACTATACTGTGTATTATTTAATAAATTCATCACACCTGCACCAACATGTCACAAGAATAATGTTTTTTTGAGTTTCAATTCAAGCTCATGGACTGCTTAAGAACCCCTACTATAAATACTTCCATTTTACAGATGAGGAAACAGTGCACAGAGAGGTTGGGTCATTTACCTAAGGTCTTACAGCTAGTAAGTGATGGAAACAGAATTCAAACCCAGGTCCATCTGACTCTCAAGCTGTTTCCAAAAGTGTGAAAAGGGAAGTAGGATTTTCAACATTTCACTTACTGGCTTTAAAGGCAAATATAATTACTCAGCATATATGGTCAAAGACATCCATTTTTTTTTTAACTGACATAGTTTTAAGAAAACTTTTAAAAGATGTTTCTTAGATGAAGGCTGTAAGGATATATCTAAATTTGAAAAAGTTGTGAGCACCTGAATGCTTATGTACTTATGTTTCAAACAAAGCTCACCCAACTTGAAAGTTATCTGCTCCTTAATAAGTGCTGCCAATACGGAATAAGAAAAAATGCTTTCAACTGAAATTTCCCCTTGTGTTTGGTGAATAGAGCTGTATTGTTGTTTGTTTTCTGAACGGGACAGGAGATGGGGGTAAGGGTGGGGTGTTTTATTTTTCTTTGTAAAAGCTTTGAAAAGCTCTTCTGAAGCCTTTGCAGGAGTGGCCAAGCAGGACTGCTATGGTTTAATGTAATACGTAACGGGTGAGGTTGGGCCAGTCTCAGCTGCAAATAATTTACCTTTTTATTTTTCCATACTGGGGCCAGGGATTGAACCAAGAACCTCGTATGTGGGAAGCCAGTGCTCAACCACTGAGCCACATCGGCTCCCCTGAGTTGGTTTGTTTGCTTGTTTGTTTTTTTGTTTTTAGGAGGCACCGGGAACGGAACCCAGGACCTCCCATGTGGGAAGTAGGTGCTCAACCGCTTGACCCACATCCACTCCCAAAAATAATTTACTTTTAAGAGTCTCTCTAAAGAGGACGTTGGACCAAAGTAAGCTGAGAAAATCATACATTGAATTTCAAATTGCTATGGGGCTCTATAGTAGTAACAAAAGTTTTTATAGATCTAAGTTTCTTACAATAGTAGTTTAACTGAATTTAAAAAGCACCTGAGCTTTCACCCATTTGGCAGGAAAATTTATACTACCTGAGGGATAAATTTCACGGTTGGCTAGGGGGGCTATCTGAAAGCATTCGCTGAATTGCGTCTTAGCTGTTGGTGTGTAGCTGCTGCCGTCTTTAACCGTGAGCAGCTCCTTAAAGAGCAGTCAGAGCCTTCTCCAGTCCTTCCTCTGTCAATCTACCATCCCAGCTTCCAAGGGATTTGAGAATTTGCTAGGCTACCCCTTCCCTCACATCAACTGTATTCTCCAAGATCCTCCAAAAAGAGTAGGGGTGCTGATACTGCTGCCGCTGGCCTTTCACACGCTCACCAGCTACATTCCATATGGATGGAGGCCTCTGGTTTCTTTGCCACCTGAGTCAGATGGCATGAGGAGAACGCGAGAATCCCTGTGGCTGGCTTGGGAAGATAACTCCAGGAATAATTTAACTACCCAAATTCCACATTTCCAGAGGCAACTCTGCCACAGTGATTCACAGTAGGCTGTGGTAGATTGAATTATGTACCCCAATTTAGACATGTTCTTAATCTTAATCTGCATTCCTGTGAGTACAAAACCATTGTAAATAGGACCTTTTGAAAGGTTATTTGTGTGGGTCTTAATCCGGATTACTGGAGGCCTTATAAGGAGGCCAAAGGGGGAAGCAGATAGTTAGTGGGAACCAGAAGAGAAAGGAGAGGGCATACCATGTGACCGGAAAGCCAAGGAATGCCAAGGATTGCCTGCAGCCAGCACCAGAATGCGAGACTTCAGAGAGAAAGCAAGCCTTGCCAATATCTAGAATTTGGACTTCTTCTAGACTCAAAACCTTGAAATAAATTCCCATCGTTTAAGAAAATCCATTGTGTGGTATTTGTGATCACAGCTGGCAAACCAAGACATATGCTAATACAAGCTACAGTAATAAATTAGAAAATCTTTCCTTGGTTCTTCCCTAGCCCCACCAAAGACTGAAAATAAATTAGATACATCTGTTTTTGCTTAAAAGCATACTCATTGTCACAATCAGAAGTTTCTTTTTAGTTTTAGCTTTTTCTTTGAATAGGTAAAAATCAAAATTATACTAAAAGGTATGCATTGAAAGTCTCACCCTGTCCTCATTCACCCTAAATCCAACCCCAGTTCCCTTTTGTAACCACATTTTTTTTAACCATTTTCATTTCATTTATTTTATTTTCATTACATTATTTATTTATTTATTTATTTTATTTTTTAAAAGATGCTTAGATTACATAAATGTTACACAAACATTACAGGGATCTCCATGTTCCCCACCTCCCACACCTCCCATAACATCCCACATAAACATCTTTCATTAGTGTGGCACATCACCTGCAATGGATATACACATCCTGGGGCTTTGCCACTAAGCATGGACCATAGTTCACATTGTAGACCACACTCTCTCCCACACAGTTCTGCATGGTATATGCTGATGTAAAATGGCCTGTATCTGTCATTGTAATGTCACTCAGGATAATTCCCAAGTCCTGAAAAAGCACCTGTATTACAACTGCTTTTCCCTTCCCTGCCCCAAAAGTGTCCAGTGGCCACTGGCTCCACCTCACTGTTGTAATTTCTTCCATTGCTTGAATCACAGTATGTCTACAACATAATACCACTAAGTCCACTCTAGTCCATCGCCCTTTCCCCAAACCCGAGGAGTTTGAGATGGTGATGTCCTCTCTACCTCCAAGTGAGAGGGAGCTTATATCCCATGGATATGATGGATGGGATTATCCTGCCTGCAGCTGCAGGCTCTCTCCATTCCCTGGGATGGCCGTTGTCCATCATCATCTCACCAGGTGACTTGGGTGAGTCTGTTGAGCTGTAGAGTAGGAGTTGCAGCTCCACTAAGATTCCAGGCACAGCTGACACATGGGCAGGCCAAAGGCTCCAGTCTCTGGAAGTACACCTACAACACATTTTTAAAGTTTCTTATGTACTCTTCTATGGTAATGGCCCAGTGTTTCTTTATGCACATATAAACAAAAACATATATACTCACTACCTCTCTGCCTTTCATACACAACAGGTAGCATACTACAAACACTGTCCTGCAGCTTGCTTTTTTTCACTTGGTATATCCTAGAGATCTTTCCTTATCAGCACATGGTATGCTTCCTTATTCTTTTTTTCTTTGCACCTGCATAGTATTCCATTATATACCATGCTTTATTTCTTTGGATTCTTTCAGTCTTTTGCTTTTACAAAGAGTGCAATCAAGGATTTCTGAATAGAGATTTCTAAGTTCAAACAGGCATATGCCTGGCTGCCCAAGGAGCATATACAAGATTTATAGAAGGTTAGAGGTAGTCTCATCCAACCCACTGTCTCACCAAAGAGGAGCCAAATCTCTGAAGAGACTTGTCCAGGGTTTCCAGCCTGATGTTCCCTGAGAGATCACACTGCTGAGTGTTGGATGCTAAGTGGAGGGAAGTGGGGGGGAAGGGGAGGGAGGAGAGAGAAAAGAAAGAGAGAGACGGGAGAGAGAGAAGGGTGGGAGAGAGAGAGAAAAGCAGGGCAGGTACAGAGATAAATGCCACCAGTTCCTCCAGGAGCACAAAACTCTTTGGATACAAAGTAGAACATGGTAAGAACCAGGAGAGAGCTGCAAAGTGCTAAGGGGACTCCTCCCAGGAGGAAGATGTCTGATTGGGGAAGATTTGGGAAGGCTTCATCAAGGTTAGCATTTGAGATGGATCTTAAAGGATGGCTAGGATTTCCCCAGACAGAAAAGGTGAGGAAGGGCATTCCAAGTAAAGGGATCAGACAGAGTAAAGATGTGGACATGGGAACAGATCAGGTATCTTTGAGGGAACAAGGAGCCAAATGTGGCTGGAACATAGTGTCTGCTTCGAAGACAAGAAAAGTAAGAGCTGAGATTATAGAGCACTTACCCTATGCCAGGTACTGTTCTGAGTGCTCTATCAACATTAACCTTTACTCTTCACTTCCCTTTGAAACAGGGACCATTGTTATCTCTGTTTTACACTAAGGCACAGAGAGGTTAGGTTGCTTGTCTCGGGTCATGATCTAGGGGTACAATCTAGAGAGTCTGACTCTAAAACAGTGTTAACACTTCACATTACTGGTTTATGAGACTGGACAAAGAAAGTGGTCATATTAGAGAGAATCTTGGGATGCATGTTGAGACACAAAGAGGTTTTTGCTACCATGGATTATAAATGTTAGAAAGAGATAAACATTTATCAAGCATCTACTATGGCTTAATCAATCAAAATATCATGTGAGATAGGTATTATTTTCCACATAATTCAGATGAGGAAACTAGGGCTCCAGGACTGTAAGTAACTTGCCCAAATTCTCAAAGCTAACAAGGGACAGAGAGCCTGTGGTCCTCCAGGGTCTGATTAAATGCCAGTCCTTTTGTGCAGGGCAACATTTACCCAAAGGTACCCCAGGGAATACGAGTTCATAGTCTAGAGGCAAATGGTGTTCTATGGTCAGCTGAACTCAGGAAATGCTAAAATAAGCAAAGTTAGACCCTACTTTAACTGCATATTTTCTCAGAGCATTTAATGTGCTACCGAGCTTCATAAATTCACTAAGAAGTAGATGTTACAACCCACATTTCCAAAACTAAATTTACTGTAATTCCCTCCGCTCCTACTTCACCTAAGCTCTTCATTCAAGTCACATCCAGTGGGAATAGCACTGGGAGGGATACCATTTTGGGAAATGCTAACCAGACCATACTGGAAGAAGGAAGGAACAGCTATTTCCTGATCACCTGTGATGTGCAGCCACTCTTTATAGAAACATAATGTTAAAACACAGAGGACACTTGAATATGACTTCTAAAGGACTGCACAGAATAGAATTTACCTAAACTTCCATATCTTAGAATAGTAATTTTTGTTGTTGTTGGTTGGTTGGTTTTTATATATCAAAATGGAGACATCTGGTTTTATTTCTAAAGTAGAAATCTCCCAATTTCTGTCCTAGTTATTTCATACCCTATGGTATAGATGTTGGGAACCAAAAACTATATGTCGACCATGCTTGTCTAGGTTATCACTGTGGATTTAATTTCTAATTAGGAAGTGGTTTGAGCTGAAATCCCTGTAATATATAATCTAATGTTACTATCGTGTCAGTATAAGAGAGTCTGTCCAAAAAGAATACCTCCACCCTCTTTCTGAAAATCCTCATGGAATGTGGAATTTATATGTATGTTCAGGCTGAACTAAGTAAAATCTTTGTCATTAGGAAAGGATTCTGCAAATCTTAAACACTGTATCAGAATAATACTCTTTGATTGGCTACAAAGTCTGCCTGTCAAAGAGCATTTTTGTAGGCAGATTGTTATTACATTTGATGCATTGGGTGGAGTTTCCTTTTCAATTCAAGGAGTATTTTAAGAATTTGGGGTATTTGGGGGGATTATTGGAAAGGCCAAAAATGCTATTGGTGGTGGTTTTATTACACCATAAAATGGCCTTATTGTAAGAATGAAAGAGATACTTAATAACCCTCATTCTTGTTTAGAGAGCTGGATGGAGGTGAGGGCTGAGAAACATTTCCAAATTCTTGCAACAGTGGTTGAAACACTACTAGCTGTGTTATTTCATAGTTAGGGAGATGTTTGATAGTGATTGCTACGGATTCAAGACAGGATTGACTGTTAGATATTTTTCCTAAGAAATTTTTTTTTGTAATACAGCAATTTTCTGGTGCTGCTACTGCTGCTAAATCTAAATTTTAATCACTCAAAGCTGTAAGTCAAGTCCGTGCTCCTTCTTTTACCAACTGTATTGTGACTAGAAGGTAAAATATTTAGATAAATATTTAGGACAATCAGTTCATTTTTGCTCTATGTCTATACCAAAGGAACCCAAAGGAAACAAACGAAAGTGATTTATTCATTCATAGTACTTTTTAGGCCAAAACGAACAATCTATAGTGATGCAAGTGCTACTGAAATATATTGGAGAATAGAACAGTAAAAAGTGAGAATGATGCTAAGTGCAACAAAATACAAATCTGTCCCTAATCTAATTAACTAAATACTGATACAAATATTCCTTTCTTTTGGACACAATATGCCATGTATATGTGCAATGGAGTATTTCTCAAGTATAGACAATTGGGATCCCCAACCTAAGAAACATACCAGTCTAGTGAAAATATTATCATCTTAGGAACCAAAGGAATTGGAATACTGTACGATTCTGATGGCTTCTTGGGTTATGGGGCTGAGGAGGAATGCTGGGTTCAAGGTCTTGGATGAAAGGAAACTTGATGAGATGGGCATCCTATTCTCCCTGTGACCTTGAACAAGTGACTTCCTCTCTTGTGTCTTTTTTTTTTAAACCCTCAATTTCTATCCTAGTTCTTTCATATCCCGAGTATATGTCATCTAACCCTAGGCACTTTGCACAGTAAAGCAGGAAAAAATCCAGAAGTGAGAAAGGGAGAGGGAGAAAAGCACCTGGCTAGGAACATGAAGTTTCTGCATAAACTTTGTATTGGGTTTTATTAATGGTATTTCATGTTCCCAACCATTTCTTACACATTTCCTCCTGGACCTTGGAGTTTCAGTGGAACATTCCATGAATGATCATCAGTGTTACACTTCTACTAAAATCACTAGGGCCTATTTATAAACCACAGGAAATTGTTCTTGATCAGGACACAGTCTGAATAAGTAATTTAAAAAATGGAAAACACCGTCAATCATCCACATGTTGTCTCTATTTACTGTTTCCCAAACTGACCTTGAGCGTTTCTGTCTCCATCCTTTTGCTCAGGCTGCTCTCGTGGCTTGAAATGCCCTCCCTGTTTTTCCAAATCTATTCACCCTTCTCCTTTAAGCCTCAGTCAAGTTCCACTTTTCTATTTAATAGAACTTTCTTTACTTTTTTGATACACCTCCCCCAGTCCAGAGATTTCTTTTTCTCTCACCTGTGAGTCACTTGCAGCCTGTAACACATCACTCACTGCTTCATTAAGCCCTACCCTATACTGTTCTCTCATTTTTGTAAGACTGGGCTGTACAGAGAGACTGTAAACTCTCTGAGGAGTCCTGGAAGCACACGGACAGCACTTCGTGGTGTTGGTATAGGGTGGTGGTCCTCAGCTAAAGTCAGCTGAAAGAAAATCACAGAAACCCAATATGCAAAACAGAGAAAACCGAGCTATCGTGGCTGAAGTAAAAGTAGGTGCCTTGGCTGAACTCGACTTTCTTCCCTGCATTGTTAGTGCCAGTGTTCTCAGGCTTCCATGGCACAACCTAGCCTTCCCCAGTACCTGAGCTTCCTCATTCCACCTCCTCAGGGCGTAAGCATAAACGTGGCTGAGCTGTTAGTACTCTCAAGTGCACAAATGGCACCCACCTCCCAGTAATTGGTGCATTCTCACTGAGCTTTTCTTTGTTTTTTGTTTGTTTGTTTGTTTTAACCGGGAGGTCCCAGGGATCGAACCCAGGTCCCTCCATAGGGCAGGGGGATGCCTAACCATTTGAGCTACATCTGCCTCCTCTCACTGAGCTTTTCTAAGGAGAGCTCCTTGACTCCAGGGAGCCTGATCATGGAGCAAGCCTTCTGGCATATTTCCCCCTTCCTAATGCCCAGCGTATTTCTGGTGGGAATGCCACTATATTTAAACTCTGGAGGACCTCAATAGGACTGCCTATCAATGCAAACATACTCTTCCCCTGAGCAAATGTCACCTTTCTCCCTCATACTCTCAGTTAATTGCAAGGAAGCAGACTGAAAAGATTCTGGGGGTCCTATTTTTTTTTTAAAAAAATCAATTTTATTGATACATATTAATAAAGCATAAATCCCATCAATGGGACTCAGTATAATCACATAATTGTGCATTCATCACTTCAATCATTTTTAGAGTATTTTTTATTATGTCAATAGTAATAATAAACGAGCAAGAAAAATTCATCACCTCTCAATCTCTCTACGCTTCCCCTGTTGTACATAGCTGCTACTCTGTTTCTGTCTCTCTAGTTTATTTGTATTTATATTTTGTGAAAACAGTCTTATATATGCAATATCACCCATATTCGTATTTTACATGAGGCTTCACTGTTATACAGTCCCATGTTACATTTTTAGCTTTCCTTCTAGTAATATACATGACCTTAGACTTACCCTTTTAACCAGTCATACCCATATAACAGCTCTGCTAGTTATAAACACTATGATGTGCTTTCACCATTTCTATTCGTTTCCAAAGATTTACAAACAACCTTTTTACCAGTTCTGCACAGATTAACCTTGAGCTTTCCATTCTCTACCCTCATTCTATTTTCTGGTGACCTATATTCTAATTATTAACTCTATGAGTTCACACACTCTGGGGGTACTTTTAATGGCACATGATACATCCTCAGTCAGAGCTGCAGAAACAGAATGAAGAATAGCTGTACAATCCACCTTTGCTTTCCTTGGCTTCATACTTGGTTTCGTGCTCCTCTTATCCTACTCCTTTGATTTAACAACTTGAGTATTGGACCAACATGGGTTTGTCCTTGACTTCACACCCTGCTGACCCTCTCGATGTGGGGATCTAATTTTCATTCTAGTCCCTAACTTGGGCTTTGGTTCCCTAGCTGTGGCTCATTGATCAATGGCTCCTCCAGGTCCACCTGATCTTGGCCACTTCAGCCAGTTCAAGTCACCAGGGCCTGCCAGCCATAGATGGCAAGCCACATATGCTGGTTAGAATGTGGGGCTGTTTTCCAAGAGAGCTGCTTGTCTTACCCTGACTCGTCTGTGCTGCAAACCATTTCCAATTCAGTTCCAAACCCTTGGTTTAGTAATCCCAATCTCGGCGGCCTCCAGACTTGGGGTTGTATGTGTTCCTCCTCCAGCTATTTAGACTTGGCCTTGCCTCAACCAACCTTGCTTTGCTCCCCTCTGGGACCCCCTGTGTCCTCTAGAGCCCTTTGCCTGACCAACTCCCCAGGGCCTGACCCACTACAAGGAAGAGTCACATTCTCACTATCAACACTGTGGGGCATTGCACTGGCCCCCCAGAAGTGGGCATGCTGTCAGTGCAGTAAACCAGCAAGGAACATTATTTCAGGGAGAAGGGCTTTTTGATTCTCTTTAATCTACCAGATGGGTCAGTAGATCATTCTCGAGGGAGACCTAAAATGGGCATGCAAATCTGGAGTCTTAGTCCAATTGAGAAAGAGGACCACACATTTTATAAAGGACAAATGGTGTCATCTCTCCTTTATCATTTTACCTGACAGGTTGAGGCCTACTGGGAATATGCTGTGAGGGAGATGTTTATCAGGGGTGAAGTACAGGACCTACGAGTCTTGTTATTCATCTTCCATAAGCAGTCAGTTTGCTTTCTCTTTTGTATTTTTTAAGGAAAAAAAGTGTTGGCTTGGACTCCTAGTACTTTCTTATGTAATAAAAAAAGTCAAGCAAAGGGCATGTCTTGATTCTGCTTGGACTTGGCAGACTGCTCTGCACTGCTATAAGTATTGAAGGGTTAGAGGCCCTTGGCTCCTTGAGGATTGTACTACAATTCTTCCTCAAGTGTTAAGCCTCTTTCCTTGCAGAAGTGGTCCAGTCCATCTCAGGGCAGGCCATTATGATGGCTAGCTCATAGCTGAAGTTCAACAAGGATCAAATTTTGATGATTTTATGGGATGAATATTAGGTGTTTTTTTTTTTCAAGATTTATTTTATTTATTTATCTCTCCCCACTCCCTTGTTGTTTTCACTTGCTGGGTCTGTTTGTCTTCCTAGTTTCTTTTAGGAGGCACCAGAACTGAACCCAGGACCTCCGATGTGGGAGGGAGGCACCTAATCGCTTGAGCCACCTCCATTCCCTGCTTTGTTGTGTCTCTCATGTTTTTTTGTTTCTTCTTGTGCCTCTTGTAGCGTCTACATGTTGCATCAGCTTGCCACGCCTGCCCGTCGCCTCACCTCGCTGTCTTGCTTGTCTTCTTTAGGAGGGACTGGGAACCCCCGTTCCTTGCTTCTTGCTGTGTCTCTCATTAAGTTTTTTTCTTCTTGTATCTCTTGTTGCGTTATCTTGCCATGCCTACCCATTGCGCCAGCTAGTGCGCTTCCTAGTGCACCTAGGAGGCACTAGGAATAGAACCAGGGACCTCCCACGTGGTACACAGGAGCGCAATCGCTTGAGCCAATCTGCTTCCCATGAGTATTGGTTTTTTTTTAAAAAGATATATTTATTTACTTTTTTATCCATTTTTAACACCCCCCCCCTTTTTCTGCTGTTTTTGTGTCCACTCGCTGGGCAATTCTCTGTGCCTATTTCCTGCCCCCTCTTCTCATCCTGTCTTCACTGGGATTCGACCCTGGGAACCTCCGATGTGGGAGAGAGGCGTTCTGCCACCTGCGCCACCTCAGTTCCTGGTTTTTCAGCGTGTCTCATCTTGGCTCTCCCCTGCATCACTCTCCTGCTACAGCACTCTCCCTCTACATCATCATCTTGCTGTGGGCGGCGCACCCATGCATGGGGTCTGGTGCACCCGCACATGGGGCTTGGGGGTGGGGCCTGGTGGCACGCCCACTCACATGACCTGGCGGCCTGCACACCTTCTATATTTTTCTTTATTTTACCGGGAAGTCCCAGGGATTGAACCCAGGTCCCTCCATATGGGAGACGGATGCCCAACCATTTGAGCCACATCCACGCCCCGAGTATTAGGTTTTGAAGAAAGTTTTCTAAAACCAGTTCTCCTAATTGACTGTGTATAAGTCACCTAGCCCATCTGGATTTCATTGAGCAAATTATTTGTAAAATGATGAGGGTCAATTCCATAGGACCTCAAAGATACCCCTGCCTCTGAATTTTCCCAACTTTATCCTATTTTGTATCCAGACATTAATGGGAAATCTATGTACTGGATCATATATTCTAGAAATTAATATATTGGTATCATTCATTAATCATAGTATATCAGAGTAATCATGGTAATAATCAGTTTTTTATTTAGATAGGAAATCATCTTCTCCTTTATATAATGGAGATTAAATGTCATAATACATGCATGAGAGCATCTAACATGGAAGGACACAATACATTTTAAAGGAGCGTTTCCTATACTAGCATTTCCCAAAATAAAGTCCTAGGAATACAGACATACCTCAGAGATATTGCAGGTTCAGTTTCAGACCACCACAATAAAGTGAATATTGCAATACAGTGAGTCACATAAACTTTTTGGTTTTCCAATGCATATAAAATTATGTTTACACTATACTGTAGTCTGTGTGCAATAGCATGTCTAAAAAAACAATGTACATACCTTAATTAAAACGTGACACAGAGACATGAAATGAGCACATGCTGTTGGAAAAATGGTGCCCATGGACTTGCTCAATGCAGGGTTGTCACAAACCTTCCATTTGTAAAAAACGCAATATCTGCAAAGAGTAATTAAGTGCAATAAAACAAAGTATGCCTGTACTCTTCCTTTCTGTAGCATCACTATTGCAATTTTGTCCCAGTAAGATCCTTTATGATATATAAACATATTCAGGATCCAATCAAGGATTAAACATTGCTTTTAGTTGTCAGCTCTCTTTAGTCATTTTTAATCAGGAATGGTCTCCCTGCCTCTTCATTTTTCGTAAGAATAATATATTGGGAGAGTTCAAGCTGGTTATCTTGGAGAATATCACACAATCTGGATTTATTTGATTATTTCTTCATGATTAGATTCAGGTTTGACATGTTTGGCAAGAAAACTACATAAGAGCTTTTCATACTGTTATTTTTAAAATTTTACCTTAAAAAGGTAGAAATGGAAAGTACACTAACTTGCCAATTCCCAGAAATAACCAGCATTTACATATTAGTATATATACCTTTATTTTGTTATGCATATAACAAAAATGGGATCATTTTCTATATTTATTTTTGTAATTTGCTGTTTTTATTTGTTGCTGTATCTTGGAACTCTTTCTGTGTGAGTACATAAAGACCTACCTCATTCTTTTTCGTGGTTCGTTTCCAGTTTTTAGCTAACAGGACTATGCTACAATACCATAGACCTTGTAAATCTATCTCTTCCTAGATAAGTGAGTGTTTTAATAGGTTACATTCCTAGAAGTAAGATTTCTTGGCCAATTTGAACAGATATTGCAAAATTGCCACAAGAAAACATTCTACCAATTAACACTATTGCCAACAATGTATGAGAGTGTTTCCTCACACCTTACCTGGTATTATCACTTGTTTTAATCTCTGCATTTTGATAAATTAAAATTGCTATGTAATCATTTAAAATTTTTTTCATCTTTTAAAAATTTATTGAAGTATGTCACACATACATAAACAATAAGTATATAGTAATTGTTGTGAACTTACAAGACAAACATACATAACATCATACAGGGGACATCACACCTCACCCTACCATCAATACCTTGCATTGTTGTGAAATATTTTTAACTAATGATTAAAGAGCATCCTCAAAATATTACTACCAACCAAAGTATCTTACATTTGGTGTATTTTTCCCCCAACCCACCCTATTATTATTATTTAAAAAATATATATATATCATTTATATATGAGCATACATAAACAAATAAGTGTATAGTAAAAGTTGTGAACTTACAAAGCAAACATGCATCATACAGGGGTCCCATACCCTCCACCAACACCTTGCATTGTTGTGAGACATTTGTTACAAATGATGAAAGAATATCATCAAAATCTTACTACTAATTATAGTCCTTATCTTGTATTTGGTGTACTTTCCTCCAACCTATCCTATTATTATTTTTAAAATATATTTTATGACAGAAGTTGTAAACTTACAAAACAACCATGCACATGTGCAGGATTCCCATATAACACCCCTCTATCAACACACCACACCATGGTGGAACATTTGTTAACAGATTATGAGTTAATATCATCAAGCTATTACCAGGTCCATAGCATACATTTGGCACACTTTTTCCATACTCCCTAATTATCAACACAGTACATCTTTGGCTTAGATGCATGAATATTACATTATTACTTTAACCATGGTCCATAGGTCATTCCAGTTGTATTTTTCCCATGCTTCTCCACATTCCCACCACCCTGCAATAGTACATGTGCTCTAGCTCACAAAGGACACTCTTGCATCTGTACCATTAACCACAATTCTCATCCACCTCTGGGTTTACTGTGTTATTCAGTCCCTAGATTATTCTCTAGCTTTCTGTCAATTGGCATTTACATCCCTAGACTATCCTTTACAGCCACAATCCAATTTATAAATCAGCTGTTACTCACTAAATGTGTTTTTACAATAAAGTTAATTAAAACTTCTACATACATTAAACATCTTTAGTCCAATTCAGTCCTCCTCTTGTCTCTTTTAAGAATCCACCACCAGGTCCTGAAGATATTTTCCTACATTTTCTTCTAGAAGCTTTATGGTTATTTCTTTTATATTTAGGTTTTTTATCCATTTTGAGTTAATTTTTGTATAAGGTGTGAGATAGGGGTCCTCTTTCCTTCTTTTGGCTATGGATATCAAGTTCTCTCAGTACCATTTGTGGGATGACTGTTCTGTCCGAGCTGGGTGGGTTTGACAGGCTTGTCAAATATCACTTGACCATAGATGTGAGGGTCTGTTTCTGAACCATCAGTTTGGTTCCAATGGTCTTTGTGTCTGTCTTTATGCCAGTACCATGCTGTTTTTACCACTGTAGCAAGGTAATATGATTTAAAGTCTGGAAGTAAGGGTCCTCCAACTTAATTTTTCTTTTTTAAGATGTTTCTGGCTATTCGGGACCCTTTACACTTCCAAATAAATTTGATAATCATGTTTTCCATTTATTTAAAAAATGCTAGTGGAATTTTTATTGGGATAGCATTGAATCTATATATCAATTTGGGTAGAATTGACAACTTAATGATATTTAGTCTTCCAATCCTTGAGCATGGAATGTTCTTCCCATTATTGTGTCTTTTTACATTTCTTTTTTTTTTTTTTTACCAGGAGGTCCCAGGGATCGAACCCAGGTCCCTCCATGTGGGAGAAGGATGCCCAACCATTTGAGCCACATCCATCCCCTTAAATTTCTTTTAACAATGAGTTGTAGTTTTCTCAATACAAGTGCTTTACATCATTGGTTAAGTTTATTCCTAAATATTTTATTCTTTTAGTTGCTATTGTAAATGGAATTTTTTTTCCTGACTTCCTCCTCAGATTGCACATTACTAGTGTCTTTTAAAGTCTATTTCATCTAAAATAAGTATAGGTACTCTGGCTTTTTTTTTTTTTTTTTTTTGCTTACTGAAT